>JANAVB010016197.1:30630798-30913298 GCA_029216955.1 Iris pallida | reverse complement strand
TCATTTTCATTTATTGAAATTGCATTCAGTGAATTGTGCTCGTTCCATTCCTGACTGGAAACTAATATTTTTCAGGTTAGCCGTGGATTCACTTAGCATGGGAGATACGGGGGTACTTGCAGACAAAAGCCTAGAGTCTAGCTAGATAGTTGAGTTATAGTCATTCAATATTTGTACAAGTTTATATTTTTCTGCAAATGTAAAACTTGTGATCATTATAAATTAAATTAAATTTGTGAATGAGCATTACTTGTGATTTTGAGCATTGTGGCTATACAGCGTTCTACCACCGACACTGCGACGTAGGCTGGCTTGTACACGTCTCGTATCCGGAAAAAAAAATTGGGTGCGGGTCGTGACAAATTTTTGTGGTGGCCCATGCAGGTCTGTTTTCGCAAATCATGTGAACTCGTGATAGTACTTAAGTTAGTTGTACTATTACGAGCCTGCGACTAGGAAGTGCTCATTCACGAATTAGGGTTAATTTAATTTAAGAGAATAACTAGGACTAGGAGTCCCTTATACAAATTTACCGATGGGTAGTCTAGGCTATGCAATTTATATGAGGGTTATTAATTTTGATAGTTTGTCAAATCCCCATAGGTATACTATTACCTCTTGATATGACGATATGATCCAATGTGGATAGATTATTCACTTGGTGAGACAGGCTTCCTAGGATTAATGATCTAACCTTGATAAATTGTTCAGTTCCTTCTCTTTGCCTCTTAGATATCATCCCCATATCCTAGTCTGAATCGTCTATTTAATTCCTATTTTACCCTAAGAATTATTATTTTTATAGGTTATCCATATACAGGCCTCGAGTTAGTTTCCATTCATATTTTTTCTCAAAGGCTTGAATACACATGGTGTCACGACCCGCACCCTAGAGTAAGGGCACGAGAAGTGGGTACGTCCAACCTACGCCGCAGTATCGGCGGTAGAACGCTGTCCTAGGTCACAACATCTAACAATATAATGCTAAGCAATTTATACTCCCCGAATGGGGGTGACATAGCAGAATGTAAACTCAATCACAACTAAGGAAGAAGAAGTACGATATGATATAGAACTCAAAATAAAGTACAGATAATGAGAAGAGTCTAAGTGTCTAAGATAACATCTCAGCAAACATCCCGAAAACAAAGTCTAACTACAGAATATGAAAGAATATATACATCTCATAACAACAAATGAAAATCAAAAACAATGCTGAAAAGAAAGATAAAGCCTAGATGTCTAGCCTAGACTATGGGAGTAACATCCTGTACTGCAGCTGGGTCCTCCAGAGGAGCCAGGTCGCAGGTATCGTCTAAGCCTGCTCCGTAATAGGTGGTACATAGGGCCTCATCCTCATCCTCTGTAATATTTTCAACAGGTCCAGTCAGGACAGGAGCGAGCACAGTACATCTCATGCAGTTCATATCATGGCAGAAAATATAAAGCAAGCAATAGAGTAAGATACATGAAACGCTGTAAGAAGATGTACATGAAAACATGAGAGATATTTGATAACTGAAAATACATGATAAGTAAGAACTGTAAGTGACTAGTGATGTAGAGTACGAGATGGCATGTAATTGGCTTAGGTTGTACATTATGTACATGAGTGAACATGTGGGACATCAGCCAATAAGGCTGTGTTGTACATGATAAAACATAAAAAGTAACAGAGTGAACATGATGGGTAAATCACATGACCATTTATACTCACCCCTACCCACAATCAATACACAAGGATCCAGTCCAATTACGTTACGTACATGATGTTTTGGTTACACAGGAAACACATGAGGAAACATGAGCATACATGAAAGAACATGATAGTACATGAACGTACATGAAAGAACATGAGAGAACATGAGTGTACATGAATAACACAGAAGCAAGGAATACATGATGTACATAAAACACATGTCATAAAGTATCCGATGCGCCCGCTAAGGGGATAACATCCCAAGAAGAGATCCACATAGTACCAATCCGTGATGATAACGTGACAGCATCAAGTAAAAGTAATCTAGAGCGAGAATATAAGTCGTGACAAGTATGAAACGATCAGAGAATGTACTCGCCTGATAACTGAATGTCCGAAGAGGGTGTACTGCCTGAGGAGAGGTGTCTGTCTCCTAATCAGAGCAACACAAGTCATGATGTATACAAGGGGGTTAAAATTGAATTGTACAATGCATCTATATGATTTTCTAGGTCAGTCTAGGTCAAGTCAACTCTTGGTCAACTCTGGGTCAAACCAAGTCAACATCTAGTCAAATTCGGTCAAACTAGTTAGGGCTTGGTCAATCTTGGTCAACTAGTCTAAGTTGGTCTAATTTAGTCTTAATCAAGTCAATTCTAGGTATCCAACACATAGCCTAGGCAACTAACTATACTGCACACAAGCTAACCATAGTCTAGTATCACATCTAGCTATGCACACACAACAAGTAATCTAGTCTAGTATCATATTTATATTTCATTCACATATATAACAATATATGTATATAGGGTATATATATAGGTTGTGTGTGTGTGTGTATAACATTGTGTAGCATTAGGCAAGGTTGTACATCTAGTTAACATATATGTATTCATTCATATGTTTCATATAATATGCATTACATATCCTACCTACAAGCTATCTTACATGCATACATGCCTATACATGGATATCATACATACAACTTACCTTCATAGATGCATACCTACTTTATATATGCATATCTACATATACTTATACATTGAGAGATAGAGAGAGTTAGGGGGTAAATACATGTGTGTGTGTGTGTATATAGGATGTTAACAGTGATAGGAGGGTGTGTTTAAGTAGAGGCCTGTGGTATGTCAAGAACATGGTGTGTTCATAAGAGAGCAGTAATTAGTTCTCAGGAAAAAAATAGCAAATGACAGTGATACATTCAACCACCACAAATTCAAAACCCAATTTCAATCTCTACCAAGCCTATAGTGTATTACCTATATACAACACATCAAAATTCAGGTTTAAATGTAAATGTGTGCGTGTGTGTGGATATAGAAATCAGTGTATCATTGATTTCAAATCCCAGTTTCAGTTTTCAGGTTTGTAATGAGAACCAAATCTCAGTTTTTGAATTAAACATTCTCAGTTTTTTAACCCATAGATCATATATAACAAAACAAGCTCAAATTTAGTTTTAACTGATATCCATTCTCAGTCTCAGATTTGAAATATAACTCAGGTTTTACTTAACATCAAAAGTTCTTAATTTTCATGCTTTAATCTCAGTTTTTCCTTGAGTTAGGTTCACATATGCATAACCCCTCAAAACCCAACTCAAATTCAGTTCAGTTGATTCAAAACTCAGTTTTCTTTTGTCAAGGAAAGGGAATACCCATTCCCAGGTTTTCATTCATTCTCAGTTTACAAACATCAAACCCAATCTATTTCCTACCAAACTTAGCCTACAGGTTCATGGTACCTAGATGCATGCAACCATGAAGAGAAAACACAATATTAATAGGTTTAGAGGCATTTTACCTATTGAGTGAAAACTCAATGAAAAAGCCTAGAATAGGGGGGTGTCCTCTTCACTTGGTGATGCCAAATGCTTGTGCAACCTTGCTAGCTAGCTTCCCTTAGCACCCTCAATGGTAGGGGATCCCGATGCAAGAAACTAGGCTCAATTTGGAGTTGATTTGGATATTTGGGGAGGAATTGGGGAAGAACACTAAAGGAGGCAATTAAAATGAATTAAAAATGATGCAAATGATTAATGGGATGTATTTATAGAGGGTGGGAATGTGTGATGGCTGCCATTAAGTTAGGGTTAGGGTTTAGGATGAGTGGCTAAGGTTTCTCCAACAATTCCTAGGCAATCTAATGGCTCATAACTAAAGTAGCCTCCTTTAACCTTTAGCCTAAAATATCTCTTTAATAAATATCTAGATATTACACTAATGTGATTACTTAATGAAACCCTCTAACTTAGTCTCTAGGGTCATGATTAACAATCTAGATTAGGCTAACTTCTAGGTCAAGTCTCAAATAATTTAACTAACACATATTTAATTCATATAATTTACAATTTCACAAAAGTGTCAAAATGACCAAAATACCCCTAGGCTTAAAAGTAGAAATTTGAAATCCTAAACACATGATTAGGTCTCATTGGTCATGATTAGTCTTCTAGGTCATGCATGACTAAGGTTACACTAGCAAAACACCAATTTCACATTTCACTAAATTAAATAGTTTTAAAATAACTAAAAATCACCAAAAATCATATCATGACTAAAATCAAATATTTTAATGATTTAAAAATACAAAAGTTTAAAATTACCCTTATTTTAGAAATGTGGGTGTTACAAGTCTACCCCCTTAAAAGAATTTCGTCCTCGAAATTAAGATGGTCGTACTTCTTCTAGAGTCTCGTCCCCAACAATCATGGTCTCAGAACTTACCTAAATCCTACAATTTAAAAGAATGGCATACAGGGTCATGGCATATGGTGGCAGTTGAAAGTCTCATCTAGGTATACTTAGTCATGCTAAACCCAAACGGTCATAGAATATCAAAACATACAAGCAATCTGGGGTGCTAAACTGAAAAAATTACAGAAACAACAAATCATCAAGGCTGTAATGCAGTCTATTATTCTATATGAAAACTGGTAAATATAAACAACAGAGAACCAGCTACAAGGGTCACTACTCTAAAGCCAGGGCTATACTATCATTCCTAAGATAAAGGCCTAATCACAACTCATCAAATCATCATACTAAGAAAGAGTTTATAACTAATGAATTTCTACAAGGAATTAGACTAGTCAACTAAAGTTATCCCTACTCCTAAGTTATTTGATGATGGAAAACAAATTTTTTTTAACAAAAGAGAAATGAAAGAGGTGATACTTTAAAAACCTTCAAGATATAATCTGATAATCACATGCGTCTGTCCAAAATTATGATACCCAGAATCCTCGCCACGCTAGTAAGCAAGGCTGCAATGAACGGTAGAGTCCATAACTGGGGTATGCATCTCTATGATCATGTCGTCTGGAATCCTCGCTATGCCGACTAGTATAGCTGCGAGAAATTCCAATCTCTTGATCAAGATATGTATATCCGAAGTCAGGTCCCTATGTTCTTGCCACACCGGCTAATATAGCTGCGGTAAACTCTAGGTTCCATAATAAAGTAGATGTTTTACCATCCCTGTTATTTTCGTCAACATATGTTATCAGAAGATATCGTAACTCGGGTCATAAAATTCATCTCGATAAGAAAAATCAAATCAACAACGATCCATCAAAATCAAATTCAAATATCAAGGAGTAAGGGTAAATCAAAATAAGAGAAAAGGATTTCAAATTTGAAGTTCAGAATGAGATTCTCAAAGGGCATCCCAGGAATCTCTCAAGGAATTCTAACTGTGATTGAGTATCCTCTCATTCTAATACCTTACTTCCTATATTCTATCGCAGGTGCGCAGCAGTACAACAAATCATCGTACTACCACGACTTCGCACAAATGCGAATCTCGACCTGCATGGGCCACCACTCATGGAATAGTTAGAATGTTTGTATTTCTTTGTCTTCAGTTATTTTCTCCCTGTTCATCTTTTATTTTAAGGGTTGTGACTGATAGATACCTACGCTTTATCTCATAGTCAACCTGTGTGAATCTCTAGAAGCTCAGGAATTTTTACAAATATAGTTAAAGGTATGTTAGTTAACTCATAATGGCAGGACAGCAGCGCACTGTCGCCATTTATTTAAATTATGGAGACTATGGATTCACTGCAGCCAGCAGCGCACTGGCGAGACACGACCCCTAGAGTTGAAATTTGTTTAAGGAAATATAGGTTATACAATGTTACTAAAAACTATGGCTAGTGGTCCTCTTTTGACCGTAGTCACCCTTATGTCAATATAAGGTAGAGTATCGAATAGCATATCACATCGGAATCACGAAACCAAGGGTTTACCACAGCCAGAGTATACAGGTGGGGCATAATCCTCGGTGAAATAATTTTAGACGTGATTACAAGTTTAGGATACTGTGGAGGGTAGGACAATACCATGTATGACCCATAAGATCCAAAGCCAGTATTAGTGGAAGTTTTATAAGTTAGCATGTCTCCCGACCTAGCATTCCGTAGTCCTTGTGACTTATTGACGAGGTAAATGACTGACACTAATAGGTTTACCTAGAATATGGAATTTAGAAGTCTATTACCCATTGGTTGACCAAGGTCTTATGAATAAGAAGATAGTAGGATGACCGTATAAGCAAGAACACCAGGTGAAGTTTGATTCTCACAAAACTCGAACTACTTGTGCCTTCTTTCAAAAATCTTGTATACTTGTAAATTGACTATTTTGACCAATGTTGCTATCACAGCCTAGTTTTGCAAGATCACTCTGTTTTCAAGCTTGTTTCAAGACATATGTTTAGTGGGGACGCCTACTAACATATTGTCTAATCAGAATCGATGTATTACGGTCTGATCAACCGTAGTGCACCCGGTTCGCTCTCCCTCTTAATAACCTACGTAGATTGAGATGTAGATGTCTCTAGGATCTCATCCGCAACTGTATTGACAATTTCTCTTGAATTATACGTCCGTCTTTGAATCACGTAATTGTATTCAGTAACATCTTCCTTGAACTCTTTATGGTTTTTGTCCTTCACTAATTTGGAAAGACGAAAGCTCGTAATTGATAAGAGAGATACGAAGTATCCCCATGGCTATGATAGTTGTATACACAAGTATAGCTACCATCGGCCAGCCATGTGACTACAATCTTGCCTCGAGTTACTTGCCCTCCCCTCGACCCTAAACCTACTATCATGATCCTCTAGTCATTAGAGTCCGAGAATGATTAGGGTTTTATCCTTACCCAAAATGCCAACCTAAGAGACTACCTCTTCTCAAGAACCAATTATTGTGAGTCTCTAATTATTTGCTTGAGCTTGCCGTAACTAGCAACCCTTAAGCCTTAACTCAACCTTTCCTCGACCAAGGCCCACAGTTTAGACATGAGATGTGTAGAGAAAGGTAAGGACAATCATTTACCGTAACTGTGGTAGACACTCATCCCGAGATTGGTTCCAACAAATATTGCCCTAGTTATGTAAATTTGTTAATACCTAACTAGTATTGGAATGCCACAGTTACTAGCTTATTCAATATCATAGCTTAAATACCCTATTATATTATGGTCTACCAATTGTCAACAATAATGCATGATCACTATAACTCTTGTGACGATTGTCTGGCAGGCTTGACGCCAGTAGAGATTTACGACTTAGTTGTTAGAAACCTCTTCATGCGATGTGTCTTAGAGTTGGTTACCCCGTCGATAACTCTTGTATACTGTGGACAAGTAGGTCATTCTATTTTATCGACCATGTGTCATTGTACACACTCGTTTTCCATTTAATTGAGGAACGATCATTGACTTGACTTATATCTACTGTATTCCGTTATGCCGTGCCTTATTCTTATTAACAAGAGTTGAGGCACGATAACGAACTTTGGAATTCTTCAACCTTATTATTCCTAAACCATGTCCTAGCTCCAAAGGTAGGTAGACTGTAAACCTTCTAAAATTTTAGGATATACGAGGGTTACCGATTGATTAGAATAATTTCTATTATGATGATGATTAGTGCCCCATGGACTCCCACTTTCCATTTAGATCATTTTGTGTCCCCGACCGTGTCATTAATAATTGGAGCACGAGACCAGCCGTTACCTTCCAACAAATTTCATATACAAAATCTAGACGAGTCCACCTTCTGTCACTACCACTTTTCTAGCTTGAGGGTATTTTGGTCATTTTTAAATTTTGGAATTATTGGAATTATTTAGTATTAATTATAATTATTAGAATTTTTAGTAATTTTAGTATTTTTGTTTTGGTGCTATATTTGACTTTGACTAGTGTTGACTTAGGAGACTGTCCTAGAGGCTAACCTAGGTCATGACTATTTGGTTAGGTTATGGAACCCTAGCTTGACCTAAGTTAGTGACATTTAACTCATTAGAATTTATTAGGAGGAATTAGGATTTGATTTGAATAGAAATGGCTTGTGATTTCACAAGTCATGACTTGTGACTTAAAGCCTTAGAGGCCCAAAGCCCAACACCAAGTGAACCTAGCCCTAGCCCAGCCCATGGCCGGCCAAGCCTATCCTTCCCCCCTATTTAATGCTCCTAGAAATTAGGGCTAGCCTCCATTAGGAATATTTGCAAGTTTTAGAAAGAGGTGAGTCTCCACCTTCATTAATTCCTAGAAATTTCATTTCAATTCCTTTTCTTCCCAAACCAATTGCAATAGGCTCTAAATTTAATTTACTTGTTGTTGGTATTGAAAAATTTTAGGGAAGAAACAATTTGGGAGAGTTTTGGAAGCTTGAGGAACCATTCTCATTTGGGACTTTTTGAGCTTTGCAAACCCATAGGTAAATTCTAATCCTCACCATGAAATGTTGATTTTATTACACATCTAGGAATCCCTAGGCCTAAACTAACTATAGGACTAGCTAACTCTAGGTTTTGAGTCCTATACGTGTCCGTATCGGACACGTATCAGTTCGTGTATGAAGGTGTTTGATGAAATGCTCCAAAGGGCATTTCGATTTGTTTTTAGGAATATTTTTGAATAGGAATTTAGGTTTTAACCTCGTTTATGGTTTTCCTTTGCTCTGAGCACGTATTGGTGTCGTATCGTATCGCCACGGACACACGAACCCGCGGGTGCACACGTGCACGCACGGGCACTGTAGCTGCCCTGCTGCTCGGGGTCCTTTGCGAGCAGCACACGACACGTCGACATGAAATACTTGACACACACGAAGGGGCAACCACTGACACCACGTGTGTCAAGTTGCACAACCTCTCGTGTCGTGTCGGACACGATATCGTACGTGCACTGTGCGTGTACTGTGCATTTCAGTGCACTGTTTTGTGTTCTTATTTCTTTCAGTTTTTTTAAATGTTTAATTGGTGTCTAATTATTAATTAGATCCTAAATATAACGTATGATGTATGTTAGAATTAATTTACATGTTAATTTAGGTTTAATATGGAAAATTGGTTTCGAATTGGTGTCAAATGGCATTCACTGTTACTGTGTAGCAGATACTTTGTTTTTCTAAATTTTTGAACATTAATTCTCAGTTTTAAGTAATGTTTTCCACTGTTTTAATGTCCCTACATGATTGTTAGTATAAGCAAATGAAGTATTTCAATTCGAAGTTGGCTTTTGGTTTGTAAATGGGATTTTGACATATGGGTTGAGCTTCTGAATTGTATGTGACTGATACTTAGTATTTTCCCATTCCTAAACACATTTAAATTCCTGTTTATTTGATGTTTCTCACTGTTAAATATTCTTCCACAGGTTTATAGTTCATGTTTAGCTAAGTATTTCAATTTGAATTTGGCTTTTAGTTTGAGAATGGGATTTTGACATTTGTGTTGGATTTGAATGGAATAGGACTGAATTGGTTTCCTTTCTCTTCTCCTAAACTGAGTTTGAATGGTTATTCATTCTTAATTTACTGAATTCCATAACCTGAGATTAAACCATTCCTTAGTGAACTGTATTGAATATTGATTCAATGTGATAACTTTTTCCAGTTTTCCTTAAACCTGGACTGATTTCTTTCTATTCCTATTGCACACACAAATATATACACTGTTTATATTTCCAGTTTTCACCATTGTATATATTGAACCTGAGATTGAAATTCAGGTAACTATGAACTGGAAATTGGGTTATTGAAACTGTCAATTGATTTCCATTTTCTTTCCTCACTGTTTCAAGATTTTTTCCCTCACTGATTTCACATATATACTTCATTGTTTCATTGCCACATAGTAAACACATTCACTGATTTTTCCATTGACACATGCCACTGATTTTGATTAAAAGCAACCTGAAATGTATCCCTTTGTGCTCACTGTTTCATACTCTTTCACTCACTGTTCTCAGGATATCACACAAGTATTCACTGTTACCACATGCCTAACACACACCCTAATGCCATACTGTTTTACCCTCAGTGTTCCTACATGATACACACACTGGAATACTATATATCACCCAAGGTTTTCATATTTCATACACACACACACCCTCATGCCATGTATCACACACACACAAGTTCATACCTATGTATCACTCACTCTCTTGACACTCTCACTCTTTCACACACATGTCTCTTGTATTTCTACACACATACACACTTGACACATGAGCACATGTGTCTTCCTATTTCTATATATATGTGAAGGTATGTATATATGAAATGTGTGATATATTATAGGTAACCTATAAGCTAATGTGTATTCTATTTTATATTATATAATATATTAATATGTGTATTCTATATTAGAGTGTATTATATATTAGATGTATTTTGACTTGTGTTATGTGAGTATGGTTTGGTTCATAGGCATGGTATAGCCTATAGCCTAGGATCTTAGCCTATGGGTGTATCTGTGTGTCAGTATAGAGTCTAATTAGACTTGTGTAGCCTTGTTAGACCTAGAATAGACTAGTATAGACTTGTTTGACTTAGGTTTGACTTGGTTGACCTAGTTTGACTTCTAGGGTTGACCAGAGTTGACCAAGAGTTGACTTTGGCCTAGATTGACCTCGATTCATGTAGAATGCATTGTAGTGCATCTTATTACCATTCTGGACTTGTTGTGACTTGTACTGTTCTAAATAGGAGCCAGACACCACTCCTCGGACAGTACTTTCTTCTTGGACATTCAGATAGCAGGCGAGTACATTCTCTGATCTTTTCATACTTGTCTGGACTATATTCTTGCTCTAGATTACTCTACTTGATGCTGACACGTATCTTCACGGATTAGTACTATATGGATCCTTTCCTGAGATTTTATCCCTCTACGGGTGCATCGGGTATTTCATGTTCATGTACTTTATCATGTGCATCAGGTACTCCTTGTACTCGTACTAGTTCATGTATTTACATGTTCTCATGTGCTTTCATTTACTATCATGTGCCTCATGTACTACTTATTACATGAGTTCACGTATCGTAGCTGTATTCATGTGCCTATAACGTAACTTGAATGGATCCTTGTGTATTGATTGGGGCGGGGTGAGTAGAATTGGTTATGTGAACACTATCCCCAGTAGGTATTCATGTGCTTCTTAGTTGTATTCATGTGCTCCTAAGCTGTTTACATAACCATATTGTACTCTAAATCACTTAGCCACTTACAGTCTTTACTTATCATGTACTTACTTTCAGTTACAAAATATCTCCTATTTTCCTGTACTTCCTTTTCAGCATTTCCTGTATTTTACTCTATTGTATGCTCTATACTCCTAACATGTTATGAACTGTTTGAGAGATATGTGCTCGTTCTCGTCCTGATTGGACCTGTTGAAAATTTTACAGAGGATACGGAGGAGGCCTGCTTAGATACCTTCTATGGGACAGCCTTAGAGGACACTTGCGATCCGGACTTCCAGTCGGATCCTTTAGCTGTAGAGACTGTTGCTCCATAGATGTCTTTATCTTATTTCATAGTATTGGAGATTGAGTTGTATATATTGGATCTGTATTATTTCTGGATGTTAGTGGAGATTATCTAGACACTTAGCTTTCTCTCTATTTGTATTCCTGTGGATTGGATCTTGCATCTTTATATCATTCTATCTTTATCATGTTCTATCTTAGATGTGATTGAGATATATTCTGTTATGTCACCCACATTCGGGGAGTATAACTGTTATTACCTTAAACTGTTAGATGTTGTGACCTAGGACAGCGTTCTACCGCCGACACTGTGGCGTAGGCTGGACGTACCCACGTCTCGTGCCCTTACTCTAGGATGCGGATCGTGACACGTTTTTAGTGGTGGCCCATGCAGGTCTAGGTTGGAAATGTAGTGGTATTCGAACTAGAATATCGTTGCAGCATGCAGTAGAAATTAGTATATTTTTTTGAAGGTACTCAATCATACTAGGAAAACTCCTTATCAGATTCCGTATATCTATTTTGCTGCTTATTGTCTTCCTTAGAAATTTTAAACTGTCCTCCTTTGATATTTCGACTCATTCTCTGTAATTATTTCTTGTTTGATCTGTGTCTTCAGGATGGTTGAGACGAGATCGCATCGCCCTGGACTGGAAGACGCTGGAGAGGGGTCTAGCACCTCTCGACCTCAGTAGCAGCCAGCTTCCGGTGCCACAGGGCCAGTGCAGCCCTCAGGAGTCGGTGTTTCAGCCACTTTTGGAGGAGCACCTCCACCAGTCAGGAGGCCGAGCATTGTGATTCATGAGATCCTTCCACCGAAGCAGCCTTCGCCTGCGGGGATGGTAGACGTTGCACATCTCTTCTCCTTCGTGGAGAGGATTCTGGAGTCCCACCAGCAGCAGCAGCAGACGAGGCAGACTGCAGATTTCCGTCAGGGGATTGATGAGGCATACCAGCTGGTTTGTACTACAGTCGAGATGATTTCTGCTCAGGGGACCCAGCAGCAGTCCCGTCGGAGGGAGAAAGACATACAGGACTTCCAGAAGATGCACCCTCGAGAGTTCTTCGGCACAGAGGGCATCCACTATGCAGACGACTGGATAGAGCATATCGAGAAGATATTCAGGCTGGCGGAGATACCAGCCCGACTCCAGATCGAGGCGGCGGGCAGTCAGATGTAGGACTTAGCCCGTGCGTGGTATCAGACAGATCCCTGGATGGGAGTTGAGGGCCAGACTTGGGCCCAGTTCAAGGAGCTGTTTAAGAAGCAGTTCTTTCCTGATGTGGCCTTGGGAGGTATCGAGGCACAGTTCGAGGGTCTGGTTCAGGGGAACCAGACGGTAGCTGAGTATGCTGGAGAGTTTTGTAGACTGGCCCGTTTCATAGATGACTTGACAGAGAAGACGAATACGACAAAGTTTTGCTGAGGCTTGATTAGAGAGGTTCGGTCGCTGACTAAGAGCGACCGGAATGCGACATTTGCTGAGATATTTTTTTGGGGTTATGGCGGCGGAAGATGACCTAGGGCTGAAGCAGAAGAGGGGTCATGACTTCCAGAGTGGTAGCAGCAGTCAGGGGCAGGCCAAGAGGCCTCACTTCCAGCCACAGCAGCCACATAGGCCAGTTCAGCAGTATCAGCAGCAGCACCAGCAGCAGTATCAGCAGCAGGGTCGGGCACCTTTTCAGCAGGTGCAGCACCAGCAGCAGAGAGGGCAGCAGGCACCCCGTCAACAGCAGGTAGTCGTTTGTGCCTTCTGCAAGAAGCCGGGGCATATGATCCATGAGTACAGGAAGAAGCTAGGTAAGTGCCTACTTTGTGGTGCGGGAGATCACCAGTTGAGGGATTGCCCTGGGGCTTTTGGACGAGGAGCTCAGGGTGGTAGAGCCAAGGCTCCGACAGGCCAGCAAAGGGGACCTGCCCTGCAGACCCAGCAGCAGAGGGTCCAGCAGCACCAGCAGCAGGCACGAGGTGGACAGTAGGGGCGAGCTTTCGCCATGGCAGCTGAGGATGCAGAGGCCATCGGAGAGCTGATAGCAGGTTCAGTTTTTCTCGACTCCATTCCAGCATTTGCACTCTTTGATTCCGGGGCTTCCTACAGCTTTGTGTCAGTATCGTATGCTATTAGACACAGTCTGGTTTCTGAACCATTGCCTAGGACCTGCAAGATCACGATCGGGGGTGGGGTCATCCTCGTGAGTGATGTTTGCAGAGGGCGGAGCGTCATATTGGGAGGCCGAGAGTTGGGAGTGAGTTTACTCGTCATGCCACTACCGAACTACGACATTGTATTAGGTATGGACTGGCTGAGTAGAAACCACGCCCGTATTGATTGCCGAGGGGGTAGAGTTTTATTTGGGGCGCCAGGAGAGCCAGAGTTTGAGTACACCCGGCGACAGGCAGAGCAAGATAGTGGCGTCTTCTGTGGAGCTTCAGTTGAGGAGCAGGTGGCTCCGCATCCCTTGATCGCAGAGTTTATGGACGTATTCCCAGAGGAGTTTCCAGGGCTTCCACCGGACAGGGATGTAGAGTTCTCGATAGACTTGGTTTCCGACGCGGAACCGATTTCTCAGCATGTCTATCGAGTGAACAACAGTGAATTGGTGGAGCTGAAGAAGCAGGTGGATGAGCTGCAGGACAAGGGCTTCATCCGATCGAGTTCTTCACCTTGGGGTGCATCGGTACTTTTCGTATCCAAGAAGGATGGGTCGGCACGGATGTGTATCGACTACAGGGGACTTAACAACCTGACGATTAAGAATAGATACCCACTGCCGCGGATCGATGATCTCTTTGATCAGTTGAACGGAGCTTGGGTGTTCTCCAAGATTGATTTGAGGTCAGGTTATCACCAGGTGAAGGTAAAGAGGGAGGATATTCCCAAGACCGCTTTCAGGACGCGGTACGGGCAGTTTGAGTTTTTGGTTATACCGTTTGGGCTGACCAATGCACCAGCAGTGTTTATGAACCTAATAAACAAGGTGTTCCACCAGTACTTGGACAAGTTCGTGGTGGTATTCATTGATGATATCCTGGTATATTCGAAGACAGAGGAAGAACACGAGGAGTACTTGAGAGTGGTTCTGGAGACACTCAGGAGGGAAAGGTTGTATGGCAAGCTCTCGAAGTGCGAGTTCTTCCTAGACAGGGTTGACTTCTTGGGTCATGTCACTACTAAAATATGCTAAAATAGCGACGTATATTAGCGACGGCAGAAATAACCGTCGCTGATAATTGCCTATAGCGACTTCTTGTGCTACACGTCGCTGTCCGTCGCTGTGTAGCGACGTTCAGCGACGTAGTATAAGTTACGTCGCTGATGGGCGACATTTTGCGACGGACGTCCATTTTACGTCGCTGTATTGCGACGTTTAGCGATGTATAATTTATGCGTCACTGTTGTATTTTATATAGGGTTCCTGGCCCGATCGAAATCACAAAATTTTCACCCAAAATTTTTCTTCCCGCTCTCCCCTCTCCCCCTGGCGAACCCTTCCCTCCGGCGACCCCTCCCTCCGGCGACACCCTCCCCCATCTCCCCCCGGCGACCCCGCTCGCCCGTTGACCCCTCCCTCCGGCGACCAGCCTCCCTCCTCCGACGAAGGAGCCTTCCTCGCCGCCTTTCTCCTCCGACGAAGCCACCCTCCTCGCCGCCTCCATCCTCCGACGAAGCCACCCTCCTCAGGTAAACCCTAACCCTAGCCCTAGCTATCTAGACACAGACACGGACACGAGAACCCTAACCCTAGCTGGGGTGGTCTTTCTGTCGAGGGAGGAGAGAGGGGTGGGGGTGGGTGCAGGGGGTGGAGGGGTCTTACTGTCGAGGGGTGGAGGGAGGGATGGGGGTACCCGGGGGCAGGGGAGGGTTGGTGTGGGTACAGGGGTAGGGGAGGAGGACAGGGGAGGGGGCAGGGGAGGGTTGGGGTGGGTACAGGGGTAGGAGGAGGGGGCAGGGGAGGGTGCAGGGGTGGGTGCAGGGGTATGGGGAGGGGGGCAGGGGAGGGAGGGAGGGGGGGAGGGGAGGGTTGGGGTGGGTGCAGGGGTAGGGGGAGGGGGCAGGGGAGGGGGGAGGAGGGCAGGGGAGGGGAAGGGGGGCAGGGGAGGGTTGGGGTGGGTGCAGGGGTAGGGGGAGGGGGCAGGGGAGGGAGGGAGGGGGGCAGGGGACGGTTGGGGTGGGTGCAGGGGTAGGGGGAGGGGGCAGGGGAGGGTTGGGGTGGATGCAGGGGTAGGGGGAGGGTGCAGGAATCGGTATCGGACTATATGTATGCAATGTATATACATGTATATATACTCACACACTTACATACACACACAAATACATATATACTCACACACTTACATACACACACAAATACATATGTATACATGTATATATATACTCACACACTTACATACACACACAAATACATATATAAATATATATGTATATAATGTATATACACCAAGGTTCACAATATCGGTATCAGAATCTGTATCGGACTATTCCTATGAGTATTGGTATCGGCGATATCGGTAGTATCGGCGGTATCGTATCGGAGTATCAGACTTTGGTATCGGAAAACAAATAATTATTAATAAATTATTTATATTTATAAACATATATTTTATACATTTAGGCATAATTTTAAGTATTTCAGCGTTATTTCTTAGTAGTTTTGAAATTATATGAAATAGTAGTCACCCTTACCGATTGGTTTTGCCGAATTGACCGGAACAAAGACCCCCAATGTCTGTATCGATCAATATTTGGTATCGGTCGGTATCGGATCGGAACTTGCCAAACCGTATCGGTATCGGCCGTATCGGATCGGTATCGGCCGATACTTTAAACCATGATATACACACAAATACACATATATATACAATCAAAAATCCATTTGAAATTCATTTTAAGAATCTGAAATGTTGACGATATATACCCAAGGTTCACAATATCGGTATCGGAATCGGTATCGGACTATTCCTATGAGTATTGGTATCGACGATATCGGTAGTATCGGCGGTATCGTGCCGGAGTATCGGACTTTGGTATCGGAAAACAAATAATTATTAATAAATTATTTATATTTAAAAACATATATTTTATACATTTAGACATAATTTTAAGTATTTCAACGTTATTTCTTAGTAGTTTTGAAATTATATGAAATAGTAGTCACCCTTACCGATTGGTTTTGCCGAATTGACCGGAACAAAGACCCCCAATGTCGGTATCGGTCAATATTTGGTATCGGTCTGTATCGGATCGGAATATGCCAAACCGTATCGGTATCGGCCGTAGGTTGACTAAGGTTGACTATTTTGACTGAAAGTCAAAGTAGAGTCAACATCTGACCTAGATTGGACTAAGAGTTGACAAAGTCAACTGTAGGTCAATCCTTGACCTAGTTTGACCTTGTTTGACTTTGTTTGACTTAGCTTGACCTTGTTTGACTTTGTTTGACTTAGTACAACTTAGTTTGACCTAGATTGCATATCATTGTTATTAGTAACTGTCCGCTACTAATGTGTGTCCCATAATAAGACATAATATATGAATTTGTGCCTGTTGGATAATGTGTGTCCATCTTTGCAGAATTATTTCCAAATGGATATGAATTACTACTTGTGGAATCGTTCATGGATGTACAATCGTCGTCCTGATGATATGTGTGGTGTACGGGATGAATACATAGCGGGAGTAGAGCAGTTCCTGCAGTTTGCTAAGGCGTTCCCTCAGTACATGGACGGCACCAAAATTAAGTGTCCGTGTGTGAAATATTATAACGTAAAATATTATCCAGAAGTGGAAGTGACATCATTTGTACTCGAGGGGTTTCACGCCTAATTACTATCAGTGGACCGCATACGGAGAACTTGTGTCTTTAGCATCAGAGCCGGAGCCTTACGTTGAGCCGTATATGCATGCGGGACCTAATTTTGGTTCAGATAATCATGCATACGACGACGGGTACGTGAACATGGTTTTCGACGCTGCGGGGCCTAGTTTCGTTCATGATGCACCTGAGGAGGCACCGAACGCCGATGCTGCACAGTTCATGGAGTTGCTGGAGAATGCAAGGACTCCATTGTATCCTGGTTGTGAGGATCATTCACCGTTGGAGGTGGTTACAAGACTGTTGAGCATTAAGTCAGATTTTAACATGTCGCAAGAATGCTACAACCGAGTGTTGGAGTTGATTATAGAGATCTTGTCGGCGGGTGCTGTAGAAGCATGGAAAATACTAAAGAAATTGACTCATGCGGCCAAAAAAGACCCATGCGACTCAGAAAACGCATGCGGCTCAGGGAGTCATGCGGCATAAGAAACTATACGGCCGGAGGCATTCCATGCGGCTCAGAAGACATGTGGCGTAACAGTGCTCCCCTCCGATCCATGCTGCATTAATTGCTTTGACGGCTGACCCCTCCGAAAAGTTGACAGACCTGACACCAAAGCAGGTAATTATGACTCTGTCATGATGATGAATCTCTAGGGAAGAGAAAAAAGAATCTCTGACACGATCCCCCGAGAGTAACAAAATGCCACGTGGCCTTGCCACGAGGGCGTGCCATGCGGTTCAGAGTGAAGCTGTCCTATGCGGTTCAGGCCGAGACAGTCTCATGCGGCTCAAGTGGAATCATCCCTATGCGGCTCAAGAAGATCATGCCCATGCGGCTCAAGCAGACACACCCTTATGCGGTTCATGCGGCTCATCATATGGTTCAGAAGTCTGAAGGAGGGGGCCACTGCCCAGACAATCCTGACACGTGTCCCAAGTCTTATACGGCCCAAATTTCATGCGGCCCAAATCTCATGCGGCCCAATCTGCATGCGGCTCCAGTCTCACCATTGGCTCTCAGGACACGTGTCCTCAGCCGATCAATCTTCCAGATTTATGGCAATCCAAGATCGGGTCGAATCCCAATAATCTGGGGCACGTGGCAGGAGAATAAATTTGATTTATTCGCAGATATTAGAGAATCATTATAAGGAAGATTTATGCCAATCAGCATTAATTGCTAATGGGGATTTGGTGTAATCTACCCTTAATGGTTCTGATTCGTCACAATCAGAAATGAACGGCCTGGATTGATCAATCCCCAGGCCGCCGCCATCTCCAAGAGCTAATCATTGGCAACCCTAGTGATCATATCCCACTATTATAAATAGCAAGGTGCCATTCCCTTGTAGCATATAGAGAGATATACAAAAAAAAACCAGAAAAGAATACGTATACACAGAGAGACTTCCCCCCATAGTCAGAGAGAGAATATACACAGAGAGAGAGAAGCCAGGAGAGCAATCAGAGAGAGAGCAAGAAGGTATTTCTTCGTCAACGACCAAGCAGATCTTCCCCGAGTCAAGGCTGCGTACCGATCGTCCAAGGAGTAAGGCAGAGCGGCCGTCGCTTTCCCGAGCCTCTATCGTCACCCCCAGAATCTAAAATAAACAATCGTACTTAGACTGTTGTACATAGGTTTTCGTCCCTAGGCTTTCTTTGTACGAGCGAGTTTGTATTGTGAGTCTAAGTTCAGTCCTCCGATAATTGTTCTGTACTTTTACAATCAATGGAAAACAGGTGCTAAGTTGCCTAAAGACTTCTACCGGTCTAAGAGGATGGTGAGATCGCTCTGGATGGGATACAAGAAAATTGATTCCTGTCGCAATGGGTGCATGCTGTACTACAAAGACGACAAGGACACAGATGTGTGCAGATTTTGTGGTGTTGATCGCTATAAGACAACTAGTATAGGAAGGTCTACCGGTGCAAAAAGATCGACCGATTTAATGCACTACTTGCCTTTAACGCCGCGGTTGTAAAGATTATTTATGGTGAAAAAGACGGCCGAAAATATGAGTTGGCACATGCGAGAACAGATTGAAGGAGTGTTGGATCACCCATCCGATGGAGAAGCGTGGAAGCACTTTGATCGAGTGTATCCTAATTTTGCTTCAGATCCGCGTAATGTCATGTTGGGACTATCTTCTGACGGTTTTACTCCTTTTGGTCTTTCGGGATCCCAGTATTCGTGCTGGCCTGTGATTGTCACTCCGTATAACCTACCGCCTTGGATATGCATGAAGACTCAGTACATGTTTCTAACCGTTATAATTCCTGGTCCGAACAATCCCAAGAGGAACATTGACGTGTACTTACAGCCTTTGATAGGTGAGTTGAATCAGTTATGGGAAGTAGGCGCTAACACGTACGATATTTCCAGGAAGCAGAATTTTCAGATGAAGGTAACCCTTATGTGGACCATCAACGACTTTCCGGCCTATGGAATGTTATCTGGATGGAGCACTCATGGCCGTCTCTCATGTCCGTATTGCATGGACCGTAGTAAGGCTTTCCGCTTGAAACACGGAGGAAAACCGTGCTTCTTTGATTGTCATCGACAATTTCTGCCAAAAGATTATCCATTCAGAAGGAACAGGAATGCATTCCGTGTCGGCGTTGTAGAGAAGGGTGATCCACCGCCAAGGTGGTACGGAGCCACGATATGGGAGGAGGTTAAAGATTTTCCAAGTGCTATCGAAGATCCTACAACTGGGTATAAGTGCGATGGATTTGGTAGAGATCATAACTGGACAAAGAGGAGCATATTCAGGGATCTGCCATACTGGAGTACCAATCTGATCAGACATAATTTTGATGTCATGCATATTGAGAAGAATATGTTTGATAACATAATTAATACTGTGATGGACGTAAAGAAAAAAACGAAAGACAATCCCAAGGCCAGGTTGGACTTAGAAGAAATATGCAAACGTCCTGCGTTGCATTTGATACAGCAGAATGGAAAACAGTTCCTGCCGAAGTCAATTTTCTTGCTGGACAAGAAGGATAAAGTAAGACTTTGTCGGTGGATCCAGGGCCTAAAATTTCCAGACGGATATGTGTCAAATCTGAGAAGATGTTTCGATCCAAAGGAAAACAAATTGACGGGTATGAAGAGCCACGACTGTCACGTATTCATGGAGAGGTTAATTCCGATTGCATTTCGGGAATTCTTACCGCAGGCAGTTTGGGATCCATTGACGGAGCTTAGCATATTCTTCAGGGATCTTTGTTCTAAGAAATTGTTCGTTTATTGTCTAGAAAAGCAAGAGAAGGACATTGCGGTAATACTATGCAAGCTAGAGAGGGTGTTTCCTCCTAGATTCTTTGACTCTATGGAGCATTTGCCGATTCATCTATCCTATGAGGCACGTGTTGGTGGACCCGTCGAATATCGATGGATGTGCCCGTTCTAGCGACATTTGAATCACCTAAAAAGAAAGGTGAAAAATAAGGCACGGGTCGAGGGTTCTATTTGTGAAGCCTATGTTCTCGAGGAGATTACAAACTTTTGTTCGATATATTTCAAGCCTCATGTTGCAACTAATAGAACGAGAGCTTCCAAAAACGACGACGGAGATCATGAAAGTAATGATACAATACTGAAGGTATTCAATGCTCCAGGAAAGCCATCGGGTAAAATAAAGAAGAGATATCTGAACGATGATGAGCTAAGGGCTGCTCAGGTGTATGTATTACTCAACTGCGACGAGGAGAAAGTAGAGAAACTAGAGGGGTAAGTAAATAATACGTCTATATTATTTTAATAGTGTTGAGAATAATACTATTACATTAATTGCACGATATTGTTTTCAGCATACTTAATGATGATGTGAGGTCAGGTAGGCCACACATAACAGAAGAAGAACTAGAACAAGAAATGAGGTATTATTTTCCATCATAGTTGAGTGCATATGTAAGACTTGAGAACTCTGTAATTACCTTTCTGTATATGCACTTGATTTAGAATGAGCTTAATTGCTTCTTTCGTGGTATTTAGGTCGATCGTCCATACGCAAGACTTGAGAATGAGTCTATTAGAACGCTAGCCAAGGGACCAATTTATGCTGCAAAAATATGGTCAAGCTACTGTGTTAATGGGTTTAGGTTCAAGTCAACAACTTGCCCGATCAGAGACAACTTTGTGGGTCTCGACTCCACCAAAAACAGCTGTTTGTGTATCAGATCTTCGAACTACAAAGATGTTGATATGGGCAACGATTTCTATGGCGTGCTACGGGAGATCGTGGAGCTGACATATAGTTATGGAATAGAGCCTACTAAGATTGTGTTATTCAGGTGTGATTGGTTCGATCCGATTGAAGGTCAGGGTTGGAAAGTAGACAAGCACGGTCTTGTTGATATAAACTATCGGCGTCGATATCAAGCCTATGAACCATTTGTCCTATCAAGTCAGGCTCAGCTCGTGTACTTCACAAGTTATCCTAAACGGGGAACAACAAGGTCGGACTGGTGGGCAGTATGCAAGACCAAAGCTAGAAATACCTTTGAGGTTGACGATATAGCTTATCAACAGGATGAACTACCTCTTGTAACAAATATTATAGAAGTGGACACGACGGAAGTTCCTCATTACACATCTAATTGTGTAGAAGAAGTAGAATTATCTGAAAAGGAAGATGCAGATGAAAGTGAAGATGTAGAGGAGGAAGAAGAAGAAGAAGATGAGCTAAACGAACTAGATGAATTTTCAGAAGAGGATTAAAATATGTGATGTCTATCATATAAATATGTATTTTTGTAATAATAAATCTGTGACACTTTAGTGACACTTTTATCTGTGACCATGATATTTTTCAAAAATCTGTGATGTCTATCATATAAATATGTATTTTTGTTTTATTGTCATATGTTATTATCAGGTATGACTAGACCAGGAGGACGACGCGGAGGATTATATATTAGCCAGTCCCGTCAGCCTCGGGCTGGGGATGGAGACGGCAGTTCCGTACCCTCATCCTCATCTCCGAGTACGCCATTGTACCGTTCTGTTCCCGGTCCATTACCGGGACAGGGCAGTTCCAGCAGGTTGCCGACTCCTCCCTCGTCGTCCAGCCTTCCTGATCCCTCGTCCAGCATCCCTGATCCCCCGTCCAACATTTCTCCTGTCGACGGCTCTATGGAAGGAGCCGACGCCGAGCATATGGAGGCCGGACGGACGGGCCTATGAAGTAAGTTAATTAATTAATATTATATGTACATATATATTCATGAAATTTTTTTATTATATAGATATCGGCCTTCTATAGTACAGAGACAGCTGGGGCAATTTCTGAGGCAGAACTATGGTGGGCCTTGGCTCAACTACTCAGATGCTCCCGCAGATAGGAAGGCCTTTTGGTTCGCCCACTTCAAGGTAAAAAATTTGTTTATTTTTAAATTTTAATAATCATTTGTGTATATTATACAACTTTTGTATTTTACTTCTTGTAGAGGACCTATTTCTATCCACCACACCGGGCGGCGAGGATCGAGGGCCAATTTTGTGCCGTCGCAGCCAAGCTCATCCGTGATGCGATCGACGACCAGAAGCGTCGTGATCGCTCCGGACAGCCGATCCAGGGTTGGATTACGCCAGAGCAGTGGACTGCGATGAAGGCTAGATTCAGCGAGCGTAGGTACCAGGAGCGGTCTGAGAAGGCCAAGGTGGCGCGGTCGAGCGCCGATAAGTGGTGTGGTGGCTCCATTCCGATGACGGAGCATTTTTGTCGTCTGGTATGTTTCCTATGACGGACATTAATTTATATATAGTTCGATATAGAATGTTTAATACTAATAATAGATAATATATTTTAACAGGTAAAAAAGGGTGAGGACCCGAACATGGTGACCGTCTTCCTGGTCACACATCGGAGGGCTGGGGAGTTCATTGACGAGAGGGCGACGCAGGCATATATACGTTCTATTCTTTATATTAATTTGCTATAACTTAGAAAACATGAAAATAGATATCAATATAGACTTTAGCAAACACTTACACGTTAGCAAACATGTTCTAGGCCGAGTTTGTTCGGCTACAGCAGGAGGCGGCTGCTGCTGCTAGTGCGCCAGCAGAGGGAGGGGCTGGTAGTTCCTCCCAGCCGCCTACAGCTCCATCGCAGGACGAGCTCTGGATGACCGTCGTTGGCGGTCTTCAGAAGGGTACGTACTATGGTACGGGATCCTACGGTGCATATTTGGCTTCGGAGTCATCCCGGGCCCCCTCTGTCAGTGCGCAGTCTCCGGCTTCGCAGGCATCGTCACGAGTTGGGGATATCCTTCGTCAGATCGAGGAGCTGCATTGCGAGTTGTAGCAGCAGATTTCTGATGCGGTCGAGCGACGATCCGACCCTCCGATCGTCACCGGACGATTTGATGCGGTCGAACATAGTATACAGGAGCTGATGAGTCTGTATCAGGCTACAGCTGCCAGCTTACAGACGCTCACCGAGTCTATGCAGCATACAGAGCGTAGACAGGTCGAGCTGGAGGGATCGCAGAGGAGCATGTCTGCCTCACTCACTCAGGTTTCGGCTTCGCTTGAGGCGAGTACTGAGAGGGTGGTGAGTACCCTTGCTGCGCATGGTGAGCGACTGCGAGAGCTGGAGCAGATACGTCCTTTCGGTCCATCGACGGCGCCGACTCCAGATACTGTACTGCCTCCGGCGCCGACTCCAGGCATTGTACTGCCTCCTACTGACCTTACGGTACAGCTCACCCAGCAGCAGTATGACTACATTCTATCCCAGTTGCGCGGCAGGGGTCCGCAGTGATTTTATTGGTTTTTTATGACTTGTATGTATTGGCCCTATAGGCAAATTATTTATTCATACAACTGTTGTTTATACACTTGGTGGGAGACTTTTTATCATCTTCCATTTTTATTTGACTCTATTGGATGTTTGTGAGGATTTGTGTCTGTGATATTTACTTTGCACTGCCTTCTGTTTTTATTGTGATATTTACTTTGTGATATCTGCGACGGAGATGACAAATATACCTACGCTGGGTTATAAGCGATGATCTGATATACAAAGAAGGTGCTGCCGAAATTTTAAAAAAATATATTATGTATTTTTGTTATGATGTGTGTCTGTATTTACAGTGAATATGAAATACAGTGTTCGGAACCATCGACAGTTTCGATTACTGTTGTATGTGTTATCTTGGATAAAAATAGCAACAGTTCAGGGTGCACTTCTGAGAGGTTCATTTTCACGTCCTTCACTTTCTCGGGACGTCGTAAAGGTTCCCGAGAAGATGAAGGACGTGAAGAGGAAGCTCTGAGAAGTGTACCCTGAACTGTTGCTATTTTTATCCAAGATAAAACATAGAACAGTCAGCGAAACTGTCGATGGTTCGAATACTGCACTTCACACACACTGTAAACACAGACACACAGCATAACAAAAATACGAATTATATTTTTTTAAATTTTTTTATAATATCTGCGACGTATAGCGACGTTTTGCGACGTACTGCGACGGAACGTAGAAGTCGCTATACGTCGCTAAACAGTGATGTCACGTCACTAGACGTCGCTAATATACGTCGCTATATCTGTCGGTAGCCGTCGCTAAGTTGTCCACGTGGCTGCCAAGCCATGTCATCATATATAAAGTTTACAGCATCGTAAGTGGTCGCTTTACGTCGCAACGTTGGCGACGTAGTGATATGTCGCTATCTGTCGCTCATTTTGCGACGTCTAGCGACAATGAACGCCGCGTCGCCAATAGCGACGTTCGGCGACTAAATTGCCATCTGCGACTTGCCTATAAGCGACGTCCGTTTTTTGTCGCTAAATACGTCGCAAATAGGTTTTAGCGACGTATTTTCCTTTTTTAGCGACGTCTCCTGACGTCGCTAAAATGGGTTATTTTAGTAGTGTGTGGTGACTGGAGATGGTATCTCAGTGGACCCAAAGAAGATCACAGCAGTTGAGGCTTGGGCAGCGCCGACTTCAGTGGCAGAGATCAGGAGTTTCCTGGGACTGGCAGGATATTATAGGAGATTTGTGTAGGATTTCTCCTGGGTTGCAGAGCCGTTGACTCGGTTGACCCGGAAGGATACTGAGTTTGTTTGGTTAGAGGAGTGTCAGGCAGCTTTTGATGAGTTGAAGAAGCAGCTTACGACAGCTCCGAATCTGACATTGCCTTCAGGATCAGTGGATTCACTATTTATAGTGATGCTTCAGAGAAGGGGCTGGGTTGTGTCTTGCAGCAGCATGGGAAGGTGATTGCCTATGCTTCCAGGCAATTACGTCCCCATGAGAAGAACTACCCTACCCATGACCTGGAGTTGGCAGCGGTGATTTTTGCTTTGAAGTTGTGGAAGCACTATCTGTATGGCGAGAGGGTGGAGATTTTCACAGATCACAAGAGCTTGAAGTATGTGTTTACATAGAAAGAGCTCAAATGAGGCAGCGCAGATGGCTAGAGTTGATGAAGGACTTTGACATCTCACTTCAGTATCACCCAGGGAATGCCAACGTGGTTGCCAATGCCTTGAGTAGATATCCGACAGCCAAGTGTTTGACTATGGATCGGCACTTGCTTGTAGACTTGGATAGCCTTGGGATTGAGGTGATTGTGCCCGGAGTGCAGATACAGTTATGGGGTCTACAGATACAGTCGGACTTGATGGAGAGGATCAAGGCGACATAGTTTGAGGATGTGGCTCTGCGGTGTATCCGAGAGTAGGTTCGTGCAGGGTTGGTGGATGGCGAGTTTTCATTTGCAGAGGATGGTGCCTTGAGGTACGGTTCCAGGTTATGTGTGCCTAGCGGAAAGCTCAGGGAGCAGATCATGCAGGAGTCTCACAGATCGCATTACTCTATACATCCTAGTGCCAACAAGATGTACAGGAATCTGCGAGAGCATGTCTGGTGGTACGGGATGAAGTGGGAGGTAGCTCACTTCGTAGCTAGATGCTTGGTCTGTCAGCAGGTCAAGGCAGAGAGACAGAGGCCCGGAGGATTATTGCAGCCGTTGCCCATTCCAGAGTGGAAGTGGGAACATATCACCATGGATTTCGTATCTGGGTTGCCGCGTACACCTGGAGGGAAAGACGCGATTTGGGTCATCGTTGACAGGTTGACCAAATTATTCTACTTCTTGCCATTCAAGGTGGGTACGTCTACAGAGAGGCTTGCGGAGTTGTATATGAGACAGATAGTCAAGATTCACGGAGTTTTCGTCAGCATTATCTCAGATCGGGATAGTCGCTTTACTTTCTATTTCTGGAGGAGTCTGTAGACTAGTTTGGGCACTCAGCTCAAGTTTAGTACTGCATACCACCCCAGATGGACGGACAGTCAGAGAGGACTATTCAGACGCTTCAGGACATGCTGCAGACGTGCGTCCTGGATTTTGGAGGTTCCTGGGAGGATCATCTATATTTGGTGGAGTTTGCTTACAACAACAGTTATCAGGCCAGCATTGAGATATCACCGTTTGAGGCTCTGTACGGACGTAGGTGTCGTACACCCTTATCTTGGGATGATGTTGGAGAACGAGCTTTACTGGGACCAGAGATAGTTGTTGACGCAGCCGAGAAGGTGAAGCTCATCAGGGACAGACTTCGCGTGGCGCAGGACAGACATCGGCACTGGGCCGATAGCCACCGGAGGCCGTTGGAGTTTGAGGTACAAATTTAGAGTTAGGATTAGATGTAGGTTGTATTTTGTTTTATTTGATTGATCGTGTTTGATTTTTAGTAACTTGAGACCTTGCTTGTGATTAGGTTGGAGACATGGTTTTCTGCGGATATCTCTGACTCGTGGTACGATACGTTTTGGTGGAGATGGGAAGCTTAGCCCGCGCTTCATCGGCCCTTTCGTTATCAGCGGGAGAGTCGGTGACGTGGCATACAGGCTAGACTTGCCACCTGCACTAGTGGGAGTTCACAACGTATTCTACGTATCACAGTTGAGACGGTACGTGGCTGACCCTAGCCATGTGCTCGATCATTTGGAGATTGAGGTTGGACCTACTCTCAGTTATCCAGAGCAGCCTGTGGAGATTCTGGATCGCCGGGAGAAGGTTCTGAGGAACCAGGTGATACCCTTGGTACGCATCGCATGGGGGCATCATTCTCTATGAGAGTCTACCTGGGAGTGGGAGGATGAGATGCGCGAGCGGTACCCCTATCTTTATGGACCTTGAGGTATACTTTTCTATCCTTCTCAGCAGTTAGTTTCGCCTTTAATTTCGAGGACGAAATTATTTTAAGGGGGGTAGATTTGTCACTACCACTTTTCTAGCTTGAGGGTATTTTGGTCATTTTTAAATTTTGGAATTATTGGGATTATTTAGTATTAATTATAATTATTAGAATTTTTAGTGATTTTTAGTATTTTTGTTTTGGTGCTATATTTGACTTTGACTAGTGTTGACTTAGGAGACTGTCCTAGAGGCTAACCTAGGTCATGACTATTTGGTTAGGTTATGGAACCCTAGCTTGACCTAAGTTAGTGACATTTAACTCGTTAGAATTTATTAGGAGGAATTAGGATTTGATTTGAATAGAAATGGCTTGTGATTTCACAAGTCATGACTTGTGACTTAAAGCCTTAGAGGCCCAAAGCCCAACAACAAGTGAACCTAGCCCTAGCCCAGCCCATGGCCGGCCAAGCCTATCCCCCATATTTAATGCTCCTAGAAATTAAGGCTAGCCTCCATTAGGAATATTTGCAAGTTTTAGAAAGAGGTGAGTCTCCATCTTCATTAATTACTAGAAATTTCATTTCAATTCTTTTTCCACCCAAACCAATTGCAATAGGCTCTAAATTTAATTTACTTGCTGTTGGTATTGAAAAATTTCAGAGAAGAAACAATTTGGGAGAGTTTTGGAAGCTTGAGGAACCATTCTCATTTGGGGCTTTTTGAGCTTTGCAAACCCATAGGTAAATTCTAATCATCACCATGAAATGTTGATTTTATTGCATATCTAGGAAGCCCTAGGCCTAACCTAACTGTAGGACTAGCTAACCCTACGTTTCGAGTCCTATATGTGTCCGTATCGGACACGTATCAGTTCGTGTATGAAGGTGTTTGATGAAATGCCCCAAAGGGCATTTCGATTTGTTTTTAGGAATATTTTTGAATAAGAATTTAGGTTTTAACCTCGCTTATGGTTTTCCTTTGCTCTGAGCACGTATTGGTGTTGTGTCGTGTCGCCACGGATACACGAACCCGCGGGTGCACACGCGCGCACGGGCACTGTAGCTGCCCTGCTGCTCGGGGTCCTTTGCGAGCAGCACACGACATGTTGACACGAAATACTTGACACACACGAAGGGACAACCACAGACACCACGTGTGTCAAGTTGCACGACCTCTCGTGTCGTGTCGGACACGATATCGCACGTACACTGTGCGTGTACTGTGCGTTTCGGTGTACTGTTTTGTGTTCTTATTTCTTTCAGTTTTTTTAAATGTTTAATTGGTGTTTAATTATTAATTAGATCCTAAATATAATGTATGATGTATGTTAGAATTAATTTACATGTTAATTTAGGTTTAATGTGGAAAATTAGTTTCGAATTGGTGTCAAATGGCATTCACTGTTACTGTGTAGCTGATACTTGGTTTTTCTAAATTTCTGAACATTAATTCTCAATTTTAAGTAATGTTTTCCACTGCTTTAATGTCCCTACATGATTGTTAGTATATGCAAATGAAGTATTTCAATTCGAAGTTGGATTTTGGTTTGTAAATGGGATTTTGACATATGGGTTGAGCTTCTGAATTGTATGTGACTGATACTTAGTATTTTTTCATTCCTAAACACATTTAAATTCATGTTTATTTGATGTTTCTCACTGTTAATATATACACTGTTTATATTTCCAGTTTTCACCATTGTATATATTGAACCTGAGATTGAAATTCATGTAACTATGAATTGGAAATTGGGTCATTGAAACTATCAATTGATTTCCATTTCCTTTTCTCACTGTTTCCAGATTTTTCCCCTCACTGATTTCACATATATACTTCACTGTTTCATTGCCACACAGTAAACACATTCACTGATTTTCCCATTGACACATGCTACTGATTTTGATTAAAAGCAACCTGAAATGTATCCCTTTGTGCTCACTGTTTCATACTCTTCCACTCACTGTTCTCAGGATATCACACAAGTATTCACTGTTACCACATGCCTAACACACACCCTAATGCCACACTGTTTTACCCTCAGTGTTCCTACATGATTCACACACAGGAACACTATATATCACCCAAGGTTTTCAGATTTCATACACACACACACCCTCATGCCATGTATCACACACACACAAGTTCATACCTATGTATCACTCACTCTCTTGACACTCTCACTCTTTCACACACATGTCTCTTGTATTTCCACACATATACACACTTGACACATGAGCACATGTGTCTTCCTATTTCTATATATATGTGAAGGTATGTATATATGAAATGTGTGATATATTATAGGTAACCTATAAGCTAATGTGTATTCTATATTATATTATATAATATATCAATATGTGTATTCTATATTAGAGTGTATTATATATTAAATATATTTTGACTTGTGTTATGTGAGTATGGTTTGGTTCATAGGCATGGTATAGCCTATAGCCTAGGCTCTTAGCCTATGGGTGTATCTGTGTGTCAGTAGTCTAATTAGACTTGTGTAGCCTTGTTAGACCTAGAATAGACTAGTATAGACTTGTTTGACTTAGGTTTGACTTGGTTGACCTAGTTTGACTTCTAGGGTTGACCAGAGTTGACCAAGAGTTGACTTTGGCCTAGATTGACCTAGATTCATGTAGAATGTATTGTAGTGCATCTTATTACCATTCTGGACTTGTTGTGACTTGTACTGTTCTAAATAGGAGCCAGACACCACTCCTCGGACAGTACTTTCTTCTTGGACATTCAGATAGCAGGCGAGTACATTCTCTGATCTTTTCATACTTGTCTGGACTATATTCTTGTTATAGATTACTCTACTTAATGCTGACACGTATCTTCACGGATTAGTACTATATGGATCCTTTCCTGAGATTTTATCCCTCTACGGGTGTATCGGGTATTTCATGTTCATGTACTTTATCATGTACATCGGGTACTCCTTATACTCGTACTAGTTCATGTATTTACATGTTCTCATATGCTTTCATGTACTATCATGTGCCTCATGTACTACTCATTACATGAGTTCACGTATCTTAGCTTTATTCATGTGCCTATAACGTAACTTGAATGGATCCTTTTGTATTGATTGGGATGGGGTGAGTAGAATTGGTTATGTGAACACTATCCCCAGTAGGTATTCATGTGCTTCTTAGTTGTATTCATGTGCTCCTAAGCCGTTACATAACCGTATTGTACTCTAAATCACTTAGCCACTTACAGTCTTTACTTATCATGTACTTACTTTCAGTTACAAAATATCTCCTGTTTTCCTGTACTTCCTTTTCAGCATTTTCTGTATTTTACTCTATTGTATGCTCTATACTCCTAACCTGTTATAAACTGTTTGAGAGATATGTGCTCGTTCCCGTCCTGATTGGACCTGTTGAAAATTTTACAGAGGATGAGGAGGAGGCCTGCTTAGATACTTTCTATGGGACAGCCTTAGACGACACTTGCGATCCGGACTTCCAGTCGGATCCTTTAGCTGTAGAGACTGTTGCTCCATAGATGTCTTTATCTTATTTCATAGTATTGGAGATTGAGTTGTATATATTGGATCTGTATTATTTTAGGATGTTAGTGGAGATTATCTCGACACTTAGCTTTTCCTCTATTTGTATTCCTGTGGATTGGATCTTGCATCTTTATATCATTCTATCTTTATCCTGTTCTACCTTAGATGTGATTGAAATATATTCTGTTATGTCACCCCCATTCGGGGAGTATAACTGTTATTACCTTAAACTGTTAGATGGTGTGACCTAGGACAGCGTTCTACCGCCGACACTGTGACGTAGGCTGGACGTACCCACGTCTCGTGCCCTTACTCTAGGTTTGTTTATATTTTATGGAAAATATTATCATATATAGTCATTAGGAATAGATAATATTGAGGTTTATTTATATTTTATGGAAAATATTATATTAGTATATATATAAATATATAGGTATATGGATGCCTATTAAATAATTGTAAATATATATACTCTCAGTATTAAATATAAAATAAAGTATGTGTATATATAGTGTTATGTAAGTATATACATATAAATGTGTATATACGAATATATTATATACGTGTGTATATATAGATATATACGTATATATATATATATATATATATATATATATATATATATATATATATATATATATATATATATAATATACATATAAAACATATATACATGTAGTAAAAAAGAAAAAAAGAAAAAGAAAAACCCCATACTAATTCCCCCCAATGCTCGAACCAAGAACAGCCCACAACAAGCCCTGGGCCCTCCCCCTCAGCCCGGGCCCAGCAAACCCGCAGCCTATCGGGCCAACAGACCCGACCCTCATCCTCTAAACCCGAGCGGGACACCCCTATATATGCGCGAGCAACAGTTCGAGATCGGGAACAAGAAGAAAAGGGAAACCCTAGCCGGACACTCGACCTCGCCCTCCAGACACACGCGCACCCCTAGGGCTCCGCCATGTGTGCACACAACCACTGAGCCGCCGTGGTGGCCGACCGCCGGCCAAACACGCGGGTGCAAACCGCACACAACAGCAGCGTTGGCAGCCCGAACCCCTAACTTCGTGGCGTATTTCCCGTCGCCTCGTTGCGCGTTTTGCGCGTCGTCTTCGCAGGCACATCGTCAACATAACCGAGTGTGAATTCCATAAATTAGATTGTTAAATCTTTATCAAACCCGGTGAAGAATCGATGCCAAAACCGATCGAAAACCTGTTCATAAACAGGGGATCGAGCAGTCCCAACACCCAGGTTGGAAGGCGTTTCCTCGCCAATCCTTCAACTTTTCCAAAATTGTGCTTGAATAGGTCTAGTGACAACCTATATGAGATTGAAACCCCATTTTTACTTTTATTTATAATTGTTTAAACATAAAGTTATTTATTCGTGAAAATCGGGAAAAATACGATAAATTTATTTTTCATAAACTAGAAATTCTTCGGATCCAACGTGCGTCCTACCAATCCGGGCGACGTGGTCGCGAATCGTAAGCATCGAAAGGTGCGTAATGGCTTCGTGGACGTGTGGGCTTTGACGGAATTCAAACTGGTCGCGTGTGCGCGATGAATTTGATGCGTATCCGTCGAAATTCACCGTATCGGCCTCTGTGCAAGTTTCCTAATTACTTTGTGCACGTTCGTCAGATCGAGACGAAACTTACGCCAACAGGACCGTATCATTTTTTTGGTCATGTATGCCGAGTTTGGTCCAATTCTGAGACTGTTGCCTGGATCGCCGTTTTGCGGGCCCCACGGTCCGATTCAACGGGTGATTTTGTGCACGGCCCACCGGAATCCAACTTTAGACATACGGTTGGGTTCGTATCATCAAAACGAATTCGTAGACATAGTTTGACAACTTTAGAGACCATTAACTCTGGCACGCTTTTCGGTGCAAAGCGGATCCAACGGCGGACACCGTTTTGATCCAAAATTACCGTTTTGCCCCTGTGTCCAGAATTGGACTTAAGGACAAAAATCCTAGCTAATTTGACTATTCTGAGAACATTGGTAATATCTATTTCAGCATTCGAAGACTGTGTACGAGTTTTGACTATTGTGGTACACTAAGTGACTCAGATTATCGGTTTCACCAGCACAGGACAACAGGCGAGTACAGTTTATTGCCTGCATTTCAATATTGATCTTCACTATATTTCATTGATTGGCTATTGATTATGTAATTTTTATATTCTATTATAAATTATTGAGTCGAGAATGAGAAGTACCAAGGATGTGTGATCCGACCGTAGACATTGTTTATTTTCATGCAGTAGACCTCGTAGATATTGTTTATTTTCATGCAGTAGACCTCGTAGACATTGTTTATTTTCTGCAAGTAGACCTCGTAGACATTGTTTATTTTCTACAAGTAGACCTCGTAAACATTGTTTATTTTCTGCAAGTAGACCTCGTAGACATTGTTTATTTTCTGCAAGTTGACCTCGTAGACATTGTTTATTTTTTGTGCAAGTAGACCTCGTAGACCTCGCGGTGTAGTGTTCCAGACTGATCACATATCAAAGGTACTTCTAACAGTGGGGAAAGTATTTTTGTCTATTGCTATTGATTTTCCATCCTTTCTGTTTTTTTTCAAAAACATGTAATTGATGTCTAACCTCTGTGGTATAGTCATTTTTATTTATTGAAATTACATTCAGTGAATTGTCCTCGTTCCATTCCTGACTGGAAACCAATATTTTTTAGGTTAGCCGTGGATTCACTTAGCATGGAAGATACGGGAGTACTTGCAGACAAAAGCCTAGAGTCTAGCTAGATAGTTGAGTTGTAGTCATTCAATATTTGTACAAGTTTATATTTTTCTGTAAATGTTAAACTTGTGATCATTGTAAATTAAATTAAATTTGTGAATGAGCATTACTTATAATTTTGAGCATTGTGGCTATACAGCGTTCTACCGCCGACACTGCGGTGTAGGCTGGCTTGGACACGTCTCATATCCGGGAAAAAAATGGGTGCGGGTCGTGACAAGTTTTTGTGGTGGCCCATGCAGGTCTGTTTTTGCAAATCATGCGAACTCGTGATAGTACTTAAGTTAGTTGTACTATTGCAAGCCTGCGACTAGGAAGTGCTAATTCACGAATTAGGGTTAATTTAATTTAAGAGAATGACTAGGACTAGGAGTCCCTTATACAAATTTACCGATGGGTAGTCTAGGCTATGCAATTTATATGAGGGTTATTAATTTTGATAGTTTGTCAAATCCCTATAGGTACACTATTACCTCTTGATATGACGATATGATCTAATGTGGATAGATTATTCACTTGGTGAGACGGACTTCCTAGGATTAATGATCACTCGGGTATACTTTCCTCTTTTCTGTGCTCACTGGATATAGCAATGGGTGGGAGAACAATCTGCATGGTAATCGTGTCGAGAGGGGATACGGTACAAAAGTATCAATAAGGTTGACTTCTAGTACCAGAAGGTGTGAAGAGAAGGGACTCTGTGTCCACTTGTCCAGAGAGAGATTTCGAGACACAGATATATGGTATCATTAGGACAAGTGCCAGGAGATAGTTCTTGATGTTAGAGAGCAACTATATTGCAGCAGGGATGTGTTTGGGAATAGATTTAAAATTTAGACCGTTAGAATTAGATTATTTTTGAACCTTGAATTTTCTATGTGAGTTCGAATTGAAAGCACCCGGTGTCACGACCCGCACCCTGATTAGGGGCACGAGTACGTGGTTACGTTCAGCCTACGCCGCAGCATCGGCGGTAGAACGATGTCTAAGTCATCTATAAATACTACAACTAAACAGATAAAGGTACCTGTATAGTATATACACTTCGAATGGAGGTGACATAGCAATACAGTCTCAATCACAAATGTAAAACTAAGGTAGATAGCATAGAAAGAAAAATATGATAGATAAAAACAGGAATAAGTCCAAGATCCACACAAGTCCAGAGCTATACATAACATCACAGAGTCACAGAAAATATATATAACTACTACAGTCTGAAAATTACTAGCTGGCTCGCAGGCCAGGCAAACCTAACTAAGCTATACTACTCAGGGTGAGCAAAGTCTAGTGGCTCTACTAACAAGCCACAGTCCGGGTCTACTCCATCAGACTCGACCCTATAATAGGTCGGGCAATCTGCTTCAGAATCATCTGTAATATGTCAACGGTATCCTGTTAGGAAAATGAGCAAGTACAAACACCAATAGCAGTTCCATATGAATTGACAAATTCTATAAGAGACAGTGTAATAAAATACAAGATAAAATCAACAGGAAATATATATCGAGATGTGAGTACTGAATAGGACGACAATATATATATAGGACGACTTGGGAACTATTCGGAAGCCGAGTTACAACCCCTAAACCAAACAAGGACCGGGGCTGTAACCCTTCTCCCGAACAGAACTTAGTCTCCAACGATAATAAATATAAAAGGTGCCTTGAATTATTAGTGCGTTATGTGATCGGCTTAGAAAAATATGATCAGGCTTTCCATCTGACCGGCTATAAATAATGTGTACAATAGAGCGGTAAGGCCGGTCACCATGAAAAGCTATGAACGATGTAGGGTAAGGCTTTACCCGTCGTGAGGCGAGGGTATAGCTATGAACAATGTGTACAATAGAACAATGTTGGAATTTTGATCACACAACCACTAATAACTCTCCCATCCCCGAATAGTATAATGGATCTGGACATGACACGTCATGACACGGGATTCCATAAGAGGGTAGCAAGTCCCCTTTGGAATCGGTGTCTATACCAATACATGGAAATAAGACAGAATATGTACCAATATACCATAAAAATTTAGGAACAATATCCTATGTCATGATCCAACGTATACTAGTCCGTGAACTATCGTGACTAGAAATCGAGTTAGACACTACAACTGAATCGGATATAGCAGATATTAAGACAATGAAAACTATCAGTGAATGTACTCGCCTGTGGTCCTGAACTGATAAGGTGAACAGATGCTCAGAGTAATCACAGACCTAAAATAAGATACTATGAGTCGAACAGGGTTTAATAATGAAAGGAAAGCTAATATAGTCATGATATACAAGTCTAAGTCAAAACTAGGTCAATCTAGGTCAAACTGACTCATACTAGGTCATACTGGTTCATACTAGGTCATACCAGGTTACTGGAAGTTAATCCAAGTCAAACTAGGTCAAACGGGGTCAAAGGTTGACTTACAGTTGACTTTTGGTCAACTGGTCAACCCTGGTCAACCCTGGTCAACTCTGGTCAACTCTAGTCAACTCTAGGTCAATACTAGGTCAAACAAGTCTAATGTTGACCAACTGTTGACTTTTAGTCAACTGGTCAACTCTGGTTTGGTTTTGGTCAAATCTAGTTGCTTAAAGGCTAAGTTTGACTCTCGGTTGACTTTTGTTGACTTTTGGTCAAAATGGTCAACCGAAGTCAAAACTAGTCTAGGAGCACTATATTTGATCATTACCAACCAAGGAAACCAAGTTCTAACCATATCTTAGACTCTAAACTCAGATACCTTAGTTCTAGGTAAAACCTACATTACCCTTACCAAGGTAATCCCGATTACCTTGCTCAATACAAAGGAACCCCGCTAATTCTCAGGATACTAGCCTAGGCTCCCTAGGGTAGTTAGATACTATCCTATCTAAGGGTTACCTACCAAGATACATGGGTTTCCTAGATATCTAATCTATCTTAGAACACATGTGGTCATTTACCCATTACCTTACCTTTACCCTTGTACCATTCTCACATTTACCCAAACACTCACATACACACCAATTTACTCACTCTCTCACTCACACATGGTCACATATAGGCTCTACCTATAGGTTTACATATGGGCTAACACATATAGGATACATATATACTCACATACACACACTCTAAGCTCACACACACACACACAAGGCTGATTTGGATGATATTAGGACATATTTTGGGACAGGTTAAGGGATGTAAATGGACTGATTTTGGACAGCCATTTAGCTTGTGTTTAGGGGCATGTATGGACTGGTTTGGACAGGAATTTGTTGGGCTAAGGGACTAAGTTTGGGGGTGTATCAAAGGGGATTAGATGGGGCAGCCATGTCAGGTTTTAGGGACTATTTTAGGACATGTTAGGACAGGTTTTAGACAGTTGGGGACAGCCATATAGGGTGCTAAAATGGAGAGCTATGTATGGGTTTAAGGACAGGTAAGGGGCTGATGTGTTGGCTGAACTATAGGCTAGACTTGGGACAAATTGTAGACTGAAATGGGGGCTTCAAATGGGACTGATTTGGAGTATTAATGGGACTAAAATTGGACAGCATATGGAGGCTAACATGGACTGTTTTGGGGACAACCATTAGGCTAACTAAGAGGGCTGTTAAGGACTGAACCAAGGGCTGAATTGGCACTGATTTGGACAGGTTTAGGGCTGGTTTATGGGGACTAACAAGGGCTGGTTTAGGATTAAATGTGACAGGTTTTGGGAGGGCTTAAATAGGCTGAACAAGGGGCTGTACAAGGGTGTTTTGGGTTTCTAATTGGGACTGAAACAAAGGACAGTTTAAGGACTATTTTGTGGTCATTCATGAACTGCTAATAGGCAGTTAAGGACAGGTTTTGGGGGGCCTAAAATGGGCAGTTACATGGGGCTAATCCTCCAAACTGCTGTGAAAACAGCAATGACAGTCCCCTTTGGGGACTGTCCAGTCCAAGAATCAGTCCCCCTTGTGGGGACTAAACCCAACAGCCACTGCTGTTGCAGCAGGCTCTAAATCGCCCCCCTCCTTCACTCTTAATCCCACTCTCTCTATCCCTCTACCACTCTCTAATCTCATTCAAAACAAACACATACACACACACAAACACAAATATATATCTTGACACACCATATATATATATATATATATATATATATATATATATATATATATATATATATATATATATATATATATATATATATATATATATATATATATATATATAAATGTATAGAGAATATAAATATATAACCATGAAAATATATACATATATAAAACACTAAGAGCAATATTCTAGGAATCTAAAATCTGAAATTAAAATAGGAATATTCATTCACACAAATATTAACCACATGGTGTGTCCAAAATTGGGGGTTTCCCACATGGACACAAAGCACAACACAAAGGACACTCATATGACCTCCAAATGGACACGAAATAGACACAAATGGAGATACAACCATGGGAGTCATTTCTACAGGTTCAAAATATTTCTATATGCATATAGGGGTGGTTTAGAGGAGAGATTATACCTTCCGGGAGAGAGATTCAAAGGAAAAGCCTTCCGACACGACACCGACACGTAGAGATTCCAAAAGGACACGAACGAGCTCCGAATCCTCCCAAACTTGGCTAGCTTCCTCCTTGGCTAGAGTAGAGAAGGAAAGAAAAAAATTTGGTGGAAGAAATGATGGATTTGGAGATGAAATCAATGGAGGTGGCTCTCTAGAAATTTGGGAAAGAACATGAGAGAGAAAAATAGATGGATAAGGACAAATAGGAGGCTCAACCCTATCCTTATTGTGGCTGGCCATAATGGGCCATGTGTCCCCCTATTGAAAGTCCAAAATAGCCCCCCACTAATCCTATTAATTAATATTAGGAGAGGGTTAAAGGTTGAGATCAAATTAGTCATAATTTAAGTCTCTAAACTAACCAACCCTATCTATAAATAATTAGTCTAACCACTAACTAAAATAATTATCATGTGGGCCATGGCTAACTAGTGTGTGGGTCCCACTAGAGTCAAAACTATCCCGGGTCCCCGATACAAGTTGGATTGAGTTAAAATTCGAACCCGACTTAAATAACCCCAAAATAATATCATAAATAAATAAATAATTTTAAAAATATTCTAAAATAAAAAATGATAAAAATACCCATGTTTCTGAAAACTGGGGGTGACACCTGGTGAGCCAGTAAATATAAGGAATAAGGTTTTGGTCAGGATTACTATCCTTGGCTTGTTTGAAATGTTGGATTTAGGTGGCCATGGGACATAGTAATGACTAGGATTAGATGATAATAGTCTGTAGAATGGATTAGGAATTATTTAGTTAATTCTAATAATAATTTCCTGCTTCTAGGTGATCTAGAAGACTTGGACAAAACCCGTTATCGAGGAAAGTATATGTACTCAGTATTATCATCATTGCATGCATTGTACCCACATTGTCTTATTTCATTATTGTACTTGTTCCCGATTGATTGCATTGTTTCTCGTGTCGGGTGGGAGACATTCTAGAGACATATGATTGACTAATATTGGACAAATATTGCCTTATAGCATATACCGCATGCCTGATGTCTATTTCATGCGTGACTGATAGCATTGTCGTCAGACATGCCTGATTATTGCGTGACTGATAGCATTGTCGTCAGACATGCCTGACTATTGATTGACTGATAGCATATTCTATATGCCTGATTACATATTAATCCCCATATATTGATAACGTCCAATTGCACATATACACGTAGCTAGTGCATGCTTATTATTCATCTTCTTCTCCGTCTTCCATTTATATTTTGATATACCGTTCCATTGATCCTCATGGTGAGTTTTATTGAGTTACATTGTGCTTCGCTCCATCCTGACTGGACTGTTGTTTATAGGTGATCCTCTAGACTGTTATGGACTGCAGATGGATGGTCCAGTAGTGGAGCACACTCCTGATGCTACTAAGGACCGGGACTATATTCCCGAAATGTAGTTTAGATTGATGTATAGGATGTCCTTTGATTGGTTGTATTGATATAGCAGGCCTAGTGTTAGCCTTATCCTTCATTACCGACTTTGTACCCGGTCATTCATGTAAAGGCTGTAATAACTGCTGGATATTGGATTGCTGTGATGGTTAGTATAGATTCCGAGATTAGATGATGTGATGAGATTATTCTTGTTATTGATGACTAGACGGCTCACTACCGCTGTCAACAACAGTGTAGGTCGGGCATGCATCGGCCCATACCCGATTATTCGAGAGCGGAGCGTGACATAACTGAAATTCTTTCTTGGACTACAAATCAAACAAACCAACAATGGGACGTTCATTAATCAAGCCAAGTACACAAATGATTTATTGAAGAAGTTCGATCTGGAAACAGTCAAACCACTTGGCACTCCGATGGCAACTTCAACTAAGCTTGATATTGATAAACAAGGCAAACCATTCGACATACGTAAGTATCGAGGTATGATTGGTAGTTTACTTTATTTAACTGCTAGTCGTCCAGATATAATGTTTAGCATTTGCTTGTGACGTTTTCAAGCTAACCCTAAGGAATGACATTTGTGCACGGTTAAGCGTATCTTTCGATACCTTAAAGGCACTTCTTCTGTCGGCTTATGGTATCCCAAAACCACATCGTTTGACCTAATCGGTTACTCGGATGCTAATTTTGCTGGATGCAAAGTGGATAAAAAAAGTACCAGCGACACATGTCATTTCCTAGGCAAGGCTCTAGTCTCTTGGTTTAGCAAGAAATAAAATTCTGTCGTATGATCAACAACTAAGGCTAAATATATCGCCGCAGGACGTTGTTGTGCACAAATTTTATGGATGAAGCAAACCCTAGAAAACTTTGGTTTACTGTACACATACATACCCATTTTTTGTGACAACACTAGTACTATTAATTTGACTAAGAATCCAGTATGTTACTCTCGCACTAAGCATATTGAGATTCGACATCATTTTCTTAGAGATCATCAACAAAATGGAGATATAAACCTTGTATATGTAGACACTGAGAATCAACTAGCTGATATCTTTATAGAACTATTAGCGGAAGATCGTTTCAATTATTTACGTCGAGAATTAGAAATTTTAGATATCAATAATATTAATTAATCTTGTCTTATAGATTATTTTTCAATACTCAAAAACTGTTTTTGAGACAAGCCTACAAAGGGTTTGTCTGTCACCACGACTACGGTCAAAGCGAAGCAGAATTTAATTGTTCTCCGGTGAACTCTCGTTAGCTGGGACAGTACCCATACAACTAATCTGAAATAGTCGATGTGTAACAAAATTTAATTTATAAAATAATATTAACTATATTAATTGAAATCTAAAATAACTAAACTTGGAATTAAATAATTGAAAAGAGTTGATACAAAGAAAGTGGCCTAAAACATTTTTGTTTGAAAATCACATCCACATAACCCTAGGCGAACTCGGCCAGAATTTGGCCCGAGTTCGGCTAGAGTTCGGTTAATGGTGTATATTTTTAAATCAGAATCCGAGGTCCCCTTCTTCTCATCTTCTCCAAAACTCCTCTATCACAGCAGCTGCCGCCCGAGAGCCCCTTTAAATCCTAGTCTTTCTCCAAGCTTTTGCTCCCATCTACTTGGAGATTTCCATCCAAACTTTGGATTCGTGCGGAGATTCTTGTCCTCTACCACATACTCCAATCTTGGAAGTTATAAACTCCTCCTTCCCTATCTTTTAATTCATTAGTATTTTATTACTTTTTGGGAGAAAATCCTTATGCGTTTCAATCCCTCCAAGAGGAAGAAGACCCAAGCAAGTGAAAAGCTTCGTCTTTAAATCCTCACGTGGATTCACTCTTTTTCCCGGTCCAATCGGCCGACGGTACATTTAATGAGTTCTACTTTGGAACTCAAGATCAATCTTTGTTATGGTACACCGATTTTACGATGCGTAACATATGCACCGGAGCCCCGATTAAATGGACTGTATTTCCTGAACATCGTCCATTATTTGAGGTATTATGGTTACACAGACTTGTCACCCAAAAATTCCCTATAGCTACTAATGCCATTAGACTGCTCTATTGCAACTTCATATTGGACACTTTTCCTGTTAGACCTCGTGTCGGTGGAATCAATATCGAGTTTAATGATGTTCTTTTAGCGGAAATCCTTGTTGTTCCTAACGAAGGTGCCCCGCTTGATGATATTACTGAATTGATTTTTTCGAAGGCATGACTCTAATCAGTTTCAAGAACGAACTCTGTTCTCCTGCCCGTGTTCGTTCTGGTAAGCTCAAGGCTGCAAACTTGAACTTATTCAACTATGAGTTGCACCGCATCATCTACTCTACCATTTTATCCAAATCCACTTCAAAAGATAATGTAACCACACTTGAACTATCTGCCCTTTATCACATTCGTAAAGGGATTCCATTTTCTATTCCCAGGACTATTATTCAGATGATGGGTCGTTGTCGCGAAAGGGATCGCCACCTCTCTTATGCGATGATTATCCCTCTCATCTTCTAGCGTTTTGATATTGACCTATCCACTTGTGCTCTGGACTCTGAGCCTAAGTATCTTCAGCTGTCACGTCGTAGCACAGCCGCTCCTCCTGCTCCTCCTACTGCTCCTGCTCCACCTCCTCAGGATTATCCTATGTCATTTGAGGGTATCCATCAGCATCTTTCAGATTTGTGAGCATTTATCACTGACACATCTAGGGAACGCGAGTTCCGTGATGCCAGTCGGTTTCAGGCTTTCGCCAATTCTTTTATCGACCTCTGATTCGCTCAGACTGGACATTCTGTCAGTTCTTTTCCTAGAGATCCAGCTGTTTTGGGATACCGCTATGAGGATGAGGCGGTCCATACTTTCTTTCAGCCTGATAATGCATATAATTGGTACCATGGTTCTGGTGCTACTCCACACCCTTCTGGAGCTGGCACTTCTAGAGTTGTTCCATCCGGACATGGTGGTACTGCTGGCACTACTGACGATGATGACCCAGAGGATATGTGATTTAGACATGATGTATTTTGTGTATATGTTGAGACTTTATTATGTATATGTTTACTTGAAAATGCTCCGACATTCTAAGATATCATTTAGTACTTTTATCTTTTTTTTTTACTGAGACTGTGTTGACTGAGATGATGTATTGTGAACATCTGTTTTATGCTTTGCTTAGCATATTTTATTTCAGTTTAGCATTATTCCTCATATCTTGTTCTAGCACTCTCTCTTTATGCTTCAACATATAAATTGTCTGTAAAATATTTGTTTATCCATATTTTTTTAATTTTTTTCAACGCTTGTTCCTTATGCATGAATTGTGGGGGAGCTTCTCTCTTTGTAATTATTTTGCTAAGTGACAATGGGGGAGAAATATGATCTAACATCTTTTGCAGGATGTAGGAATTTTTTCCAGGACACAGTACAGTACAATATTTTGATTGTTTTCAAATCAAGATGTTATATCGGTCAAGGTTTGTCAATTATCAAAATGGGGGAGATTGTTGGCCCATTTGTCATGGTCGAACCGGATTTTAATAATTGATCAAACTTTGTCTCGATATATGGGCTATTTGGACTCTTGGACAACTGCCAGAGAACTATTATCTATCTGTTCAAGACCGAAGCTGATTTTGTCGTATGAGTTTGTATTTCTATATGCAATGTAATTTTTACATTTATTGAGTCTAGGATTACATTGTATACCGAGTCGTACTGGCAAATAGGCAACCCAAAAAATATTTTTAAGATATCATATGTTTTAAAAAAACAGCCCATTTTACAAAAGCTCCTAACTACTTAAAACTTTTCATAAAGTCAAAACCCAAAAACTGTTTTCAAAATGGCCAAAAATTCAAAAATACACAAAAGAGAATTCGGCCAGAATTCGGCCCGAAGTTGCCTAGTGTACATTGGATTTTGAATTTGGTCTTCCTGCAGTTACGCATGCAATGGCTACTTGCCGAAATTTTCTCATAGAACTCTGCCCAAATTCTGTCCGAATTTTATCAAAATTCTGACTTTGGAAAACCTATAAATAGAGAAGGATTTCAATCATTTTAACACACGCATTCACTTTCTCATCTCTTCTCTATAAGCTTAAACGTCTTCCAAAGTGTTCTAAAGTTTTCAACTTCAGATCCCAAGCCAGTTACAATCCTCTAGTCGATTTGCCAGTACGGTACGGTCTAGAAGCTTCAGAGTGATTGTAATCAGAGCCTTGATTGAAGAAAGACACTTTAACAATTGAAGTTGGTCGAGTATTTCGTATCAAAGCTCGCGTTTGTAGAAGTTGTAAGGACTTCGTATGAAAACTTGCGGTATTTTCCAATAGTTGATTCAACTGGAAGCTAGAGTTCTTCCGACTTGAATAGTCTCACAAAGGAAAACCAGTATACATCGCCATCTTTGCGTTTGTTTTTTTATATCTGCCTTTACATTTATTTACTTGTGATATATGCATTCTCCGTGATCTTGTTGTTAACTTTTTAATTAGCTAAATTCTGCTGCCTACTCTATTCACCCCCTCTAGAGTATTGTGCTTTACGATTCGTTCCTACAAAATGTACCCTTATATGTGAGGATTTCTATCGAGTTAGCAAGTATGGCTAGAGCAAGTAAAGGTCTTAATGTGTATCGAACATTAAGATAGAACATTGAATATTGAACAATTGAGGTGACGTGCATCAAGGGTATGGATCGCAGTAGGATATTGATGGTATAACGTTAAAAGGCAAAATTGAGATGTGCATCAAGTGTACGACTCAGAAAACATTGAACACTAGGCCTATAACATTAAAAATATAGCGTTGAGCATGTATCAATGTACGGAGACTATGTGTCTGGTTTAATAAGTAAATTGGACAAGTTATGGTACAATGCCACGAAACTGTCAAAACATTGAAGGGTACACTTCGCCCGCGAAGCATGCAGTTGTGGCACAATTTTCGTAGAACTGCTATTATGTGAATAACTTGAGAACTGACGGTTGAGTAGATGTTGCGTATTGGGGTATCGTGCATCAATATGGATGTATTGAGACATAGTGTCGTTGGAACTTGAGATAGATTAAGTTGAGACAAATGATATATTGAGAACTTAAGATTTGGTTGGAATGATACGACTCTTGCTTTTGCGCGTATTGCATGGTCAATAGACTCGGATAACCTGTACACGGGTTTTGGTATCCCTCGAACGTAGGATCACCAGGCCACCAGGACCGTTTGTCCGCGAAGGGAATTGAGATTAGTATTCATGGTACACTTCATTCAGATGGGTGGTGTCCTGCTATTGATGTGATAATCCATAATACTAGTAAGTCGGGCTCCTTTGGATACTGGGCTAGCAACCCGTGCCAAAGCGACCACCGGCTTACATGTTGAGATACCAGTCCATTACGGTACATAACACCGTAACCTTCATAAGTTCATATAGATAGGGCTGGTGGACTGAGATTATAATTGGGTGCAGGCGCAGGTCCTGCCACCCTTATGATTTTGCTAGAGTTGGTTGGTTATATGAATTGTTATTGGTTTGCAGGCTTGACGATTCGAGACGGATGTGTGCACGATCACTATGTTCATTTATTATCATGTGGCTAACAATATCTTTCGTAGGGACACAGTACTAAACACATATATGATTCAATTGCTATCGATAACATGCTTTACTGCTGTGAATCTTGCCATGAAACTGATCCTAAGGCAATAATAAAAAAATCACATAACAAGATACATGCTTCACTAAATTACTTAGTGTTGGTTTAGACGAGTGGGTCTTGACCGGTACGCGAGAGGATAAGTACTGATCCCCCACCAGATTGCTTGCAGGTTCGAGAGATAGTCTGCTCGTGGCAGAGCTTCGCTTTGACGCGCTGAGGTATGGAATTCCTTAGCGTTTCGAGACGTACAACCGTATTGTGTTCGACATGCAACATAAAGATGTTTCGGCCGAGAGTCTTTGGATGTGCTATAAAAGACATAATGTACGGAACATGATCCTTTATGAGCTAGAGAGATCATGAGTGTTGTAAGCCAATTGGCATATTCAGTTGGGCTATTCAAGCCTTTGTAACCTACTTTATTATCAATAAAGTGTTTCTTTTGCATACTCTGATGTGTCACCATCTTTTCTCGCTACTTATGTATTAAATTGAGACTACCATTTTGAGAACTTATTATCTTGCCTTGCACGACTGCATCTCCAGGCTTATACAGCATAACGCCCCAAGCGAGGACGATTGCTTTGGGCGAAATCGATGCGAGGAAGAACGATTTCCTGGGTTGGGACTTGACAATGCCCAGAGTCAATAATACATAATCGTAGTCAGCTATAGTCTGATTTAATTACAATTATGTGAGGAAACTAAATATCCAGAACATCCGGCTAATAGATGCCAATGGCTAAACACCAAGTACAAAATAGAATATATCAGAGCGGTGAAGAAGAAACCCACTCATGGTCCCTGGCGTGCATACTCATGGTGTGCACCATTTTTCGGGTAGAAAGCTGAATCCTCTGGCACTGCTATGAGGTCTGGCCAAACAAAACCAGCGGGGTCAGGTCCCGAATAGCAAGTACCATAAGGGAGCATATAATGAATGAGATAAACCAATGCAATAAATAAGGACCTAGGACATGAGTTATAGGCTTATACCATATTATCGAGACAATACAACACCCTCACAACCAAACAAGGACAAACAGTGTCAATATCGTGTCAAGATAAGATACATCTTATAACCATGGTCAGGTTAAGGACTTTTGATCGCAACTTCGGTCCATAGTCTGTCATAGCACAATAGTCCAACCTAACAACCAAACAAGGAGATGGGTTGGACCATGAACCATGACAGTTGTGAGACTCGTCTCACAGTATCGGTATTTATATATGGATACGTATTTTATAGCGTATTTCGTATTTTTTTGGTTTTCGTAATGCTTTAAAAAAATTCCTAACTTATAGATTTTCTTCTTGGCCGGCATACAGCCAGTATACCGGAGTATACCGACGACATACCATCCAGACAGATTTTCTACATTTTAGATATTTTCGATTTCAGATATTTTCATGAATAGTGTTTCCGATATTTTCGTGAATAGTGCTTTAGATATTTTGATGAATAGTATTTAGATATTTTCGTGAATAGTATAGATGCACCCTATTATCCAATGGATAATTGGTTTTGTTTGAATGGCCATGATTGACTTAGATTTTCACATGGATCATGATCCGACGGCTAAGATTAATTCCCCCTTCTATATATACCATTTCACTTTCTCTTTCCTCCTTCTTTTCATTCTCTTCACTCTCTCTTCATTTCTTCTTCCCTTCTCTCCCCCTTGGAGCTTGCCAAGAGCTTGGCCTTGAGGCCTTGGGTGTGGTGTCTAACCCCCTAGGAGGAGGAGTAGAAGATTAGGCTTGGAGCTTAACCTAGGCAAGTACATCTTGCCAAATCTTGAACAAAAATGTTTTTGTTGTCATTTTATTTTCCTTGGTAGTAAATACTTAGAATTGTTCTAAACTCATTTTGTAAAATATGTTTTTATTATGATTCTCGTATATATGCATGTTTCCAAAATTTGTTTAAGCAAGGTTTGATTTTCTGTTAAAACCCAATATGGACTAAGTAGAAAACTTGGTATCAAGAATGATACTAGTGTTACCATCATGTATCTTGGTCACATATACATATATGAGGCCCTCACATAGTTTATATATCATGGATTTTGAGTTTGGTGGCAATCGGAACCCATTTCGGTGTCCCGAGAACCTCTATTTGGGAGTATTTTGAGGTATTGATCTATCAAATGTTTTGATTTATGAAAACTAATACTCTCATGTTGTAGGGAATTCAATTCTATACAATTTTGACTTTTGAAAATCCGAATTTCGATTTAAAATGAAGTTTTTATGGCCGAAACAAGTTTTGAGTTCAAAAATCAACTTTCTGTGACGGTTCGGAAAATCCGTCGGAAATCCGCGGAAATCCGTCGGAAAATCCGAACTTGCACCATAAAACTTGCTGTGACACTTCGGAAAATCCGCCGGAAATCCGCAATAATCCGCCGGATAATCCGGTTAGGCTATTTTTGTCTGTTTTTGCCCGTTTCTGCCTGTTTTTGTCCGTTTTTGATATTTTCTTCGATTATAATGATTTCTTAACATGATTAGATGATCTTGCATAGTTAGAAAATGATTGTACACCCTATATACACTTGACACTAGCACATGTTCAATCATTTTCTATGAAATATACTTAGCTTAAATTATTGTTTCCCACATGCCATGATATGTCTTTTGATAGATTCTTTCTTACAAGCTATGATAATTGTTACATGTCTTCCTTGCTTACATGATAGTGGCCCGTCGTGGCGCACTCTCCTTACATGTCTTCTTTGCTTACTAGATAGTGACCCGTTGTGGTGCACTCTTGTACATGTCTTTCTTTGCTTACATGATAGTGGCCTATCATGATGCACTCCCTATAGTGGCTCGTCGTAGCACACTCCCAGCTTCCAGTTTATTATGTTTTCTTGTTGTGGCTTGTTATGGTGCACATTCTCGCTTTTGTCCAGTCTTGCATGTCTCATATCTAGGATGGATTCTGCGGAATGCCACACCCAGAATCCAAGAAAATGGTAAGGATTATATAACTAGATTGATCATTAGAACATGGGTGGGGAGGATTTCCCAGTTACCTGTTGCCTTTGGTCTAGGTCGTTATAACATTTAATTTAAGGGTTGGAGCTATCCGTCGAGATGAGCACTCTCCCAGCTTCATCGTCGCGTGGGAGCACAAGGATACACCTGTAATCACTTCCCGGCATAACCAATAGGTGGCAGCAGGCAGGTAACCGGACTTGGAATTCTCAAACTTGTATTTGTTAGTAATTAGGATTGTGACAACCCTAGTTAGCTAATGTATAAAGCCGTACTCATTGCTTGGCCGTGACTTTTGTATGGAGTCCAGTCTAGTCAAGTTTGTCTAAGCAGTGTCCGGATTTGTTTATTTCAGTACATCTTTGTTTATGCTTTACTTTTGCCGGTAAATGATTAGATACTAAAGTTCTGTTCAGGAGAAGGGTTACAACCCCGGTCCTTGTTTGGTTTACAGGTTGTAACTTGGGTTTCGGAATAGTTCCTAAGTTATCTTATCATTTATTGTTCTATATAGTATCTTAACATGCTCACATGTCTCAGTTATCCTACATACTCACATGTTCCAGTTATCTTACATGCTCCAGTTATCTTAACATGCTCACATGCTCCAGTTACATAACATGCTTACATGCTCCAGTTACTTAACATGTTCACATGCTCCGTCTACTTAACATGCTCACATGTCTAGTTTATCTTTCATGTTCACATGCTTCCTTCTCCTTACATGTACACAGTTTATATTATGTCACATGTCCTTTACTTTATGCTACATGTTGCTTTACTTATTGTCTTTCCTATTCTCGGGATAAGTGCATTGGTAGCGCACGAGTCTCGATTTACTTTTACTTATTTCTGTCTCTATCCGTTGCTATGATTTGTATGCTGGTTTTAGTTTATAGTTTGGCTTCCTTTGTGGTACTTGCTATTGGGGGTCTGACCCCACTGGTTTTGTTTGGCCAGATCTGATAGAGGAGCCCGGAGGATCTTCCGTACCTTCCACTCGTTGGTGATTACCCAGAGCACCAGAGTACCTTAGTGGGTTTTCTATTTCATTCTCCCACTAGTTATGTACATTATTCTTTTGTGGCGTTTAGCCTCCGAGCACGTGTTTAGCTCGTGTTTTGGACTTGACATTTAGCCTACGGGCCTAAACATGATTTGCACATTCTAGACTATAGCTAGAGCTTATCATGTATGACCATTACTCTTACTAGTCTTCACTCTGTATTACTAGCTTCATGATCATTGATATATGATAGTTTGGGACGCTTTACTATTTTATATTCCAGTTTATATTACTTCTTGTACATTGTTTACTGCCTGTGATTGAGATACCTAGGATTGCTTGACCTAGGATCGACTGTTGGCTTGTAGTAGTAACCCCCATCTATACAGCTTATACATTATTTCGGAGTACTGGAGTACTTTGGTATACGTAGCTGGCCTGGTCCGTCCCTACTTGCCAGTATTCTGGTTCTGGGGCGTGACAACAGTACATGTCCCTCGTCTACTAACAAAAGAAACAGATCGCAAGCAAGTCAATTTACAAGTGGCCAATCAATCCTACGACTTTCTATGATTTGTCTGGGTTATTCCAGTTGCATATATATAGGAATCCTCAGATTGTGTCATATCCAAGCAGGCTAGCTAAACCAATAAATTAAGCACTCACTAAATACGTCGATCCCTTATAAGGCCACCGTGTTAAGATCATCAATAACGGTTCCAGTTCTCCTATAGGAAGAAACTGGCTAGGCATACACTAATAAGATACAACACTCCACTAGTACGGATGAATATATACAGTTTTCATGGTGGCTAACCTTGCACTCCCGAATATTGTCTGACAGCGGCTGGTAACACACGATCTCGAGATTTCGTTTTCTCCCAATACTTCTATCGGTTGAGTTGCCTAGGTTAAGCCTATGTTTGTTTGGAATCACATATCGTGGTCACATGGTCATCCTCCTAGATATCGTACCTCAGTACGTGTACTCTAAGTATGAATCCACATCGGCTCATAAAGTCCCAATTTTAGATCCATGCTTAGTGCAATACATCAAATAAACACTCATCATACCCTAAGTACGAATTCACATTGGCTCAAGGGGTCCTAAATTTAGATTCATGCTTAGTGTAATGCATCAAACAACAATTAATATACCACGCCGATATTACTGACCAATTACCATGCCCGTGCTAGAAGTATACATGTATTGACATATAACACGAAGGATCATTGAGCACGAAGAGTCACATCTCAGTGCACTCATTTAATAGCACCGTAGTGCACACTAAAATTGTACCTCAGTTCACACTTAGAAAAGGTACCAGTATATATACAGGTAATCAAGTCATGAACATAGTCAAGTTAGGAACACGGTCAAGTCACGAAGTCACAAGGAAACCTAGTGACACAGAGGTCACATAGGACATACAAGTCTAAGTTACTCATGTCATACTAAGGTCAGGGCAGGAAATCAAGGTTATCCAATTAAATTATCGAAAACTAGATAAAATATCAAAATCAGCAAAACAGGCGCATTGACACATAGAAAACCATGTATTGGGACAATCTGGTGCACGACGCACGTGGCACAAACCCATGGCACGCGGGGAACACGTGCACGCAGCACAGGGCACACGAGGCGCGGGTGTACGCAGTACACGGGGACAAACTGGCCTACGGCATGCGGGGAACAGGTGTACGGTACGCGGGATACGGGTGTACGGGGATACACTGGCCCATGACGTACGGGGAATAGGTGCACGGTGCCGGGACACGAGTGCACGGTGCGCGGGCATACAGCTCTAGCACACGGGGCGCGAGTGAACGTGGCGCACGAGGACAAACTGGCCCACGGCATACGAGGAATAGGTGTACGATGCAGGGGCACGGGTGCATGGCGCACGGGCATGTGGGGCACCGATGCACACGGAGCACGGTGACAAACTAGTCCACGGTGAGCGGGGAACGGGTGCACGGTGCACGGGCATGCGACATGGCACGCGAGGTGCGGGTGCACGTGGCACGCAGGGACAAACTGGCCCACGGCGTGTGGGGAACGGGTATAAGGCACGCGGGGTTCTGGTGTATGCGACGCAGGGACAAACTAGCCCATGGCACATGGGAAACAGGTGCACGATGCGCGTGGCATGGGTGCATGACACTCATGGCGCAAGTTCACGGCACGTGGGAATTCCTATGCCGGAGGGTCATCATACCAGAATCAGTAAGTTCGGCCAAGAAAATTTCTCAATACTTGCCATGACCATAACTTACTCTCCGAGACTCGAAATCCGGCAAAATTAAAGCCAAAATTGAATGAAATCAAATTCTCTACAATATGGAATGCAAACTGGCCCACGACATATAGGGACAAACTGGTCCATTATGCGCTGGTAACGGGTGTATGGCACATGGGTATGCGGCGTGTGTGTGCACACGGCATACAAGGATAAACTGGCCTACGACGTACGGGAAGCGGGTGCACGGGGCGTGGATGCATGCGACGTGGGCACACGGTGCATGGGTGCGCACATTGTGCGGTGTCAAACTGGCCGACGGCGTGCGGGGAACGAGTGCTCGGTACGTGGTACGTGGGTGCATGGCGCACGGGCATGCGGGTGCACGCGAGGCGCAGGTGCACACGACGTACGGGGACAAACTGGCCCACGATGCGTGGGAACAGGTGCATGCCAGGCGAGGCGTGGGTTCACGGCGTGCAAAATTTCCTGCACTCGGGATTTCTTGGGTCATCGTTCCAGAATCAGCAAGTTCGTCCATAAAAATTTCTCAAAACTTGTCATGACCACAACTTCCTCTTCGGGACTCGAAATCCGACAAAATTGTCCCGACCCGCTCCCGTTTTTTGGGATATGAGTACGTAGCCAAGCCCAGCCTGTGTCGCAGCATCGGCGGTAGTACGCTATCTAGGTCACCGAGAATCTATACCTCGCTAGTGTACATCTGGTTGCAGTAAACTCTTGGTTTTACGACTTAAATATGATATGGTATCGAGTATCTTATTAACTCAATCCATTATTGATATAAAAACTCAAAGATCAAAATAGGACAACTGGACATAGTTTTAGTAATATTCGATAACTTACGCTTACTTGAGATTACTTCAACTTAGGAATCATGCCTTGCCAGTACGTTGCTGACTGCAGTAAACCCGCAATCTCCATAAATCAAATAAATGGCGACAATGCACATCTTCTTTGCCATTGTAAGTTATCAAAATTTATTCTAACTATATCCATAAGAATTTCAAAGGAGCTTCTAGAAATTCAAACAAGTTCCAATACGATCAAGATAGGACAAGTGTAAGTATTTGTCCTATAAGTCTCAATTCTTCACTACCAGAATAAGTCGTTTTAGCGACGCCTAAAGACGTCGCTAAAACTACATTTTTCATCGCTAAAAATATTTAGCGACAAAATTACCGACGTTTTGGGCTGGTCGCGGAAATGTAAGTCGTTGATCTTCTAAACGTCGCCAAACGTCATAATTACTGACGTTTGCCGACGTATTTATACGTCGGTCTATTGCCGACGTCTACCGTCGTGTCGTCGGTGGCTTAGCGACGTATTACTTCGTGTCGCTACGCGTCGGTAACTTTACCGAAGAATTACCGTCGATTCGTCGGTGGTTTAGTGACATGGTCAAAGTCGCTAAACGTCGGTAAATCCTGGGAATTCTTGGGATGATTACCGACGTGCACCGACGTTTACCTACGTTCTCTGATATATATTGACGTCGCTAAACGTCGGTACCCTGGATAATATCGTATATTTACCGACGTTTAGCGACGCAAAGGTACGTCGGTGGACGTCGCTAAACGTCGGTAAACGTTGCTAAATCTGCAAAAAGAAAATACAGAATGTCCATTTCTCCCTGCAGTTTAAAAAGATAACAATTTCTCACTGTAGAATAGGATCCAAACAATCACAGAATGTCCATTTCTCGCTGTACACAGGTTTCAGTCCCTATAACCACGTCTACAACAATCACACAATGTCCAGTTCTCAGAATGTCCATTTCTCACTGTACACAGATTTCAGTCCCTATAACCAAGTTTACAACAATCACACAACAACTAACCAAATAACCAAATATCCAAATAACCAAGTATCCAAATAACCAATTCTACACCAAATAACAAAGACTACAACCAAATAACCAAAGTCTACACACAACCAACAAATAGAATAGGATCCAAACATCCAAATCTACACAACCAACAAATATCCAAGTCACAAATAAAGAATGAAACAAACACAAAGAAACAGTCCTAACTATGACTACTAGGAATCTGGTGTAGGAGGGGCACCGCCGCGACGAAGGATAAGAACAACTCATACTCCTCAAGTAAAATCGATACCGATGGAGGAGGCAGTGACGTCGGTGGAGTCGGTGTCGAAGAAGAAGGCGGTGGAGGCGGCGGAGTCGACGACGATGAAGGCGCACCCGAAGAACCAGCACGCTCCAACGCTGTAAGTCGCTGGTGGTATAAATCCATGATAGATAACATTCTATCACTGCTCTGGACCATCGACTCCTGCGCCAATCTCATCCTCTCGGCCATGGTCACCTGTCCTGTCTGCAGCTCCGTCACCGTGCGCTCTAACCCTCCAACGGTGCGCTCTGTCCTCTCAGTCGTCTCCCTGAGGTCCATAATACCGTGGTCGAGTGCATTCAATCGTGCTAGCAGCGCAGGATCCTCCGTAGGGTGCTGAGACTGCTCCTCGATCCGTCGTAGCAGGTCGTCACGGAGAGACTCCATCATCTGGTGGACTCGGGCAGACTCCTGGGACGGCTGTGGACCATGCACACTAGCAGAAGATGTCCTAGAGGACTGGGTCATAACTAGGGCGCCATAGGATCCCGTACCGTAGTACGTACCCCTATGGAGTCTACCAGTGGCGGCCATCCACAGCTCGTCCGCCGACGGAGCTTGAGTGGACAGCGAGGAAGTACCGGCCTCTCCTGCATCAGGTAGCAGCCGCCCGTTCCCGCAGCCTCTGATACTCGGCCTAGAAAGTACTTATTATTACTAACTTCTAATTTCTAATTAATGTACTTATTATTACTAATTTTTAATTAATGTACTTATTATTTCTAATTTCTAATTAATGTACTTATTATTACTAACTACATGAATATTTATTTGCATCATATTTACTAAGTTATATTAAAATTGACACGAAGTATTAAATTAAGATAACGTATTGTAATACTTACATAAGTCTGCTCGGCCCTCTCGTCAATAAGGTCACCGCTGCGATGATGGATGGCCAGGAAGACGGTCACCATGTCAACGTTACCGACCTTCCTTATCTGTAATTAAATATATTATCTTAGTAATAATTTATCGATTTTGTATTAAAATAATATTTGTAAAAGAGGAAGACATACCAGACGACGAAAATGTTCCGTCATCGGAATCGACCCACCGCACCACTTCGAGGCATGTTGCCTAGCCGCCTTGGCCTTCTCCGACTTCTCCTTGTACCTTGGCTCCTCGAATCGAGCCTTCATCGCATTCTACTGATCAGGGGTGATCCAACCTTGGATCGGCTTTCCGGCACAATCACGATCCTTCTGATCATTGATAGAGTCGCGGATCAGCTTGGCAGCGACGGCAGGAAACATCCCCTCGATAAGCTCGGCCCAGTACGGTGGATAGAAAAACATATCCTAGAAGAGCACAAACCAAATATTTATCAGTTATATATAATATACAAAAATTATATGATTCATGTTAAAAGCAAATATATTTTAACCTTGAAGCGCGCAAACCAGAAGGCCTTCCTCTCGTCCGGAGCATCAGAGTAGTTAATCCAAGCACCACCATAATTATGCCTCAGCATGTGGCCTAGACGTCTCTGTACCTCTGGGGGACGATATCTATACAAACATATTATATTTATGAAAAAAGTTAATTTATGATAAAAACAGAAAGAAAAAAATTATAAACCAAAACACCTACTTTGTACCGTCGGCCCAGATCTCCATCCTCCTCTCCTCCGGAGGTGCGCATGCATCATCTGCATGATGCTGGTCGACCGTCGCCGCCGCCGCCTCGGCCGTCGCCGCAGCCTCCGCCATCTGCTCATCCGTCTCCATCGTCGTATCAGCAGTAGAAATGCTAGATGGGCGAGCACTCTCAACAGGCCTAGAACTACTCGTCTCAGGAGATATGCCACGTGACGTCGTCCCAGCAGGCCCACCTACTGTCCGATATGGAGGAGTAATCGGCGACGAGGATCCAGAGCCGGTACCAGAATGAGGTACCGAAGGAAAACTCTGTCCTCTAACAGTACCTATAGGAAGTATCGGAGGAGAGTGACCTCGTTGTCTCCCTCGAAATGCTCCGCGATGACCTGCCATACCTGATAACAGCATATAATAATACAACAAATAATATAGACTAGAAATATAAAAGTACAACAAATAATAGAGACTAGAAATATGAAAGTACAACAAAGACAAGATAATAACCAAGACAACATATGATGATACATTCTACAATAAACATCTAAGTCCAGATAATATATTCTAGAAGAAACATCTGAGTTCAGATAAGTATATCTCTCTCAATCATCTTCAGAATAATCATCTTGTTCGTCTTCCTCGACCTCATCTTCCTCTTCCTCCTCATCTTCACTTTCATCTTCGCTTTCGTCGGCTTCGTCTTCCTCTTCGGATAATTCTACATCTTCTACATTATGTGTCGTGTAATGCGTAACTTCCGTGGAGTCCACATTGATAATATTGGTTACAAGAGGTAGCTCATCCTCCTGGTAAGCTTTTTCGTCAATATCAAAAGTATCTCTGGCTTTAGTCTTGCATACTGTCCACCAGTCAGACTTCGTTGCTCCCCGTCTCGGATAAGCTGTGAAGTACACGAGCTGAGCCTGAGTTGCTAGGACAAACGGTTCGTAGCCTTGATATCTACGCTTGTAGTTTATATCCAGAAGACCATGCTTGTCAATTTTCCAACCTTGATTTTCAATCGGATCGAACCATTCACACTTGAACAACACGATCTTTGCAGGTTCTCTGCCATTATTATATGACAACTCCACATTCTCTCGCAAGATGCCAAAAAAATTATTTCCTGGATCGACGTCTTTGTAGTTCGAAGACTTGATACACAAACAACTATTTTTCGTGGAATCAAGATCCAGAAAGCTGTCTCTGATCGGAGCATTTGTTGACTTGAACCGAAAGCCATTGACACAGCAACTTGGCCATATTTTAATAAAAGTAATTGGTCCCTTGGCAAGAGTTCTAATTAATTTAATCTCGGGTAAAATTAGACGATCGACCTGAATATCAAAGAAGCGATAATAAGTTATTTATTGCGTAGTTGTATTAGAAGAGGCCAGTAATTACCGAGCTACTTACATATTAGCTCAACCAAGAAGGAAAATGACGTCTCATTTCTTGTTCTAATGCTTCGTCTATTAGGTAGGGTCTAACCAGCCTCAACTCATCATTATATGTGCTGGAAAACAACGAAGCAACCGCCGATTAGTACAATAATATTAGCTTATACTATTACATTGAGATGACGTAAACTCATCATCCCGAGTTACTTATCCCTCTAGCTTCTCTACTCCATCCTTGTCGCAATTGAGTAATACATACAACTGAGCAGCCCTTAGCTCTTCGTCATTCAAATATCTCTTCTTCATTTTCCCCGAAAGGTTTCCGGACGCATTAAATACTTTCAGTATTCCATCATTAAATTTTTCATATCCGTCGTCGTTTCTCGGAGCCCTCGTTCTATTCGTAGCAACATGAGGTTTGAAATAGGAGGAGCAAAAATTTGTAATCTCTTCGAGAATATAGGCTTCACAAATAGAACCCTCGACCCGAGCCTTATTTTTTACCTTTCTTTTTAGGTGATTCAAATGTCGCTCGAACGGGTACATCTATCGATATTCGACGGGTCCACCAACACGTGCCTCGTAGGAAAGATGAATCGGCAAATGCTCCATAGAGTCAAAGAATCCAGGAGGGAACATCCTCTCTAGCTTGTACAGTGTTACCGCAATGTCCTTCTCTTGCTTTTCTAGACGATCAACGAACAATTTCTTAGAACAAAGGTCTCTGAAGAATATGCTAAGCTCCGTCAATGGATCCCAAACTGTCTGCGGTAAGAATTCCCGAAATGCAATCGGAATTAACCGCTCCATGAATACGTGACAATCATGGCTCTTTATACCTGTCAGTTTGTTCTTCTTGAGGTCGACGCATCTTCTCAAGTTCGAAACATACACATCTGGAAATTTTAGACCTTGAATCCACCTACAAAGCCTCACTTTATCCTACTTCTCCAGTAAGAAAATTGCCTTAGGCTGCTTCAACTTTCCATTCCCGTCCTCTATCAAATGCAATGCAGGACGTCTACATATTTCTTCCAAGTCCAATCTAGCCTTTGGATTGTCTTTCGTCTTCCCCTTTACGTCCATTACAGTATTAATTATGTTGTCAAACACATTCTTCTCGATATGCATGACATCAAGGTTGTGTCTAATCAGATTGGTGCTCCAATATGGAAGATCCCAGAATATACTCCCCTTCGTCCAGTTATGAGTGCGACCAAATCCGTCACACTTGTAGCCCGTAGCAGGCTGCTCAATAGCTCTTGGTAAATCTTTTACCTCTTTCCATATCGTGTATCCGGTCCACCTTGACGGGGGATTAGCCTTCTCCACAACGCCAGCACGAAAAGCATTCATGTTCCTCCGGTACGGATGATCCTTCGGCAGGAATTGTCGATGACAATCGAAGAAGAACGGTTTGCCTCCGTGTTTCAAACGAAAAGCCTTAGTGCTGTCCATGCAATACGGACATGAAAGACGACCATGCGTGCTCCATCCAGATAATATTCCATAGGCTGGAAAGTCGTTGATGGTCTACATAAGTGCTGCCCGCATCCAAAAATTTTGTTTTCTAGATACATCGTACGGTTGGAACCTACTTCCCACAGCTGATTCAACTCATCAATCAACAGCTGTAAATACACATCGATGTTCCTTTTCGGATTGTTCGGACCTAAGATAATAACGGTGAGAAACATATACGGAGTCTTCATGCACATCCAAGGCGGTAGATTGTACGGGGTGACGATCACAGGCCAACACGAATACTGGGATCCCAAAAGTCCAAATGGGGTAAAACCGTCGGAGCAGAGACCCAATCTGACATTACGCGGATCAGAAGCAAAATCTGGATACTCTCGATCAAAGTGCTTCCATGCTTCTCCATCAGATGGGTGATCCAACACTCCTTCGGTATGTTCCCACTTATGCCAACTCATGTTTTCTGCAGTTTCCTTCACCATAAACAACCGCTGCAACCGCGGCGTCAACGGCAAGTAGTGCATCGAAGAGGTAGGCTTCCTGGCACCGACAGACTTTCCTCTACCACATGCTTTGTAGCGATCGACACCACAAAATCTGCAGGCATCTTCATCCTTGTCGTCTTTGTAGTACAACATGCACCCGTTGCGACAGGCATCAATTTTTTTGTATCCCATCCAGAGCGATCTAACCATCCTCTTAGACCGGTAGAAGTCTTTAGGCAACTTCGCATCCTTAGGCAATATTTCTATAAGCAACTCCATAAGACGATTGTAGCAATCTTGCGACATGTTAAAATCAGACTTGATGCTCAATAATCTTGTAACCACCTCCAACGGTGAATGATCCTCACAATCAGGATATAATGGAGTCCTTGCGTTCTCCAGCAACTCTATGAACTGTACAGCATCGGGGTTCGGTGCCTCCTCAGGTGGATCATGATCATTCGGATAGAAACTAGGCCCGGCCGCGTCGAAAACCATGTTCACCAACCCATCGTCGTAAGGAGCGTTGTTGTGGACATCCACATAAGGCTCATACTCCGATGCTAAAGACACAAGTTCTCCGTGCTCGCTCCACTGATAGTAATTCGGCGTGAAACCCTTTGAGTATAAATGATACGTAACATCCACTTCTGGATGATATTTCAAGTTGCGACATCTCACACACGGACACTTAATTTTGGTACTGTCCATGTACTGAGGAAACGCCTTGGCAAACTGCAGGAACTGGTGTACACCCTTTATGAATTCATCCCGTACACCGCATATGTCATCAAGATGACGGTTGTACATCCAAGTACGATTCCGCAGATAGTAATTCAGCTCTATAATTCTGTAAGATAGATACATCAAGGTAGTGAATGATATGCAATTGTCAGTTCATGCGGTCTACACTTTCCGTAGTATATGTACACATGACATTTTACGTTAAATGGTCAGAGATTATCGGTCATCTTCTTTTTGCATTGCTAACTTTTGTTTCGCATGTTTGTGCGTGCGGTGGTCAGAGATTATCGCGGCGGTATATCACCCGTGTCTACAATATTTCATATAGGCTGAGTTGTATAAGTCAAGTTTTAGGATATTAGTCTATATATTATGTATAGTCCAACCGAGTCAACTCTAAGCTAAACTAGTCCAACTTGGTCAAACTAGCCATTTCTAAGTTGTATAAGTCAAGTTTTAGGATATTAGTCTATATATACTAGTATAAACTCTCCCTCCTCTCCAAATACCTGGTACTAGTTAACTCTCCCCCTTTTTCCCACTAGACACACACATACATATACATGATGTATACAACCACACCATAGTTCCCAGGTTCTTTTAACCTAACTTTCCAGTTGGTACTAACCTCAATAGAACAAACACTTTCACAGCTCAAAATACTAACGCATGCTCACGCCTTACTCTTGTGACACTCCCTTTCAAACACAAACACACACCTATATGTTCCCTTACACATGTTGCCATGTTACCTATAAAAATAGGAAACCCTTGTTGTCTAAAATAAGACACAATTCTACAAAGAGAACCATATTGTAGAACTCACACTTTAAGACAATAGATGAAGGAAGACTTGTATGGAGGATCGTCTACTTTATTCATGGAGTTGTCATAGGGTGTTGAGCGATGTCATTTTATTCTTTTCTTCTTCTTCTTCTTAGGATTTTTGAGTATTGGATCTTGAGACATATATAGCTAGAACTTACGAAGAATGGAGTACCATACTTCAACAAATAAATGTTGACTAATTGGTTCATATACTTAAAATCTCCGGCCATTGGGGATATTGGTAAACTAATATACCTAGATTACCCAAAAGTACACTTGCGAACTAGGATAAAATAATTAGTTGTGTACTAAACGTCTCTAAGTGTAGGAATGTTGCAAGGTGAAACAATGTATCAAACACTATATCGAAACCCAAACCCAATATGCAAATCCAAATTAATACGAAAATACACAAGTGTAAGTAGGGGATTAAGTGTACAGAGGTAAAATACATATATATGCATGCTTGGGGGTGTCCACGTGTCCAATAAATTGACACAAAGTGTCCAAAACCTCACGAACACAAATGTGTCTCCGTATCCATTTTGGACACAAAAAATACCTCAATTAGGGTTAGGGTTTACCTTCAGTCTCCTCGCGGTGGTGGAAGAGAAGGAGGAGGACAAGTTCGGTGGTGGAGGAGGAGGGGATCAAGTGTACAGAGGTGAAATACATATATATGCATGCTTGGGGGTGTCCACGTGTCCAACAAATGGACACAAAGTGTCCAAAACCTCACGAACACACTGTATCAATGAACACATAGTCGTAATGTGTCTTCGTGTCCATTTTGGACACGAAAAACACCTTAATTAGGGTTAGGGTTTACCTTCAGTCTCCTTGCGGTGGTGGAAGAGGAGGAGGAGGACAAGTTCGATGGTGGAGGAGGAGGATCTCGCGGTGGAGGAGGAGAAGGGGCTCGCGGTGGAGGAGGAGGAGGAGGAGAAGGGGCTCGCGGTGGAGGAGGAGGATGAGCGGCGCCGGAGGGAAGGGGGTCGGGCTGTCGTCGAGGTCGGGGGAAGAGGGGCGGGAACAAAAAATTTGGGAAGAGGGAGAAATGAAAAGTCGAACCGAGGAAACCCTATTTAGCAGAAGTTAGCGACGTCTGTAAATACGTCGCAAAACGTCGACTATCCTTTAATATTCGACGACGCCTTTTGTCATTGCGACGCTAAACGTCGCTGAAATAATAAAACTGGCGACGTTTTCCGACAAATCAACGATGTTGATTTTTATTACACTAAAGGTAGTCGTAATATGTCGCTATTTGTCGCTATCAGCGACGTATTGTGAAGAATAATTTTGGAGTCGCTAAATCCAGAAATATTAGCGACGTTTTAAGTCGGCGTCGCTAATTTCGTCGCTGATATGACTTATTTTGGTAGTGCTTGAAAATAAAATAATCGATTAGGGAGAAAAATAACTAAAGACAAGAGAAGTATAAACATTCTAATCTATATTTCATGGATATTCAAATGATTGTAGGAAAAACTTTGAATAAAAAACTAACTCGAGATTCATATCAAAAATTATAAAAATAATTCCTTATGGCAAAATGAGAAATAAATAAGCAATTCGGACTTATGATATGAGGATGATATCTAAAGAGGTTATGATATGAGGATGACATCTAAAGAGGGCAGAAAAGAAAATTTGAACAATTTATCAATGTTAGAGCATGAATTTTAGGAAGGCCTAACTTACAAAGTGAATAGTCTATCCACCTTTGATCCTACCTTCATATCAAATAAAATAACATATTCTTCTAGAAAAATTCCTCAATTTATCTAATAGGGTCTATAATTTAATATATCTCTACCTAAATCACATGGCCTATATAGCAACATTAACTAAACAGTCAAATTGAATAAGGGACTCCTAGTCCTAGTCATTCTTCTAAAAATTAAATTAATCCTAATTGTGAATGAGCACTCCTAGTCACAGGCTCGCAATAGTACGACTAACTTAAGTACTATCACGAATTTGCACAATTTTGCGAAAACATACCTGTATAGGCCACAAAAAAAGACTTGTCACGACCCGCTCCCGCTTTTCGGAATACGAGTACGTAGCCAAGCCCAGCCTATGCTATAACATCGGCGGTAGTACGTTGTCTAGGTCTCAATGTCAATCTCAAAATAACAAAATTACATCTATTTGTTCATTCACAACAAATATTTTATTTATAAATCCAATAATACAACAAAATAGTTTCTTGGGAACAAACCCGCTACAAATAAAAGAACTATCTAATCTAGAATCTGTTGTTGGCCTTCAAGATGTTTATCTCTCCCGTATAGTCCATAACACAAAAGTAGGAAGCATGCCAAGTCACCTGCAACGATCCAGTCAGGAAATGAGCAAAGTACAACCCTATTGCATTTATGTAACTTAATACAAAATAAACTAGACAACAGAGATGCATTAAAAATAAAGAAAATATTTGTGTGAACTGGAAACGATAAACATGTACAAGAAATTATTAGCAAGAACAAGTATGAACAAGACAACTGAATCATGAATATTAAAGACTAACAGACAGTGTGCATTTGAAATATCTTTCGACATGTGAACGGCTGGGCTAATACGGCATAGATGGTTATCCACATTTTTGGTATGGCCAACCCATGCATGAGGTGTTTGACTTAGCTATCCACATTAACATTCATTGGGGTTTATTCACATACCTACTTAGCATTTCCTCTCTCGACTCACTAAATAGTCAATAAACGAGCAATGATATAATCAAGCCTATCGTGTCACAATCGTGTCTCAACATGATACTCAATGAAACACAATAAAATATAGCATTATAACTATGCAAGACTTTCTCAAATTATAACTATGACTCAAATTAATTTCAGTTTTGTAACTTGATCATGTTGGCACAAAATAGTCGTAGATGTCATAACTATGCAAGACTTTCTCTATGATGGAGCAGACCGTGCCATAAAATTAGGATTTGGTCAAAAGTCAACGTCGTTATGGCTAACCGTGACCAAATCGGTAAATTATCGATCAAATCTGAGTTCAATGAATTAAATAAAATATTAAACAAACTTCTAAATTTTTGAAAAATTATATGTTGTAGATCTTTGTATCAGCTTTCCCAAACTTCAAACGCATCGCAAAACGGAGTTCAAGATCTCCCGAAATCCTGAAACAGTACGACACGTCGATTTTCGAACAACCGACACTCAGATAAATCTCTAGAAATTCACGTAAATAATTACAGAAAATAAAATATTGATTTGGAAAGCTAACCTCGATACAGTTCTAACAAAAATTTGGAGGTAAAATGGAGTCCGGAGTTGGTCGCAACGGCTTCTCGAAGTTGCTATAGCTTCAAAAAAATGAGGCTGAATTTATGACGAATTTTGGCCTATTTTGGACGAAAAAGAGAGGAATTTTCAAAAAAAAAAAATGAAAGATGACATAGGTTCAATATGTATATATAATGGGTAGCAAATACTTAACTAGGATTAGATTGGAAGGCTTTTGGTTTTGGGAGAATAATAAGGACTCCTTAAATAGATGGAGATTAACTCAATTTTCTAATTTGGAAGAATCAAGAATCTAATGATAAATCTTCCCATTAAATTCAAATCAAATAAATCTCAAAACTATATGGATCAAATCTCAATACATAATTGATCATAATAATAATTAAAAATAATATCCAATATTATCAAATAAAATTTAAAGCATATTTGCATAAATCCAAATCTTATAAAAATAATTTAACAAATCTTTTTATTGGTCAAAGATAATAGTCATTAATTTTAAAACTAAATTAATCAAATCTAAATATAATATTTATTGCAATAATAACTCAAAATAATATTCAATATTATCAAATAATATTTAAAACATATTTTATAAACTCAAATCATAAAAATAATTTGGCAAATCTTTTGTCATTCAAAAATATTTATAGAATTCATATAAAATTTATTTTCTAACTAGAAAAAAATTAAAGCTAAAATAAATAAAATTTAAAAAAATCGGAAAGTGGGCTTACAGAGATGAAAGTAAAAACTGAATGAAATCAAATTCTCTACAACATGGAACAACTAGTTTCGAAAACAACCAAGTTTGATAGATCAAAACCATGAAAACATATCAAATTCTAATTTTAGAAATTTAGATCTACACAAAACTAGCCATTAAAATTGAAAATACCAAGTACTAAACATGTAAAGAATGTAGAGATCTATAATATGAACTAAAAATATCAAAACAACACCAAAGAAAGTAAAATGAGCAAGTTGGTCTCTCATTTGTGCAAGATGTACATTCCTATGGGTTGCTTTGAGGAAAAATAAAAATGATAATTAATGAGGAGAGAGAGAGATATGAAGAGATTATTTATAGTGAGATGTGTTGCCTCAACTAAACCCTAATCCTAAGCATGCCTAACCATATGACTAATGGCATGTTAAATGCTACACGATACAACTAATTAAATTAATTAATTAAATAAAATCCTAACCACATCACGGTCCAGAAATTCTACCATCAAAGCAGTGAACCACGCCTACAACCAAACAAGGTAAAGGGGGTGGCACACTAATCCATGATGAGATACTGTTCCATGCCATGACCAGGTAAAAATACATGATCACATGAAGCACAGATACATATAGCATATACCATATACAGAAAAAATGCACAAATTTACGTATTTCAGGAACGGAGAGTAACAAAAGTAGAGGTATATCATAATGGATTTTGTGGCCGATTTACTTAGATCATCGGCTAGTCAAAGTGCAGTTTGAGTGATAATGGATCAGCTCACGAAGGTATATTACTTTCTTCCCTTTAGAGTGGGTAGTCCACTGAGCAGTTGACAAATGTACATAAGATAAATAGTAAGGCATCACGGTGTTTCGGTGAGTATAGTATCAGATTGAGACACCTTGTTCACTTCTCACTTTTGATAGAGTTGAATCGGAGTTTGGGCACTATGTTGAGATTCGGTACGACTTATCGTCCTCATATGGCAGAGGTGGTCAGACTGATTAGAGAATTGTGAAACCCGTAAATTTCCAGTTCATTAATTGAATCAATTAGCTAAATATAAATCATTTGTTAATTTAGAAAAATGCATTTTTTTGGAATTTTAGAGTTTAGACAAAACCCGTAATTTTAATTAGATAAATTTTTAGTGTTAATAATTATTATTTATAGTTAAATTAAAAATTATTATTTTCAAACATAAATAAAAAAATTAGATTTTTGTTGGTCCAGACCCGAACCCAATCCCAAGTCCGAATTAATTTTTCAAAATATTTTTATGTATTAAATATTTAATGTTATTATATTTTTTAAAAAAAGACTTAAAAGCTTTTGACTCACTTAACTGTTAAGTACACTCTATCAAAACTCTCTTTTTTGTTTTATTCTGGAGCATGATGTAACGTCCCAAATGTTGAATCCCGCCCGAGGCCCAGTTGCATAACCTTTTCGTGGACCAAGGTTATGCGGGAAGCTTCCAGAACATTCTAGAAGATGGCGGAAGGCTCTAGAAGATTGTGGATCTCTCCGGAAGGCCCAAGATCGTTCTAGGAGGCCCAAGAAGCTTCTTGAAGGCCCTTGAAGTTTCCTTTTATGTTGCTAAGGAATAAACCTGGAATATGCCATTCCAATTATGGTAGAATGTAATAATCCTTGGAATATTCCTTCCAGGACTTTCCTTGTATTGCTCTATGAGCACTTATAAAAGGGGGAGGCTCTCATTTGTTTCTCACCACCTAAAAATTGTAAGCATTCTCCAAATCAATAAAGAGATTCTTACTAGTCCCATCTTTGCTCCACTATTCTAGTTTTCTTAGCGATCTAGCTAAGTCGGGACGAGAAGGCTTGCACGAGTCTTTGAGGAGAAAGACAGTGCGCCGCACGGGACGAAGTGCTAGCAAAAACACTAAGTCCATGACAAGTGGTATCAGAGCAAAGGTTCGATCGCCGTCATGTCTTCGACCGAAGCCATCATCAACGAGGATCCAGCACAACCCTCTTCGCCTAAGGAGAAGGCGAAGACTTCGAGGAAGGGCAAGAGTAAGGAACCGTCGGTGGAACGGGCTCTTGGCGAGTTGGCTGGCCGGGTTGAGATGCTAGAGAAAGGCGTGACGGGCGTCGAGTATCAAGTAGAGCAGAACCAAATGGCTCACGAGGAATTCGCCCAGGGTTTGGAGGCGGATGTCTCCACGGCTATGACGGAGTTCCGAGAGCATCTCCGCGAGATGCAGGCCGAGTTCGAGGAGGAACGAAAGGCCACAAAGGCAGAGATTGCTGAACTACACAAAGAGCTACAAACCAAGGTGGAGGTCCTCGAGAGGGCCATTGCTGGTGGTCCGACTCCGAGGAGGGAGTCGACGCAGAGGGTGAAGTATCCAGAACCCAAATCCTTCACTGGCGTACGGGACGCGAAGGAGGTAGATAACTTCATCTGGAACGTCGAGCGTTACCTGAAGGCGGTTCGCATCGAGGATGAGACCGACAAGGTAAACACAGCGTCCCTATATTTTTCTGATGATGCTACGCTGTGGTGGCGACGCAGGTGCATTGATATAGAAAAGGGACTCTGCAAGATCGAGACTTGGGAGGATCTCAAGAAGGAGATCAAGTCTCAATTCTACCCGAAGAATGTGGAGTATGTCGCAAGACGGAGTTTGCGTCAACTCAAGCACACCGGGATGATCAAGGAGTATGTAGCGGAGTTCACCCGCCTGATGCTCACCATTTCCAGTATGGGCGAAGAGGATCGCCTGTTCGCATTCCTGGAAGGTCTACAACCATGGGCGGCACAAGAATTGCAGAGGCAAGATGTGTCAGATCTGAACACGGCTGTTGTGGCAGCCGAAAAGCTGATGGAGTATCGACGGAGCGATGCCCCAAAGCCCAAGGAAAAGATCGCCACCAAGTTCAATGGTAGGGGAGCGAAGAAGAACAATGGAAAGGGAGCCCCGCCGAAGGACAAGCCGCAAGCAAAGCCTTCGACGGAGCGAAAGATCGAGTGCTATGTGTGCGGTGGAAATCACCTCGTACGAGACTGTCTGAACAAGGGCAAGAGGGTGAACGCGGTCCAAGACGAGGAGGCCGAGGACCAGGAGCCTAAGAAGGGGGCTCACATGGGTGCCCTGTGCCTGTTGAATGCTTTGAAGAGCAAGGCGGTAGTGTCCAAGACCCCGAATCGAGAGCTGATGTATATGGACGTGAAGATCAACGACCACAACACCAGGGCGATGGTCGACACGGGGGCTACCCACAACTTTATCTCGGACACGGAGGTCCGACGCTTGGGTTTGGCGCTGGAAAAAGACTCAAGCACGATAAAGGCAGTCAACTCTGAGGTGCGCCCCGTGCAGGGGGTAGCCAAAGGGGTGAAGATCCAAGTGGGAGACTGGACGGGTGTCACCAGTCTCACGGCAGCACCACTGGACGACTTCAACATGATCCTTGGGATGGACTTCCTCACTTCGGCAAAGGCGGTCCCAATGTCGCATCTTGGAGTCGTCGGGATCATGGAGGAGAGCTCTCCGTGCATGGTGACAACTGCACGAAACGAGCTTTCGAAGGGGAAGGCTCTCTTCGCATTACAACTCAAAAAGGGGATGCGACACGGAGAGATGACTTACCTTGCTGTGCTCAAGTCGGAGGAGGCGCCCGTGCAGGGGGATCTTTCGCCTGAGATCGATGACGTCCTTATGGAGTTCAAGGACGTCATGCCAAAGGAGTTGCCAAAGAGGCTACCTCCACGGAGGGAGGTAGACCATGCCATCGAGTTAGAGCCGGGCACGAAGCCGCCCGCCATGGCTCCATATCGCATGGCCCCGCCCGAGCTTGACGAGTTGAAGAAGCAACTCAAGGAGCTGCTGGACGCAGGATTCATCAGACCGTCAAAGGCCCCGTATGGTGCACCGGTGCTGTTCCAGAAGAAGAAGGACGAAAGTCTTCGTTTGTGCATCGACTATCGTGCACTAAATAAGGTAACCGTCAAGAACAAATATCCCATCCCGTTGGTGGCAAACTTGTTCGACCAATTGGGAGGCGCGAGATACTTCTCCAAACTTGATCTGTGCTTGGGGTATTATCAAGTCCGGATTGCGGAGGGCGACGAGGCTAAGACGGCATGCGTGACGAGGTATGGCGCATATGAGTTTATGGTTATACCTTTTGGTCTAACAAATGCTCCTGCAACTTTTTGTACTTTGATGAACAAGCTCTTTCATCCCTATCTGGATCGGTTCGTCGTGGTCTACCTCGACGACATCGTCGTGTACTCAAACACGATGGAGGAGCACATCGGGCATTTGAAGACTGTCTTTTAGGTGCTAAGGGAGAACGAACTCTTCGTCAAGCGGAAGAAGTGTTCATTCGCACAAGAAGAGGTATCGTTCTTGGGGCGCTGGATCGGGCGTGGCAAGATATGGATGGACGGCACAAAGGTCCAGTCCATACGGGAGTGGGAGGCTCCCACCAAGCCGACGGAGCTGCGATCGTTCCTTGGCTTGGCAAACTACTACCGGCGGTTCATCCGAGGATATTCCGCCATCGCAGCGCCTCTGACCGATCTGCTGTGGAAGGATCGGGCGTGGAGCTGGACGCCCCGATGCGAGGAGGCATTCGAGGCACTGAAGCGGGCTGTGACGGAGGAGCCGGTCTTGTCTCTACCGGACTACTCCAAGACGTTCAAAGTGCACACGGACGCGTCCGACTTCGCCATCGGTGGGGTGTTGGTGCAGGAAGGACACCCCATCGCGTTCGAGAGCCGCAAGCTGAATGACACTGAGCGGCGCTATACGGTACAGAAGAAGGAGATGACCGCGGTCGTGCATAGCTTGAGGACATGGCGGCACTACCTCCTCGACACCAAGTTCGTAGTCATGACGGACAATATTGCCACGAGCTACTTCCAGTCCCAGAAGAAGCTATCTCCGAAGCAGGCGAGATGGCAAGATTTTCTAGCCGAGTTCGACATGGTGTTACAGTACAAACCCGGCAAAGAAAATCAAGTGGCCGATGCGCTTAGCAGGAAGGCCGAGCTCGCATCTGTGTGCTTGCTCAAGGGGACATTCTGGACCGTGTTCGAGTGGGAATCATGGAGGACCCACTAACACTGGCCATAGTGAAGCTTGCCAAGGAGGGCAAGACGAGAAGGTTCTGGCTGAAAGACGGACTTCTCTACACCAAGGGCGACAGGGTGGTCATGCCTAGGTGGAGTGGCTTGCGGAGACAGCTGCTCAAGGAGTGCCATGACACAAAGTGGGCTGGACATCCGGGACAGAAGTGAACCTTAGCGCTACTGGAGGCCGCATACTACTGGCCTCGCATGCGCAAAGATATGGAGGACTATGTTCGCACTTGTCTTGTGTGCCAACAGGACAAGATAGATCATCAGAAGCCCGGGGACCTGCTGGAGCCTCTTTCCGTGCCGAGTCGGCCGTGGGAGAGCATTTCGATGGACTTCATCTCCGTCCTGCCGAAAGTGGGGGCGCTTGGGTCCATTCTCATGGTGGTGGACCGGTTCTCAAAGTACGCGACCTTCATTGCTGCTTCGATGGACTGCACAGTAGAGGAGGCCGCGCGACTGTTCATCAGCCACGTGGTGAAGTTTTGGGGCATCCCGGTCAACATTGTCAGTGACCGAGACCCCCGCTTCACGGGGAAGTTTTGGACGGAAGTGTTCAAAATCCTCGGGACGGACTTACACTTCTCGACCAGCTTCCACCCGCAGACGGATGGGCAGACCGAGTGGGTCAACTCGCTACTCGAGGAGTACTTGCGGCACTTTATGAGTGCCAACCAGAGGGATTGGGTGCATCACCTCGACGTCGCTCAGTTCTGCTACAATCTTCAACGGAGCAAGTCGTCGCATAGCAGTCCATTCGAGTTGGTGATGGGTCGCCAACCGCTTGCCCCGCACACGCTGAGTGCGGGGTCCTCGAGTAGAAGCCCCACGGCCAACCAGTTCACTTCAGATTTCAAGGCAAAGGCGGACATTGCCAAGGCATTTCTGGAGAAGGCCGCGAGGAAGATGAAGAAGTGGGCCGACGCGAAGCGAAGGCCTGTTGAGTACAAAGAGGGGGACATGGTGCTAGTGAAGCTACAACCGCAACTGTTCAAGGTATTCCGCAAGGTGCACAAAGGACTAATCCGGAAGTATGAAGGCCCCTTCCCCGTGCTCAAGAAAGTAGACAAGGTGGCCTACAAACTTAAACTCCCTGCCAAGCTGAAGATTCATCCAGTCTTCCATGCCAGTTGCTTGAAGCCGTACCATGAAGACTTGGAGGATCCCCAGCGCGGAGTTCCGAAGCGACCGACGGCGACCATGACGACTTCCTTCGACAAGAAGGTGGAAGCCGTGCTGGACAGGAGGACCATTCGGCGACGAGGCGTATCCCCGTATGTGGAGTACCTCATCCGGTGGAAGGGCTTGCCTTACGGTGAGTCTAGCTGGGAACGTGCTGATACGCTGCATCAGTTCGAAGCCAAGATCCAGGCATTTCTTAGCGAGCATGGTTGACGAGGGCGTCAATGCCTTAGGTGGAGGAGAATGTAACGTCCCAAATGTTGTACCCCGCCCGAGGCCCAGTTGCATAACCTTTTCGCGGACCAAGGTTATGCGGGAAGCTTCCAGAACATTCTAGAAGATGGTGGAAGGCTCTAGAAGATTGTGGATCTCTCCGGAAGGTCCAAGATCATTCTAGGAGGCCCAAGAAGCTTCTGGAAGGCCCTTGAAGTTTCCTTTTATGTTGCTAAGGAATAAACCTGGAATATGCCATTCCAGTTATGGTAGAATGTAATAATCCTTGGAATATTCCTTCCAGGACTTTCCTTGTATTGCTCTATGAGCACTTATAAAAGGGGGAGGCTCTCATTTGTTCCTCACCACCTAAAAATTGTAAGTATTCTCCAAGTCAATAAAGAGATTCTTACTAGTCCCATCTTTGCTCCACTATTCTAGTTTTCTTAGCGATCTAGCTAAGTCGGGACGGGAAGGCTTGCACGAGTCTTTGAGGAGAAAGACAGTGTGCCGCACGAGACGAAGTGCTAGCAAAAACACTAAGTCCGTGACAATGAGCTCCCTTCACCTCCTAAACGGTCGAGCCCCTCGGCTTCGGCCTCCTCTACCGGCCGCCTCCTCCCCTTCGTCTTCCGGTAACCCCCACTTCCCCTCTTATATATAAATCCCCTCCTCCACTCCTTCTTTTTCATCCTTCTCCTGTTTCCCCAAAAATTGTGCCCTAGTCGGAGTTCCGCCCGATCCCCGTCGCCGCTTCCAGGCCGCGCCCCCGCTGGCCGCGCGGCTTCCCCCGAGCCGACCGCCTCCCTCCGGCGTTCCATCCAACGCCGCTTCCGCCGTTGGATCCAGACCCTTGGGTCCGATCTGTTCTCTCCGACGACCTAAAGCCTTGTCGGCTCTGTCCCAGCTGGTTCCGCTTTAGAGCCGTTCCCGTACGACGATCTCCGGGACCCGATCTGCTGTTTTCGCGTTCTCGTGCGTACTGTTCTGAGTCGATTCCGCTGTCTACATGGATTTTCCTTCTTTATTTCACCTGAGAGCTCTAGCCGAGCAACCCAGGTATAATTGCTTTCCCTGTTTTCGTTTCGTAGTCGGTGATGATTCGGTTCCCGATCCCGTTACGGGATTCGATTTAGATGATTTTGGGTTTTCCGAAGTCCATTTCGGAAGAAGTTCTGGCTTGGCATTTTTGTGCTGTGGTTTGGAAATATTGGTTTTGAGTGAATAATTCTTCTGTTGGTTTTGTTTCTGGGAGTTTTCGGAATTTTCGAGTTTAATTTTGGTTTTCCGAATTTCGGAAACGTGCTGTGGATATTATTTTCGGGTTTTGGATATTATTATTATTTTCTGGTTGGAAATTGGGTTTCCCTGGTATGGGACTTGTATTTGGTATTTGTAGCACATTTTCCCAGTTTTGGGTTATCCCGAATATAGAGGGAATGCTGCCCAAATTTCTATAAAACTTTAGAAATGAATTTTTAAATCGGTTTTCGAAAAATATTTTAAATAGGATTTTTGGGCGACGACCGTACATGTCTGTGGGCCCTAGCGAAATGCAAACGAAATCGTTTTTACCCGGACGTTGAGGCATTAGCTATTTTATGACGATTGGACCAAGTCTGAGACTCTTAATAATATTTATTTTAATTTTATTTATTAATCTTATTTTGTAATTAAAGTGCAGGATATTATTTAGAACTAACTAACCTTTTCTCTTATTTCAATTTATGTAAAATGGTCTGTAAGGACATAAGCCCAGCTTTTATTTAATATCTGTGGTTTTGTAATATTGTAATTTTTTATTTTATTTCTGGTTGGTTGATTGACGTAAAACGTAAAATGATAATATAATTATTTTATAAAATTTAAATATCATTTTCTCACAATAAAATAATTAGGAAATTGCAAATTTATTGCAAATTCACGTTTTCTCATTTAGAGAAAAATATTAATTTTATATATATAATACAAAATACAAAGTTTTACCAAGTAAATCAATAACTACGAGTTTTTTCAAATACAAAGTTAAATTGACTTTTCTTCGTAAGATAGTAACTCACCTCGATAAGCGCGCTCTAAGTAGAGTTGTAAATAAAAAACTAAAATTTGACTAGGACAAATTCTAGAGATTGTAACTAGCACACCTAGATATGGATTGAATATTGGTTCTAAGATAGAATTCTCAAATTGTAGGGTTTCAAGAACATACTTGACATCTTCTTCGGTTCAGACATCTCAATCCAGTCATAAAACAAAGGCAAGTACAATTTGTGTTAGTTTACCAATTATTTAGTAATCGTTTTATTGCAAGTTTAAACCACGATGCAACACGGAACTCTCTCTGAGAGCATTGACTGATTGACTGATGGGTACTGGGGGAGTAGTGTAATGAGTATGACCACATCCAAAGTAGTATACTGACTGTGTTAGCTTACCCCTCATACACACGGGGATAAGCCATATCGTATCAATATGATACAACTGTACAACCCAATCCGGTCATATTCATTGCCTATTCACATCACAATATTTTAACTGCTGGAGAACTATTTATTTCAAATTGTTTAAAAGTGCATAACTCTATTATTATTTCAATTGTTGGATTATCATGAATTGTACTTTGCTCTCTCCTGACTGGAGACCAACATTTTTAGGTGATTGCGTCGTCGAGGATCTGATGTTTAACTCTGGTCCCACAGAACTTGGAACCTCAGAATCTTAAGAGCTGGATTAGTATTTATTTTTTCTTTTGGAAACAAGTGTAATAATTGAATGCTGTATTAATGTTTGTTGTATTTCAGGCTTTTCAAATTGAATAAAATGTTTTTATATTTCGTTAGAATTTTATCTGCATGTGTTTCACTGCTTGATACAGCTTACTGCCGCCGTCTCAACAACGGTGCAGGCTGGACATGATCCGATTCGACCCAAGAAATTGGGACCGGGTCGTGACAAGAATGGCTTTGGGTTGCGCATGTTCGACATCGTCATTGGACATATCAACATCGTAGGCTTTGAGGTTTAGCATCGGTGACCATGTATTCTTACAGATTTTGCCTATCCGAGGTGTCATCAGATTTGGAGTAAGAAAAAAATTAGTCCGTGGTACATCGATCCTTTTGATATCCTCCAACGGGTGAGCGATATTGCTTGTCATCTTGCCTTACTGCCTTCGCTTCATGAGGTGCACGATGTCTTTCATGTATCTTAGTTGCGTAGGTATGTTATATATCTGAGCTATATCCTTATATATTATGAGCTAGTTCTTGGTACCAACTTGTCATGTGAGGAGCAGCCTGCATCTATTTTGGATAGGAGAAAAAAGGTGCTCAAGAATCGGACTATCAACTTTGTTTGTGTTGATTGGGGCCATCACTTACCGGAAGAGCCAACGTGGGAGTGCGAGGACGATATCATCTATATACCATACTTGTTCGACTCTAGAGGTATATAGTCTTCTTTGTGGTTGCCTCTATGTAGGTAGGTATGTAGTTAATTTGGTAGTTCATTCGAACCAAACGAGGCCTTAAAGTACAATGACAAGTAGGATAGAAACTCAATTTTAGAAATCCCCATTGGAGATGGCATTATAATGTTTGTAGTTAAAAATAGTTCTTCAAAAACTTGGAGAGTTAAGAGATAAATCTTTGCAATAGAGCGAAAAACCCATGAAACAGGTGAATGCCAATAATAAATACAAGTCATGAAAATGACAATTATAAAACTAAGAATGAATGCTATTGATTGTGGTTGATCAATACACAATAAGGACTGCTAGCAACCGTAATACTAGCTTGCGGCTGCAATACATGGAACTTTTTATAACACTTATTATATATCGCGCTCTATGTCAGTATCTTTTGATCCTATAAATATATGTATGAGATGCTGAGAATGAACATACATAAAATATAGCAGCTTACAAGAGAAGATCTTCAAATTTAGTTTAACTTAAGCGTTTTTTTTGGCATACGAAGTAAGTATTTGCTTGTGGGTATGGCTTTGCCCGTGGGTGTGGCTTTTAAGGTAGCTGAGCACTCGATGGAGAATTTTGTCAAACATGAGTTAGGTTGAAGATTTGGGAACACAAGATGACAAGGGCTTGTTTGACAACCTAATTTGTCGTCAACCAAACGAAGCAATGAACCTGCAACTAACTTTGATCCAAAATTTAGTAGCTCCTATGAACGAATAAAGACAGATTTGGAATTATTTATTACTACTTTTTATGCACGTGTCTTGCACGTATTTTATAATACTCGGGTAGATCAAATAATAGCTTCCTTAATATGTTTTCTTCTCCTATATGTAATTACATAACTACCTATATTTAATTTAATGAACAATTTTAATTAATAAATATATTTAAGGGTATTTTTTGAAAAAAAGACTTTCACAGCGAAGTCTAATTTTTATTATATATGAACAATTTTAATTAATAAATATAGGTGATGATATTTTTGGAATAACAAATTCAATAGTAAAGTCTACTTTTTTTTTCTTCATTATATAGTACATATAGTAGTATAGATACAATAGTATAGATTATTTATTATGACTATTTTTGTCTAGTTTTAAAACAGATAATTTTTTTATTTGGTAACAGTAATTTATTAATATATATATTTTAAATTTAAAGTTTAAGGTACTTTAGAGACAGTTTTGAATTGAGGTGAAACCTGTGGCAAAGCTGCTACCAATTCTAAACCAGCCTAGAGAAACTTGCCACAAAGGACCCAGTGAACAACCAAAACTGCTGGACAAAAAAAGTAAGCAGAAATGTCCCCAAAAAAAAAAAAAACAATATTTATTACACAATCCGGACAGTCCGCTTCCCAAAGCATTCTTGAAATTTTGTTTTCAAAACCCCCTCCCTCCCTCTCCAAATTTCCAGCCCGCCCTAATTATTTTCCCATCCCAAACCCCCCCCCCTCTCTCTCTCCTCACTGTCTCTCTCTCTCTCTCTCTAGGGTTTCCACGCTTCCATTCCATGGCTTCCGAGAACGCAGAGGAGGAGATGAAGCCCGTCGACCCACCGAAGGAAGCGGAGGGGGAGGACGACGAGGCGACGCCAGAGAAGAAGGCGAGGAGGCGGCGGAGATCGTCGGAGGTCGCGGCGGAGGGAACGCCGGCGGAGAGGCCGTCGAGGGAGAGAAAGACGGTGGAGAGGTACTCGGCGGTATCCCCGAAGAGGGCCTCTGCGACGAAGTCGCTCTCGATCAAGCAGGTGGTGTTGATTTGCGATCTGTGGCAGATTTCTACGGTTTTGTCAGATTTTCTTGTTTCAAAGTGGGGAAAGTTTGGCTCTTTTTTGCTTGGATCCAGGTTTTCAAGATTCTAGGGTTTTGCTAGGGTTTGGCGGATTACGGGTTGTGTCTAGAACTAGAAATTTACATGATTTTGTTAGGGTTTATGTCTTCACAAGAACAAAAATGTTTCTTTTTTGGTTCGTCTTTCGGTGTTTTGTTGGATCTTTTATGGTTCTAGGGATTTTCAAAACCAGTGCCTCAAAAAAATTAACAAGCAGGGATTTTCACAAACAGTTGGTTCAAAAACACCCAAAAACCGATGATAACACCGTTACCAAGCAGATCCTTAGGGTTCCCAGTGGGAAAAGTTTGATCTTTTAGTTAGTATTGGTGTGTATTATGGTTTTTCTTTCGAACCAGGGTTTACATGGAATTCTTGAAATCCTAGGGTTTAGGTATACTACTGGGAAAAGTTTGTTCCTAACTAGTTGTTGCTAGTAAAGTGGAACTGTGGAAAATTCAAGAGTTTTTTTTTTCCTACTGGGATAGTTTCTTCTTTTTAATCTAGTGTTTTGGTGGATTAGGGTTTTTGTCACGAACCAGTGTTTCCTGAGTTTTTCTTTCTTTCCTGTTTCAGGGATCCGGAATGAAGCTGCAGGACATTCCAAATGGTATCTCTCTCCCCCCTCTTCAGTTTGTTCATGTAGCTCCCTTGAAATTTTGGTCCTTTGATCGAATTATTGACATTGCTAAAATAATCACTGGAATTTTTGAATTTTCTGTCTCCAATTGATGCTAATGGGTACTCTGGAATATATTTGTGTATGCTAATTTTTAAAATCTATTATAAATCAATTTCCTCAGAAATGTATTGTTAAGAACACATGTTAACTGAACACTCTAATGTAACTGAAATATTTGAAGCTCCACAGGCACTTAGTAATGCTCAACTAAGCTCATTGATTGCAAGTTGCGTTGTATAGACCCAAATACGAGTGTCACAAAAGCTGACACACCACTGATTTTGGTGTGTCGTACTGTATTACCAATATTTGTTCAATATGGTGTGATGTGCGTATGTCAATGGTTCTTGTGTCTCTATGCTTCCCAGCAGAGAATCCAAATGATGCTCAAGTAAAGCATTCCATGACATTTAGGCACTTTTACTTGATACATGTTGAAAGAGTTGCTTTTATTTCATAAAAGTTATAATGATGCAAATCTAGGTGTTAACTTGCAGAAGCCTTTTGGCTTTCCTATCTTCAAATTGTCTACAAAGGGGTTTTAGTTGCTTCTTTATGTAAAATCTATAACAACATATCAAAACGATCATCGGAACTTCTAATTTTTCCAGCCTGGTTTGAATTCATTGCCATTTGCCAAAAAGTTATTATTTGCACTGTGTCTGTAATGTGTTTTATCGCCTGATATGCAACTTTGTTGCAAGGAAATGATCACGGCGCAACATGGACATGGTGACACTGACACAACACCAATTCAGAGTGTCTTGGTGTATTTTCAAGTGTCTATGCCGTGTCTGGTAAGTTTCTGACAACATGGACACGACACCGGCTTTTGGAGTGTCCGTGCTTCCTAACATGCAGTAGTTTGTTATGGCTACTTTGGGCTATATTATATTATTATGTATGCTTTTTAATATTGGATTATCCCTTTGAAATGATATTTTATTTTTCATGAGTGACATTCATATGAACACATAAAAAAGTGAACGTTCAAAGGGGCCCCAGAATTTTGTGAGGTTCACACATACTAATTAATTCTGCCCAGTGAGCTCCTTTTTTTTCCCAGGAAATTCAACACGATGCCCAGTTCAAGCATTTCTATGTCACTCAAGTGTTTTTACTTGATTATGTTAATACAACAACTTAATATCAAATTTATGTGTAAACTTGGAGAAGCTTACCAATCCATATCTCCATACTGGGTGTTGAGGGTTTTAGTTGCTCTCCTTTGTGGAACACCCACTCAAACTTCTGTCCTAATTATTTTGGTGTGTATTGATTCTGTCGCGAAATAAATGACTACACTCATAAATGAATCCGTAGTTTGCCTCCACCCTACCCCTACCCACTCATGGTACACATTGTTTCGCTATTGGTGCTATGTATTATAGTTATGTATGCTTATGTTTATATTATCTTATTCCCTTGGGATGAAATGCTTTCACTGGGAAACGAAATATTTATATACACATGGGGAGTGAACACTTTAAGGAGGCTGACATTGTGAGTGGGTTCACCCCCCCCCCCCCCCCCCCCCCCCCCCCCCCCCCTTCCTTTCCCCTTCCTGTCCAAAAAAAGGAAGAAGAGTTATTTGCTTGTAAGAATTCCGTATGATGCTCTAGTCCATGTATTTTGATGACGTTTGTGTTGGCACAAGTGTCTTGGTCAACCTGATTATGATAATCGACATAACCTAGTTTAAATACAAGAGCTTATTTACAAGAAGAAAAGACTGTACACAAAAGACAAGACATCTGCTTCAACATGCTGGATCAAGAAGTTGTCAATTCTTTTCTCTTCTATGATGTAATCTTATATTTTATTGAGTCTAGGACATTATGTACATCGTGTCGCACCGATACTCCAAATATTCACTTGATCCACAAAACAAACTCCACTCAACCAAAGGCCTGAAATCCATCTACAAAAGCCCAATCCAAATCCCAATAATCTATTCCAAAATCAGCCAAAATCCATACCTAATATGTACACAGAACCCGGACCGAGTTCTGGCCGAACTTGGTCTCTGAAGATTTGGTAATCTCAACCAGTTGCGAGAATCCCATATTTTGTGGCTTCCAACGTTCGAAAAATTCAAATTTGCTATCCGAATTCTGGCCGAACTCTGCCCACAAAAGCCTATAAATAGACATGGATTTTCACATTCTTACTCACTCATCTCTTCTCATCTTTCTTATCCTATAGAGTGATCTCTGAGCTTTAACCTTCCCCCATCTCCAAGATCAACTCCCTCAGCCTTCTAGTTCCAAGTGCAATCTCGGTTAGAAGTCTGTAAAGAGTTGTCCAAGCTTTGTTTATAAAAGTTTCTCTCTGCTACTGAAGTCGCGAGTTTTTCGGATCAAAGCTTGTGGTTGAGAAGTCGTTGTGCGCTTCGGATAAAAGCACAAGGTGTAAGGAGCTGCAAGCGCTTCGGATTCAAAGCTTGTGTTTCACTATTGTGACTATAGTGGATTCAACTCCGAGCAAGAGATCTCGGGCCTGGACTAGTCCTCTCAGAGGAAAACCATGATAAAAATTTTGGTGTTTGCGTTTGCTCTCTAAACTCTACTGCTTTCAATACCATGGTTTAAAGTATCGGCCGATACCGACCCGATACGGCCGATACTGATACGGTTTCGCATGTCCCGATCCGATACCGACCGATACCCGATACTGACCGATACCGACATTGGGGATCTCTTTTCCGGTCAATTCGACAAAGAAAATTAAACGAAAAAAATACAAATCAACAAGAGTTTAAAACATAATAAGGTTGTTAAAGCATGTAAAAGAAGAAAATCAATCTATTGTATGTAAACCAATCGGTAAGGGTGACTACTATTTCATTTAGTTTCAAAACTACTGAGAAATAACACTGAAAATACTTAAAATTATGCGTAAATGTATAAAATATATGTTTTTAAATGTAAATAAATTATTAATAATTATTTGTTCTCCGATACCAAAAAATCTGATACTCCGATCCGAAACCGCCGATACTACCGATATCGCCGATACCAATACTCATAGGAATAGTCCGATACCGATTCCGATACTATGAACCTTGTTCAATACTTGTTTTTCATTTGCATAAATTTTATGCAGTTGGTCACCGCCTTCACTTAGAATATTTTTAATTGGATAGATATTTTTGCTGCAATCTATTCACCCTCCCTCTAGAGTTGCCTATCGATCCCTCAGTTCGTGCGCTTTTACTAGATTTATGTTCAACAAGTCTGTTCACGTTCAGCAACAAGTACTGATTGTCTAGTACAAATCAAGGTGTGAACTTGCACTTTTGGCTATCCATAACAGGCACTTTGATATGTCAAGTAAACCTCTATAACCCGTGTATGTCCTATATGATTCCTTACATGAAGAACTTTGAAATGAAATAACTTTGTTCTTTTATTTTGTTTTGCATATTTATGATTACATTGTTAACTTCAAATTCCAAGCATTAATCATTAACAATGACTTCTTTACATGGTTCTGCAGGATATTGCTTCTGTTGTATGGTCTTATTGGCAATTATGTTTTTCACTTTATTATTAGTCTTATAGTTACTTAGGACGAATCATGACTCTTTTATTATCAACTGATTCTGTTAACTGTTTCAGTTGTTTTTAAGCTGTCAAAAAGAAAAGTTGATGAGAATCTACAAGCTCTTCATACACTCCTCTTTGGAAGGAAGTCAAATGTAAGTATCACCGTAGTAGCTTTTCTTTACACATGCTAGTGACTTTGAGCTCTATAACTATCGCTTTTCTCCTTTTACAGGTACATAAGCTGAAGAGGAACATTTTCCAGTTCTCTGGTTTTGTTTGGCCCGAGAATGAGGTAAACATTCTTCACCATATTATTCACAAGCTCTCCTAGTTGGCTAACTCATAGTTGAACACTACATGTAACAAAGTTATATAGCATCCAAGTGTTACCGTTTTATGTAATGAATAATGCTTGTTCACTGTTGTATATTATTACTAGTTACATATGTTGCATAACAAGAACACTTAGAGTCGATAAGTATTTCACTATTTTTCTGCAGCTGGTTGTTTATTGTTATTTCCATCTTCACTTATAGGAGAAGCTAAGAGCAAAACTCAAGGAAAAGCTTGACAAGTACAACAAGGACAAGTTGGCTTACTTCTGTGAGCTGCTGGATATACATAGTCTAAAAGCCTCTGCGAAGAAGGTTTTTGTTCATCATTAGTAAATAATTGTGAACCTAGGAGGTTTTTTTTGCTTTTCTTATGTCGACAGTTTTTTTGATCTTGTGCTGTAATTTCAGGAAGAACTGACATCAAAGTTACTGGAATTTCTGGAATCTCCACATATTACAAGAGATGTTCTACTCTCTGAAAAAGAAAAGGTTCGTCTTTGTTATTGTCTTTTAGATGCCTTGCTTGGTGTTGATTTTTGATACTTCGAATCACTTACAATCATATGATATCCATGTTCTTTTGTTTCAGAAGGGTAAGAAGCGTGTGAGGAAGACCAAAGGAGAAACACCTACTCCTAGAGAAAAGGTTTACCTTTTTGTCCCGTATCTTCTAAGTTCCTTATTGTTGCACATTTAAATGACTTTGTTAGTTTTTGATATCTTTCTTATACACAGTTTTAGCAATATGATATGAAATACTGTAAAATCTTCTTGAATATGGTTATTTTTCTCATGAGTTGGAGTTCCATATCTTTAACAATGCTCTAAGTTCATATCCACAACATAAATTGTCATTTCATTATTACTCAAATGTTCTGTGCAGACAAATGCAACATGATGGTACCGATCTCAATTCCACTTTGAGAGGTATTAGGCATTTATATATAATCATAAACTAGTCCCCTGGGTTACCATGCCTAATTGGGACACTGGACATAAAAAGAGGTAACCTTAGATGAAAATGTGCATTTGATTACACAAGAACACATGAGGTAGAACCCTAGATGAGATGCTAGATTTATACGTGAAGTCAAAATGTAACCAACAACCTATTGGAGATGCAATCATAATATGGCGATGTCAATACAAATAGCTCAGTTTAGCAAGAAACAATGAAGACCACAAATTTTACATATTGGCAACCTAGAATCTCAGATAAGTTCCAATTTGATCAAGAGTGCCATTAGGGTTATACCTGAGGATTGTGTGGAGTAGAACCACACAAGCAAACAAGGCCCAAATTGAATCCCGGAAGTCGATCGGCTCCTTGGAAGCCTTTGTGTTCGAGATTCAAGGTCCAACCATGAACCAGTGGATGGATATTGACTTGTGATCGATGCAAATGGATTGGAGTTGAGCTTTTAGGTATGGTTTACGTAGAGGATGACCAATAGAAGAATAGGGCTGCTTTGTGGTTTTTTTGCTGGTGGGGTTATGAAACGAGTTGATGGGGGTTGAAGTGGGTTTAAGGAGAGGAAAAGGAGATTCTGGGTTTAGGTTTGGTGGCTGGTCTGCAGCTAAACACAGCAACATCAACAGTGGCTGAAGGAGAGGCGCGGAGCAGGCTGCAATGCAGAACAGCAACGGCACCAGATGAAGGGGCTTTGAGCAATCAGATCTGTTCTGGACAATAACAAAGCAAAAGAGAAGGGGGCTGTTTTGGTGGCAGCACAACAATGAGATTAAGGGTCTTGTCAGTTAGGTTAGGAGAAGAAGAGAGTTAGGGTTAGGAGAATAGAAGATTTATGATGATTGATTGGGTTTCCAAGCTTCACACATAGGGTTCAGTGTTGTAAAAGTCGGTCTAGGTGGCCGCCTAGGTGCCTGGTGCCCGCCCGATGCCTGCCTAGACGCCCACCTAGTCCTTCCGACCTCCGACTATGCATGTTTTTGGGTTTTATGGGCTTTTCTTTTTGCAAATTTCGGTAGGTTTTTTGGGATTTTTTTTGAACTGTGGCCGTGTGGGTGCCTGCCTAGGTGGACGCCTAAGGGGGCTGGCGCCAGGCGCCCTGTGCACAATTTGTAGCTAACGTAGCTATAAGCATGAGGGTCATACCATAAAACCTACCCGACTAATTAGCAGGTAGGTAAACATACGGTTTGTAAATTTAGTTTAAGCTAATACGACCAAGGAGAGCCCTCAAACTTCCTTGCACTATAAATAGTCTTGACGAAGAGGTAAGATGATACAGTTTGCTAAAGGGAACTATATTCATTTCCATGACATATTAAGCCAAAGTTAAACAAAACGACAATCCCAAACGACATTAAATGATCATGAATATTAATACCAATGTTAATAACGAATGACTAGTTAAGAAACATCAGTAGTGACAATACAAATGAAACAACGATTCTTTTTCCATTTGTTCAAGACCCAAAGAACAAAAATAGTAACATCACAAATACTATCTATCAAAACCAAACAAATTTCACCAAAAAATTGTTATATGAACAAAACAAGTCCCCAAAACATAGCTATAAAACACAAAAATTCTCTGAATTGTGTATTCAGTGAGAAAACAAACCTACAAGGAAACCATAGGTCAACAAGTCTCCAAAACATATCTTTTTGTTGTTGTTCTAGAGGTGTGGAGGTTGGGAACATCTTGAGGTCGATAGAGATTCAAGGTCGACGGAGAACATATGACTCTGAGTTGTTTTTAGGTCGATGACATTGAGTGGATATAGAGACACAATTGACAATAATGAGGAGGTGGTGGGATTTGGGGGATTCATAGAAGTGGAAAGAACAAAAAAGTGGTCATATGAGATGAGCATAAATATGATGGGTAGTCGACGAGGTGCAAACCCAAACCTATCCATTTAGTCTTAGGTTCCATATCGTATATTAGACATTGAATGGTACATATCGTTTATTTGGACAATCTATCAAAGTGACACGGGGTAATGAAGACGAGAAGACCTAGACGGGAGCCTCAAGGCGGCATGATGGGGCCTCAAGACCGAAAGTAGGGTTGTGTTGTAGGTACGTTGTGAAAAGCTTGTTGTTTATGAATGAGACTTTGTGTTCTAGTCTTCCTTATAATTGATTTGATAAATGTATAATTAAAAAAAAAACTAAGTTGTGAGAATCTTGTGATTTATAAGTGAGATTTTGTTTTGTGATGTTGCTTATAGTTGATTTGATAACTATAAGCATCGTAGGCAAATATTGTTGTGCATACTACATAAACAAGTTTGAGACTAACTTCAAATGAATTAAGTATTTGATTAGCAAACAATGAATTAAGAGTATCACTAAACTGAGATAGAGAAGAAAAACAAAAAAAGAGAGTTGGTGAGAGAGGGAGATTGAGAGAGAAGAGACTTACATGTTGGTCTGTGGCAGAGATGTCGGAGTTGCAAATGGAGAGATTTGATGGCTAGGGAAGACACAAAATGGAAGGTAATTGTGAGGGCACATGGAAATTGTAATGCTCATTATCTTCTTAAGTTATCTATATTAATTAATTTATTAATAATATTTATAAGTTTAAGTTATTGGGCCTGTGCCAGGTTGCAAATTCAATAAAATAATTGACATGGATCAATTTACATTTAAGTTAAGGTGGGCCGAGGCTGCTACACAAGGCAACAAGGGGATATAGAATTTGAAACCACTAGACAACGATGACACCTTTAGTAACACTTACAATGCGACAACAACACATAAGGGTATGCTATTAAAGTAATATAACACTTTCTAGGGTATGTTCTTATTGTATCTTGACTCGTAATCACATCCCCTTGCAAGTACTTGTAAATATTGTCACTTTTATCACAATATCCCAACATGGGATGCTCAAGGATTTTTATGTTGTGCTTGTCTACAACAATAACAATGACTTTATCCCTAGAATTTGGGCCTACCTATTTTATTCCTTTTATTCCATTCAGCTCTATTGAGGGCCATGTCATCTATACAATAACAACATTAATATCCTCTGAGTCATTTAGGCCAAGCCTAGTTCCATTGGATCTTGATGAGTGAAATTTTGCCTCATGCGTCATGCCTCATTATTGATTCCAAAAAAGAAAGGTAATGGGAGTTCACGAGTATTGTTACCCAACCCGACTCGGTGAATAAAAAAGCGCTAATCCAAGTTTTGGAATCGATGATTGCTTCACTTTCGCTTTCCCGACAAGACTATGAAAAGCCTCCTTGGCCGAGTACTTACTTTGCTCGTCTTATTAACCCGAAATGAAATGGCCGAGGAGAGGTTCCTCTTTGAACGGAAACAAATTAGTGGAGGCAGGGTGGGTTTATAGCTTAGAGGATTAGAGTGCGTGGCTACGAACTATAGTGTCGGGGATACCTGAGTAGTGGATCCATTTCTTCTATTGTTGGACTTTTAATTGGATGAGACATTAGAAACCGGAAGAACACAAGAAAGCTCGTAGGAACCAGAATAAAAAATAATTGGAGATATCAGAAAGAATCTCATACTATGTTGCTAACGACTCGTAATCTCATGCAATATAGGAAAAAAACATTTGGCTATGCACTCGAGGAGACATGAGAGGATGCTCTTACTGTTGAGGCAAGCACCGCCCATGGGCTGGTCAAGACGAGTTTGAAGCTTGTCTAGTAGCTACTTCTTACCTAGTTGGCATTACTATAGATGCAAGTTGAGCAACATATTAAACAAGGAAAATCGCTTCTTAAATGTTATATTAGAGGTTGAACGCCTTGTATTAGCTTATACATTTAGTTAAGCTCCTACTTTTCCAAAGTAGGTGGCAAATTTGGATGAAGGTCTTCACATTAGCCTTTTAAGGAGGGCAAAAGTTTAAAGTATAGATAAGATGCTTTTTCAGCCAAAGCAATGTGTGGACGAATCCACTAATGCGAAAATGCCAGGGATTCAGTTCCAATAAGGTTTGGATGAGAATCTTCTTGAACATCTTTAGTTGATGCAAGATCATGTGAGTCTCACTTACAAGTTAGGCAAGTAAACCTTTTTTGGTACTAGGGTACTCAACTAAGATGGTAGAGCAACTATGCGGGTAGGTGAGGAACTAGGTTCCTAAAAGAGAGAAAGAAGGCACACAAAATCGAAATGAAAAAGAGAACAAAACAAAAATAGTAAAAGTTGGAAGAGCCCATATCCTAAATAGATAAATTCAAACTTGAAAATGATATTTCTTATTCTCGAAGATTTTTTTTTTTGGGGAGGGGCAAAGAAAAAGATTTGATTCACATATCTTTGGTAAAAAGAATAATCTTCTTCTTTGATCATAAATTGAAAGAAAGATCTCTTATTAGATTAGAAGATTGTGATTTGATTCACATATCTTTGGTAAAAAGAATAATCTTTTTCTTTGATCATAAATTGAAAGAAAGATCTCTTATTAGATTAGAAGAACGTGATTTGATTCACATATCTTTGGTAAAAAGAATAATCTTCTTCTTTGATCATAAAATTAAAGTGTTCAAGTGGATTATTGAACTTGAATGGATTGGTCTTAGTTACACTTCGGGGAAGAGTGGAAGAAGAGGACATTCTAGAATGAATAAAATGATCCAATTAGTTCGAAAGAATTGAACGAGGAGCCGCATATGGTGAAAATCTCATGTGTGGTTCTGTTTAGCGATCGTAAGGGTGACTTATATGTCATTTTTTCTACTATCACCCCCAAAAAACTAAACTATGCCTTACGTAAAGTTGCTAGAGTATACTTAACATCAATGTAGTAAACATCGTTGAATTCTTGTCAATTGATATAATTATGTTATGTAATGTATGATTAAAATATTGTTTAAATTCCTTTACTTGTTTTGTTTATATTATTTTGCGGGAGGTCCATAATTCACTATATCCCATTACTAGTACTAGATAATAAGTCTACAAAAAAGAGATCTTTGATCCCAATAGATTGATGAAAGCGAATGAACTGATGCAATCCTCTTTCAAAAAGTAATTGCTTCAGCTTTTGCCGCATAAATTTTTGATATTTCTCATCAAACGAATAACATTCTTTTGAAAATTCCAAGATAGTCAAATACGCAAGGCCTACTTGAGGCGCAAATGGTCCATATCGTTCGAGGCGCACACTAAAGACACTCCCGAGCGAACCGAGGCACAAAAATAAAAAGGATAAAAATATACACAAATAAGTAAATTAGTAATGTAAAAAATAAAAACCAAATAATATATTAAAATCAGCGAAAATATTTTAAAATATAACCAAGTGAACTAGCAGCGCAACAATAGCGGTCAACAAAACTAACAAGAATTTGTGTTCTCCCTATCATTTTTTTTTTAAAGTAAATTTTAGTTTTCTCAGTTCAATTGTAGACAATTTTGGTAACTGTGGAAATGACTACCTCCCTCCCACTTGTATTTTCTTCTCACTTGTATGAGGTAAGAGTAATGGCTATCTCCCTGCCTCAAAGTTGTGTTTAAAAAAAAAGATACGGTACATCTTTTCTTGGTTGTCCCTTGCTGAAAGACCTACCTTGGGTGCTCCTGGAGAAAGGCTCATCGCCTAGTAAAGTATGAGGCACAACATTTGAGGCTGTTGTGAGGCGCATCTTTATCTACCATGGGAAATCCTAGCTATCCTTAGCATGATATTGTGAAATCTCATTGCTATACTCAAACAAGCATGAGATGTATGTTTGCATTTTAGTTTTTTCAATTCAATTGTAGACAATTTTGGTAACTATGGAAATAACTACCTCCCTTCCACCTGTATTCCCTTCTCACTTGTATGAGGTAAGGGTAAGGGCTATTTCCCTACCTCAAAGTTGTGTTTTTTAAAAAAATATGGCACATATTTTCTTGGTTGTGCCTTGCTGAATGCACCTGGAGTAAGGCGCATCGTCTAGTAAGGTATGAGGTGCAACATCTGAGGTTGTTGTGAGGCGCAACATCTGAGGCTGTTGTGAGGCGCAACTTTATCTACCATGGGAAATCCTAGCCTTAGCATGATATTGTGAAATCTCATTGCTATACTCAAACAAGCATGAAATGTATGCTTGCACTGTGCTTTAAAAAGCTCTAGGCGCTTCTAGGCATTCCTAGGCGAGCTACCTTGCCTCATCGCATGGGAGCGCCTAGGGCTCACTCTTGTCTAGAGAAGAAAAGCACCACCTTAGCATCTTGTCAATTTTTTTTTTTCATAACACCTTTTGTCATTTTTGTAGCATATGTTAATTTATCCAAATCTGACATAACTCTACTCTTTATAAAGAGGCTTGAAAACGGATCGAAATGAGCCGTTTAAGCCGTATGTATACCCTCACGTAATTAAAAATAAATAAATTCTAACTAATTATTTAACTACTTAATATTATCTAACTATAGCCAAACACCTCTATAGACATTCTTATTGCCTCGGTGGGTTCGCTTTCATAGGACATCGTTATCTATAACAAATTCGAATTTAAATTATTTTCAACAAATTTTTTTACGTGTGCAATGCATGTGCACTTTAATAATATTCATAAAAATTCATCAAATTTGAGCTATTAGACAATACACTAAATAAAAGAGGGGGGAAAAACCAAATTACCAATAGAAAACAACAAATTAACTTAACAAGACCGCAAAATAGTCTATGAGAAACACTTGCCTTGTATTGCTGCATAGAAGATTTGCTTAGTGATGTGTTGATGTACCAAATGACCAATTTTTTTCCCTAGAAATGCATTCATGTACTTGCTTGTGGGAAAGAAATCATCCATGTCAACATCTAAAGTCTGCTTCAATTTTCCTTGACATAGCTGTTTCTTTTTCTCTCTTAATTTTGGATGCTGCCAGTGTTATATTTCATAATTTGTTCTGTGTTTAGAAAAAAATGAAGAGCTCTGAGCCTGAAGTTAAAAAGAGAAAGGGAAAACCTTCTCAAGTTGAGGAGCAACAAGAAGAAGATGACGAGGATGGTTCCACGGGCACTAAAGATGCATCAAGTGATGAAGAAGATGCTGGTAATTCAGAAGAAGAGAGGAAGCAAGTTAATAGTGAAGATGAAGACGAAGATGTGAATGATGAAACAGAGAAGCCTGTGGCTAGCAAAAAAGGACATACTGAGAAGGCAGAGAGGATTGATGAGCCCAAGATTGAAGAAAATACTTCACCTGTCAAAGAAGGTTCCCCTGCAAAATCTAGTAAAAGTCCTAGCAGACCTGCTTCAAAGAAGGCTTCTGTTCCTGCAGAAGATGAACCAGACATGGATGTTGATAACAAACAAGGTTCTACAAAAGAACAGACGAAAAAGGCTTCAAAGGCTACCTCAAGGGAGAAGGGTGCTAAAGTAAAAAAAGAGGATACAAAGAAATCTCAAAGGAAGGGTTCTTCTGGAGATGTAAGCGTCAAAGGTCCGACTTCATCGTCAAAATCAACAAAAGAAGACAAAAAGAAAGCTAAGAGTAAAGAGAAGCCTGTGCATGAGGACAAAAAAGCGAGGAAAAAGAAAGAAGATAAATCTAGGTCACGAGTTCCCGACAAGGAACAAGGTAATCCATACATATAAAATGATCACTTTTGTGATATATTTCCACATGTGTCTTTTCATATCCTATTATGTACATCATAAAGAATAGTTGGTTATCTTTATCCTTAATCTATGCCATCTTGATGCTCTTTCTGAAATTTGTCACCATTGTTTATGCTCTTCGGTTGTCCTTTACATTTTTTTCATTTTAATGGTCATTATAGTACCAAATGTGAGAGTGAAAATTTTGAAGGTCAACTTATTCTTACTTTATTGCAATTCTATGTTCCTGAGCATTTACATTTGTTTACTGACGGTAGAACACACTGCAATGACCAATTTATCATAATTAAATCCAATACATAACAAACAATCTTGTCATATAATAGTTTTCTTGTTTATAGACTTCCTCTCTTAGGTTCTAATCATAGTTTAGCCATTATATGCAGCAGGGCCGGTCCTAGGATTTTTGAGCCCTGGACGGTTATAAAATTTGGGCCCTTATAATTTATTCATTTTCAGCACTAAAAATATTAAATAAATATTGTTATTAATTTTTAAGTGACAATTTGGGCCCATGTTCTTGGATCATAAATGTTCAATACCATTACCCGAATTTTTACTAGTAGATAATCATCAATTCTATTGCTATTATTCTTATTGTCATCAAGATTATTAATACCATCATTTTTATTGTTCTCTATATCAACTAATTATTCCACATGACTTGTTTTACCTTGTTCGTCAACTACATTTTATGAAAAATGTTCATTTGAACTTACAGCTCTATTAATAAAAATATATTAAGGGCCCATTTTACGATGAACCTATTGTTCTATCATTCTTTTTTGTTTTTTTTCCATACCCAGTTTTATGAGTAACACAATTAACTAGCACGTAAAAGCGTAATAAAATATAAATAGTAAACAAAGTATAATATAATCTGGATCGATTTCGTTGAACTAATGTCTTTCTTCTTCAAAAAGCGCATAATACTACATAGACCTGAAGCATAAATTCAATTAAGATTAGTGACTAAATAAAATAAATAAATTATCAACTCTACGAACTAAATATGTTTAGAACAAACCTATAAAAATTAGATTTATATTAGAGAATATGGAATTGTAGAGAACACTTGGAGAGACAAAAAGTGAATAGAAACCAAATTATTTTTTATATAAAAATACTTTAGTCTAGTAAATAGGGGTTCTATTATATCTTAATGTTTATGAAAAGCTTAATATAATTCATCTAACGACTATATATTTAGTAAATATATGGAAACATTTAATCGTAGACTATTTCTTTATTTTTTGGTTTTCTTAATCAAAATTGTGGGTTGTATTTTTATCTTTTTCAAGTAACTAATATATGAATTATCAATTTGTAATTACTAGTTGTAATAATTTCAATTTACATGTAATTCTGTTTTTATTTTGGGCCCTTGATTAGCGGTATCTTCTTTGACATTGTAAATTTGATTCATGTTATACTACTGCAAGGGCACAATTATATATATATATATATATATATATATATATATATATATATATATATATATATATATATATAATTTCTATTTGGGGCCCCCTATCTGCTATGGGCCCTGGGCGGTCGCCCACCTCGCCCATGCCCAGGGCCGGCCCTGATATGCAGTATATCTTCCCTGAACATTTTTTTATCACGGTCTTTTAGGAAAAGGAAAGACTAATGCTAGACCAAGCACAGAAGAATTGCGCTCTGTGATCAGCAGTATACTTAAAGAAGTGGACTTCAACACTGTGAGCGAGTCTATTATTAAATTGTTTTCTTTACTTTTATTTGATCTGTGGTGCTTAACTTAATGCTTTTAATGCAGGCAACCTTGGCTGATATTCTCAAGCAATTAGGTACATAAGATTTTGATTCCTTTTTCCCAATTATACATATTAACTTTTTGTCATGTATATAGCATATTCTTTGTGAAACCAATTAATCTGTAACGACTTAACTGACTTAGTTATACTGGGCTGTGTAATATACTTCTCGCAGAGGATGACTATATACCTGAGTCAAAATGTCTTGCCTGTTGATTTTCTGAGAGCAGGTTGGTTGTTTTGACACCAAAATAAGAAAAAAGATTGATAAGTCATCAAATTTGTAATAAAAGCTAATACATCAATTAATAAAATCAATTCAGAAATGGAAAATGCTCTGAAACTGTACTGCAAGGATTTTCAAAACCATGAAAACTAGGTCTGTTACTTGATTTCGGCAATGAATGCAATGCGAAGTAGTTACATGAATCCAAAGATTCAAAGTAATATCATACTACTAGTCTACTACCATCAACAATGGTTTCAGCTGTACTGCAACCTATTCCTGAATAAAGATGGTTCCAACTATATTTGGTATCTATAGCAGATAAACTATCTTTACAGTATCAATACCAACCTAGTGTTTACTGAGAAACTTGTTTAAGGTGTGGTTTAGTTTAAACCTTTTTGAAGCCATGTACACATGTCAAATTGATAAAAAAATGATAAAATATCTCTCTTCGTACTGTGAAACATTTTCTCTGTAGTTATGACTGGTAGCTTAGCCATTTCACTGGGGAAAAGATGATGATGCTTTAATATGGCTTATAGGACACAATTTGACTTCCTTTCCTTTTCTGCAGGGGCTCACTTCAAAATAGATCTGATGGATAGGAAAACAGAGGTGAAACAAATAATAGAAGAGGTAATAAATAGTATGACGGATGATGAAGATGTTGATGAAGATGAAGACTGAAGGGGAAGATAAGGAAGGAGACCAAGAGGAAGAGGTATCTGATGAAGATGGCGAGGAAAAGTAGGTCTATTGAGATTGCATGCTCATGCCTCTATCCTGAGATTTCCCCCCCCCCTCTGTACAATAGCTTAGTTTTGTTTGTAACTGGAAATAATTGTGCTTGATGTTGTATACTGCGATTAGTTTGATGTATAAGATGCTGACTATTGTAGTCTTTTCATCCTTCCCCTCTAAAACCTGTACTCTTATTGGTCCTGTGCTAGGATGATTATTTTCTTATATTTGATATTTCTAGTGACCATCAGTTGTATCTACGGTCAATTGGTGCTGAACTGTCGATGAAAAGCCATTATTCATTGTGTTTCTTGGTCTATGAATTCACTCTCTTTATCATGGTATATATTATTACAATGATACAAATTATTGTTCTTGTTTACAGCTTTTATGGTTTTACTAATATGTGGATAATAAGTATTGCAAGTATATGTGCTACAACATTAGTTCCATGCAACCTTTCGTCATTATGTACTGTTTATAGAGGTATGCAATTTGTGATAGATTCTTCTAGGTAAGTTATACGGGCACATCAAAATTTGATCATGGCTAGTCCATTTTGAACTTTGGTTTATTTATAAGTTTGCCATTGAAGAAAGTGATCATGACTATCCCACTATTTAGTATAAAAGTTATTTTTTCTTCTTTTTTTTTCCCGTCTTCTTCCTCTTCAAAGCTCCCTTTTCACTTTTCCAAGAACCTTAGAATGATTCTTCTTGTCCCCATGTTTGGTCCCCCACTCAACACCTAAGAAATTCTTCTTGTCTTGAAACCCTAGAATAATTATCAACAAATATTTCTAGTATTCGGTATGTTTTCGACTACTAGATGGCAAAGTTTGTTAAAAAATTGGTTCATTCTAAATTATTGAATGTTTTGTCATAATGAAGGAAATATGGAAGAAATAGGGACATCAAATCTAGAAATCGATCAGTCCGGTCTTTCCGAAGAATACAACATTCTCTACGAAGAACTCTCGGTAGGTCCTCGACCTACCTACGTACAACATTTCGTAGTCGACACTTGGACTGCCACACACTCAGGCAGATCCTTGATGGATTGCCAGACAGTGCGGCAGTCCAGAAGTTCATCTACTGCTCCACTGGACTGACACATTTTCTGGCAGTCCATAAAGTACTAAGGACTGCCAGAAAGTGTGGCAGTCCAGTTGAATAGCGTATGAACTAATAGACTGTCCCACTTTCTGGCAGTCGTAAGTCTGTATGGACTGCCAGATAATGTAGCAGTCCAAAAGTTGATATTCTGTTCAACTGGACTGCCACACTTTTTGGCAGTCCATCAAGTACTTAGGACTGCCAGAATATGTGGCAGTCTAGTTTAACAACAATGTGAGTCCTGAATTGGATATTGTCTTTGGTTTTGTCGTTGATTTAGTTATAAAAAAATTCGAAAATTTATTGTAGGGCACCCCATCTCCTATGTGCATTGATTTGAGGAATATATTCTCGACGGATATGGTTTTTGAATCTTACGACGAAGCATTAGAATGGTGCAGAGAAGTTGGAAGGCGATCAGACACAATCCTTGTCATTTCAAGATCGTTACGGCACCGGCCGAATCGAAAAACTGTAGATCTTGGTTGTGAAAGAGGTGGGCAGTATAGGGATCATCGTAAAAAAGGTAAACTTCTCCTAATAAAATCTCAGAAGAAAGCGACAGGGACAAGGAAATGTGGTTGTCCATTCATGTAGTGCCCCGTCCCGCTCAGTCAATCGGAGGAATAGGAACGCCGACGGCGTTCAGACTTGGCCTTACAACGGCGACTCGAAGACATCACTCGGTCAAGGCGACCGCTCGCTCAGGTGGGGTAGTTTCGGTGAACTCGCCTCATCTTTGCCTTCATATAATAAATCGCATGTTTTCAACTTGCACAAGTAGGCTTAATAATAAAAGAGATGAATCCACATAGCTAAATAGAGTAATCCCGACGGGTCGAATTGAGATAGAATATGGAAATGTCCAACGGTCGGCTTAGAGTTGGTGCACGGCGTGCTTTGAAAATGACACTCGGTCCTTCGTCCCGTGGCTTGGGAGAAGGAAAGTTGGTCTTCGACACAAGACTATGAACTTGCCTAAGTCATAGGCGTCGCCCGCGTAAATGCTTGATAAAGCATGCACGCTTCCACTGCGCAAGGCTTGGCATAGCCTTTGCTCGTCCCTCGGGTTAAGTTGTAGGCTTGAGTAAGTTAGACAAAGTTATGCCGGTCGACCTAAGTCATCCCAAGTGCTGTCCCGCTTATTCTGCGGTTGTCAAGTTAAGTAGCCCCATGATCTCAAGGCCCGTCGACTTGGGCAGGAGTGTTGCGTAGAACACGGTTGGCTCAAGGCACAGTGCACGGACTTAGTGTTTAAGGCACGAGCTACGGTGGGTTCTCAAGTCGAGTTTAGAAAAAGGGGGCCATCAAGGAGTCATTTCTAAGTTGAGTAAAAAGGATATTGCATTAAGGGAGAAGGCTCGCGACCATGGGTCGTCGAGGGATCTCAATGAGTATCAAGGGAGAAGGCTCGCGACCGTGGGTCGTCGAGGGATCTCAAGGATAGAAGTCTTGAACATGGTTTTGAAAGAGAGAGTAGCACTGAAAGAATGATGACTGTGTGAGACGTCAGTTTGAGTCGAGTCTTGCATGGTCATGGACAACTTGTCGACAAGGGCGATGTTTCCTCGAGCGGCAACCCTGGGCCATGGGACCGACTCGGCCTAGGAGGAAACATGGTATAGTGGTGCATAAGGTTTGAGCACAGGGTTAAAATGGGGGCTTACAACGGATGCTAGCTATTTGCGTTGGAAGGTCCCCGATTTAACAAAAAGCTATACGTCTCAGGATAGCTTGTGATGCTAGTGACCAAGTTCATATAGATGTCGGCAAATAGCGGCTATCCGCGTGTATGCCTTTGGATTGAGTCGAGTTGAATGTGTGTACAAGTTGGAACACAAAGTTTGGGCCTAAGATTTGGCTTCAACATAGACGTCGTGCTTCGGCACGAGATGTGGCGTCGAGTATTCAAGTGTGTATATGTGAGTTGCACAAGTTGGATTGAGTCGTCTCAGGTTTAAGTCAGGAAATCGCCGCAAGGCAAGTTGGTTAAGTTTTACTGAGTTGCGAGGCACGGCCTCAGCAAGGATTTGTAGCACGGTCACACGGAAATGGAGTCTTATCGCGTAGTTGCGTCTCTGATTTTAAGCCGTAAGGCAAACACGACTCGATAGGTTAATGTTGTTGGCACAAGAAGGGGCTTGAGGCAAGGTATGAAGTTAACGTTCTCGTTGCAAGCACGAGATGGCCTAAAGACACAAAATAGGCAAGGCATCGGTCCTAAAACTGATCCTAAGGCAAGAGTAGAAAGACAATTGATAAGAATGGACTATGTTGCACAAAGTAAATCAAACGTGTTGGTTTTGTATGGGTGGGCGAGAAGCTCATTCCACCAGTACAGTTGAGTACTGACAACCACATAGTTTTCATGTGCAGGCACAGGTAGAAGCTCGTGGCGCGGAGCTCGCTTGGATGCGTCGAGGCACGGAGTTCCTTGGCGATTCGAAGCGTGCGGCCGTATGGAGTAAAGACTTATACGGGACATAATGTATGGACGTCGCCTTACGAAGCATCCGCTGGCTCGAGACATGTATTGAGAGTTGAGAGAGAGCTGAGTGACTTGTAATGTGAGATGAGTGAGCTTGAGAGACTTATAATCTTGGCCTTGCGCCCCAATGTAATTGTTGTTTTAATATCAATAAAGAGATTCTTTGTATAACTTGTGTTTTGCTTTAAAATTTCTGCTGCTATTATTCAACGTCTCTGCATGGGACTTCTGTGCGACGACCTCGTCGCAGTTGCTGAAATCGGCCGTTATGGAACCCGCCTTACACGAGCGCAATCTAGGCTCGTGCGGCATTACGCCTTAGCGAGGACGATCGCTCCTACGGGAGCGGGGGTGTGACAAATCAAGTTAGTGTTGGGGTACAAAAATGACGAGAAGTGGACAGTTGTGGTGAGGAATGGGATGCACAATCATCCTGTGTTGGACACACTTCTTGGTCATCCTTACGCCGGAAGATTTAACGACGATGAGAAAAAGTTAGTTAAAGAATTGTCAACTTCCGGAGTTGCTCCTAAACAAATTTATTCCATGCTGCGTGAGAAGAATGATAAGAACAAGTCCACTCTGAGGACAATATACAATGCACTATCTAGGTCGAGAACAAATACTCTAAAAGAAAGAATGGCGATGCAGCAAATGTTGAAGGTACTTGTCGAAAATCATTACGTGGAATACCATAGAAGACTTCCGCAGAGCAATAAAGTCATTACGTGGAATACCAAGCGATACTCAGTCAATAAGTGATACGCAATAAGTGATTACAAAGTCTTCAGATACAAATTCACATAGTCATTCTAGTGATTACAGAGTCTTCAGATACAAATTCAACAAAAACTGTTATAATTCTACTACAACCAACTGAACACTACAGAGTCATCTTTTTCATGACGCATCTTCGTGCGTCGCTCATCTTCGAGAAATGGGTAATCAGCTGCGATTTTTGCATCTGGGTACCAACATCATTGTAATTCTCCCCCTTGCACATGATCAGACTTTTTCCCAATTTCTTAACTTTCGAAGCCTGCATGAATAAAAATTATAAATTTAGGCACCGACACTTTACCTAGAAGACTGGGGTTATCGACACTTACCATCTTCTGCAGTGCATCATATAGTACTGATTTGGATGGTAGAGGGGCTGCTACCGGCACTTTAGCACTTCGCTTATCAGGATTCAACATCATACTATGTCCGGCATCCACATAATACTCCATATAATCCTCACTACAATCCCACATCTCCATCGCCGGAGTTCGTATGGTTTCACCGACAACATGACGTTGTCACTTAGTGAAAAAAATATGAACCCCAAGGGTAGTACGATGGGACATAGGTCGATGGTTTCTTCCCTTTTGCAGCAGTCCTCAATTTTAAAGAGCTCGGGATAGTCTGGACGTAACCAAACTGACGAAGCACTCGGTCTGGGATGTGAGGCTCCTCAGTTTCATGACAAAATATCGACCCTCTAAATAATGCAACTGGTTGCACAACACGAGTAGTATTTTGCAGATCCCGATATGGATCCCAAATAATCTACAATACGTATTCATTACTTAAGGAATTATTAATTAATGTGAAAAACTAGAGTAGTAAGTAAATGCTACTTTAAGTTAATATTGTTTCACCTCCTTTGCCTTCATATCTTCTAGAGTGACACGTAGGATAGCCAACGTATGTGGATGTCTGGTATCTATCTTAGCCGGCTTCCACTTACACATCCTAGGCATCTGCTCATCATAATCTCTATTAAGAGTAGCCCTCTTGAGCGTCGAAAAATGCTCGTATATCCACGCCTGAAAAATGTAAAATATAATAATGTCATCGTTATCGACATAATTTTATATTACCTATATACACGATATGGTATTATTTGCTTACATGGAGCAGAGTTTGGCAACCAGCTATTGTCTTCGACTCGACTCGAGATGCAGCACCAAGTTCGCGGTAGAGATGTGCTAGGATACCACTTCCGAATGATACTTGATCCACAATGTTCAAGTCCGTAAAATTGTTTAGATATTTGGCATGTATCGCGGTCCCGGACTTGTCTATAATGCCGACGGCCCCTAGGATGAACTGCATGTATGCCCAGGCCACGGAGTCGTCATTAGCATCGTCGTCGTTGTCGTAATTGAATGTATTCCTAAAAAAACTTAAATGAACTCCATACGACTTCTTAAATTTGGGGATGGTGACAAAAATCTCCGTCTCAATCCCGAGAGAATTGGCGACCAATTCCACTATCTCATCATACATCTCGAAGTCACCCTCAGAATAATCCATTGCCATTTGACGACCATCAACTCTAAGCCCCAAAATGTGGTAGACATCATCAAGGGTGATTGTCAACTCTCCGTCTGCGAGATGGAAACTATTGGTTTCTGGATGCCAACGCTCCACAAACACAGAAATCATTGCGTGGTCTAATATCTGATATGAGTATTCTGCCAAAATTTGCAATCCGGTGGTGGTGATTTTCGCCTTCACACTCTCTTTCAACTCGTCAGATCCCCACGTACTGCACATCTTTGCATGGTTTATTACCCTCAAAAGGCGCGAGCTTTTCTACAAATAAAAAAAATAAAAACAAACTTTCGATATTAAATATAACTATTTTTTTGAATAGTTATTCTATATTTAAGGGTGATTGTCAACTCTCCGTCTGTGAGATGGTTGGGCAGTCCTTCCAGATTTCATAAGAAATGTGGTTCTCGATTGACATCAATAGCGAGCAACCAATTAGGCCCGAATCTTCCGTTTGCTCGGCTACATAAGAAGGACCAGATCCAATGCCACCTCTCTTTCGAGTAATGGGTACATCATTTTCATCGGAGGAATCATCACGACGATTCACCGGTTTCTTCGAACGACTTGCAACATGTTTTGTTCCACGGGTTCTTATCTGTGAGGCTGGTTCTGGTTCTCTGATTGTTATCGATTTTTCGAGAACTCTACCAGCTTCACGCGCCTTGTGATCCGATGCTGTAGGACGTTTTCTTTCAGGCCCGGCCTCAACGTCCTTCTTCTTTCTCTTCTTCTCGTGACTAATATTTAATCTTAATTAGATATTGAAATGTATGTCAAGCCCACAAATATTGTTCTTCAACTAGTGTAACAAAGGACTGCCCAACCATCTGGCAGTCCAGACTGTATTTTGGACTGCCAAAATAATGGGCAGTCTTATTTCACAACATATGTACATATGGACTGTCCAACTATCTGGCAGTCCTAACTGTATGTTGGACTGCCAGAAGAATGGGAAGTCCTTTGTTAAACAGGCTCTGCCTTAGGACTGTCCATTCTTCTGGCAGTCCACCATACAGACATGACTGCCAGATGGTTGGGCAGTTCATGTCGACCCAGATTTCTCTATTCGTGTATGCTAGGTTTTGATTTAAAAGAGTTTAATTCACATTATAATACTTACAATTAAAACAAAGAATGAAACGTAATAGATGCTTGAATTTTTAACAAACAATTCTAGGATTTCGGATGGGAAATTTTTTAAAAATAATGGGTATTTTGTTTGCGAGGAAGCTTTCGGTACCATCGTTCTTCTTCAAAAGAGGAGGATGGTGGAGGAGAAGATGAAGATGTTGGAGATTTAGGAGTTGTGGATGAGATGAGGAAGATGTTGGGGATTGGGGAGAGGTGGAGGAGAAGAGGAAGAAGAAGAAGAGAGGGGTGAGGGTTTTGGAGGAGAGAGAAGAGATTTTGCAAATGAAGGAGAAAAAAATGGGTTTTGGGAGGGAGGGGGTGGGTGGGTTGGACTTTGGGACATCCCAATGATAAAAAAAAATGGACTGTCCTAGTGAAAACCACAAAAATTTGGGCTAGCCACAATCCAGACTAGCTCTGATCAAAATTTGATGTGCCCATATAATTTGGCTTCTTCTATCTTTGCATGTGAAGCCTCGAGTAACTTGGGTTCAATTTCAATGTCTGACCACATTAATTTGCTAAATAAATTGTTTTGCTCTTATTTGGCCTTGTTTTCTCATATTAACTTAAACATTTTCAAATACTATATTTATACAGGCCTCGGGTCCACATTGTTCTTTTATCCCCAGGTTCGTATTTGCTTGTACAGTTGGATTAATATATTTGTTTTCTCGTATTAAAACAAAAAGGTACCTGGCCGAAACAAATATCCACCTATTCCTAAGAGAATTATTTGTAATTCTCAAAAATAAAATTTTATGACATAAAACAAACGAGAATACATTTCCTCGATCAAAATAATAATAAAATATTTCATATACCAAACGCCCACTAAAAACTAAAACCCCTATACAAACAACACCAAAATCTAAGTAAATTTGGTTGTACAATCACAACCTACTTAATTAAATGGATATTTAGACTTTAGGTCTTAAATAAGTTAGATATTTGTGTTTGAATTTTCATAATAGGTATAATTAATATTTTGGTCTCCAATAAGTTAGGAGAGTTGTGTTTGTGGCTTGGACTAACAGTTGACTGTCAAACTCCAACTAAAAAATAAAGAGAAAAAAATGAAAAGTAAAAAAAATGAAAGAAAATAAAGTAAAAAATAATAAGAAAGAAAAAAAAAAGAAAAAAAAGGGAAAAAAAACAAAAAAAAACGACGGGAATATATTTATTGTGGGAATAATTTGTCCAGGTATTCATAATTTTCGGAAATAAATTTTGCCGAAAAATATCGAGACCGAAAGTCTAAATATTTATGGCTAATTTATTATGGGAAACATATTCCCAAGTTTGGTTTAGGTTAAAAAAAATATTTTAAAATTTACGAATTTTTGTATGAATAATTTATCCACAAAACATGAAATTCCTATCGCTTAAGAATATGTGGATATATTTTCTTTGCTCGGACAAAACAAAAATTGTTTTTTTGTTTTTTTTATCCTTTTAGTTTTTCATTTTTTCCTTCTTTTGTTTTACTATTTTTTAGTTTTTTTAATTCTTTTAATCCTTTTTTTCGTTTTTTTCTTTTCTTTTTTTTTCATTTTATTTCGTCATTTTTTTTCGTTTATTTTCCTTCAAACCCCCCCCCCCCCCCCCCCCCTTCTCCCTTTTTTCTATTATTTATTCTTTCTATTCATTTTTTTCCAATTATTTTATTTTATTATTTTCTTCATTTCGTTTTAACATTTAACCGTTGGTTCAAGACCCAAACACTAATTATGTGTGTTATGGAGACCCAAACACAAATATTGTAACTTAGTCGAGATCCAAAACTAATTATGTCTATCATTGAGACCCAAACACAGAGATCAATGATTCTTGCAGTGCGCTAAAATTTCGGTACAAACATTATACTAATTATGTCTATCATTAATGTTAAGTACAAACATTAATTATGTACCAAAACTAATTAAGTATTAATGTTATGTATTAATGTTAACATTAATATTACGTCTAACATTAAATACATAATTAGGGTTTATACATAATTAATGTTTGTACCAAAACTAATTATGTCTAACATTAAATAATAATGTATTGTAAATTAATATTAACATTAACATTAATATTAACATTAATATTACGAATTAGAGTGAGGGGATTTTCTAAGGGGGGCTTTTGATCTGCTCCCTATATATATATATATATATATATATATATATATATATATATATATATATATATATATATATATATATATATATATATATTGGTTTCCATTTTTTGAGGCCGCCAGCTTGGGACCGTGGCCGTCCCGCGACCACCCAGCCATCCTATGCCCACGGGGGGGCTCGAACTTGGGACCTCCCCCAAGTGAGCCCCCCCTCCTTAACCACTTGGGCTAGGGAGCTTGGATATATATATATATATATATATATATATATATATATATATATATATATATATATATATATATATATATATAACACAAAAAGAAATCAAATATGATATTATACATACAAATTATATATATATGTTTATTTTTAGTTCAACAAATAGATAATTTTGGTATCTATAAATTTAAAAAAAAATAACAAATAGATAATATCAATAATTTATCATCCAAAATATAATACCAAATTTTTTTGGTAGAAAACTAATAGACATCACTATTTATTTGAGTGTTTTTTTGGATATTATTTATTGGATTTACAAATTTAAATAAATATTTTTGATTTGTTCAACAAATAAATTTGAAAGTAACACAAAATTGCGAATGTCGCGTTGAAGGAAATAATATACTTGACATTGTAAATATATATACAAGAGCGTAATTAAATTGTTTAGCAAATTAGACTTTGACAAAAAAGAGAGTTAACATATGGTAAAAAAAATTCCTATTGAAAAAAATGATTTTAAAGAAGGAGGAATAAAATTTGTTTTTGTGGAGTTGTAAACGAGCAATGTTTCGGGAAACAAATAATCCACTTGAATTTTGATTTTTAAACAATAGTGATGAGTAAATCGCTGTTCAAATAAGGCCATATAGAAATTAGGTTGCCATAGAGAGAGGTGATAATCTTAGTTGTGTGCTATTTTGAAATGAACAAATAAATAAAAGTAATAGCTCCGTGATTATCAAATCAATAATGTAAAGGTGATATCAAAAATTTGACCATCTTTTAATGACCACTTGATGTGGCAGCCCATGTATACATAACATTTTTGTGGTCCTCCCATACATTATCAACATGTTGTTATATGTTTTTGGTCAGCAAAATATCATTTGTTATATTATTTGGTCAGCAAAATATGATCAAAATTTAGTATTTTTTTAGCACTTTGATGTTATAGTACAAAATTATATATGTTTTATGTAGGGATAAAATGAACTTTAATGGCACCTGGTGAAGGACCCGTACCACCTATATTTTGTATACTTCAATAGTCTATGTATGGAACAACTTGAACTCCAAATCATTTTTCTTAATGACGATGGAAAGACGATCCCTAAATTAAGGATATCATGTCATGTACGACACCTAATTTTAGGATAAAGACTTTGTAATTATGGTATATTTTAATTTGTTCGTTATTGATATCTTCATTTTTTGTGTCTTCTCTATAATGAGGACTGTAGATAATTATAGTTATGGCCCCAAGTTTTAGATGTGACTGTTGATATCTGCATCTTTACGGTTGTTGACGTATTTGCTACAATCAGGACTACAGTTATGAGATAAATTAGATTTTAATTGCTATTTTTGATATCATTTCCGTGTTGATATCTTCGTTTTAATTGCTAATTTTTCGTCTTTGCTACAATGCGTATAGATAAACTGTAGCCTCTATAATGCTCAGTAAAAGCTGACTGTAGCTTGACTAATAAACAATGCCCAATATGGTAGGTGAGGCCTCTTTGTCTAGCTTGTTATTAATATTAAAAACTCACTAAAACCATATGCATCATGCAATGAGCTCTGAACATGGCCATAACATAATTTACAATACATTATTATGACTCCAAGCTGCCCGCGAGATCAATGATTCTTGCAGTGCGCTAAAATTTCGGTACAAACATTATACTTTTTTTACTGTAGTTATTGACATGAGAATAAAAAATAGGGAGACAAGACAAGTGTTGATCGAGTCCACAACAGCAGCTGCATGTTGGCTGGAAGTCTTGTTCATTTGATTCATTGAACTTAGGTACTCACCAGGTACCTTGTCTCTTGGAACATTTTGATTAATTGAACGCAAATTGGGTACTTAATTCTTAATCTTCAGTGCTAGTAACATTTGTGAACCTGCACTACTAGATTGGATGTACCAATTCTAAAATCTTCTTGTATTGGTAATGGAAACCTATTGTAAGTTTTACCAGCATTGATTTGGAAAGATATAGTGAGTAATCTATGGGATCACATGATACAACTATGACTAATCAACTAAGTGAAATACAAGTTGAAACAAAGTTCGCACACATGGGTTGTTAAAGTAACTCGGTAGATCATGTTAGGATTCTTTCGGTAACTAGAATAATAATTTTGTATCTCATGTAAGGAGTCTACTATAACTAGGATAATAAGTGTGTAATAGCCCAAATGCCAAATGCCTAATGCCTAATGCCTAATGCCAAATACCTAATGCCAAATACCTAGTAATTGTCCTCTCCACCTAATTAGATTGTCCGTGTCGCATCACAAATGTCCAATCAAACCCTAACATCTATCCATCAATTGCGGAGTCCAAAAATCCACAAGTAATCACGGAAACAACCATCTTTCTCAGAAAAGATGAGAATTGTACACATCCCAAACGTCCCGATAGCGGGTCAAGTACGGGAGAGTTTGCCCAAACATGAATGCAAGTTGACCATGTGTCATGGGGGTCAAGCCTATATTAGGAGATACCGACATAGTACCCCAACATGTATACAACACAATTTAGGCTAACCTGAGTCTACTGAAGTTCGGAGCATCGATAACACGCTAATATCATAGAAATACTATAATAAACATAAATTGAAGTACAATTGTTAAGGTTTACTTACATAATCCGCATTTGAGAAGAGCTGATGTGTCGAACGATCGTGTCGGACATGGAGAGACGATAATTGATAACTATTAAATGATACACAAATCTCGAGCTGAGAATGTCCATGCGCCCAAAATACTATGTAGAATCACTATATAATGTCCAAATTAAACCTCTAGAAAAATCCAACAGCAAAGAAAGGTCCACCGGAGTCAAACATGACCAACCCCCATAAGACATGACCAAAACCAAAACAAATTAAAGCCAAAAGAGAAAATTGAATTTGACAAGCAACACCAGAATGACAATATGAACTCACCGCTACCCTCAGATTTCTGATCTTGACAGTGAATTGCCGAAATGACGTGCATGTCCAGATTGTGGGCCCTACAAAGTGACGCACCAAAAATGTTCCATAATCAGATGAAAAATATCATCGTAAGGCAAGCTCGACGCCTTGAATTCAACGACTCAGGTCTCGTTGTGCTTCGATGATCGAGAAGGAAGTTACGGCCCCGTGTCAGTGTAATCGAATGGTGAAAGAAATTGATACATCGCGATAACTTCGCGATTGTTTGACACGAAAGTTGAGTCTGTCAAGCCGTCCTCATCGCGGATCTAGTTATGTCCCTTCCGAGCAACCGGTTCAAGCCGAGGTGGAGCAAAATGACTCAAGCAAAAAACATCCACGGAACTTGAGCCTGTTAAGCAGTCGACATCGCGGGTCAAGTTATGTCCCTTTCCGAGCGATCGGTTCAAGCCGAGTTGGAGAAAAATGACTCAAGCAAAAAACATGGGAACCCTATTTTCGGATCTAAACAATCTTCTCCTCATCTATCTGGATCATAGAAGGAGCAAAATGACTCGAGCAAAAAAAAAAAAAACTCAATATCATAATCATCTAGGTCATGCTTCCTGTTTAAGGTGTATAAACCTCTCTCTCTCTCTCAGCTCTCCATGGACAATGGCGGGAAGGAACTTCTCTTTGAACAGTCTAAAAAGTATATCCCATGTCAAATGGGTCCACAAACGTCGCTCTTGTGCCCCCATCAGTGGTGCACACTGTCGATCGCCATTCATCTGCATGTCCCTGGGAAGCTTGGAGGCCTTCAGTAGGTTCTTTGTACTAACAAGCCAAGTGGTGACATCTATAGGGGTCCTCTATGATGGAGAAGACTTGTGGGTGCATCCAGCAGAACCCCCAACGACAGCGCCCCAACTTTCAGTAGAGATACTGGTGCTCTCTCAGCAGCCAATGGTATGGTACGGACGTGGTAGGTTCCTGACCTAGCATTGAGGCTCCAGCTCCAATTCGAGGTGGATTCGTCATTAGTAACAAGAGAACAGCTCAAATTGGTAAAGGAATTAAAGCAAACATAACAAATGCAAGAGAAAGGTTGATTTTATTGAATAAAACTGCGAAAATAGGAATAGGTAAAAAGCATATGCAGGAATAAAAATGGCAGGTAAAACTCAGTACGAATTCTCCATACCTTTCCTTCAGTGCTCGTCCTCTTATATATTGAGGATTACATAAAGGTGCCCCAGCTGTATGCTGACGTGGCTATCCTTAGCTGTCTACTGGTACTATTCTAACTACCTTTACTTTATTTGAATGAAAGCAAAGGGTGGAAAATAAAGTGGGAATTGGACTGTAGCTCTCCACTTCACTGTGCATCATTGGTAGCTCATTTGGGGCTCATAACAGGACGTCCCCCTTAAATTGACCTTGTCTCAAGGTCAAAGTGGGGGTAGTCTCGAATAAACTGCTCGTAGGGAACCCAGGTGGAAGACTCTAAGGTCCCTTCTTTCCACTGGACTTTGAGATCAACTGCTGCCTTGCCATGCCTTTGTGTCAGTCTCCTCTCAGTATAGCTTCTTCATTGTAGAGGGGTACTCCGGTTTGTACTTGAGCATGTCTGCTGATGTGCTTCTTCAACTGAGATGCATGGAAAACAGGATGGATCTGTGCATCAGGAGGTAAATTCAACTTGTAAGCAATACTGCCCACTCTTGATAGAACCAAGTATGGTCCATAGTATCTAGGAGATAATTTTTGGGGCCTTCTTTGAGCTAGGGAGATCTGTCTGTATGGTTGCACCTTTAAATATACCCAGTCCCCTTCTTCAAACACTCTCTCAGTCCTCTTCCTGTCAGCAAATTTTTTCATTCTGTCTTGAGTCACGATCAAGTTGTCCCTCAATATTTGGAGTGCATTATCTCTTTAAAACACCAAGTCTGCTACCTCCCTGTCTTGTGCAGTATCAGAGACATAGGTAAGGAGGTTGGGTGGGGATTTGCCGTATACCACTTCAAAAGGGGTTACCTTGGTGGAAGAATGCCAATTGGTATTTAACCAATACTCTGCCCAGGAGATGAATTTGCTCTACTGTTTGGGTTTGTGATTGCAAAAACACCTTAAGTAGCTCTCCACACTTCGGTTGGTGACCTCTGTCTGCCCATCAGACTGTGGGTGATAGGCTGTACTTAGTGTAACTCAGTCCCCTGTAACTTGAAGAGCTCCTTCCAAAACTGGCTGGTAAAGATAGGATCCCTGTCTGACACTATAGTCTTGCGCATGCCATGTAGTTTGCAAATTCCCTCCATGAAGACTTGTGTTATACTGTTAGCAGTATAAGGATGTGTTAAGGCAAACAAGTGTATGTACTTGGATAACCTGTCTACAACTACCATTATAGAGTTTTTCTGGTAGCTGTTAGGAAGCCCCTCTATGAAGTCAATGGATAGATCTTCCCAAATTTGTTTAGGTATAGGCAAGGGTTGTAAGAGACCTGCTGGAGAAGTGTGCTCACCCTTGTTCTTTTGGCAGATTTCATAGCTTCTTATATACTCTCTTACCATCCTCTTCATCCCCTTCCAGTAACAGACCTGTCTGATTCTTTGTAGTGTCTTGCTAGTACCTGAGTGTCCCCCCCATCAAGGTATCATGGTATTCTTTGATCATTTTCATGGCAAACTGAGACTCTGGATCAACTAGCAGTTTGGTCTTGTAGTATAGTAGCCCATCTATGACTGCATATTTGTTCCCATCTAACTCTCCTTTGTTCCACTTGGTCAGCTTCTTTTGATAGTATGTTGATATAGCCATCTCCTCCTTGAACTGGTGGATCCATTCAGCAGTGACCATTGATATAACCTGTACTGCAGCTTCCCCTCTTCTAGATAACCCATCTGCTACTCTGTTCTCTGCTCCTTTCTTGTACTCCACCTGATAGTTGTACCCATGCAATTTTATGAGCCATTTGTACTGAGCTTCAGTGCACAACTTTTGGTCCAACATGTATTTGAGGGCTTTGTGGTCAGTCCTTATGATGAATCTCCTACCCCACAAGTACTGCCTCCACTTCTTAACAGCTAAAAGAATGGCAAGCATTTCTTGCTCATAAGTAGACAGGGTCTGGGCTCTCCCCTTTAAAGCTTGACTTAGATAGGCTATTGGTCTACCTTCTTGCATAAATACAACTCCTATTCCCCCTTGTGAAGCATCACATTCAAGAACAAACTCCTTGGAGAAATCTGGCATTCTCAACACATGAGGCTGAGTAAGAGCACCCTTCAGTTGTTCAAAAGATTTTTGGGAAGCCTCCCCCCATAGGAATGCATTCTTCTTCAACAGCGCAGTCATGGGTGCTGCTATGGCTCCATAATCTTTAATAAACCTTCTATAGTACCCTGTCAGGCCTAGGAACCCCCTGAGTTCCCTTAGATTCTTGGGAGCTGGCCATTGCAATATGGCTTGTATCTTCTCTGTGTCCACCTTGACCCCCTGTTTGGATATGATGTGGCCTAAGTAACTAACTTGCTGTTGGAAGAAAGTGCACTTGCTTCTTTTTATTTTTAACTGATGTTCTTCCAATCTCTGTAAAACTGGTAGGAGTGGAATTTGATGATCAAAGCCTCTGGGGGGAGGAAGACCTTTGGGTTCTTCAAAAAGCCTGTTGTACCTTCCTAGCAATTCCTTCCCTGCTAGTTGAAGAGCCTCCTCAGATTGTTCCTCTGATGTCAAAGAGCATACTTGAATGATGAAGATTTGAGAGCTCTGTCTCAAGTCCTTGGCTTCTGGCTCTAATAGATTCACCTTGTTTGCATGTAGGCCTTTAAAGAGATACTCCCTGCCCTTGTGCACAAACCTCATAGTGAGTTCTTTGAAGTTCCAGTTGATGTCTCCTAAGGTGCTCAGCCAGTTGGCTCCCAGAACAATTTGGCAACCTGTAAGTGGCAGATGGAGAAGGTCAGCTATAATCCTTTCTCCTTGGCAGTGGATGGTCACCCCCTTGCTTATCCCTTGACTTAGCAACTTCTCCCCATTGGCCACCATTACTTCAAAAGGACTATCCTCTCCTTTAGGTAACCCCATTCTTCCACAGTAGTGACTATCAATGAAGCTGTGGGTTGAGCCTGAGTCAATTAGGATTGTGACAGGCTTGTTATTGAGTGTCCCCTTCAATTTCATTGTCGAGTTATGAGTGATCCCTGACAGTGCTTGCAAGGAGATTGCAAAGGATTCTAGTGACTCCTTCTGGTTGGTGCCCTCTTCTAGCCCTTCCACTCCTTCTTCTTTTAGTGGCTCTTCATCTGCAATGAGCATGTATAACTTCTTCTCCTTACACTTGTGACCCTTCTGCCATTTGTCATCACACATAAAGCATAGACCCATATTCTTTCTCCTGACAATTTCACTTGGTGATATGGATAGGGGTATCCTGTGTGGAGTGGGTGGTTCACTAATTTTATTTTTCTTGGGTTTTTCTTGAGTGGATGGAGAATTTGAGGAAGGAACCTGAGCTTTCATGGGGTAAGTGTTTGATTTAAAAATCTTCTTCATAGCTACAAATTTGGCTTTATAAAGTCTAGCCAATTGCATGGCAGAGGAAAGAGAAGTAGGTTTGGCAATTTGTACCTCAAACCTAATTTCCTCTCTTAATCCCCCCATATAATGACTAATCAAGCAGATTTTATTGGTTTCTTGCACCCTCTTAGAAATTTTCTGGAACTGTGCATCATACTTCTGTACAGTTCCCTCATGTTTGAGGAGCTTCAAATCTATCACATGGTTGGTGAATTGAGAAGGTCCATATACCATCCTGATGGTTTGTCCAAACTCTTCCCAACTCAGCTGTCCACCCTTAACCTTCATCAGCCAGTCAAACCAATAAGCAGCAGTACCAGCCATCTGTACAGAGCATACTCTTACTCTATCTCTATCAGGAACCCCAAAATAGTTGAAGTAGTTGGTAGCTCCGAGAAGCCATTCCTCCACGTCTGAGAGGCCATCAAACTCAGGTATTTTGAGCCTTAATGTGGAAGTCCCCCATCATGTGTTCTGCTGATTAACCCCTGTTGTTGTCCAAGCATTTCCTGGAGGAGGATTGATCGTTGGATTGTTAAGGTTGGGTGCATAAGTGGGATTGCCTAGAGGAAGATGATGAGGACTCACAGTTGCTCTAGGACTGGTATTCTGGATACTAGTACCCCCATGTGGAAAGCTCACAGATGGAATGGGTTGAAAAACATTTGGTGGTGGAGGTGGAAAATTTCTTTGGGTATAGTGTCACCCCCGTTTTTCGTTCTACGTATTTCCAGTATACGTATACGGAATCCTGACATGTATTTTTATTTTCCTGCCTGGCTAGCTAATTTCAGTTTAATCTTGATTAGGTTCATCATAGCATGTAATGGTTTAACTTGGTTTATTTTAGGATGGCTCGGTTTTAATTGGTTTGGGTTGGTTTGGTTTGGTTTAATGTGTATTGGAACACCTTAGCCTATGCTCCACCCTCAACACACCACATCCCACCCTCATTAAAAACTCTACCAACACTCTCTCTCTTCATTACTTCCTCCATTAATTTCTTCTTCTTCTTCCTCCACCCAACTCTCCACACCCATAGGCAAGTGCAACTTGCTTCTACAAGAGAGCCCATTTTATTGTTCCATTAGCTTCTCCTTATGTTTCTAAGACACATTAGAACTTGTCATTTTCTATTTTGAGGCTTTGATTTTTGTAGATCTAAAAATTAATTATTTTCAAATTTTGGTGGTTTTGATCTATCAAACTTCTTTGTTTTCAAATTTTGATGGTTCCATGTTGTAGAAAATTTTATTCTACCCAATTTTGACCTTTGAAAAGTTGGATTTGGACTTGTTTTGACCAAGTTATGGACTTTTGAAGTTTTAGGTTCAAACCATGGAGTTCTTGCTATTTTGGAGAAGACAGTGAGCAGTGCGCGAGCTTTTTAGCTTGCGCCACTGAGCTGCGCGCGCTCTTTAGCGCAACGCAGTCTACCTCATACGCTGCCTTTTGGAAGCGTATGTCTTGCATACGCTGACTTGGGTGACAAGGAGTCGTATGGACCTCATACGCTGCCTTTTGGAAGCGTATGTCTTGCATACGCTGACTGAGCGTATGCTGCCTGAGCGTATGCTGACCTGAGCATATGCTGACTTGAGCGTATGCTGATCTGAGCGTATGCTGACCTGAGCGTATGCTGACCTGAGCGTATGCTGACCTGAGCGTACGCTGACTGAGCGTATGCTGCCTGAGCGTATGCTGCCTGAGCGTATGCTGACTGAGCGTACGCTGACTGAACGTACGCTGACATGAGCGTACGCTGACTGAGCGTACGCTGACTGAGCGTACGCTGCCTGAGCGTATGCTGCCTGAGCGTACGCTGACTGAGCGTACGCTGACTGAGCGTACGCTGCCTGAGCGTATGCTGCCTGAGCGTATGCTGACCTGAGCGTATACTGACCTGAGCGTATGCTGACCTGAGCGTATGCTGACCTGAGCGTATGCTTACCTGAGCGTATGCTGACCTGAGCGTATGTTGACTTGAGCGTAGCCTGACTTGAGCGCAGCCTGATGTTTAGGCGCAACTGGACCTGACCCTACTTGCCTTGCATGATTAGTGACCCGTCGTGGTGCACTCTTGACAAGTAATTTAGCATGATAATTCTTGATGGTGGTCCGTTGTGATGCATCCTTGCCTTGATAAGTAATCTTGATAAGCAACCCGACATGATAACCGTGATAAGCTGTTGCGACAGCTAACCTGACATGCTAAGTAAATTCTTGACACCGTGGGTGATTGTATTGAATATGCTTGTATAAGCAACCAGTCTTGTCTCGCATCATGTCTAGGACATGTATCCCTGGTTACCACGGTCAGGGATTCATACCGAATCTGACTAGGTTAATGACTAGATTGATCAAGTAGAGCATATAGAGAGGTATTCCGGCTACAAGCAATCCCGTTATCTGGGCGCCTTCCTTGATGGACTTGTAGCCTACCGACGAGTAGGGCACATTTCCAGCTCACTGCTATGTGGGGCACTACATGAAACGATTACTATGCACACCGTCATGTGTTGTATCCAAGTCACCTAACAAGGCATGATAACTCTCAGCTTGAACCTTGCGTCTGGATACCTGCAGGGCTTGTGGCCGTAGGCGTACCTCATTGCATCTTGCTAGTAACTAAGCTTGTGATAACCCTAGTTAGTTAAGTATCAAGCCGTCCTCTTTGCTTGGCCGTGAATGATGGATGGAGTCCTACCTTGTTTAGTCTTGCCTAGATCCAGTGCATGGATATCTCCGGACATGCTTGTCTATGCTTTACGTTATCGATAATTGGTTTGAGGCTAAGTTCTGTTCAGGTGAAGGGTTACAACCCCGGTCCTTATTTGGTTTACGGGTTGTAACTTGGGTACCGGAATAGTCCTCTAGTTATCTTATCGTTTATCATCCTGTTTTCTTTAACTCATGTCTTATGTTATTTCACCTATAATTTATGTGCTGACATGCTGGTTTTAGTTCTTAAGTGAAGCCCCCTTTGTGGCACTTGCTCTTTCTGGGGTCTGACCCAGCTGGTTTTGTATGGCCAGATTTCGGAGCAGCTACCGAGGATCTTCCAACCTTCCTGCCAGATGGTGAACACTAGAAGGAATCCCGACAACGAGTGGGTTTTTATTTTGCTCTCCCACTCCCTTGTAAAAATATTCTTTTGAGGCGTTTAGCCACCGAGCAAGTGTTAGCTCGTTTGTAACTTTACTTACTGTCTGCCTACGGGCTGTAGCATGATTGACAAATCCTAGGGTTGATCATGTATGACTTAAACTCTTGCTAGTCTTCGTATTTTGTATGACTAGCTTCATGATCATCTGAATATGTAATGTATGGGATGCCTTACTTTGTATGTCTGATGATCTACCATCTTGTTATATCTACTTGTTGCTTGAGATTGAGACACTAGGCTTGTTATTGACCTTAAGAAACTGATGGCTTGTAGTAAACCCTCATGCATCTAGACAGCCGTGACCGTATTGCGATGTGAGATTCACTTCAATGTACGTAGCTGGCTGTGTCTGTCCCCCGCTCTCCAGTATTCTGGTTCTGGGGCGTGACACGGTTTAAGTGGTGGTCCATGCAGGTCTTGTAGATCAAGATGTGTGAGGGTTTTACCGGATAGATGTCTCAATCAGCACTCGCCCTTGATCTCTATTCGTGCCTTCTGATCCTTCAGAATCCTTGACCTGATCACATGTTTATATCCTCGATCTATCATGGTCCTTCCTTATTGTTCCCTATGTCGTTTCCTTCAGCGGCATTGTTCCTGGTCCTACCGATCAGCAAGGCGGAGCACCTCCAGTGGACCAACAGCAACCTGGAGACCAAGCCCAGCACTCTGGAGCGGCCTCCCGAGTCATGCATTCTGGGGACCCCGAGCCTCCAGTTCAGCCAGTCCAGCCTGGAGAGCCTGACGATGGCACCTTGGTGGGTCTCATCAGGACATTGCTTGCATCACAAGATCGTCGGGGCGATGCCCTGCACCAGGCAGTACAAGATGCCATGGGCCGTGTTGGTTATCAAGGGAACAGTGCGGCTAGCAGTTTCAAGCGCCTCAACCCTCCCTTCTTTGATGGGAGTGAAGATGCTATTACAGCTGATACGTGGCTCCAAGACATTGAGATTATCTTAGATGCAACCAAGACTCCCGAAGGAAAGAAGGTAGCTGTGGTACGTCTACAGTTATTGGACCTAGCCCGCACCTGGTGGGCGATAATAGCGGTTGGATTGGCAACGCCTGTCCCGTGGACGGTATTCAGTGACAAGTTTCAGATCAAGTACTTCGATGCTGTGGCTCGGCACGACCTACAGACGAAGTTCACCAATCTCAGGCAGATGAGCAGGACGGTCGATGGATATGCGGCCGAGTTTTCAAGACTGAGTCGATTTGCTCCCACTTTGGTGGCAACCGAGTTTGATCGAGCGCAGCGGTTCCAGCAGGGACTCCACCTAGAAATCATTCTAGCAGTGGAGCAGTTTGAGCATCAGACCTTTGATGCTGTTTTGCGGGCAGCTAAGAGGCATGAGTATACCTCGTAGAGAATTGTAGACAGAACTGGAGGACGAAAGCGGTCCCATGGTCAGATGATCCAGTCTTCAGCCCCAGCCCCTGCAGCTAGGGCCTTGACCATTGGAGCTCCGAGGAGGGCAGCATCAGTTACGTCGGTTCAGCATTCGACTCCGACGTATCCTCAGCAGCAGAAGCGGAGGCAGTCTTCCACAATGGGCTGCACTCATTGTGGGAAGCCAGGGCATGTAGTGTCAGAATGTCGCCGAGCACAAGGATTGTGTTTGGCTTGTGGGGCACCGGATCACATGATAGGGTCCTGCCCACAGAGAGCCGGTTCATCCTCATCGGCCCAGACTAGTCCCTCGGTGAGGGGACCAGCACCAGTACAGCAGCAGCAGTATCAGCCTCCGAGGCCATTGCCGCCTCAGGCTCAGGCATTCCAGCAGCAGCGACCGCAACAGTATGCCCAGGTCCAAGCTCATGTTCAGAACCGCCAGAGAGGTTTCCAGCAGAGGGGACCAGCACCCAGAGGGCATGGTCAAGCGATGGCTTTAACCGTAGAGGAGGAGTTGGCATCAGGTGAGGTGGTAGCATGTACCATTCTCGTCAACTCTTTTCCTGCATCAGTATTATTTGATTCAGGTGCATCGTATTCATTTATGTCTGCACGATTCGCGACACGGATAGGACTGGAGCCCGAGTCATTATTAGTAAGGCTCAATATACTTACTGGTAACGGACTTGTGGGTATAGATAGGGTGTTTTTCTCGTGTCGAATCGTAGTCAGCGGTAGAGAGTTTTCCGCTAGGCTGATAGAGTTTCCGATGGCCGATTACGATGTAGTCCTAGGAATGGATTGGTTGAGAGACCAGTATGCTAGTATAGATTGCCATGACGGCAAGATTATTTTTAGTGTTCCCGGTGAGCCAGAGTTTTTATTTTCTCGAGGCAGAGTAGAACCTTCTTCCCCAGCATTGCGGATGGTCGTAGCAGCAGCAGTTCAGTTTCCCAGAGTTGTAGAAGAGTTTCCTGACGTATTTTTCGAAGAGCTTCCAGGCATGCCCCTAGAGAGAGATAGAGTTTACTATCGACTTGATTCCAGGGACGGCACCAGTGTCAGAGAGAGTCTATAGGATGGCACCATCAGAGTTGGAGGTCTTGTACAAGATGATTGAAGAACTTAGAACCAAGGGATTTATTCGTGCTAGCGGATCACCTTGGGGAGCTCCGATGCTTCTTGTAAAGAAGAAGGATGGTACGTCAAGATTATGTGTTGATTATCGTACCTTGAACTCTGTAACAATTAAGAACAGATATCCTTTACCAAGGATAGATGATTTATTTGATCAGCTCAAGGGAGCGACAGTATTCTCGAAGATTGACTTGCGGTCAGGGTACCATCAGATCAGAGTCAGAGAGCAGGACATCCCGAAGACAGCATTCAGATCTAGATATGGACATTGGGAGTTCCTTGTTATGCCATTTGGAGCGACCAATGCGCCGGCCGTATTTATGGACCTCATGAATCGTATCTTCATGCCCTATTTGGACCAGTTCGTGATAGTGTTCATAGACGACATCTTAGTCTATAACGAGAACGAGGCAGAGCATGAGCAGCATCTTCGTGTAGTTCTTCAGATTCTCATGGAGCACCAGTTGTACGTGAAGTTCAGTAAGTGCGAGTTTTTGTTGGATCGTATATCGTACTTGGGTCATATCATCACCAGAGGTGGAGTGGAAGTTGATCCCCAGAAGATAGTGGCTATAGAGACATGGCCAGTACCTAGCACCGTTGCAGAAGTTCGGAGTTTCCTCGGATTGGCCGGCTATTACCGACGCTTTGTGTCAGACTTTGCTCGGATTTCAGCACCAATGACGCAGTTGACCCATAAGGATGTACAGTTTGCTTGGACAGCAGAGTGTCAGAGTTCATTTGAGAAGTTGAAGCGGAGATTGATGACGGCCCCCATTCTCACTCTTCCCGACGGGACGGAAGGATTTTTAGTTTATTGCGACGCAACCGGCAAGGGACTAGGATGTGTCTTGATGCAGCATGGTAATGTAATTGCTTATGCGTCACGTCAACTTCGTGACCATGAGAGGAATTATCCAATCCATGACCTGGAGTTAGTAGCTGTAGTTTTTGCATTGAAACTTTGGAGACATTATTTGTATAGAGATCGGGTGGAGATTGTCACTGACCACAAGAGTCTGAAGTATGTGTTTACCCAGAAGGATCTTAATATGCGTCAGAGGAGATGGCTAGAGCTACTTGTGGATTATGACATCAGCTTGTAGTATCATCCTGGGAAGGCCAACGTGGTAGCAGATGCATTGAGCAGGAGAGCCGGAGTTTATTTTCTAATGGCGCAGCCAGAGTTGTTAGCAGATCTTCAGAAGATGGGTATTGAAGTTGTTCTTCCTTCCAGTGTGGCATTGATGGCCAGTATGCAAGTTCAGTCCAGTATAGTTGAGAGGATCAAGTTAGCTCAGTCCACGGACTCTAAGCTTCAGCGGCTTAGGGCAGAATGTGTGGCAGGACAGAGACCAGAGTTATGTATTTATAAAGATGGTACACTCCGACATGGGAGGCGTCTTTGTGTATCCAGTGGTGATATCAGACAGAAGATCATGGCAGAAGCCCACAGTTCTCAGTATTCCATTCACCCCGGCGGTACGAAGATGTATCGTGATATTCGATAGCATTTTTGGTGGAATGGCATGAAGAGGGAGATAGTCCGGTTTGTCTCTCGTTGTTTAGTTTGCCAACAAGTTAAGGCTGAACATCAGAGACCAGCTGGACTTCTTCAACCTTTATCGATCCCAGAATGGAAATGGGAGCACATTACCATGGATTTTGTAACTGGATTACCTAGATCCCCAGCTGGGAGAGATGCCATCTGGGTTATAGTTGATCGTCTCATGAAGGTCGCTCATTTTCTTCTTTTCAGAATCGGCCAGTCGACGGATCAGCTTGCAGAGATGTACCTCAGGCAGATAGTCAGATTGCATGGAGTGTCAGTCAGTATTGTGTCCGACAGAGATTCAAGATTCACCTCGCACTTTTGGCGAAGTCTTCAAGAGAGTTTGGGGACTCGTCTCAAGTTCAGTTCAGCTTACCATCCGCAGACAGATGGTCAGTCAGAACGCACGATCCAGACTCTTGAAGACATGCTGTGGTCATGTACACTCGACTTCGGTGGTTCGTGGGAAGATCACCTGCATCTCATAGAGTTCTCATATAATAACAGTTTCCAGGCTAGTATCCAGATGGCACCTTTCGAGGCCTTGTACGGCAGGAAGTGCAGATCTCCTTTAGCTTGGGACAGTATAGGTGAGAGGCAAATGCTTGGACCAGAGATGGTGATACGGACTATTGAGGTGGTTAGACAAGTCGGAGATCATCTTCGAGTTGCCCAAGATCGCCAGCGTCATTGGGCCGATTCTCATCGGCGTCTCCTTGAATTTTATGTCGGCGACCACGTATTCCTTAGGATCTCGCCTACCCGTGGCGTCATTCGATTCGGCATGCGGGGAAAGCTCAGTCCTAGGTATATAGGACCGTTTGATATTCTAGAACGAGTAGGTGATGTATCCTATCGTCTCGCTCTTCCGCCGTCGTTACGTGAGGTATATGATGTCTTCCATGTATCCCAATTACGATGATATATCCCGAATCCGAGTCATGTCCTTGATCATTCGAAATTGGTTGTTGGTACCAACCTTTCGTATGAGGAGAGACCCGTATCCATATTGGACCGGAGGGAGAAGATACTCAAGAACAAGACTATCAAGTTAGTCCGTGTTGCTTGGGGTCATCACTCTTTGGGTGAGTCAACATGGGAGCGTGAGGATGATATCCGATCGCGATATCCCGACCTGTTTGACTCGTAAGGTATAATGTCTTTCTTATGCCTTATGCTTAAGTTCCTTGCTTGCATGAATGATTGCTTGATTGACTGCTAGTCCTATATTGTCTGCAATTGATATAGCTTGCTCGACATCTCTAGCCTCTTGATTAAATTCCGAGGACAGAATTCTTTTAAGGTGGGTAGAGTTGTCACCCCCGTTTTTCGTTCTACGTATTTCTAGTATACGTATACAGAATCCTAACATGTATTTTTATTTTCCTGCATGGCTAGCTAATTTCAGTTTAATCTTGATTAGGTTCATCATACCATGTAATGGTTTAACTTGGTTTATTTTGGGATGGCTCGGTTTTAATTGGTTTGGTTTGGGTTGGTTTGGTTTGGTTTAATGTGTATTGGAACACCTTAGCCTATGCTCCACCCTCAACACACCACATCCCACCCTCATTAAAAACTCTACCAACACTCTCTCTCTTCATTACTTCCTCCATTAATTTCTTCTTCTTCTTCCTCCACCCAACTCTCTACACCCATAGGCAAGTGCAACTTGCTTCTACAAGAGAGCCCATTTTATTGTTCCTTTAGCTTCTCCTCATGTTTTTAAGACACATTAGAACTTATCATTTTCCATTTTGAGGCTTTGATTTTTGTAAATCTAAAAATTAATTATTTTTGGATTTTAGTGGTTTTGATCTATCAAATTTCTTTGTTTTCAAGTTTTGATGGTTCCATGTTGTAAAAAATTTTATTCTACCCAATTTTGACCTTTGAAAAGTTGGATTTGGACTTGTTTTGACCAAGTTATGGACTTTTGAAGTTTTAGGTTCAAACCATGGAGTTCTTGCTGTTTTGGAGAAGACAGTGAGCAGTGCACGAGCTTTTTAGCTTGTGCCACTGAGCTGTGCGCGCTCTTTAGCGCAGCGCAGTCTACCTCATACGCTGCCTTTTGGAAGCGTATGTCTTGCGTACGCTGACTTGGGTGACAAGGAGTCGTATGGACCTCATACGCTGCCTTTTGGAAGCGTATGTCTTGCATACGCTGACTGAGCGTATGCTGACCTGAGCGTATGCTGACCTGAGCGTATGCTGATCTGAGCGTATGCTGACCTGAGCGTATGCTGACCTGAGCGTACGCTGACTGAACGTATGCTGCCTGAGCGTATGCTGCCTGAGCGTATGCTGCCTGAGCGTATACTGACTGAGCGTACGCTGACTGAACGTACGCTAACCTGAGCGTACGCTGACTGAGCGTACGCTGACTGAGCGTACGCTGACTGAGCGTACGCTGACTGAGCGTATGCTGCCTGAGCGTATGCTGCCTAAGCGTATGCTGACCTGAGCGTATGCTGACCTGAGCGTATGCTGATCTGAGCGTATGCTGATCTGAGCGTATGCTGACCTGAGCGTATGCTGACCTGAGCGTATGTTGACTTGAGCGTAGCCTGACTTGAGCGCAGCCTGATGTTTAGGCGCAACTGGACCTGACCCTACTTGCCTTGCATGATTAGTGACCCGCCGTGGTGCACTCTTGACAAGTAATTTAGCATGATAATTCTTGATGGTGGTCCGTTGTGACGCACCCTTGCCTTGATAAGTAATCTTGATAAGCAACCCGACATGATAACCGTGATACGCTGTTGCGACAGCTAACCTGACATGCTAAGTGAATTCTTGACACCGTGGGTGATTGTATTGAATATGCTTGTATAAGCAACCAGTCTTGTCTCGCATCATGTCTAGGACATGTATCCCTGGTTACCACGGTCAGGGATTCATACCGAATCTGACTAGGTTAATGACTAGATTGATCAAGTAGAGCATATAGAGAGGTATTCCGGCTACAAGCAATCCCGTTATCTGGGCGCCTTCCTTGATGGACTTGTAGCCTACCGACGAGTAGGGCACATTTCCAGCTCACTGCTATGTGGAACACTACATGAAACGATTACTATGCACACCGTCATGTGTTGCATCCAAGTCACCTAACAAGGCATGATAACTCTCAGCTAGCTTGAACCTTGCGTCTGGATACCTGGATAGTCTGCAGGGCTTATGGCCGTAGGCGTACCTCATTGCATCTTGCTAGTAACTAAGCTTGTGATAACCCTAGTTAGTTAAGTATCAAGCCGTCCTCTTTGCTTGGCCGTGAATGATGGATGGAGTCCTACCTTGTTTAGTCTTGCCTAGATCCAGTGCATGGATATCTCCGGACATGCTTGTCTATGCTTTACGTTATCGATAATTGGTTCGAGGCTAAGTTCTGTTCAGGTGAAGGGTTACAACCCCGGTCCTTGTTTGGTTTACGGGTTGTAACTTGGGTACCGGAATAGTCCTCTAGTTATCTTATCGTTTATCATCCTATTTTCTTTAACTCATGTCTTATGTTATTTCACCTATAATTTATGTGCTGACATGCTGGTTTTAGTTCTTAAGTGAAGCCCCCTTTGTGGCACTTGCTCTTTCTGGGGTCTGATCCAGCTGGTTTTGTATGGCCAGATTTCGGAGCAGCTACCGAGGATCTCCCAACCTTCCTGCCAGATGGTGAACACTAGAAGGAATCCCGGCAACGAGTGGGTTTTTATTTTGCTCTTCCTCCCCCTTGTAAAAATATTCTTTTGAGGCGTTTAGCCACCGAGCAAGTGTTAGCTCGTTTGCAACTTTACTTACCATCTGCCTACGGGCTGTAGCATGATTGACAAATCCTAGGGTTGATCATGTATGACTTAAACTCTTGCTAGTCTTCGTATTTTGTATGACTAGCTTCATGATCATCTGAATATGTAATGTATGGGACGCCTTACTTTGTATGTCTGATGATCTACCATCTTGTTATATCTACTTGTTGCTTGAGATTGAGACACTAGGCTTGTTATTGACCTTAAGAGACTGATGGCTTGTAGTAAACCCTCATGCATCTAGACAGCCGTGACCGTATTGCGATGCGAGATTCACTTCAATGTACGTAGCTAGCTGTGTCTGTCCCCCGCTCTCCAGTATTCTAGTTCTGGGGCGTGACATATAGGAAGTTTGATTAGGGTTTGAGGACTGGATCTGAGGATTTGGGGGCTGATTAATAACTCCAGTATTGGCAGGTAACTCAAGCTCCTTCTTAGATCTAGCTAACTCCTCAAAAACTCTATCAAATTTATCATTGATTTTATCAAATCTTTCATCAACTTTCAGACTGAGTTGGAGAAGCTTACTCTCCATGTCTTGGAATCGAAGCTCAGTGGTCGAACCAGATCCTCCCGACGGAGATCCATGGCGAGATCCATAGCAGCTCGACTCCTCTCCGGTCTCGATGGCCAGATCTTGCTCTGATACCACGTTGGTAGGTTTTCGACCTAGTATTGAGGCTCCAGCTCCAATTCGAGGTGGATTCATCATTAGTAACAAAAGAACAGCTCAAATTGGTAAAGGAATTAAAGCAAACAGAACAAATGCAAGGGAAAGGTTGATTTTATTGAATAAAGCTGCGAAAATAGGAATAGGTAAAAAGCATATGCAGGAATAAAAATGGCAGGTAAAACTCAGTACGAATTCTCCATACCTTTCCTTCAGTGCTCGTCCTCTTATATTGAGGATTACATAAAGGTGCCCTAGCTGTATGCTGACGTGGCTATCCTTAGCTGTCTACTGGTACTATTCTAACTACCTTTACTTTATTTGAATGAAAGCAAAGGATGGGAAATAAAGTGGAATTGGACTGTAGCTCTCCACTTCACTGTGCATCATTGGTAGTTCATTTGGGGCTCATAACAGGACGTCCTCCAGACCATGCCTCAATATATCTATCTGACGCCTTTGGTTCTGTATCATATTTGGGAAGATTCGTAACATGTGTTACCCATCCAACTCCAAGATCTCCGGAGGATATAGTGTATGTGGCATCTGCTAGGGCGACGATGGTGGTATTTGATCCTCATGTGGTCTTTGAGATCTGTCATTGCCTAATGTAGCATAACTTAGTGCAACACCTCTAGAATTCATACGAACACTTCAGAGATTCATCTCTCTAAACAAAGAGTAAAAGTTAAGGGGACAAAAACAAATCAAGATGAATGATCAAGAGAGGCATGTTTTGATGGGAAGGAAGATTCAAGGATGTTAATAAAGCATGTTGATGAGATCCTAATTATTCTCCTATTGCAGGATTGCTCCATACATACAATAACTTAACCTAAGAGACAACTATACGTGCATGGGCCATCCTTAAAAGTATGTCATGCCCCAATCCAAGTACATAGGTCCGATGCACGGCATTGCCAGCTAATACAACTTATGAAAGGATCCAACTCTATTGATCCAACCGAAGCGTGCACCGATTATTATTGTGAGATCCAGGCCACCAATACTATGTCACAAACAGGTAATCCAATATCATCCATGGATACAAGAATGGAATCACTCAGAGAACTAATAAAACTGTAAATATATGCTGGAATAGAAAGACACTAGTGAAATAGATCCAATATAATATAAGTCTGAACTAGAGCCTGATAGGAACAATCCCGTTAATACAATTACTGAAATAAGAAGCAAGTACATGAAGATAACCACAATCGAGTATCTGCTATCTAGATAAAGATACACGGGTCGCAAGTGGAAGTCCTTCCGTAACTCATTGGTACTCCTCCGGTTAGACCTATGAGTCCTCAACTGGAACAGATATTGACGTAGCTAGTCCGTGCTCCTCGAAGAAGATCTGATCACCTAAACTTAGAATGAAACCACGTCCATAGAGGGACATAACAAGATACATAATATCATGTCAAAAGTAGAACATAAATATAACACACTCCACAAGATCACATGATCGATTAAGTGAAATGCAAGTTGATGACAAAATTCGCACGCATGAACTAATAAAGTAACCCAATATATCATGTCAAAATTATCATGTAGACTAGAATACTAACTTTGTACCTCCTGTAAGGAGTCTTCCTATAACTAGGATAATAAGTGCGTAATAGCCTAAGCGTCTAGTAAGTGTACTCCCCACCCACTTAGATAGCCCGAGTCACATCCACAACACATTTTGTAGAACCCTAACATCTATTCATCAATCACGGAGACCAAAAATCCACAACTAATCATGGAAGCAAGAATCCTTCTTAGTAAAGCCGAGAACTAGTATACATCCAGACAATGGATTGAGTATGGGGGAGCGTGCCCAAACAAGAGTGCAAGATGATTGTGTCTTGGGGATCAAATATGTATAAATAGATACTAAGAGGTAACATAATATCCCAACACATATACAACAGTAAATCTTGGCTAACCATCGATCCACTACAAAAATACTGTATTTTAGCGACTGATCTTACCGACGGAAGTAAATCCGTCGCTAAATAGCGACGGAATAGCGACCGCTTAGCAACTAATATCATATATAAAATATAGTATTAATTTATGTTGCTAAGTCAACAGTTCGTCGCTAGCTATATACCGACTACTTAGCGACTGATATTTCCGTCGTCGTCCACGAGTAAAAGTGTAGCAGTAACCCTTTGTTACTCATTCTCAAATTTTTACGAAAGTTTTTATTTTCCCCCAAACTTCCCTCCTCCCCTACGACTACGACAACCCCTCTGCGGCGGTGGTGCTGCGACCCCTCTCCGATCTCGACGGCCGGCGATGACCCTTCTTCCCCTCTTTCTGCCCCCTCTACAGCCCCCCTCTCCGCCCTAGTCCCCCTCTTCGCCCCCCCTCCGCCCCCTCATCTCCACCCCTCTCCTCGACCCCTTCTCCGCGCCCCCCCTCTTTGCCCTCTCTCCAGCCTACGCCGCAGTATCGGCGGTAGAACGCTGTCTAGTATACACAAGTCACAGAATCTATAGGACTAACACGGCAGTCTAGATCTCATCCATAAAATATAATACAATCAACTAACTCAAATGAAACTGAATAATGAATGATAATAAAAATGGAGTATCAAGTTTATCAAGAATTTCCAGTTACGTCCGGTGGACACAAATCCACTACCAATAGACAAAAATAAAATAGAAACATGGAAATGAAGTGACCGAGTCTAAACTGCTAAATATCAAAGGTACCCTCAGCTGCAGTGGTACCGTGGTCCAATGCTGGCTCAAACCTGCTCGTCTGTACCTGGCTCCAACTCGACTAACCTGAAGAAATCATCAGGTCCTCAGAGGACTAGCAAGATACATAAAAACATGCCTACTAATATGACAGTAACATGTAAGGAAGGTAAGAACAGTACAAAAAGAACGTCTAAGAATGACATGTCATGTGGAAACTGTAATACTAGACTTGAAAACTCCCATAGCTTGTAGTACAATGCAAGATACTCCCAATTTATAGTAGGTTTTGATGGTATTACAACTGAGAATAACCAATTCTAGTATCGATCTCCTCTCCTAAGGAATATAAGGTCAAGTTGACTCCTATAAATCGTAGTACAATGCAAGATACTCCCAATCTATAGTAAGTCACAAGTCAAGTCAATCAATCAATATCAAGATAGAAGAATCGACTATAGGTCGTAGTACAATGTAAGATACTCCCAATCTATAGTATGTCTCAACTGTAGTACAATGCAAGATACTTCCGGTCGAGAATAGTCAAGAACAAAGTATAGAACTGGCAACTCTATCATAATACACGATAACATAAAGAAGACCAATAGACAAGCAATATCAAATATTCTATACGTGCACGTAATCTAGGACAAATAAAACAATCAAGGACAAAATAATCACAATATGGAAATCATGTGACAATATAAGAAGGAATACAATAGAGAAAAAGAAAATAATGTAAATACTGTATATGTTCGGCAAGGTATACTTGTCTGTGGTCCTGAGCTGCTGGCACGGGCCAAGTGTTGAGTCAAAAGTCCAATGAACCTGTTTATAACTTACAATGTTAATGGTGATTCAACCAGGAAATACTTATCTATTTGGTATTTAGGCTTCTAAGTTTATTTGTATTTTAATTGTTAGGTGGGTACGCTACCTAGTTCCTTAAAACCTATTTACATATATGAGATTTTCCTCAATTTCTCCACTTGTCGAGGTTAACTTCCATATTCTTAACTAGGTTACCCATAGGTATGACACCAACCCATCCCATTACTGTACTCCTTTTCCTAATGTAGGACTCATCCTATGTTTTTCCTGCTCTAGTATAACCACTATCAATGTCTAATGTTGCCAAAGTCATCCTAGTTGTTCTAAGGGTTAATGACAGTACCAAGCTGTCATTTAGCTTAAAGGAATTCCTTCATGTATCCTTCCTATTGCTCTGTTGTGCAGGGATGCTTCTATGGCTCACTAAGACATGGCTTTCATGTATCAGTATGTTGCTGCCTTACAATACCGATCAAAAGAGAATGGAAGACATCAAGATGCAGGGCATTATGAGTATGCAAGAGAAACTGAACAAAAGAAAACTTAACATAGGGTAATGTGGTTCATGGGAATGGATAATTGGCATGGTAGGACTGACTCCATCATATAGGATAACTCGAATGTGGTTTGATACCAATCATAGCAATTTCTTAAGGACTGAATAATATAAACTAATGTTAGGATCGAATTGTAGATTACTGAACACAACAAAGAGGGGTCTGAACATAGGCCATGTAGGGACTGAAACTCTATGGTTCAGAAGATAGATACAAAACATTAGGATTTGATCATTACATAAGGACTGCTGTCAAAATGGAAAGTAGATAGAACATTAAATGTGTATTGGTATTGAATATGGGAAGAGAGGGTCTGGATATGAGGATACATGACTAAACAAAACACATATAGGAATGGACAGGACATCAGCGCAAGGGAAACAAACATGTAAATGAGTAGTGAGTAAGCATTTAGACATTAATATACAGTATGGAGGTAGCAAGCTGAACAAGTCCAAGAGGACTGAACTCAAATGATATGCAGGATACTCTAGCCAATTTGAATATCAGAACCGGTAGTACAATTTAGGCAGGACCTATGTGGGGTTGAGGATTGATACTAATGTTTTCCAACTGATATCGAACAAATCAAGGATGGACAAGGGTATATATATATATGGACTAAATGTGAGGTAGAGGCTGCCACTTGAAGGTAAGTTAATCCATAGAATGGACTTCAAGTAATGTGGCTAATCTTTGAAGTATGCAGGACAGATAGGTCTGATATTCTAGGTCTTCTTGGACTAAACCAAGGATATAGCTAATCATCTATTACCCGATAGCATGAGTGGAAGGTTGATACACAAAGAGGGTTTGATATGTTTCCAATTGAATTCAAAAAGGAAAAATGAACTGAACTTAAGGCCATGGTCTAAACTAGAATCTTACCCAATCTTCTCATAATCAATGGACTAGCATAATGCATTATCTGGACATAACCTAGAGCAGGGGATTATTGAACTCGAGACAGTATAGTTGTATAATTGATTGATCATAAAGTATAATATGGACTTAACAGGGAGATTACTACCCATGGACAGATATCAACAAAAGAATTGAACAAATATGAGTTTTCTAAGCCAAACAAGGACTAAATCATTAAGGTATTAGACTGAAACATATAACAAGAGGACTACTACTCTATAACTGGGACTGAACAGATAGAGAGCAAACCATGGAGTAAATGTATTTTCAAGAGAATTTCAAACGCAAATGGCCTGCACAGGCTAATGGGGAAAGAACTAGATATACTAATATAAAACAATGCATAAAAGGGAAGGGCTGCTACCAAGTATCATCTGGTACCAATATTCCTATTTGGTGTCGGTAGCAATCTGATACCTAAATATACAAACCGATACAAAGAATCGAGTATGATACCATACATTGACTGTAAACGAGTTCGTTCCCTTTCCGAAAGCACCCATAAAACTCTTAGTCATTTCATAAAGGTTCTTCTCAGGAATTCGATCAAACACCCTTTGGTTACTCTAGATTCTTATTAAAGACATGAATTGAGGAGTTCTAAAGTAATATCTTTCCTATTGGGTGCTTCGACTGCTCCTCTGGCTTTGCGGCGGGTAAGAGGTGCGGCTATTAGGGTTTGTAGGGAAGGATCGGTTGACCCCTCTAAATATATATAGGTATTAGGGTCGAAAGGAATGGATAGAGAGATGGAGTTTAACACTCAGATTTGGAGTTGATCCTCCAAATATTATGATCTATCATCTAATCGAACAGGGATCAGGGTCGATTTCAAGGGAATGGTCGGTTACTGATTTAAAAATTTTAAATGGCAGTTAGGACTTAAAGTTCAAATTTTCCATTCAAGTCCTTATCAAAAGCATATTTCCAACTTACTCTTTTCTTGGATATTAGAGGAAATAAAATAAATGAGGATTAAATATTTAAGGCAATTAATAAATGAGCATGAGTTTTTAATAGCTACTAAAATGAAGATACTTGGTCTAGTGGTTTACAAATCTACCGCCCTTGGAAAAATTTTGTCCTCGAAATTTAAATAACTATTAAAATGAGGGCAAACACCTATATATTTATGACTTACTAGAATCAATATTCTAAAATATTCCAAGTACAATCGAGCTAAAATCTAATATAGGTTAATCAACAATATTATTACTATAACCTACTAGGAATTACCGTCAGCTCCTCCTTACAGTGTTGGCGTATCCTCCCTGATCATGGCAAAAACTTGCCCTCCTGGTGCTACAGGTCGACGCTTTGTGCAATCTCGTAACTGATGTTGATCCGAAGCACAGTTTAAACATTGGCCTAGTCTCCAACGGCAATCGCTCTCACCGTGTCCTTTCTTTCTACAATACTGACATGTTGGAAGCTCCCGATTCGGGATGTCGCTTGGTTGCTAATGATACTGTTGTGGTGAATTATTCTTTGGAACATTGGAACGTTTTTCCGATACCGATTGGTTGTTGCTTCCTTCGTAAGCGTTTCTGTCCCTCTTCTGCTTGTGCTTCATCTCCTTCTCTACTGCTTGCACAACCTTCAGGATTCTTTCAAAGGTGGTGGCCTGGCTGGTGGCGATGGCGATGTAAATTTCATGTGATAGCCCTTTTCTGAACTTCTTGACTTTGGCTGCAGGGGTCAAGGCATCTACGAAGCGACTGAGGCGGAAGAACTCTGCGGTGTACTCGTCGATGGTGAGATTGCCCTGCTCTAGGCTCTCGAACTCGTTCTCCAACTCTTTGCGGGCTGCTTCAGGATAGAACTTCGTATTGAACAGCTCTTTGAACTCTTTCCAAGTCACATCTGGTACGATAAATCGGGGCTCATCTCTATACCATGTGCGGGCAATGTCGTAAAGCTGCATGCTAGCTGACTCAATCTTCAGGTCTTCAGGAACTCGAGTCATCCGAAGAATTCGATCCACGTTCTCTAACCACTCATCCGCGTAGAGAATCCCTTCCGTTCCTTTGAATTTCCTGGGCCTAAGGTCCATAAAATTCTTGGAAGTTCCAGGGCACGGTCGTGGAGCATCTCTAGTCTGTAGAGCCTCTTTAAAGGTGTCGTGAAAGGTGTTGGATACATCATAGGAGCTAGATACGTCGCTGGTGTTGGATGCATAGAAAATGCTGGATATATCGCTGGTACCGGATGAATGGCTGGTACTGGACGTGGAACTTGTGCTGGTGGTGGGACAGATGTTGGGGGCAGAACGGGTGCTGGTGGTGGAGAATACGGAAGAAACTGCGGGGGTGGTAGAAGGTCGTCTCTGCGAAATATCGAGAATTGCGGCTGTGGCGGATTGCCCATATGACTAAGTTGGCCTCCCTGCGTCGGTAGGGTCATGTACGTAAAGAATCCTCCTACAGCCGGTAGGGTGTTCATGGAAGCGTTGTTCCTGTCTTGAGAATCTATTTACTGCAATAAAAAGAAACATTTAGCCGCTGAAGAATTTCAAGCAGGATGCAAGTCAAGGTTTCAATAAAAATCAAGGACATAGATCAATAATGAGTTCAAGACATGTGGATGAGATCCTAAGAGTCTAATCCTATTCGCAGGCTCACGACGGTACAGTGACGTAACTGAAGTGATTAATGTTGACCTGCATGGGCCACCAAAAAAAAACTTATCACGACCCGCACCCGCATTTCGGATACGAGTCTGTGTCCAAGTCCAGCCTACGCCGTAGTGTTGGCAATAGAGCGCTGTCTAGTATACACAAGTCACAGAATCTATAGGACTAACACGGCAGTCTAGATCTCATCCACAAAATATGATACAATCAACTAACTCAAATAAAACTGAATAATGAATGATAATATAAAATGGAGTATCAAGTTTATCAAGAATTTTCAGTTACCACAAATCCACTACCAATAGACAAAAATAAAATAGAAACATGAAAATGAAGTGACCGAGTCCAAACTGCTAAATATCAAAGGTACCCTCAGCTGCAGTGGTACCGTGGTCCAATGCTGGCTCAAACCTGCTCGTCTGTACCTGGCTTCAACTCGACTAACCTGAAGAGATCATCAGGTCCTCAGAGGACTAGCAAGATACATAAAAACATGCCTACTAATATGACAGTAACATGTAAAGAAGGTAAGAACAGTATAAAAATAACGTCTAAGAATGACATGTCATGTGGAAACTGTAATACTAGACTTGAAAACTCCTATAGCTTGTAGTACAATGCAAGATACTCCCAATTTATAGTAGGTTTCGATGGTATTACAACCGAGAATAACCAATTCTAGTATCGATCTCCTCTCCTAAGGAATATAAGGTCAAGTAGACTCCTACAAATCGTAGTACAATGCAAGATACTGTCACGCCCCGATTCGGGAAATCGCTCGTTTTGCTTCGATTCATGCCGAATCGATCGTCCTCGCTAAGGCGTAATGTCGTACAAGTCTAGAGTTGCACTTGTACAAGGCTAGAACATGCACATTCATATCATTTGAAACATTTGAAATTAAGCCACAGTTGCGAAAACATTGGAAACACAATATAGGAAGAAGAAATACTCATTTTATTCATAATTGTAGTCAGAATACAACTTTTCTCGATAATATTTGAAATGCCATTTCGGCTACATTAATTCATGAAAATAAGTACAACTGATAGGCTGCCATGAAATAACTTCCCGTTCCATACATCATGCCCCTTTAGTACTTTGAAATATAAGCAGCTATCTTTTGAAAACTCCGCAATACTTTGTGCGTCTTTAGGGAAAACAACTTGAAAGGAAACAGCAGTTCAGAAAGCTTTAATTCGGACGTGCGCCTGAGCCTTCTCCAGTACCTGTGGAGGAGGGGTCAGCACATTATAACAATGCGCTGGTGAGCCCCGTTGGCCCACTCAGCTAAACCAACATTTTATTAATGACAAGCATTTTAAAGATATGAACTTATTAGGGACATGCAACATTCAGAGTAAATCAAAATAATATAACATGGAATAAACCATGTTTACTTTACCATTGGCCGAATCCAGCTTTCCTGTATAAGATACAGGATAATAATAATATACTTACCGCCCCTGCATAAGGCAATTGTTAGCATGCATTCGGACTGGGTAATTGGTGAGACTGCACCATAAAGGACTTTCCAACGGGTATTACCGTGTACCATTCTAGAGTAGGTTGCAAGCCAAGTCGAATGTCCTGCAATACCTCGTGCCACCATAGCACGACTAACTGTTTCCCCCTAGGTCGAGCCGGTTCCCGGTGCCCCAAGTACCGTCCTGAGGAAACTACTCAAACCTTGTGCACAAAGACGTCCATGACCACGCGAATGCATAACCGACTCAACAGTACACAATTGTATGGTATTAATAAGCCAACATTAGATACGCAGCATTCTCATATTCAACATCTCAGGCATCAATTCATTTCCCACATTTCAATGTTCAAGGGACAAGCATAATTCTCAATGTTGTTAACAGTGTAATCAATTCTTTCAATGTTCTATGGACTAGCATTCATTTCAATATTCAATGTAATCTCTATCTTCTTAGTGGTATTGACTTGTGGCATTAGCAACTGATATCGATCAACGGATGTTGCAAGACAATTATTTAGTTGGCATGAAGGAATAGCGAGAGGGACAATACCACCACAGAGATCCACACTCACCAATTTAGAGAATCGCCGAGAGAAAGAGGAACACTTGCACGCTTAGCCTTCCGTCACGCGTCAGTCTGCATTGGCACCAAAAGTTTGATTAATAATCCTTCTCGTTGTGTTCTCTTCTCTCAGAATTCTCAAGAATGAATGCTATGCAAATCGATGAAAACGGGCAAGAATCAAATCATCGAAAATCGTCCAGAAAAGCATCCATCAAAACCAAGCAACAAAACCAGCAGCAAAAACATCCAGAGAAAACTCTTGGATGTATTTCAAGAGAAACCAATCCATTAGTTGGAAAGGTTCTTATGCACTTGTCCGTGATCGATTCGGTGCCGACGGTAAGTTTCTCCAATACTCGGTTCCGACCGAGTTAGCCAAGCCACAAGCCTTATATAGTGAACCGCTAGGAGCGGGATACTACATAATATACCACTAAGAAAAAGTTTCGTCCTCGAAACTTAAAGCAAAAGTCCTACCTCAAAATTATCAAACCGCGAAGGGTATTTCACCCGCATCTCTTCCTCTAATTCCCATGTCGACTCCTCTACAGCATGGTTCCGCCACAGCACGTTGACCAGGGATACTGTCCGATTCCGTAAAACTTTCTCTTTTCTGTCTAAAATCTGGACAGGCTCTTCAGTGTAGGATAGGTCAGCGCTCAGCTGCAGCTGATCGAAGTTCACTACATGGCTTGGATCATGCACGTACTTCCGTAGTTGGGATACATGGAAGACATCGTGCACATCAGCCAAGGCCAGAGGTAGTGCAAGTCGATAAGCCACTGAGGCTACCTTCTCCAAAGTCTCGAATGGTCCGACGAATCTCGGGCTTAGCTTTCCTTTCATCCCAAACCGTATCACACCTCGCATGGGTGTGACCTTCAAGAAGACATGATCGCCTGCTGTGAATTCCAAAGGTCGTCGATGAACATCCGCATAACTCTTTTGTTGACTATGAGCAACTCTAAGTCTTTCTCGAATTAAGCGAACCCTCTCGACGGCCTGTTTCACAAGTTCTGGTTCGAGCACTTGCCGTTCCCGACTTCATCCCAGCATATCGGCGATCGACATTTTCGTCCATATAAGGCTTCGTACGGGGCCATTTGGATACTTGCCTGATAACTGTTGTTATAGGCAAATTCTGCTAGTGCGAGATGCGCGTCCCAATTTGTCTTCGAATCGAGCACGCACAATCTCAACATATCCTCCAGGATCTGATTTACCCTCTCTATCTGACCATCAGTCTGCGGATGGTAAGCCGTACCAAAGTTCAACTTTGTGCCCATTGCCGAGTGCAGACTTATCCAAAATTGCGACAAGAATCTCCCGTCTCTATTCAACGCAATAGAAGCTGGCACCCCATACAATCGAACAATTTCATTTATGTAGATCTGAGCCAACCGTTCTACTCCCCATGTGACTTTTATTGGAATGAAATATGCCGACTTGGTTAATCTATCCATGATAACCCAAATCGCATCATTTTCCTTCTGAGTTCTTGGCAAGCCGACGATAAAATCCATACAGATATTATCCCACTTCCACAGTGGAATAGCCAAATTTTGTAGTTCTTCGTCTGGCCGTTGATGTTCGGCCTTCACACGTTGACAATCCATGCATTATGACACAAAAAGAGCTACATCCTTCTTCATGCCATGCCACCAAAATGTGGTGCGCAGATCTTTATACATTTTCGTGCTTCCCAGATGCAAGGAATACTTTGCGAAATGAGCCTCGGTCAGTATTTTCTTCCTGATATCCTCATCCTTAGGGACGCACAATCTTTCCTTGACATGAATATTGTCATCTTCAACGGTAAAGTCTGACGCCTTTCCTGCTAGAATCAACTCGCGTATCTTCTGCAGGAACGGGTCATCCTTCTGAGCAATCTTAATCCTTCCCTGGAGACTCGGCTCAAGTTGTAACTGAGCCAACTGCACATTCTGCGGACGAATCCTGAACTCGATGCCCATCTTTTCAAGATCTCGTAGCACCTCTTTTGCTATTGTTAGGGACCCAACAAATTTCTGACTCAAGGCATCAGCTACTACATTTCTCTTATCCGGCGTGTAGGAGATTGTCAAGTCATAATCCTTGATCAATTCTAACCAACGCCACTACCTCAAATTCAATTCTTTCTGTGTGAATATATATTTCAGGCTCTTGTGATCCGTAAAGATCTCGCAGGACACACCATAGAGATAGTGTCGCCACAATTTCAACGCGAACACAATCGCCGCCAGTTCCAAATCATGTGTTGGGTAATTCTTCTCATACTGTTTGAGCTGTCTCGATGCATAAGATATTGTCTTCCCACATTGCATGAGAACACATCCCAACCCAAGTCCCGATGCGTCACTGTAGATCTAAAATCCCTCGGAGCCTTCTGGAAGTGCTAAAATTGGAGCTGTGACGAGCCGCTGCTTGAGTTCTTGGAAACTACTCTCACAGTCATCGGTCCACTTAAATGCGACTCCCTTCTGAGTTAGGCGAGTCAAAGGTGATGCGATTCTCGAGAAATCTTTCACAAATCTACGGTAGTACCCGGCTAAACTAAGAAAACTCCGTATTTTACTACCTGATGCAGGCTGCTTCCAGTCCACAACTGCCTCAATCTTCTTTAGGTCGACGGCAACACCTTCTGTCGAAACAACATGTCCAAGAAACGACACGCTGTTCATCCAAAATTTGTACTTGCTTAGTTTTGTATAGAGCTGGTTGTCTCGCAGCGTCTGAAGTACTTCCCTCAAGTGTTCGACATGAGTCTCCCTATCTTTTGAGTAGATCAAGATGTCATCGATGAACACGACAACGAACTTGTCTAAGAACGGTCGAAACACTCTATTCATTAAATCCATAAAGGCTGCTGAAGCATTGGTCAAGCCGAATGGCATGACCAAAAACTCATAATGTTCGTATCTTGTACGGAATGCTGACTTAGGAACATCTTCGGGTCTGATCTTCAACTGATGGTATCCTGAACGAAGATCAATTTTAGAAAACACGGTCGCCCCTTGTAGCTGATCGAATAGATCATCTATTCTTAGCAAGGGATACTTGTTACGGATGGTTGCTTTATTCAATTCTCTGTAATCGATGCATAGCCGCATCGTCCCATCCTTCTTCTTTACAAACAGTACTGGAGCTCCCCATGGAGATACACTTGGACGAATGTATCCCCGGTCTAGTAATTCTTGTAGCTGCACCTTTAGTTCCTTTAATTCTGCCGGTGCCATCCTGTATGGTGCCTTAGATATCGGACGAGTATCCGGAAATGTGTCAATTGTGAATTCAATTTCTCTATCCGACGGCATCCCAGGTATCTCGTCCAGAAACACATCGGGGAACTCTGCCACAATTTTGGTCTGATTCGAGCCTACACTCTTCATTCGAGTGTCTTGGACAGAAGCGAGAAAGCCTTCACACCCTGAGTACAACATGTGCCTTGCTGTAACTGCTGATATGACCATGGGTCCTTGGAACGCCGAGCCGCACGAATAAGAGAATTTTGTTTCCCCGGGTAGGCAAAACACAACTCTCTTATCCGCACAGTCGATAGTTGCATGACAGGCGCTGAGCCAGTCCATTCCCAATATGATATCGTACTCTTTGATGTCGAGTACAATTGCGTCCAAAGATAAAGTCTTGCCTCCAATTTTAATGTAGCCGTTCCTGCAAATCAAAGTTGCAGGCATATCTACTCCTGAAGGAGTACTAACACACAAAACTGTCTTTAGTTGAGTCATACAAAATTTATTTTCCGTTACAAAATCAGAAGAGATAAAGCAATGAGTAGCACCAGAATCGAAAAGTACTCTTGCAGGTATGCCGTTGTACAGCAACATACCTGTTATAACATTCTCTGCGGTCTGGGCCTCTGCCTGAGTCAAGGCATAAACCCTTGCTTGCCCACCTTGTTGATTCGGTACATTCCCATTCGGAGCTGGTAAGGCTGGTGGCGCTTGGCCACGATTTTGATTGTTGTTCCCCCGATACTGATTGTTGTTCGGTCCACGATGATTATAGTACTGATCCCGTGGGGGATTCTGATTCCTTTCCTTTCTGTATTCAGATGCCCTGTGGCCCATGCCGCCACAATTGAAGCATCCGGCTCGATATTCTGCTTGCCGATGCCCATACCGGTTGCACTTGAAGCAACGCGGTCCTTGATATTCACCCCTATTCTCGCCAGCGTTATGACGCTTAGGAACGTCATTCCTCTCCGTAGCCAAGGGTTGTTTGTGGTTGCTACCCTGGTTGCGCAGTATTGTTCCACGGCCAGGTGGATGAAATCTCTCCATCTCAAGAGCTGTTTCATACGCCTCCCGATAAGACGTACACTTCCGACTTAGAACATCCCGCTCCAGGCCCTCATTCAAGCATTGCACAAATCTCCCTCGCTTAGCATCGTCATTTGGTACCATGTACCCAGCGAATGCGACTCTCTTCAAAAACTCTGTCTCGTAGTCATGCACTGACATACTGCCTTGTCGAAGTGCAATAAACTCATTCTCTTTTTGTTGACGGACAGCAGGTGGAATGAATTGGATAATGAAAGCCTGCTTGAAGGTCTTCCAAGACATCTTCATATCCTGATTATTTCTGCAAAGTGCCTGTCTCTGCGAAATCCACCATTCCTGGGCCTTAAGACGAAGTTGTACAGCGGCACACTCCACTCTCTTACTGTCCTGAATCTCTAACATTCGGAAATAGCCCTCCAGTGTGTTCAAGAAGCCCATCACCTCATCTGGCTCCTATTTTCCATTAAATTCAGGCGGGTCGCAACTCTTAAATTCAGAGAACTTGAAGCTCGGTCTCTTCCGTGTCGGCGTCTCAGATTTCTCTGCCGGCACTTCTACGGTCTCGGTTACTGCGGCCTTTGCAGAAACATTAGAATCGACCGTCAACTTGGTGACAATCTGAGTCAGACTATCCACTTGTTTTTGTTGAGCATCCAGCTGCTCCTGAAACTGATACTGAAGCTGCTCTTGAAGCGCGCGATGTTGAGCTTCGCTCTGGTTCCTTTGAGCCTCCATTTGCTTAATCAGTTTCTCAATCGGGTCCGACAATGAATTCGTCTTTGAGCTATCACCCTTAGTCATTCTACAACAAAGAAATAATTCCATTAGCACTCATAAAATATTTATGGGCTTATTGTATGGAACATTATTTCATGCCAGCGCTATCGACACCATCAATCGAGAAAATTTGCATCAAGACTTCCTTTTTGAAAAATATTTTTGAAATCCGAGGATTCTAAACCTTGCTCTGATACCAACTTGTCATGCCCCGATTCGGGGAATCGCTCGCTTTGCTTCGATTCACGCCGAATCGATCGTCCTCGCTAAGGCGTGATGCCGTACAAGTCTGGAGTTGCACTTGTACAAGGCTAGAACATGCACATTCATATCATTTGAAACATTTGAAATTAAGCCACAGTTGCGAAAACATTGGAAACACAATATAGGAAGAAGAAATACTCATTTTATTCATAATTGTAGTCAGAATACAACTTTTCTCGATAATATTTGAAATGCCATTTCGGCTACATTGATTCATGAAAATAAGTACAACTGATAGGCTGCCATGAAATAACTTCCCGTTCCATACATCATGCCCCTTTAGTACTTTGAAATATAAGCAGCTATCTTTTGAAAACTCCGCAATACTTTGTGCGTCTTTAGGGAAAACAACTTGAAAGGAAACAGCAGTTCAGAAAGCTTTAATTCGGACGTGCGCCTGAGCCTTCTCCAGTACCTGTGGAGAAGGGGTCAGCACATTATAACAATGCGCTGGTGAGCCCCGTTGGCCCACTCAGCTAAACCAACATTTTATTAATGACAAGCATTTTAAAGATATGAACTTATTAGAGACAGGCAACATTCAGAGTAAATCAAAATAATGTAACATGGAATAAACCATGTTTACTTTACCATTGGCCGAATCCAGCTTTCCTGCACAAGATACAGGATAATAATAATATACTTACCGCCCCTGCATAAGACAATCGTTAGCATGCATTCGGACTGGGTCATTGGTGAGACTGCACCATAAAGGACTTTCCAACGGGTATTACGGTGTACCATTCCAGAGTAGGTTGCAAGCCTAGTCGAATGTCCCGCAATACCTCGTGCCACCATAGCACGACCAACTGTTTCCCCTAGGTCGAGCCGGTTCCCGGTGCCCCAAGTACCGTCCCGAGGAAACTACTCAAACCTTGTGCACAAAGACGTCCATGACCACGCGAATGCATAACCGACTCAACAGTACACAATTGCATGGTATTAATAAGCCAGCATTAGATACGCAGCATTCTCATATTCAACATCTCAGGCATCAATTCATTTCCCACATTTCAATGTTCAAGGGACAAGCATAATTCTCAATGTTGTTAACAGTATAATCAATTCTTTCAATGTTCTATGGACTAGCATTCATTTCAATGTTCAATGTTCAATCTCTAGCTACTTAGTGGTATTGACTTGTGGCATTAGCAACTGATATCGATCAACGGATGTTGTAAGACAATTATTTAGTTGGCATGAAGGAATAGCGAGAGGGACAATACCACCACAGAGATCCACACTCACCAATTTAGAGAATCGCCGAGAGAGAGAGAGGAACACTTGCACGCTTAACCTTCCGTCACGCGTCAGTCTGCATTGGCACCAAAAGTTTGATTAATAATCCATCTCGTTGTGTTCTCTTCTCTCAGAATTCTCAAGAATGAATGCTATGCAAATCGATGAAAACGGGCAAGAATCAAATCATCGAAAATCGTCCAGAAAAGCATCCATCAAAACTAAGCAATAAAACCAGCAGCAAAAACATCCAGAGAAAACTCTTGGACGCATTTCAAGAGAAACCAATCCATTAGTTGGAAAGGTTCTTATGCACTTGTCCGTGATCGATTCAGTGTCGACGGTAAGTTTCCCCAATACTTGGTTCCGACCGAGTTAGCCAAGCCACAAGCCTTGCATAGTAAACCGCTAGGAGCGGGACACTACAGATACTCCCAATCTATAGTAAGTCACAATTCAAGTCAGTCAATCAATATCAAGATAGAAGAATCGACTATAGGTCGTAGTACAATGTAAGATACTCCCAATCTATAGTATGTCTCAACTGTAGTACAATGCAAGATACTTCCGGTCGAGAATAGTCAAGAACAAAGTGTAGAACTGGCAACTCTATCATAATACACGATAACATAAAGAAGACCAATAGACAAGCAATATCAAATATTCTATACGTGCACGTAATCTAGGACAAATAAAACAATCAAGGACAAAACTATCACAATATGGAAATCATGTGACAATATGAGAAGGAATACAATAGAGAAAAAGAAAACAATGTAAATACTGTATATGTTCGGCAAGGTATACTTGTCTGTGGTCCTGAGCTGCTGGCACGGGCCAAGTGTTGAGTCAAAAGTCCAATGAACCTGTTTATAACTTACAATGTTAATGGTGATTCAACCAGGAAATACTTATCTATTTGGTATTTAGGCTTCTAAGTTTATTTGTATTTTAATTGTTAGGTGGGTATGCTACCTAGTTCCTCAAAACCTATTTACATATATGAGATTTTCCTCAATTTCTCCACTTGTCGAGGTTAACTTCCATATTCTTAACTAGGTTACCCATAGGTATGACACTAACCCATCCCATTACTGTACTCCTTTTCCTAATGTATGACTCATCCTATGTTTTTCCTGCTCTAGTATAACCACTATCAATGTCTAATGTTGCCAAAGTCATCCTAGTTGTTCTAAGGGTTATTGACAGTACCAAGCTGTCATTTAGCTTAAAGGAATTCCCTCATGTATCCTTCCTATTGCTATGTTGTACAGGGATGCTTCTATGGCTCACTAAGACATGGCTTTCATGTATCAATATGTTGATGCCTCACATTACCGATCAAAAGAGAATGGAAGACATCAAGATGCAGGGCATTATGATTATGCAAGAGAAACTGAACAAAAGGAAACTTAACATAGGGTAATGTGGTTCATGGGAATGGATAATTGGCATGGTAGGACTGACTCCATCATATAGGATAACTCGAATGTGGTTTGATACTAATCATATCAATTTCTTAAGGACTGAATAATATAGCCTAATATTAGGATCGAATTGTAGATTACTGAACACAATAAAGAGGGGTCTGAACATAGGCCATGTAGGGACTGAAACTCTATGGTTCAGAAGATAGATACAAAACATTAGGATTTGACCATTACATAAGGACTGCTGTCAAAATGGGAAGTAGATAGAACATTAAATGTGTATTGGGATTGAATATGGGAATAGAGGGTCTGGATATGAGGATACATGACTAAACAAAACACATATAGGAATGGACAGGACATCAGCGCAAGGGAAACAAGCATGTAAATGAGTAGTGAGTAAGCATTTAGACATTAATATACAGTATGGAGGTAGCAAGCTGAACAAGTCCAAGAGGACTAAACTCAAATGATATGCAGGATACTCTAGCCAATTTGAATATCAGAACCGGTAGTACAATTTAGGCAGGACCTATGTGGGGTTGAGGATTGATACTAATGTTTTCCAACTGATATCGAACAAATCAAGGATGGACAAGGGTATATATATATATATATATATATATATATATATATATATATATATTAAAAATATATATATATATATATATATATATATATATATAAATATATATATATATATATATATATATATATATATATATATATATATATATATATATATATGGACTAAATGTGAGGTAGAGGCTGCCACTTGAAGGTAAGTTAATCCATAGACTGGACTTCAAGTAATGTGGCTAATCTTTGAAGTATGCAGGATAGATAGGTCTGATATTCTAGGTCTTCTTGGACTAAACCAAGGATATAGCTAATCATCTATTACCCGATAGCATGAGTGGAAGGTTGATACACAAAGAGGGTTTGATATGTTTCCAATTGAATTCAAAAAGGAAAAATGAACTGAACTTAAGGCCATGGTCTAAACTAAAATCTTACCCGATCTTCTCATAATCAATGGACTAGCATAATGCATTATCTGGACATAACCTAGAGCATGTGATTATTGAACTCGAGACAATACAGTTGTATAATTGATTGATCATAAAGTATAATATGGACTTAACAGGAGATTACTACCAATAGACAGATATCAACAAAAGAACTAAACAGATAGGAGTTTTCTAAGCCAAACAAGGACTAAATCATTAAGGTATTAGACTGAAACATATAACAAGAGGACTACTACTCTATAACTGGGACTGAACAGATAGAGAGGAAACCATAGAGTAAATGTATTTTCAAGAGAATTTCAAACGCAAATGGCCTGCACAGACTAATGGGGAAAGAACTAGATATACTGATATAAAACAGAGCATAAAAAGGAAGGACTGCTACCAAGTATCATTTGGTACCAATATTCCTATATGGTGTCGGTAGCAATCTGATACCTAAATATACAAACCGATACAAAGAATCGAGTATGATACCATACATTGACTGTAAACGAGTTTGTTCCCTTTCCGAAAGCACCCCTAAAACTCTTAGTCATTTCATAAAGGTTCTTCTCTGGAATTCGATCAAACACCCTTTGGTTACTCTAGATTCTTATTAAAGACAGGAATTGAGGAGTTCTAAAGTAAAAGCTTACCTATTGGGTGCTTCGACTGCTCATCTGGCTTTGTTCGGCTGCTTTGCGACGGATAAGAGGTGAGGCTATTAGGGTTTGTAGGGAAGGATCGGTTGACCCCTCTACATATATATAGGTATTAGGGTCGAAGGGAATGGATAGAGAGATGGAGTTTAACACTCAGATTTGGAGTTGATCCTCCAAATATTATGATCTATTATCTAATCGAACAGGGATCAGAGTCGATTTCAAGGGAATGGTCGATCACTGATTTAAAATTTTTAAATGGCAGTTAGGACTTAAAGTTCAAATTTTCCATTCAAGTCTTTATCAAAAGCATATTTCCAACTTACTCTTTTCTTAGATATTAGAGGAAATAAAATAAATAAGAATTAAATATTTAAGGCAATTAATAAATGAGCACGAGTTTTTAATAGCTACTAAAATAAGGATACTTGCTCTAGGGGTTTACATCCCCCCTTCCCGTTGCTCCGGTCAGACCCCCTCTCTGCGTGACCCCCTCCTCCTTCATCTTCGGTAAATCCTAGCATATTTTTATTAATGTTTTTATAGTTTGTATTTTGGACACGGTTGAAGATACATATGTAAACATTACCTAGGGTTTTGGACACGGACAGGACACAATGGAGCTAGGGTTTTGGATTCCTGGGAATAGCTAGTGTTTTGGATTTTCTTAAATTATTCAAAATTTATGAAATTGGAATCGGATATACGAATATTTTCGGACATTAAGATATCGAATCCATTAATATTGGTATTATGATATCCGATTATTATTCAAAATATTATTTAACTCTAGGACGATGTTGTAGGGTTGTCAATACTATCATATAAGGATACGGTCGATACCGATATGACACGGCCGATACTAATCCGATAAGGCCAATACCAATCCTATACGGCCAATACCAATCCGATACGGCTAATACCAATCGGATAGGACGATACCAATTCGATAAGGCCAATACCAATCCGATACGGCCGATACCAAATCGATAGGCCGATACTAATCTGATACGACCGAAACTAATAAGAACCAAACGTGAAGCAGAGCTTCATATTCAAAACATCTTTTTTCTTCATTCTCAGAATCTCATGACTTCCTCTACCAGAGCAAAATATAGAACCAAACGTGAAGCAGAGCTTCATACTCTCTCTCTCTAGATTCCTTCTCGATACTCATAGGAATGGTATGATACCGATTTTGATATGACCTATTTTGATATCGATACTCATAGGAATGGTCTGATACCAATTTCGATATGACCTATTTTGATATCGATACTCATAGGAATGGTCTGATACCAATTTCGATATCGATACTCATAGGAATGGTCAATATTACCGATTTTGATATTGATACTCATAGAAATGGTCTGATACCGATTTCGATATCGATACTCATTAGAATGGTCGATATTACCGATTTCGATATCGATACTCATAGGAATGGTCGATATTACCAACTTCGATATCGATACTCATAGGAATGGTGTGATACCGATTTCGATACTGATACTGTTAACCTTGGTTGTTACAATTAGGTACTAAATTAATTTTTACTTGTATTTACCCAATATATGGTACATGGTGTAGAATTGGTTTTAACAATGAGTCGATATTTAGTTGACCGTTCGTGGATGTACAATCGACGACATGAGAGCAAGATTGGTTTGACGGATGATTTCAAGGCGGACGTCGAGGAATTTCTAAGATATGCCAGTAGCCAATCTTATTTCATAGACGGAAGGCTCATAAAGTACCCTTGTGTTAATTGTCGTATTATACCATTCAGAGAGGTAGATCTCGTGAGAGAGCACCTCTACAAGAAGGGTTTCGTACCGAACTACAACGAGTGGATGGCTCAAGGAGAACCTTTGGTTCCACAATATCAGTCCTCCTTCATTACGGAGGTGGGAGACCCCATTCTTGGAGACCACTTCCAATATCGTCATCGAAACTTGGCATGTGAGTTGGTATTTGATGCGGCTTGTGCCGGTCCAAGTTTTGATCCGGAGGATCCGAATCCTGTTGCAAATGAGTTCTATGATATGTTCAACCATGCCGATACTCCGTTATATTCAGGTTGTGATTCTCATTCTGTTCTATCGGTGGTGATGCGGTTATTGACTCTCAAGTCTGATTTTAACTTACCGCAAGAATGCTAGGATCGGATAATTCAGTTTGTTAGAGAGTTTCTGCCAAAAAGAGCGAAGGACTTGCCAGAAAACTTTTACAAGTCAAAGATGATACGAAAACTTGGATTAGGCTACGAAAAGATAGATTGTTGCCAAAATGGATGCATATTGTACTGCAAGGAGAACAATGATAAAGATAAATGTATTTTCTATCACGAGGACCGGTACAAGCCCATTCGGGGCAAAGAAAAATCAACTGCACGAGCAAGGTTGTGCCCCTACAAATACATGCAATTTTTGTTGATCACAAAGAGGCTACAGAGGATGTATATGTCCTCGAATACTGTAGAATACATGACATGGCATAGTAAAGAGCGGAGGATGGATGAAGGAGAATTATCTCATCCATCTGATGGAGAGGCATGGAAGCATTTTGATCGATGTCATCCTGGATTTGCTGCAAAGCCTAGTAATGTTCGACTGGCTTTATGTTATGTTGGATTCACTCCTTTCAGACAGTTGGGGGCTCAGTACTCTTGTTGGTCGATGATTTTGACCCCTTATAATCTACCACCGTGGATGTGCATAAAAACTCCTTATATGTTCTTGACACTTATCATACCCGATCCAAAAAATCCAAAGAAGAACATCGATATCTACTTGCAGCCATTGGTGGACGAGTTGAAATAATTGTGGTAGTTCGGTGTTCAGACGTATGATATATCGATGGAGCAGAACTTTCAGATGAGAGCGATGTTGATGTGGACCATCAATGATTTCCCAGCATACAACATATTATCTGGGTGGAGCACTCATGGTATTATGTCTTGTCCGATATGTATTAAAAAGAGTAAGGCATTCTGCCTTCAGAATGGAGGAAAAGCTTATTTTTTTGATTGCTATCGTAAGTTCCTTCCTATGTCCCATCCATGGAGAAGGACATGTACGCCTTTAGAGCTGGTAAACAGGAACTAACTCCTCCCCTGTTGAGATTGACTGGAGATATAGTTTGGGTAGAGGTAGAGGATTTGTCAACTGTAAAGGAAGATCCGAGATCAGGCCATCACTTAGAAAGTTTCGGACATAGCTATAATTGGACGAAGCGAAGTATCTTTTGGGACTTACCTTATTGGAAGGACAATCTCATAAGACACAATCTTGATGTCATGCATATTAAAAAAATATATTCGACAACATCTTCAATACGGTGATGGATATCAAGGAAAAAACGAAAGACAATCCCAAAGCAAGAAAGGACTTGGAAGTTATTTACAGGCGTCCAGAGTTGCACCTAACACGAAGATCCAATGGTAACTGGGTCAAGCCCTCAGTACCATTTATACTGAGTAGGAATGATAAATTGATAATATGCAATTGTATTACAAATTTGAGATTTCCTGACGGTTACATGTCGAATCTGGCAAGATGTGTCGATCTCAACGAACGCAAGCTGATAGGGATGAAGAGTCATGATTGCCACGTGTTCATGGAACATTTACTTTCTATCGCTCTAAGAGAGATGTTTCCTTCTCAAATATGGGATCCGTTGGCCGAGTTATCTATATTCTTTAGAGATTTGTGTTCGAGTAAGTTGACAGTGCAACATTTGTTTGAACTTGAGGAGAAGATTGTATTGGCATTGTGCAAGTTAGAAAAGATGTCCCCCCCCGGCTTTTTTGATAGTATGGAACATTTGTCGATTCATCTTGCATACGAAGCACGTATCGGTGCTCCCGTCCATTATCGATGGATGTATCCATTTGAGAGGTATAAAATATTTAATTATCTAGTACTAATAATTATTTTATTCAAATAGTTCTAATATTGAATATATTATTTATAGATATCTACATCACCTGAAGAAGAAGGTGGGCAATAAGGCTCATGTAGAAGCTTCGATATGCGAAGCATATATTATTGAGGAGGTTTCAAACTTCTGTTCAATCTACTTCGATACTTATGTCAGAACAAACTGGAATAGAGCACCAAAAAATGATGAAGGTGAGATCGATGAACCGAATCGTAGAATCCGTACTATCTTCAATGTTGGTGGCAAGCCTACAAGTGCTTTTAAGTTACGGTGGTTGGAGGACGATGAGTTTGAAGCCGCTCATCAGTATATCTGCCTAAATAGTAGTATAGAGGAGATGGAAGATATAGAGAAGTAAGAGACATAATTTTTCTACGTTATACTCCAATTTTGCGATATAGTTGTAAAAATTTCTCTAACTTTTCTCGTTTTTATCATAGTATTTTTAGAGCTGAGATAAAAATGGAGAGACCTAGCATTGATGATGATCTTGCTAGAGAGGTTAACAAAAAAATTTCGTCGTGGTTCCATAACTATGTAAGGAGTAGTATCATTTAAATATTCTAAATTCAATTGACCGACGAAAGAGCTTTATCCTAATGACGTTATGATACATGATATTTTAGGTTTTTCGTTCTAGCACACAATTGACCGACGAAAGACTTCAAGCACTAGCTATCGGACCAAGCAAGAGGACGAAATATTGGGATGGATATACCATCAATGGCTTCAAATTTAGAACCACTGATAAGCCTATCAATCACTCATTTGTCGATGAGGAGGCTAATTACACAAAGAATTATGGAGTTTGTGTAAGGGGTTCAGTCTACGACGCCGATCCAGAATTTGACTATTACAATGTTCTAAGAGATATTGTAGAGATGAATTGCTCTTTTGATACCCAAATTGTGCTGTTCAAGTTTGATTGGTTCGACACAACACCCAAGCAAGGATGTAGAATTGACAAACAGTTTGGATTTATTGATATAAAATACGAAAAAAGATATGTAGGTTTCGAACCATTTGTGTTGGCTAGTTAAACGGTCCAAGTGTACTACATGAGTTATCCTAGTCGATGGTGCACTACTCGTGATTGGTGGGCTGTATGCAAAACTAAAGCAAGAAATACATATAATATTGGAGATCAATCATACCAGGAGGATGAAATAGTCATGCCTCAACTAACATATATGGGTTTAGCCGACGTTGACGACATGGAGGTTGACTTTACTGTAGAAGATGATATAGTTGACGAAGAGCTTGACATAGAGGACTTACCTCATGTAGAGGAGGAGTCTGAAATGGACGTATCAGATGAGGAGGATGAATTTGAAGATGAAGGTGAAAGTGGAAGTGATAGTGAAAATGAAGATGAAGAAGATTCGGATTACGCAGAAGATGAAGAAGATTAGTATGTATTACCTATTATATTTGTATTGATTATTTGTATCAACACACCTTTATTTAATTTATATTAGATTTGCATTGATTATTTGTATCATCACATTATTTTTTATTTCTTTCAGATTTACATATGGCGGGACGAGGCCATACACGACATTGAGGATCTAGGCCGACCCGCCCTCCTACTCCTCATAGTATTCCGGCTGCAGATCGCAGAGGAGTTAGCGAGCGATTTGGTTGATGAGGAGGATGGATTATCTCCGCCGTTCACTCGTTCTTCGGTTGGCGGAGCTAGCCCTGATATTCCTTCAGCATCTACTCCTACCGGTGCTGGTGCCCCGTCTTCTACGCCGGAGACTACACCTGTCGCTCCTACTACGACGAACCCATATCCTGGCCTTTTGGTTGACCGTGGAGTGTACATACACGACCAAGATTTGCAGACCCTCCTACTCTACCGGAGCGGCCAGCCAACATCACTCGTCCCAAGCTGTGGGCCGATGGAACGACGTAAGTATATAATTGTTAGTAGACACATTTATTCATACTTTACTTATTATCTAATCGTACATTATTTTGTTTATTCTAGGTTCTTTCCGGTCCAGGCTGGTAGAAATTTGGGCGAGTTGATGCGTAGTCAATTCTATGGTCCCTATCTGAACTTCGGGGACATCCCAGTTGATAGACGATACATTTAGCTCGAGATGCTTAAGGTATGTCTAAATAATATCGTCTTTGTTTACAATATTTCTTAAATATTTGCTCATTTGTTTTTATTTGTCCTTATTTGCAGAAGTTGTACTGGTGGCCGGCGCACAGAGATCAGGCGATCTGGAAGTGCAACAAGTCCGTCGCCAGCAAGAGGTTGAGAGATATGGTCAACGACCAGAAGGCGTTGGCTACACTAAATAGCGCTCTTCGTAAGGAGTGGTTAAAGAGGAATTCTGGGAGGAGATGAAGAAGAAGATGGACACTCCGACCTATAAGGCCAAGTATGAGAAGGCAAAGGCTACACGTGCTACGGGTGGTCACCACACGGGTGGATCCATCCCAATTTTAGAGCATTATCGACGGCTGGTGAGTATTCTTATTTGTTATTTATTGAATTGTTTAAATTTAATGTTTAATTATAAATTGATGTTTAATTGTTACAGTACGAGGAGGTCGCCAGGGGAGGCCGAGACCCGAACGTCGTGGACTTTCCTAAAGTTTTCGAGCGTGCCCATAAGAGAAAGAAGGATGGGAAGCTCGTAGATGATCGGGCGACCAAAGCCTATGTAAGTTTATCGAGTCCTATATCTAATTATGTAAGCCCCCTGAATTTCCCGAATTATTTTTTCGAATTTTCTAATGAATTATTTTCAATAATTCATTTCTATATAATTAATTTTTGATCATTAATGCTCTTTACCGTGCCTTTGACTTTTGGAGCATCAGGGATGTCAGTCTCTAGAAACTTCCTTCTTGAAGTTTGTAGTAGACGAGATTACCTTCACGTTGATATATCATGTCCCATCCCAACTTGTTCCCTTGTACTCTTTTTTGCTTCGTACAAGTTCGGGTCAATTTAGATCATTTAATTATTACCGTAAAATCTGATTTAACTTCCAATTTAATTTTCGGGCCCGACATTGGTCCAATCCAGTCGACCCAAAATATGGCCCTGGCCTGTTTTGAACCAACTATGCACGTGCTACTTGCGTGCCATCGAATTTATTTTTCTTGTGCTCCCATTTCGTCCATGATTTTTTAATAGTTTAAAATTGTTATTTAATTAAATCTTGATCCCGAACCTGTCCGATCTTAACCAATACCCGACCCAATTGGGTGTAGGCCCTATCATGTTTGCCCATACACTCCACTTATATTTTCCTATTTTTTTCTCTACTCAAAATATCTCTCTTACATATAAATATCTCTTTTGCTCTCTTTTATATATATATATATATATATATATATATATATATATATATATATATATATTTATGTATATATATATATATATATATATATATACATATATAATATGATATATGTAAATATCCTCACATCACTCTCCCTCTCCCATTATCATTTAACACATCCCCCCCTTTCCTGTACGAACGTGCCCCCCTCCCTATCTCTTTCTCTTTCTCTTTCTCTCTCTCTATTCTCACCCTCTCACTCTCTTTCTATATTATAAACACACACATATATTAATCCCCACTCTCACTCCTTAGTCACCACAACACACCCAACCCCCATCACTGTCAGCCGAACAACTCTCCCCCCTCTTTTTCTATAATATCAAAATTCTCTCCCTCTCCATCTCATTAATATCTCCCTCTCCCTCTTTTATTTTTTTTCTCACACACACACACCCCCCACACCATCAACGCTGTGGCCGACCCCCTCCTCCTTCTTCACGCCACCACACACCACCACCACTCCGTAACCCCGTCGGCGACCGTCGTTGGGCTGCCTCCGCCGCGTACCCCCAGCAGCGCAGCAGCAGGCAGTAGCGTAGCAACAGCTGCGGCGAGCAGCAGCGCGCACGTGCGCGCGCGCGCGGGCCGCCGTTGTGCGCCGTCGTGCCGTCGCACGGCGCTGCCGCCACTGTGGCCGACCACCCATCGGTGCGCGAGCCCCCGGCGACCACCCCGAGTCCGCCACCATCTTCCCTGACGCGTCGAATAGCCTATTCGTGCGTTTCGAACGAGATCCCGTCGGCTCGCGCGAGTTTTAAACTCGAAAATGGTGCCCCATCGCAGCGACTTCGTGCCGATTTTCTGAAGAATCCGACCGTTGGATCGGCGATTTCTTCACTCCGTTACAACCTCTGTATATCCTTCTTCACCTCTGTCAAATTTCACCCATTAATTTCGTCGTTTGATACATCAAAACCGGCCACCAAGTTGACATTTTAATTTGTACCGTTTTTGGAAAGTTTTGTGACGCCAACTTTGCGGGTTCGTATCTTCGTCGTCGCAGCTCCATTTTGTGTGCCACCAGTTCTGGTGCACAGCTGGTATAACCCTCTTCCTGTCCCCTTTAGATTTCATTTTAGTTTGAGCTTGTTAGGTCGGTCGAATTCGACGCCAAAGTTGGCCATTTGAATTCTTAGTGTTGCACTTGTAAAATTCTATTTTTAACCCGGGACTCCGGATTCAAGTTCTGACACCACCAGTAGACTCGTGGCGTCGTTCTGGTATGTTTTCATATAAAGTTTACTTGATTTGGAGAACGTGGGCCCTGACACGTATTTCGGTGCAAAATAGGTCCTACTTTCTGAGTCAACGAGACTTTTTGACGCCGGCTCATCGGAATCCAATTCTGGATATACCGTTGAGTTCGTATCGTCATTCTGGACTCGTTGACATATAATTTGGTAGGTTTTAGGGGACATTGGTTTCGGCACGCATTTCGGTGCAAGTCGGATACTAATATCCGGGCCAACGGGTCATTTTGAGATCAGCTCATCGGAATCCAATTCCGAATATGCCGTTGAGTTCGTATTGTCATTCTGGACTCGTTGACATATAATTTGCTGAGTTTTAAGGACATTGGCTCCGACACGCTTTTCCGTGTAAATCAGAATTTTAATGTCCTGGTCAACGGACCAATTTGAGATCGGGTCAACGGAATCCAATTCTGGATATACCGTTGGGTTCGTATCGTCATTCTGGATTCGTGGACATATAATTTGTTAGATTTTATGCACTTTTATTTTGGCACATTTTTCGGTACAAAGTGTGTCCAACGACGGACATCATTTTGGCCCGAAATTACCGTTTTGCTTCTGTATCCAAATTGGACTTTTGGACAGGCTATCCTAGCTAATTTGACCATTCTGGACACGTTGGTGATGTTAGTTTCATCATCCGACAATATCTGTAGATTTTTCCCTTTTTGTGTCACCCTATTATTATAATATTTTCTCCTTTTGGTTGTTCTAGAGACCCGTCGATTTCAGTGATTTCTAAATCACCGAAATTCATAAGTTGACCTTGTAGATGTTTATAGAAACTAGTTTTAACCCAGTTTGACCATGGTTGACTACTTTGACTGAACGTCGAAGTAGAGTCAACATTTGACCTAGGTTAGACTAGTTTTGACCTTGGTTGACCACAGTTGACTATTTTGACCAAAAGTCAACCGAAAGTCAACCGTAGCCTAAAATTGACTAGAACTGGACCAGAGTTGACCAGTTGACCAAAGTCAACTGTACGTCAACCTTGACCCAGTTTGTCTTAGTTTGACTTAGTTGACCTAGATGTTAGTACGTCTTTTGACCCTGATCAGCTCTTGTATTATTTCATTTTTAGGTCTGTGGCATTACTCTGAACCCTGATTTATATTGACAGCATGACCCCAGGCGAGTACATTCTCTGATAATATTTCTGTTTTATGATATCGTCTATCTTGTATTTAGTGTAGATACCCTTGTTCTCTTGACACATTGTTCACACGGATTGGTATTTCCCTGGATCCCGTCATGAGATGTTATTCCTCGCTCTCCTTGGTATATCTTGTGCAAGTCTTTCTTGTTCCTTGTGTATTGTATAGACACGATTCCTGCGAAGGCTAGCTACCCTCTCGGAGAATCGCGTGTCATGATGTGTCATGGTTGGATCCACTATACTAGTCGGGGATGGAGAGTATTAGTGTAGATGTGTGGTCATTATCCACCTTGTTGTTCTTGTAGATCTTGTGAGTGTTAATCATACACCCCACGTATGATTAACCAGGCCAGTAGACCTTGTGCAAGACCCAAGCCGGCCACATATTGAAACTAGTACTCACACACTTAGATGATTCTTGTTTCTTGTACATGCCATGATCAGTTTTACTTGCCTTGTTCTAGCACTAGATTTACAGCTTACCTTGCCATGATACTCACATGTACATTTCATAATTTCTTGTATATTCTTTCTATTTACTGCTACATGTTCAATATCGTATAATTAGAACTGTTATTTGAGATTTGTGCTCGTTCCATCCTGACTGGATATGTTGACAAAATTTTAGGAGTAGTTGTGCCACATTTGTTGGACTGCAGGATGATTCTAGTTGAGGTGGTTCACACTGTTCCTCTATGTGAGTTGCTTGGTAGTTATTCCTTAGTTAGTCTTGTTGTTCCTTCTTTATCTTCCTGTCTTATGATCATTGTAGATTCTAGTTGTTTTAGTGATTTTGTTATTATTTCTTGTCTTATCTTCCTTAGTTTCGTGATGTGACATGAGTACATTTCTAGTTATGGATTCTTAGATGTTGTAGTTAGTATAGTACACTTGACAGCGTTCTACCGCCGATACCGCGGCGTAGGCTGGGCATGGCCCACGTATTCGTACTCGTATATCCAGGTGCGGGTCGTGACACGTTTTTAGTGGTGGCCCATGCAGGTCAGTCTTTGTAATTAATGCGAAGTCGTGGTAGTACTTGATCTTATCTGTACTACTGCGAGCCTGCCCTAGGATTAAGATTGAGTAATGTAATATTTTAGGATTTTGGTACTCGGTCACATATTAGGAACTCTTGGTAGATTCCAGGGATGACCCCTGGGAATCTTATTTCGAACTTTTCGAAACTTTTCCCATTCGTTCCTGTCCGCCCTGATTTCTGAAATAATTGTCCGTATCAAACTTTATTCTTTCTTGGAATGAGTTTGTGGACCCAGAGGGAAGGTATAAGTTGAACTTAGATATCCTCTAGGTTGAGAATCGAATATGATTTATCAACCTCGTATCATGGTCGAGGTTTGTTTTAGATTATATTCCACCATTTTCTATCTTGACCTAGGTAGTACCCTCGGGACTTTCCCTGAGATTTTCCTCTGAACCCTAACTCGGAAGTTGTTTCCGTTGTCTCTATTAACTTACCCTTGACTTGTTGTTGAATTTTAAATCTTAATATTCGTTGTTGACCTTTGATTTTATTTTAGATAATTCTTTTAAGAATTGAGTTAAGATATCCTGATAAACATATTTTGGATAAGGACGATGAGAACAGTGTCTACTTTATTTATGGAGTTTAGAATTCATCGCAGTCATATTAGCTAGCGAGACAAGGACATGGAGCCTGATTTGGATATACTATCCTAGTTATGTCATTTAGATTCTCTTACAGCCATACCGGTTGGCGTGGTAAGGAATCTAGATGACATAATTATAGGGTGTATACCATAGTTATGGACTTTATTGTTTATTACCGCTATGCTTACTGGCGTGGCGAGAATTCTGGCAACATGATTTGGGATAGACGTGTATGGTTATCAGATCGTATCTTAAATTGATTCACTTGTTTTAACCTATTGGGCAAGAGCAGTTCCTACTATTACTTATGTTTTCCCATTCTTCTCTTCCCCATTGCATGATGATTTCCTCATCTTACCCTTACTTCCTCCATCTTGGTCAACTATGTCTTGATTCCACCAATTACCTATCTCGTATCTACTTCTGTCAGCCATACTTAGAAAACCTTGAAAATTTTAGAATTTTCATATCTTTTATCTTGGGAGAGATCGAGGAAGTATCGTAATCATCCGTCTCGGAGTAGACATTGTTGGTAGTAGTCGAAGAAAAGCGAGATGATTACCCCGGCTTCCTCCTACGATCCTATATTCTGGTTTCTATGATAACAGAAGCAATTCAATTCTACATCCTTGATTTGTTTATTATATTTTGATATCGTGAGATTGATCCTCTCTGCTTGACCAATCGATTCTGGTTGTCTAGTTAATCGTGCCAAAGAGTCTTGATTGTTGATTAAACTTAAATGGTTTCGAATTCCATTGGGATATGATTTCCTTCTTAGATGCTCGTGTCCAGACTTCGTTGATTTTGTTCTCCATCTTGCCCAAATTCTGATTTACTCAAAACTTGATCAATTTAACTCGTGCTGAGACTAAATTATTTATTTTTTTATCGTGATTGGACAATGCTATCATCACTCGTGCTTTAAACTTTCGATTCAATTCTGACAAATGACTAAATTCTATTCTAATCATGATTAGGCTCCATACTATCCTTGATTATGTCGGAGTCTCATGTTGGTCATGCCTAAACCGTTATACTTTTGACCAAGGTTGAGCTGACCGTATCTATGATCGTATTAAGATTCAATTTTGAGCATGTTTGGATTTTGAAACACTCGTGCCTATACTCTTTTCGACTTTGATTTGATTTTCTAATTGTATCTGAAATTTCCTTGTGCTTAATCATGCCTAGATGATCTAGCGTGACTAAGTCAACTTGGAGTTCCTTGATCGTAATCTTACCGATCATAACTATGCATATCATCTTGCTTCTAAATTGTGCCTTTAAGACCTTGATTTTGAATTCATGATTTATTCGTCATTCACAACTGAACTTGGATCTTGACCGTGCTTATGTGACCTATAACCCGATTTCTATCAATTCTATCTCTCAATCGTGCTATACTCAAATTTTTTTCTCTCTCCATTGCTTCTCTTAGCCTTGTTTTAGATTATGACTATCCGACTTTGATTTTCATGATCTTGATAATCTTAACCCTAAATCTAATTTCATCGAGCTGAAATCCTATTAATCAATGTTTGACTCGATTGTAACCGGACGAAGCTCAAGTTTTGATTTCGTTGTCATATCTAAATCGTGCCCCAATGACTTGACTTATTTCTGAAATCACGCACATATTATTTTGTTTGTATCATGATTCTATTGTGCCAAATCCCTTATCGTGCCTGAACAATTTTGAATCGATTATCTTGATCGTGCAAAAACTCGTCATTCTTGGATCATGCCTAAATATTGCTTAAATCTTCTATCCTGTTTTAACCCCCACTACCAACCTTAATTTCGAGGACAAAATTTCTATAAGGTGGGTAGGATGTAAGCCCCCTGAATTTTTCGAATTATTTTTCCGAATTTTCTAATAAATTATTTTCAATAATTCATTTCTATATAATTAATTTTTGATCATTAATGCTCTTTACCATGCCTTTGACTTCTGGAGCATCAGGGATGTCAGTCTCTAGAAACTTCCTTCTTGAAGTTTGTAGTAGACGAGATTACCTTCACGTTGATATATCATATCCCATCCCAATTTGTTCCCTTGTACTCTTTTTTGCTTTGCGCAAGTTCGGGTCAATTTAGACCATTTAATTATTACCGTAAAATCTGATTAAACTTCTAATTTAATTTTCGGGCCCGACATCGGTCCAATCCAGTCGACCCAAAATATGGCCCTGGCCTGTTTTGAGCCAAATATGCACGTGCCACTTGCGTGCCATCGAATTTATTTTCCTTGTGCTCCCATTTCGTCCATGATTTTTTAATAGTTTAAAATTGTTATTTAATTAAATCTTGGTCCCGAACCTGTCCGATCTTAGCCAGTACCCGACCCAATTGGGTGTAGGCCCTATCATGTTTGCCCATACACCCCACTTATATTTTTCTATTTTTTCCTGTACTCAAAATATCTCTCTTACATATAAATATCTCTTTTGCTCTCTTTTATATATATATATATATATATATATATATATATATATATATATATATATATATATATATATATATATATATTTTTTTTTTTTTATATATATATATATATATACATATATAATATGATATATGTAAATATCCTCACATCACTCTCTCTCTCCCATTATCACTTAACACATCCCTCCCCTTTCCTGTACGAACGTGCCCCCTCCCCATCTCTTTCTCTTTCTCTCTCTCTATTCTCACCCTCTCACTCTCTTTCTATATTATAAACACACACATATATTAATCCCCACTCTCTCTCCTTAGTCACCACAACACACCCAACCCCCATCACTGTCAGCCGAACAACTCTCCCCCCTCTCTTTCTATAATATCAAAATTCTCTCCCTCTCCATCTCATTAATATCTCCCTCTCTCTCTCTTTTATTTTTTTCTCACACACACACCCCCCACACCATCAGCACTGTGGCCGACCCCCTCCTCCTTCTTCACGCCACCACACACCACCACCACTCCGCAACCCCGCCGGCGACCGCCGCTGGGCTGCCTCCACCGCGCGCCTCCAGCAGCACAGCAGCAGGCAGCAGCGTAGCAACAGCTGCGGCGAGCAGCAGCGCGCACGTGCGCACGCGCGCGGGCCGCCGTTGTGTGTCGTCGTGCCGCCGCACGGCGCTGCCGCCACTGTGACCGACCACCCACCAGTGCGCGAGCCCCCAGCAACCACCCCGAGTCCGCCACCATCTTCCCTGACGCGCCGAATAGCCTATTCGTGCGTTTTGAACGAGATCCCGTCGGCGCGCGCGAGTTTTGAACTCGAAAATGGTACCCCGTTGCAGCGACTTCGTGCTGATTTTCTGGAGAATCCGACCGTTGGATCAGTGATTTCTTTGCTCCGTTACAATCTCGGTATATCCCTCTTCGCCTCTGTCAAATTTCACCCGTTAATTTCGTCGTTTGATACATCAAAACCGGCCACCAAGTTGACGTTTTAATTTGTACCATTTTTGGACAGTTTTGTGACGCCAACTTCGCGGGTTCGTATCTTCGTCGTTGAAGCTCCGTTTTGTGCGCCACCAGTTCCGGTGCACAGCTGGTATAACCCTCTTCCTGTCCCCTTTAGATTTCATTTAAGTTTAAGCTTGTTAGGTTGGTCGAATTCGACACCAAAGTTGGCCGTTCAAATTCTTAGTGTTACACTTGTAAAATTCTATTTTTGAACCCGGGACTCCGGATTCAAGTTCTGATACAACCAATAGACTCGTGGCGTCGTTCTGGTTTGTTTTCATATAAAGTTTGCTTGATTTGGAGAACGTGGGCCCTGGTACGTATTTCGGTGCAAAGCGGGTCCCACTTTCTGAGTCAACGGGACTTTTTGACGCCGGCTCATCGGAATCCAATTTCGGATATACCGTTGAGTTCGTATCGTAATTCTGGACTCGTTGACATATAATTTGGTAGGTTTTAGTGGACATTGGTTCCGGTACGTACTTCGGTGCAAGTCGGATACCAATATCTGGGCCAACGTGTCATTTTGAGATCGGCTCATCGGAATCCAATTCCGGATATACCGTTGAGTTTGTATCATCATTCTGGACTCGTTGATATATAATTTGCTGAGTTTTAAGGACATTGGCTCCGACACGCTTTTTCGTGTAAATCGGAATTTCAATGTCCTGGTCAACGGACCAATTTGAGATCGGGTCAACGGAATCCAATTCTGGATATACCGTTGGGTTCCTATCGTCAGCTTGGATTCGTAGACATATAATTTGTTAGATTTAGTGTACTTTTATTTTGGCATATTTTTCGGTACAAAGTGTGTCCAACGGCGGACATCATTTTGGCCCAAAATTACCGTTTTGCCCCTGTATCCAAATTGGACTTTTGGACAGGCTATCCTAGCTGATTTGACCATTCTGGATACGTTGGTGATATTAGTTTCATCATCCGACAACATCTGTAGATTTTTCCCTTTTTGTGTCACCCTATTATTATAATATTTTCTCCTTTTGGTTGTTCTAGAGACCCGTCGATTTCAGTGATTTCTAAATCACCGAAATTCATAAGTTGACCTTGTAGATGTTTATAGAAACTAGCTTTAACCCAGTTTGACCATGGTTGACTACTTTGACTGAACGTCGCAGTAGAGTCAACATTTGACCTAGGTTAGACTAGTTTTGACCTTGGTTGACCACAATTGACTATTTTGACCAAAAGTCAATCGGAAGTCAACCGTAGCCTAAAATTGACTAGAACTGGACCAGAGTTGACCAGTTGACCAAAGTCAACTGTACGTCAACCTTGACCCAGTTTGTCTTAGTTTGACTTAGTTGACCTAGATGTTAGTACGTCTTTTGACCCTGATCAGCTCTTGTATTATTTTATCTTTAGGTCTGTGGCTTTACTCTGAACCCTGATTCATATTGACAGCATGACCCCAGGCGAGTACATTCTCTGATAATATTTCTGTTTTATGATATCGTCTATGTTTCTTGTATTTAGTGTAGATACCCTTGTTCTCTTGACACATTGTTCACACGGATTGGTATTTCCCTGGATCCCGTCATGAGATGTTATTCCTCGCTCTCCTTGGTATATCTTGTGCAAGTCTTTCTTGTTCCTTGTGTATTGTATAGACACGATTCCTGCGAAGGCTAGCTACCCTCTCGGAGAATCGCGTGTCATGATGTGTCATGGTTGGATCCACTATACTAGTCGGGGATGGAGATTATTAGTGTAGATGTGTGGTCATTATCCACCTTATTGTTCTTGTAGATCTTGTGAGTGTTAATCATACACCCCACGTATGATTAACCAGGCCAGTAGACCTTGTGCAAGACCCAAGCCGGCCACATGTTGAAACTAGTACTCACACACTTAGATAGATGATTCTTGATTCTTGTACATGCCATGATCAGTTTTACTTGCCTTGTTTTAGCACTAGATTTACAGCTTACCTTGCCATGATACTCACATGTACATTTTATGATTTCTTGTACATTCTCTCTATTTACTGCCACATGTTCAATATCGTATAATTAGAATTGTTATTTGAGATTTGTGCTCGTTCCATCCTGACTGGATATGTTGATAAAATTTTAGGAGTAGTTGTGCCACATTTGTTGGACTGCAGGATGATTCTAGCTGAGGTGGTTCACACTGTTCCTCTATGTGAGTTGCCTGGTAGTTATTCCTTAGTTAGTCTTGTTGTTCTTTCTTTATCTTCCTGTCTTATGATCATTGTAGATTCTAGTTGTTCTAGTGATATTGTTATTATTTCTTGTCTTATCTTTCTTAGTTTCGTGATGTGACATGAGTACATTTCTAGTTATGGATTCTTAGATGTAGTTAGTATAGTACACTTGACAGCGTTCTACCGCCGATACTGCGGCGTAGGCTGGGCGTGGCCCACGTATTCGTACTCGTATATCCGGGTGCTGGTCGTGACAAATTACATTTTGCTTTTGTCTTTATGTACTTAACTATATTTAGTTTACCTAAATAGTTAGTCCGAACTCTAATATAAATATTAACTCTAAATCATAACCCTAAGTAGCATTATAAATCAAAGAATAATTTAGGAGACGTATGAGAACGTAACCATAATAATACTTAATAGTAAATAAAACATGAGTATTAACTATAAATCTATTCACCTATATAAATATAGGAGACGTATGAGACTTTAGAGAGGCAAGTCGGTGAGGGAGGGACTGTCGAGGGATCTGAGACTAGTCAGCCACCGACGCCGGCTGTAAGGATCGACTTGTCGATACAAGCCGTCGGTAGAGGGAAAGGGGAGCAGCGTGTACGATACCGAATTGTTGGCATCCCAGCCGTCCATTTATTCCAGAGCTCCTCTATCTCCACTACCTCTACCTCCACCTCCACCTCCACAGACTGACGATACTGCCGACGCCTACACTTTGTGGCAGATTACACAAATTTTGGTGGGCCTACAGTGTCAGGTGAGCCAGATGAGCAAAGTTCTAAGCACAGCAGGTCTGAATCCTGCTGCCACTGCACCGGCTCCAGCTTCGACCTCAGCGCCTCTGGCAACGACTGCTCCTTCGACCACAGCACCTCCGACGACCACAACGCCTCTTGTCGTGCTGCCGACACTTCCAGACGTTCCTGTCCAGGATGTACAACGGATCGTCACTTTGGTCCTGGGGCAGTTATATGCATGCGGACGGCCGGCTATGCCTACGCCACTTCCTCCACCTCCTCCACCATCAGTTTGATTTTTGTTTATTTCTTTGTTGTATTTAATGATAAATTTGATAAACTTTAGGGAGTTTGTATCTATTGAAGTTGTATATGTACTATATTGCGACTGCTGGACGAGTTTGTATCTATTGGAGTTGTTTGGATAGGCATTTGGAGTTCAATTTATTGTATATATTGGTGTTTTGGTTAATTTTTGTATATATTGGTGTTATATTTCATGTATATCATTTGACTGTAATGTATATTAGGGTTATATTGGTGTTTGTATCTATTCACAGGTTTGAGCAAAGCTGGAACAATTTAGTCTGGCAACAATAAGAAGCTTAGCGACTGACCAGCGACGGAATAGCGACAGAAATCTGCAAAATTTGCAAGCTAGCGACTAACTACCGGCGGCTAAGCTATGAATATCTGTAGGTGTCACGCCCCAGAACCAAAATACTGGAGAGCGGGGGCAGACATATCCAGCTACGTATAATGAAATGGGATCCACTCCACTATACGGTCACGGCTGTCTAGATATATAAGGGTTTATCTACAAGCCATCAGTCTTTTAAGGTCACTAACAAGCCTAGTGTCTCAATCACGAGCAAATAGGTAAATATTATAAGATGTAAGATCACCAAATATACAATAGTAAGGCGTCCCAAACATTACATATTCAGCTGATCATGAAGCTAGTCGTTACAAAATGTGAGGACTAGCAAGAGTTTTCGTCATACATGATCAACCCTAGGTTGCCAATCATGTTACAGCCCGTAGGCAGACAATAAGTAAATGTACACGAGCTAACACTTGCTCGGCGGCTAAACGCCTCAAAAGAATAATTTTACAATAGAGTGGGAGAGCAAAAATAAACCCACTCGTTGCCAGGATTCCGTCTAATGGTCACCATGTGGCTGGAAGGTCGGTAGATCCTCTAGTACTGCTCCGGTATCTGGCCATACAAAACCAGCTGGGTCGGACCCCAGAAAGAGCAAGTGCCACAAAGGAGGCTTCACTTAGGAACTAAAACCAGCAATTAGCACAAAAATATATATAAAAGACAGTAATTAAAGAAAAGCAGGACAGGTGATATACGATGAGATAACCATGGGACTATTCAGATAACCAGGTTACAACCCGTAAACCAAACAAGGACCGGGGTTGTAACCCTTCGTCTGAACAGAACTTGGTTTCTTCCACCATTTATCGGCAAGATAAAATAAGAAATCAGGACATGTGACAATCTTGTACATGATCAAGACAAGACTAGACTGATTATACTGCATCAAATCAATCACGGCCAAGCAATAAGTACGGCTTGATACTTTAACTAACTAGGGTTATCACAGGCCTAGTTACTAGCAAGATGCAGCGAGATTATTCTACAGCCACAAGCCCTGCAGACCATCCAGGCTATCCAGACGCAATTAGGGGTTGAATTCGAGTGGGTACATCGTCCAAGAAACGCATGTACCCTTAGGTGACTTAGAGGGTGCAACACATGACAGTGTGCTGGAAATGTGCCCTACTCGACGACAGGCTACAGATCCCAAGTGGGGCGCCCAGATAACGGGATTGCCTGTAGCTGGGAAATCTCTTCATGACTACTGGATTATTCTAGTGATTAGCCTTAGTCGATTTCAGTGGGTGCCCCTGACCGTGGTACTCAAGGGTCCCCATCCTAGACATGTTGTAGGACAAGACGGGTTCATTTGCACAAGCACAATCGTCCACGGTGTCCAGGTCATTCAATCTTGTCATGTCGTGTTAGCCGTCGCAACAGCATTTCAAGGAATATCATGCCAGGTTTATCATGTCAAGAGTGCGCCACAGCAGGCCACTATCAAGAATTATCATGGCAAGTTCATTGTCAAGTCAAGTTATCTTGTCAGGGGTGCACCACGACGGGTCACTATCAAGTCAGGGCATTTATCAAGGAGGGGAGAAACTTGTGTAATAATAATATAATATATATATATATATATATATATATATATATATATATATATATTCTAGAAGTCAAGGAGAAACTCTACAACTTTTATGTTGGGAGTGGGAAGAAATTCTGACCACAATTCAGGTAAATAAAACATTTAAATGATCAAAGTGGACCCCATGCGGCCCAAAAGTGGGAGAACAAACATACGGTCAAAGAGAGTGGGAGGCCACCCATGCGGCCAGCCAAAACTTATGCGGCCAGAAAAATAGCTGAAGGGGGCCATGCGGCCAAGAGTAAATGCTAACAAGAAATATTCATGCAGTCAGAAAGACAGAGAGTGGGAAGACAATAATTGCGAGCTTCCACTCAAGCAAAAAAAAGGGACACGTGGCCACTCAAGTACAGAGGCCATGTGGGACTCAACAATTAATACAGTAAGAAAAGTTCACGTGAACCTTTAATTAATGGTTCACGTGACCAAGCAATGATTACATTATTTTATAGTATGCCATCCAAGTATATAAGGCCATGCGGCTACAATTAATAAATGGCCACTGTCCATGTGGCTAGGAATTATTCTCATGCGGCCAGTCTTTTGCATTCGGCCAGAGATGTTCCTAGCAAATATTTAATTGCTATGAATAGCATGCGGCTACACGTGCTCAGCCAAGCAAATTACTAATGCATATAAAATAGAAGAAAAGGGCCATGCGGCTACTGAATGTCTAAGGGTCAGCAATGGAATAAAGGCTATTGGCCAAAAGTGGACTTGGCCATGCGGCTAGTCATGCATGCTCGCAGGCAATACATTTAATATATGCATTAAATAATATATACACAATATATTAATATATTTAATGTATATCACATGTACATGCATGCGGATGACTTCTCCAAGGAAGGGCATAAAAATATATAAAATAGTAAGGACTTAAATGCATTCAAATGCATTCTTATGCGGCTACATTCTCAGAATGCTTTAATCCAAGCATTAAAGCATAAAACATAAAATAGTAAGGGCCTAAATGCATTATGCATTCAAATGCATTCTTATGCGGCTACTTTAACAAAATGCATTAGAAAAGTGCATTCAAGTAATGCTTTAATACAATGCTTTAGGAAAAATGCATTAACAAAATCAAATGCATTAGGAAACTTTGATCCTGATGCAACTTTGGTCCTGATGCATTTTTCCTTATGCGGCTACATTCTCAGAATGCTTTAGGAAAAGTGCATTAGAACAATGCATTAAATGCATGCTTTTTAAAAAATAAAATACTGTATGCATTAGGTGCACGTTGAAATATTGCATACAAAATAGTGCAGGCATATGCGGCTAGCTACTGTACATGTTCGTGCAAGCAAAGCTTGCATTAATTAATGCATTTTAGAGAACACATGCCTTAATAATTTAGCATGCAAGCAAGTTTGCCAGCACATGCATTTAAATAATGCATATGCGGCTCACTTGTTAGTTGCATGTGGCCAAGTGCTGAAAAATGTCCATGCGGCTCAAAAATTTCTCGTAGGTCAAATTGGACCAAACGAAATTCTCTGCAATCATAGGATCATCAACTTAGCAAAATATAAAAGTTTGATGGATCAAAATCCTGTAAACCGAAAATACCACAAAACTAGATCTACAAAAATTTAACCATGGAAATGAAAAATGTCAAGTACTAAAGTGGGTTAGAAACACATGAGGAAGACAATGGAACAATAAAAATAGAATTCCTCCATGAAGCAAGATGTACTTGCCTAAGCTCTCCACTCTCTCTCTGGTAGGTGAAGAGTAAAGATGGAGAAGAAGAAATGAGTAATGAGTAATAATGGAAGAGAGAGAGAGAGAATGGGATAGATATTTATGGTGGGAGTGGTGGTAGGTGGGAGTGGTTCTTCACATAAAACCAAACCAAGCCAAACCTACTAAACCGAACCAAACCAAGCCAATGCGATGCCATGATGAACTATGCTAATGCAACATGCAAAAAAAAACCAAGGCTAACTAATTATTACAAACCAGAAATACGAGTCCGAAATACGTACACGTATTCCCAATACGTAATACGAACCACGGGCATTACAACTCTACCCACCTTAAAAGAATTTCGTCCTCGGAATTTAATCAAGAGGCTAGAGATGCATGGACAAGCTATACTAAGCAATCAATCATGCAATCATGTATGTAAGCAAGAAAATTGAAGGCACGAAAAAGAGGGAAGATATCCCGCTAAAAACCTCTCTGCCGGTTCTGGATCTGAGCTTGGACCTGGGCATACTGCTGGGGTCTTTGTAACTGGAAGGCTAGGGCCTGAGGCGGCAATGGCCTCGGAGGCTGGTACTGCTGCTGAAACACTTGGGCCTGAGGCGGCAATGGCCTTGGCAATGGATACTGCTGCTGCTGCTGGACTGGGGCTGGTCCCCTTACCGAGGGACTAGTCTGGGCCGATGACGAACTGGCCCTATTCGGACAGGACCCTATCTTGTGGTCCGGTGCCCCACAAGCCAAACACATTCCCTGAGCTTTGCGACACTCTGAAACAACGTGTCCTGGCTTCCCACAATGAGTGCAGCCCATTGCGGAAGACTGCTTCTGCTTCTGCTGCTGAGGGGACGTGACCGACGTCACTGAGGCCGCCTGCCTCGGAGTTTTAATTGTCAAAGCCCTGACTGCCGGGGCTGGTGCTGTCGACTGGGTCATCTGGCCGTGAGATCGCTTCCGACCCCCGGTCCTGTCCACAATCCTGTGGGAGGTATACTCGTGCCTCCTGGCTGCCCTCAACACTGCGTCAAAAGTCTGATGCTCAAACTGTTCTACTGCCAACAAAATCTCGAGGTGGAGCCCCTGCTGGAACCGCTGGGCTCTGTCAAACTCGATCGCCACTAAGGTTGGAGCAAACCGACTAAGCCTGGAGAACTCGGCCGCATACCCATCGACCGTCCTGCCTCCTTGCTTCAGATTGGTGAACTTGGTCTGAAGATCATACCGAGCCACCGCATCGAAGTACTTGGTCTGGAACCTCTCTCTGAATACGGCCCATGAGATAGGGGCCACTAATCCCACGGTCTGTGCTGTCCACCAGCTGCGGGCAAGATCCAGTAACTGCAGGCACACCACGACCACTTTCTTGTCTTCTGGGGTCCTGGCTGCCTCTAGAATCACTTCTGTGTCCTGAAGTCAAGCATCTGCGGCGATAGCATCTTAGCTGTCGTCGAAGAATGGAGGGTTCAGGCGCTTGAAACTGTTCACTGCACTGTTCCTTGGATGACCGCCTCTGTTCAGAGCATCTTCCACTGCCTGGTGCAAGGCATCACCTCTACGATCCTGGGAAGCTAACAGGGTCCTGATAAGACCCACCAAAGTGCCATCATCGGGCTCTGCAGGCTGGATGGGCTGAACTGGTGGCTCAGGATCTCCGGTAGGCATGACTCGGGAGGCTGCTCCTTTGTGCTGGACCTGATCTTCTTGTTGTTGCTGATCTACGGGAGGTGCTCCGCCTTGCTGATCGGCAGGTCCAGGTTTAATGCCGCTGAAGAAGACGACATGGGAACAATAAGGAAGGACCAGGACAGATCAACGATTACAAGCATGTGATCATGATAAGAATGTCAGGGATTCAGAGAATACTAACATAGATCAAGGACGAGTACTGATTAAGACATCTATTCGGTAAACCCTCACATATCTTGATTTACAAGACCTGCATGGGCCACCACTTAAACCATGTCACGCCCCAGAACCAGAATACTGGAGAGCGGGGGCAGACATAGCCAGCTACGTATAATGAAATGGGATCCACTCCACTATACGGTCACGGTTGTCTAGATATATGAGGGTTTATCTATAAGCCATCAGTCTCTTAAGGTCAATAACAAGCCTAGTGTCTCAATCACGAGCAAATAGGTAAATATTACAAGATGTAAGATCACCAAATATACAATAGTAAGGCATCCCAAACATTACATATTCAGCTGATCATGAAGCTAGTCGTTACAAAATGTGAGGACTAGCAAGAGTTTTCGTCATACATGATCAACCCTAGGTTGCCAATCATGTTACAGCCCGTAGGCAGACAGTAAGTAAAATGTACACGAGCTAACACTTGCTCGGCGGCTAAACGTCTTAAAAAAATAATTTTACAATAGAGTGGGAGAGCAAAAATAAACCCACTCGTTGCCAGGATTCCGTCTAGTGGTCACCATGTGGCTGGAAGGTCGGTAGATCCTCTGGTGCTGCTCCGGTATCTGGCCATACAAAACCAGCTGGGTCAGACCCCAGAAAGAGCAAGTGCCACAAAAGAGGCTTCACTTAGGAACTAAAACCAGCAATTAGCACAAAAATATATATAAAAGACAGTAATTAAAGAAAAGCAGGACAGGTGATATACGATGAGATAACCATGGGACTATTCAGATAACCAGGTTACAACCCGTAAACCAAACAAGGACCAGGGTTGTAACCCTTCGTCTGAACAGAACTTGGTTTCTTCCACCATTTATCGGCAAGACAAAATACGAAACCAGGACATGTGACAATCTTGTACATGATCAAGACAAGACTAGACTGATTATACTGTATCAAATCATTCACGGCCAAGCAATAAGTACAGCTTGATACTTTAACTAACTAGGGTTATCACAGGCCTAGTTACTAGCAAGATGCAGCGAGATTATTCCACAGCAACAAGCCCTGCAGACCATCCAGGCTATCCGGACGAAATTAGGGGTTGAATTCGAGTGGGTACATCGTCCAGGAAATGCATGTACCCTTAGGTAACTTAGAGGGTGCAACACATGATAGTGTGCTGGAAATGTGCCCTACTCGACGGCAGGCTACAGATCCCAAGTGGGGCGCCCAGATAACGGGATTGCCTGTAGCTGGAAAATCTCTTCATGACTACTGGATTATTCTAGTGATTAGCCTTAGTAGATTTTAGTGGGTGCCCCTGACCGTGGTACTCAGGGGTCCCCATCCTAGACATGATGCAGGACAAGACGAGTTCATTTGCACAAGCACAATCGTCCACGGTGTCTAGGTCATTCAATCTTGTCATGTCGTGTTAGCCGTCGCAACAGCATTTCAAGGAATATCATGCCAGGTTTATCATGTCAAGAGTGCGCCACAGCAGGCCACTATCAAGAATTATCATGTCAAGTTCATTGTCAAGTCAAGTTATCTTGTCAGGGGTGTACCACGGCGGATCACTATCAAGTCAGGGCATTTATCAAGGAGGAGAGAAACTTGTGTAATAATAATATAATATATATATATATTCTAGAAGTCAAGAAGAAACTCTACAACTTTCATGTTGGGAGTGGGAAGAAATTCTGACCACAATTCAGGTAAATAAAACATTTAAATGATCAAATTGGACCCCATGCGGCCCAAAAGTGGGAGAACAAACATGCGGTCAAAGAGAGTGGGAGGCCACCCATGCGGCCAGCCAAGCTTATGTGGCCAAAAAAATAGCTGAAGGGGGCCATGCGGCCAAGAGTAAATGCTAACAAAAAATATTCATGCAGTCAGAAAGACAGAGAGTGGGAAGACAATAATTGCGAGCTTCCACTCAAGCAAAAGAAAAGGGACACGTGGCCACTCAAGTACAGAGGCCATGTGGGACTCAACAATTAATGCAGTAAGAAAAGTTCACGTGAACCTTTAATTAATGGTTCACGTGACCAAGCAATGATTACATTATTTTATAGTATGCCATCCAAGTATATAAGGCCATGCGGCTACAATTAATAAATGGCCACTATCCAGGCGACTAGGAATTATTCTCATGCGGCCAGTCTTTTGCATGCGGCCAGAGATGTTCCTAGCAAATATTTAATTGCTATGAATAGCAAGCGGCTACACGTGCTCAGCCAAGCAAATTACTAATGCATATAAAATAGAAGAAAAGGGCCATGCGGCTACTGAATGTCTAAGGGTCAGCAATGGAATAAAGGCTATTGGCCAAAAGTGGACTTGGCCATGCGGCTAGTCATGCATGCTCGCAGGCAATGCATTTAATATATGCATTAAATAATATATACACAATATATTAATATATTTAATGTATATCACATGTACATGCATGCGGCTGACTTCTCCAAGGAAGGGCATAAAAATATATAAAATAGTAAGGACTTAAATGCATTAAATGCATTCAAATGCATTCTTATGCGGCTACATTCTCAGAATGCTTTAATCCAAGCATTAAAGCATAAAACATAAAATAGTAAGGGCCTAAATGCATTAAATGCATTCAAATGCATTCTTATGCGGCTACTTTAACAAAATGCATTAGAAAAGTGCATTCAAGTAATGCTTTAATATAATGCTTTAGGAAAAATGCATTAACAAAATCAAATGCATTAGGAAACTTTGGTCCTGATGCAACTTTGGTCCTGATGCATTTTTCCTTATGCGGCTACATTCTCAGAATGCTTTAGGAAAAGTGCATTGGAACAATGCATTAAATGCATGCATTTTTAAAAATAAAATACTGTATGCATTAGGTGCACGTTGAAATATTGTATGCAAAATTGTGCAGGCATATGCGGCTAGCTACTGTACATGTTCGTGCAAGCAAGGCTTGCATTAATTAATGCATTTTAGAGAACACATGTCTTAATAATTTAGCATGCAAGCAAGTTTGCCAGCACATGCATTTAAATAATGCATATGCGGCTCACTTGGCAGTTGCATGCGGCCAAGTGCTGAAAAATGTCTATGCGGCTCAGAAATTTCTCGTAGGTCAAATTGGACCAAACGAAATTCTCTGCAATCATAGGATCATCAACTTAGCAAAATATGCAAGTTTGATGGATCAAAATCCTGGAAACCAAAAATACCATAAAACTAGATCTACAAAAATTTAACCATGGAAATGAAAAATGCCAAGTACTAAAGTGGGTTAGAAACACATGAGGAAGACAATGGAACAATAAAAATGGACTTCCTCCATGAAGCAAGATGCACTTGCCTAAGCTCTCCACTCTCTCTCTGGTAGGTGAAGAGTAAAGATTGAGAAGAAGAAATGAGTAATGAGTAATAATGGAAGAGAGAGAGAGAGAGTGGGATAGATATTTATGGTGGGAGTGGTGGTAGGTGGGAGTGGTTCTTCACATAAAACCAAACCAAGCCAAACCTACTAAACCGAACCAAACCAAGCCAATGCGATGCCATGATGTACCATGCTAATGCAACATGCAAAAAAAAAAACTAAGGCTAACTAATTATTATAAACCAGAAATACGAGTCCGAAATATGTACACGTATTTCCAATACGTAATACGAACCACGGGCATTACAGTAGGCTTCGCGACGGACTAGCGATGGAATTTGCCGTCGCTAAGGTTCTGTCTGATACCAAAAGCGTATCAGACGAGTCAGCGATGGAATTTGCCGTCGCTAAGCTTCTGAAATATTTATTTTTTTTTGCTCACAAAAATATGTGGCAATCCATCGCTATGTTGTTGCCGTGTTTGCCGACGGTTTATATTCGTTGCTAATCCGTCGCTATAATTAGTCGGTATTTTCGTCGGTAAGCCGTCGCCATATAGCGACGTTATAGTTATCGACGTCCTATTTCGGTCGGTAATCCGTCGGTAAATTACTTTAGCGACGGAAATATAGTATTTAGCGGCGGAAATATACGTCGCTAAATACCAATATTTTAGTAGTGATAACATGCTAGTATCACAAAAATATTATAATAAACATAAATTTATATAAACTAAAGTACAAGTGACAATGTATACTTTTCTTATCCGCATTTGAGTAGAGTCGACATATCGGACACGATCGTATCGAACAAGGAGGGACACACTAATTGATAATTGCTGAACGAAACCCAAATCTTGAGATAAGAGTTTCCATGAATCCGTAATAATACGGAGAATCACTATACAACATCCAAACGTAAAAAAAAAGGGTCCAATGAGGAAGGTCCACCGGAGTCGAACTGGACCAACACACGTACCCCACAAGACCCAAAAAATGAGACAAGTACTTAGAATACTCTCGATTTTATTATCCAAGTAGCGAATTATTGAAACAAAATGCATGGCTAGATTATGGGCCGCACAAAGGGCTCGGAGATATGAATTCCAGAATCTGATAAAAAATATCATCGTAGGACAAGATCGACGTCCTGAGTTCAACAACAGAGATCTCATCGACGTCCTGAGTTCAACAACAGAGATCTCTTCGTGATTTGTTGACTGTGAAAGAAGTTACAGTTCTATGCTGATACAGTCAAAATAGTAAATGGGATGGATATGGTGCGACAACTTCGTGACCGTTCGGTGAAACTTGAATCCATAAGCCGTACATGTCAGGGTCGAATTGTGCGTCTTTTAGAGCAATTGGTTCGAGCTCCGGTCGAGGGAGACGGTACATGAAGGGGGTCATTTCGTAATGGAAAATTGGGAACCCTTGTTTCAGGTTTTTATCAGCTATCAGGGGGATTTGCCGACGATGTGCAAGGGGTAGGGAATGGGGTGTAGGCACTTAAAAAAAAGCGGAGTGGGGTTCAGTTCTAGAAATATTTCGGGGGCAAAAGAACCACCACACAAAGAACCGGAGCATCCCTAGAAAGTAAGTCACCAACAAGATGAAGGATCGGCTCCTAGGAGTTAATATTAGGACTGAGGCCACACCATGCAAATAAGGAGCCAATCCTGCTTTTGAGATCCTCGAGAAGATTAAACAAGTACTCTTAAGAAAGCCTACATCACAAGCATCAAAGCCCACTTTAGGCAGCGAAGCCTACTTCAAAGACACAAAAGCCTATGTTGCGTCATACTAGTGTACTTTTTTCTCCGAGGCCATGCAGAAACACCCCCTCCCCCCCCACACACACCCCACTACCACCGCCCCCCCTCCTCACGCACTGACAAAAAAATTGTGGTCCGTATAAAAGCAAAAATACGTCCTTTTTTCTAGCTAAACGGAATGGGACATGTAGGCCGACTGAAACCAGTTTCGTATAAATCTCGAGATTTTTTAATTTATTTGACATAAATAGTAATTTTTAGATTTTTTAATATATTTTTAAAAACAAATATTTATTACTGTATATAGTCTTAGTAGTGGTTAAGTTTGGGGATGCATATTGATTAGGAGTTTTGGCATGGTTAGTGTAGTCGTGTGCTATGGCTAGCATATTAGTCATGGTAGGGATAACCTAGACATATTTATGTCCCTTGTATGGTAATAAGTCAAGTTGTGACTTAACCCATATTTTCAGCTTAATTAATTATAAAGGTTTTTCATTTTTTATGAGACTCGGTTGTACCAAACTAGCCCAAACTCGACCCGAACCAAACCTAAATCCATGTAGACAGTCAAAATACGTCCATATAGATATATATTTTATATATATATATATTTTAAATTAATATGTTTTTATTTTTGGAAAGTTTCTATTTATAGAAAGTGTCTAGGTGTAATCATAGTTGGCATTAGTTTATATTTGACCCAAAGTCAAACCAAATCCTAATTAGGCATGTACTGTATCTATATTCACTAGTGGATAACCCGTGCCATAATGGCACGAACACGAACCCGGCCTTCTCGACGTAGGCGTGCAGGCATCAGGCCAGCACCAGGGAGTTCCGGACGAAGTTGCGGCCTCCGAATCCGACCTTATCGACGTAGGCGTGCAAGCACCAGGCCAGCGCCAGGGATTCGAGCCCAGCGGAGGTGGACACGGCAAAGACCACGGTGGCGGCGTTCGGGGCGACGTGGGGCCTCATGGAGGCGAAGACGCGCAGCGCCGTCACGGGGCGTCCGAGGGCGGCGAGGCCCGAGACGGCGGTGGTCCAGAAGACAACTGTAATGCCCTGCTCCGCACGGCGCATTACACTGAAGCGTTGACTCAACGAGTCCCGTTGACGCAAGGAAATGTATCGATGCAAAACGATACGAGAGCTAAGTTGTCCCGAGCAATGCATCGAACTAAGACGATGCGAAGAGTTGCCTTGTCCCGAAGAATGCATCGAATGAATCGATGCGAAGCGCCGCGTTGCCCCGAAGGATGAGTGCGTTAAATCGGCTCGAAGATTCTAAGAAATCGAATCGACCAAGGCGCAAGTCCAAATCGATGCAAGTCTTGACTTTAGTTGGTTTCGTGTGCAGGTTATACTTTGACGGAAAAATATTAGAGGTCGATCTTTTACAATATTCAGTAAGGGGTCCGCGAAATCAAATCATCGCCTTGCGACGGGCTAAGACTTGGGCATGCTAAGGCGAATTGGGCGTATAACTCAACGAAGCACGAAGTGCTCAAATGGCTAAGTCAGGAGAGTGGCCGCGCAACAAAGTTAGGGAATCGAGCCGCATCGGCTCGGCGAAACGACGAAGGCGTATCGACTCAAGGTGGGAGGATTGACTTCTTTTACTCCTTCATTCGATAAGTCAAATATATCATTGTATGCTAAAGTTAACCTATCGACGCCACGGGCGTGGCCCGATCGGAGATAAATTATAGTGTAAGTCGAACACTAAGTTAGAACAATTGAATTGATACGTATATCATATGCACGAGTCACTATGGAACATTGGATATCGCTAAGGCGAGCACCTCAGTACGCAAGCCGTAAAACATGGGATAACTGTACTCGGCGAGTGCCTTAGTGCACGAACCATACCGTGCCTTTGATGCACGAGTTAGACAGCTAGAATATTGAAAGACAATAGGCGAGCGCCCTAGCGTGCAAGCCCCGAACATTGAATGCTAAGTTATAGAACATTGGAAATACGGTCGAAACGTGTCTACGTGCACGGGATAATAAAAGATGGCTTCGTTGCGAGAGAATACAGTTGTGGCATGAATGTGGCGGAACTGTCGGCTATGACATGGTGCCTCGAAAGGTGTTCGAGACCTTCGGGTCGTTCCATTGACGAGCATTGAGTTGAGGCACGATGCCATTGAACCATTGAAAACGAAGTATGAAACGTAAGAACACAGAAAGTTAACGGAAGAGACGCGAGATGATAAAGTCTGAGTCTTGGACTCAAGGCTATGCTTGGTTGTTTGAATGATAGTGCGTTGTATGGTCGAATGGGATGGGCTTGAGAATTTCTCGTGATAATAGCCCGTGCACGGGTGTTTTCCTCCGAACGGGTGCACCGGGGCACCGGGACCGTTCGGCCTAGGAGGGAAGTTAATCTTTGATAGGCGCACATCTGCGAATCGTCCAATTAGCTCTCGGTCGTAAATGTGAGAAGTCGCAAATGATGGTAGGCACGCGGTAAGTTTCGGTTGTTGGGATAGCAACCCAACCCGTGAAACGTCGGGCTACCCAAATTCGAGAGAGAAAAGAAGGAGAGAAAAGAAAGTAAGGAATGATAAAAGAGAAACTCCTTTAGTCCATTCCAGCACGGATACGCCCACGACCTTCATATAGTTAAGGAACGATAGGTTGAAAGTGTAGGGGCATATGCGTCCCGCAAATAGATCCTGCTTAGAGTTGTACATATAACATGACAGGAAAGGAATGCGGCGTATTCACCTTGCGTCGGTGCAAGGGCGAGTGCGTCGACTTGGTAAGAAGTCGCGCCACGAATCAAACATGAGATTGCTTGTTTGCTTGCCTATTCAATTCGATAACATGCTGCTATGATAACATGCTTTACGCTTTCGAAGATGCCATGAAATTGACCCTAAGGAGAACATAGCAAGATCATAAGCTAAGTTGCATGATTCAACATAAATATTAAAATGTCGGTTTGGAAAGATAATCTTTGCTTCAGTACATGCGAGGACGAACGTACTAATCCCCCACCAGCTTCATGCAGTGTGCAGGGAATGGATGGCTCGCGGCGAAGCGTTGCTTGAACGTGTTGAGGCTTGGGATGCTGAAGCGCATTGAAGCGTGCAATCACATTGATGCTCGGACTACGCAACTGGATTGATGCAGCCGGGATATAGAAGGCATGATGTATGGAACGGTGAAATCCTTTATGGGCAAGGGAGAACCTGAGTGTTGTAGCCAATCTTGCATATATTGTTAGGCTATCGAAGCCTTTGTAATCTATGTTTCGAATATCAATAAAGAGAATTGTTTTGTATACTCTGTTTTCCTATCGTTGTTAATATCGATTTAAAAGATAACCATTTGAGAACTTGTCATCTTGCCTTGCACGAGCGTAACTCCAGGCTCGTGCGACATCACGCCCCCTGCGAGGACGATGATTCGGGTGATTCCGAGTTGGGGCGTGACAACAACGTCCTTGTGCGGCATTCCGTCGAACACCCACAGGACGTGGTCGGCGGAGCCGTGTCGGGAGTAGGCAGTGAGCAGGACGGTCTGCACGAAGGGGTCAGGCTGGAATCCGAGGAGGAGGGCATTTACGTAGAACGACCTGGTGGCGACGGCGACGACGGTGGTGTTGAACAAGGAAGAGAAGGTGTGTGAGTCGGGAGGGACGCGGCGGCGGAGCATTTGGAAGTAGATGGAGAGTGGGTCGGCGGAGATGGCGATGGCGGTGTTGAAGGAGAAGGGGTTGGGGTTGGTCATGGCGAAGAAGAGGGAGGCGGCGAAGGAAGGGTCGGTGTCGACGGTGCGGTGGAGGAGGCTGCTTGCGATAAAGGGGTTGCGGAAGAGGCCAGCGACGACGGCGTGGGCGAGGATGAAGCAGAGGCGGTGGAGGGAGGGACGGTGCAAGAGGAGCTGGAGGCAGGGGTGCCGTTGCAACAACCGGTTGCTCCGCACCCAACATGGGACCTCTTCTTCTCTTATAGAGGGAGAGGCAATTTAGTCCTTTCATTATCATTGAACCAAAGCACATGGGTCGGACCAAAAGTCCACTGTACTTTATATTATAGATGTATATATACGGATAATTTATATATTAAGATTGGATTGTGTGTATATATATCGTGGTTTCCATATATGAAATTACATATTATTTACCCTAACCTATTGACTAACCACCTTTCCTAACAAAACCCAAATCCTACCAAACCAAACCTGACCCTTACAGGCAACCACCATGCATGGTCGGCCACCTAAGAGCAGCTCGATGTGGTTGAACCCATCTATATGAGGAACCCCCTTCTATTGCATGTAAGCCAATCAAAAACTCATATATATATATATATATATATATATATATATATATATATATATATATATATATATATATATATATAGACACACACACACACACACACACACACACACACACACACACACACACACACACACACACACACACACACATATATATATATATTGGAACCAGGTAAATTGTTTCTTGAATCGCTCCCACTGGGATTCGAACTCCTGACCACTCGGGCCGCATGAATGTCTCTTAACCACTAGACTAGAGGTCATTTGCTATATATATATATATATATATATATATATATATATATATATATATATATATATATATATATATATATATATATATATTGAAGCAATTGGTAATTGTGGTGAACTCGCATCCACTGATATATATATATATATATATATATATATATATATATATATATATATATATATATATATATATATATATATATATATTCACCACAATTACCAATTGCTTCAATATATATATATACATATATATATATATATATATATATATATATATATATATATATATATATATATATATATTTTTTTTATATATATATATATATATATATATATATATATATATATATATATATATATATATATATACTCAATAATAAAAAAAATATATATACTCAAAATCCTAACCCTAAAACATAACCAAACCCTTCCTCCCTTTCTTGAATGACTCCACACCCCTCTCCCAACCGAAATTAGCAGTCCCTACCCATCCATCCCCTTCCATACAACTTTTTCATCGATCTACATCATCCAAAACCCCTCATTTTCACCATCTTTCCACCCAAACACCACTAAACCTCCAAAAAGCCACCATCTCCTCCATCAAACCCATCAAAACTCCATTGCCATCACCTTCAACCCATCAAGCAAGGAGAAGGAAGCCAAGAACAAACATTGAAATTGAGAATTCTTAGATAAGAAGGAGCACCGACAACCCATCTTGTGAAAGCTTTTGGTAAAAATTCCTAACTTTTCCATCTCGAATCTCCATGATATTAATTTTGTAGAAATATGAGAATTAATTTCATATTTTTTCATCTTATTTCATATAATAAACCATATAGGTTATAGTTTGAATTGTGGAAATATCGGTTTACGGTAGGACTAGTTAGATCCTTTTTGGTATGAATTTTTGAGTAACTGTTAGAATTTCTTAAAAATAAATTTAATAATATTTTATTACTGTAAAATAAGTATTTTAAAATTATTTTCATAATTTTATCATCCTGAATCTGAACCCTAAATATGGACCAACAGACTAGGTTTTCGGCAAAATTGCTGACATAGAATGAATCATAAATAGGGGATAATTTGGTAAATAAATAAGGAATTATTTTCTAAGTTATAATCAGAATTAGATATGTTTTTATATGTTATTTCATAGACATATGTCATAATAATAGTTTGGTAATGTTCCGGACAAGTTTCGGATAATATTAGTTGACATAGAGTTAACATAACCATAAATTTTTCTTAAAATTTTAAATCTGAAATTCAGAGGTTAAATTCAACATAAATTATGTTTAAATCATAATTTCATGTTTTTAGGTGATTTATATGGTTTTCCTTTATTTGGGGACTTAACCTTGAATTTTGGAAGTCAAAACTATGGAACTAGGTATAGAAATCCTAAAAGCGTGTAGTCTGGTCATTTAGGAAACCCATGTGTCCCATGTGTCATTAGAATGCTAAAATAATTCTTTAATTATGTGTGAACTTTGATAGGTTTGGATATTGCAAAGTCAGCGAAAACTTGGATGACCGACAAGTATACATTGCCAACTTGTACAGTATTATGCATATTTTTCCCCACTCATTCTTGTCATGTCTATTTCTTTCTTGTACTACCACATGATTTCTTATACATGCTTCATGATGTCTTCTTTACTTTTTTTCTTATATGCTACATGTCTTTCTTTTCTTGTCACATACTTGATGTACGATACATTATACTTGTTTAGATTTTTGTTTTCATGTGCGTTGACTTGACATGATTTTATCACTTGGACTAGATCTTGACTTGATCTAATTATCTGAATTTGACTTGACTTGACCCTCGACCGATACTAGGATTGGCTACTTGACCATTCTCAACTCGAAAATCCACACAGGATAACGATAGAGATTTACTATAGTTAGGGAGCACCACGCAGGACTACTATCTATAGGACTGGGAGCACCACACAGGACTATCGTCATTCGATTTATTATAGCCACTTAGTACTATTTTTCTACGATATGCCACTTTCTACACGTGTCCTCTTTGTACTATATCTCTTTAGTCTTTATTTCTTGTACTTGTAGTCATTCATGTCTTTTTATGCATGTTATTTGCTGTTACATTTGTCATGTATATTATGTATCATGCTATGTCCCCTGAGGACTGGTGATCTCTCCAGGTTTTGCTGAGATACTATTATAGATAGATGGATAGTTGGTTATGACCGCATCTAGGAAATTTAGGTATTATTATTGATATTACTTTACCATTTTCTCGTGCTTTCTATTTCTTATCATGATATATTCTGCATGTTATTCTAGTGTTTGTAGACTCATGTTATTCTTTCGAGTCTATTCGAACAAGTGTAGTATGGGGTGCACACCAAGATATACATTGCCTATTCATGTATCCTATATCACCGTGGATTGAGACGGGATATATTATTGAGCTATATAAATAGTTGGTCATTATTGTACAGCTTATATGTATTCGAGCTGGGCTGGAGTTCACTTGATACGTAGCTGGAATGTTTACGTATCGTGGTCCTACGTATTTTGGGACTATGGCGTGACATTTCGTAAACATGGAGCACATAAACCGACTATTACGAAAGCTAATAGAGATCGTGAGCTATCTCCACAGCAGTCGTGGGATCAACAAGTGTCACACCATGTTTTGCATAACCGATAAGTCACCACGGATGTGATGTCGTACAAGTATAAATTGCACTTGTATAAGACAAGAATGGTATATAGATAGTAATGGATCACAAAGCAAATACTTTAAACGGAAGAAGTAGACAAATTGAAGTCACAATGTGATATATGAAAAAAATTCTCTTTTACTGATCATAGCAGCGGAATACAATAATTTACATCAATTATCAAAGGCTCTTAATGGCCATCAAACTTATGTTAATTTGGCATATATTGAACTTGCCGACTCGGCTTACAACTCAATGGTACACAAAATTACAATATTTCATACATTATGTCCTTTATAAAATAAGATATCATCTTTTACAAGGAGAGCTTTTGTATGCCCAACAAACCTTTGATGTCTCAGAACTGATCAAGCTAATCTCTACCTACTATAAATTCCAAGCACCCGTGGAAGCCCACAGAGACGTGGGTCGTGTACTGGTGAGTAAAACTAGCACACTCATCTAAACCAACACTTCTAGTCATGTGAGCAAGCATTTATTAAGATAATATTTCTATTAGGGCCTAGGGTCAATTAACAGTATTCATAAAGCTAGCAACATCATAACATATTTTTGTTTACATATTGAGCAATATAAGTTGAATAGTATGCAAGACATTTGCATCACTTTTCATGATTTCTTACCAACGATCGGCTTTACCATCCCTGCATAAGATACATGATACAGTATACTTACCACCTGCATAAGGCACTGGTTAGCCTGCATCATGACTACACGATCGTTGGTAAAAATTGTACCATAAAGGACATCCCTAAGGGTATTAAGAGGCACCATTTCAAAGAAGGTAGTTAGCCTCAATGAATGTTCCGCAATACCTCATTTCACCATAGGTTGCAAGCCTCATAAAAGTCCCGCAATTACCTTCTGCCACTATAGCACAACCAATGTCCCCCTAGGTCGAATCGGTCCTAGTGTCCCAGGTACCGTTCGAGATAACCCACTCAAACCTTGTGCACAAGTTGTCCATGACCATGCGAATGCATATATGACCCGATTATACACAAAATAATAGAATTAAATAAGCCAATATTTCATCATCTTGTTCCATCAAAAGCCGCATTCAATGACTTATCATTCTCATCATAACCATCATTTTACTTGATGATCTATTGGTTCCCATATTTCATTATTCTAATATTTCTCATTTCATCATATCTCATCATTTCTCATATGAACGTACAACATTGTATTCATGGTGTCATTAGTATTATCAATTCATCTTTCATGTGTCAATTACATAGGCAGTTCCTTACTCATGGGTTTCATTCATTTTAGAAACATTACACATGAGCATCACTATATTTACATCAACTAGAACATTGAGAATTTTAGGGACATAGCACAACAACACAAGAAATTTTATTTTATTAAGCGTGAAGGAGTAGAGAAGAAGGGACATATCCACCCACCTATACAATTGAACTTCCTACTTCGATTACACATGTGCTCAACGGTTCCTCGAGTGATGATTTGACATAATGAATGATCTTCTTACTTGGCATAACCATACTAGTGAGCTACGCCCCATAAATCATCACATCCGACCAATTTAAGAAAGACTGCATCATCTCAAATCTCTCAATTCCAATACAACTTACAGTCTGATAGTCTAACCAAATCCAATAACCCAATAAAATTAATGCCTCCACACGGAGAGGGACATTACAACAAATAATCCTACAACCTTCCTGGGGACTTTCCTCGGTAGACTTTATAAGAAGTCTGACACGTCATCCGACTAACAAGGACGCACATAGAGATGGAGACATACTAAGAGAGCATACAAACCCCACAATAAAAAAGAGAGATGAGAGCATCGACAGAGCATCAGAGCACCAAAACACCAAAAGACAAGGAGCTCCTTCTTCGAAGATCATCCTCTTCATATCTTGAAGTCAGTTCAGTTCGCTAATGGACCTAAGGACCATGCTAGTCAGGATTCCATCGATACACTATTCCAAAATCTCTGTAGTTGAGCAACGGGTACTTTGTAAACTCAGTTATGAGTATAAATATAATTCGTCAACATCAATGCAAAACACTTTCTTGTGTTAAATTTGCAAGCACATTTTTTCCCGTATGGCGAACAATTTAGCGACTCTGATGGGGGTGGACCTTCTCCACTGCGAGGAGGTAGGTGTCGCATTCTAATAGTAAGCTCTTGGGACGAACCCATGTCAAGTCGATGGTCGTCGAATTCGATCAACAACGATTCGTGCAAAAGATCTCCGCAGGCTTCATCAGCCGCACAAAAGGCACACCACTGTGTCTTCCAGAAGACCACCGACGGTATGTCCAGCTATGGTACTGCAAGCTCTAAAGTCTCTATAAACGCAGGACTTGTCCCACTGCTACCATGATGTCCACCGGGAAGGCTATGATTGCCAATAATATCGATGCTCACCAAAATGCTCTAAAATCTGAAGGTGAGTTCTGTTAGTACCGGGGCACAATTTTTCGATGGAAAACTGAGAATATGAAACAATTGTAAAAACAATGTTTCAACTCAACACAACACTTCTAGGAAGGTTGTGTAAGTATAACGAAGATCTAAAAAGATATCGTTATGATATTACGAGAATCTAAAAAGATTTCATAATCACAGCAGCGAAGAAGATGACAGGTAAAAGATGAAAGATGGCCTGCTGGGGTGAATGATCACCGTTGCTCAAAGCTTTATTCGCCCTACACGAACAGCTTCCAGGAACCAACAAGTTCGTCGGAGAACTTGGAACACTTTTGCTCTTCTGACTCCTCGGACGGACACGAATTCTTGTGCAAAAGCAACGCTGGTACGGCGCTTATCCTCTATCTCTCGAAGGCTACTGGAAGATCAGAACTGTGTTAAAGAACACTTCTGAATACTCTGTTTACTTATACTAAACAACACTCGTAAACTTTCTGCGGTAGCTTCTCTTTCTATTCTGTAATGAGCCTTGAGAGAGAGGATGCCTTATATAGGACCTGCAGCAACTGGTCGGTTGCCACAAAGTTAGGAACGTGGTAATAACCACCCCGAACATGTAGCAACTGCCCAGAACATGCAAACGCACGTTCTGCTGCCAACTGCGCACACCCAGCGCTCTTTGCACTCTGCGCGACAGAGCGCGTACTGAACTGCGCACACTGCGCGCACTGCACGCACTGCGCATACTGCGCACACTGTGCAACCAGCGTAACCAGCACAACCCGAGCAACCCGTGCAACCCAGTACAACCCTGCGCAACCCAGCGCACCCAAGCGCAACCTGAGCGCAACCTGGGCGCGCACCTGGGCAGCACAACTGGGCTTGCGCACCTGGGCATGCACAACTGGGTAGCGCAACTGGGCTTGCGCAACGTGGCAGCACAAGTGGCTCGCGCAACGAGCGCAACTAAAGCGCACTATGCGCCTAGCGACGATGCTGACGTGCTAAGTGCAAAGTGTGCCAACAAAATGCCACATTATGCCTCATGAGCCCATGAGCCCGAGTCCGAGTTCGAGTCCGAGTCCGAGTCCGAGTCCAAGTCGCCAAGCCCCTACGGGGCTTAGCTCCTATGAAAATAAATTTCCCAAGAGCAAAAAGCATGAATGCTTTTATTGTTTATTTTAGCATTTTTCCCATTAGAAAAATAACCCCACATGGCAAACCCATGTGCACCTCCACACCACATGTGCATCTCTAATAATAGCAAAGCTAATATATAGAGATACAAACTCTTTGGCCTATCCGACGTGGGACTAAAGTTTCTAAAGGAAAGGCCAAAACTCCAACAATCCCCCACCTATCTCTATATATGGGTATAAGTGTTCCCCACAGTAACTGTCCATCATGCATTAGGAGAGATGTCGCTGACGACTTGAATCTTCCCGTATGGGTCAAAAATCAGACTATGATACAAGAATGGACTAAGCCTTGAATTCTGCATCATAGCTAAAATTCTTTCCACTCATATAATATAGTTACATGTGCTTCTGGCTACACATTAAAGGTCCTGTGCCAGTCTGGTTTCAGTGTATAATTTTGGGCATCTACAAGTTTACCCTCAAGAGACGGCCTGATATCACTTTGTCCATACACTATAGGTGAGTTCATTATAAAGAGACATGGCATGAAGCGCTTTGCGCTTCCCTTGCGGTGCTACGCCGCCATGACATAGCTTAAAGCCGAGGCCTTACCCCGTACCGGAAACCTCATCGTAGTGTCATACTACTGTAGCATGAGGCAACCGCCTCTTTATAGTGCCAAACTACCTAGCATGAAGCCTTAGGCTCCCTTGCGATGTTACACCGCAACGACATGGCTTGCAAGGCTGAGGCTTTATCCCTAACAGGGTACCTCATCGTGGTGTCGTGTCACTGTAACATGAGAAACTCCTCCTCTTTGTAGTGCTGACTACTCTCCTCTTTATTTTTATCATACAGCATTAGGCTAACTGCCTATTTGCGGTGCTACGCCGCTGTGACTTGGCCTGCAAAGCCGAGGCTTTATCCTATTACTGGGCAGCACCCCACATATAGGAACCTCATTGTGGAGTCACCCCACTGTAGCATGGAGTTTCACTCCTTGTAGTTCTGCTCTACCGTGCCTCCTGTAAAGCACACCAGGCATTCACTCTGCCTGAGAACTCATTAAGGCAATTAAGCTAACCTTTCCACAGGAACCATTTTTCGCAGAAAACAACAGTAGATAATAGTGGTTATAGGTCCGTAACCTCTCCATGCCCAATAGAACATGTACCCACCGTTCCTGATATTCTTCCGATTAGTGGTCCTCCCTTGAACCAAAAGCTAGATGCCTAGTAGATAAATCTTTGAACTATTAGCATAAAACTTTATGGTAGGAATACAATAATACAATATCAGAATGCCTTCAAGCCCATTTTATAAGCTGTGTCATCGACCAGCTGGCGCTTGAGGCCCTTGGTGAACGGATCCGCCAGGTTCTCCTGACTCCGAACATCAATAACTGCAATAACACCTCTCTTGATAAGTTCGTGTACTGCCCTGTGCTTCAACCGCACAGTCCTCTTCTTCCCGTTGAAGAGGTCATTTGATGCCACCGCCGCAGTCGCCTGGTTGTCGCAGTATATCGATATTACCGGTATTTGCGCTCCAACCATTGGAAGATCATACATGAGCTCCCGAAGCCATTCTGCTTCCTCGGCTGCGGTATCAAGTACAAAGAACTCAGATTCCAGGGATGACCGCGAGAGCATAGTCTGCTTCTTCGACTTCTACGATATAACAGCTCCACTCATTGTGAAAATAAATCCACCTGTAGACCTCTCGCTCTCCACCTCTGAGCACCAGCTGGCATCACTGAAGCCTTCCACTACCGGTGGATCTCCGCTGTAGTACAGTACATATGTCTGAGTCTTCTTGAGATATCTCATAACCCGTTTTACAGCTTTTCAGTGTTCAGCACCTGGGTTGCTCGTGAAACGACTCAGCATTCCCACGACGAAAGCTATGTCAGGCCTTGTGGCATTAGTAGCATACATCAAACTTCCGATTACGCTTGCATACTCCAGGTGCCTGATGCTTTCCCCTGAATTAGACTTCAGCTTCAGATCATACCTGTATGGCGTATCGATCCCTGGAAGATCCCGATACCAATAACGAGTGATCATTTTCTCAATATAATGAGACTATGACAACGCTAGTCTAGTGTCTGTCCGGATGATCTTGATCCCTAAGATCACATCAGCTTTCCCCAAGTCCTTCATACTGAACTTGCTTGAGATGAATTTCTTTGTCTCCGTAACACAGCTAATATCCGTACCCAGGATAAGCATGTCGTTCACGTACAGACAAACGATCACACCTCTTCCATCAACGAACTTCGTGTAAACGCACTTGTCCGTATCGCTGACCATGTAGCCATTTGACCTTATAACTTTGTCAAATTTCTCATACCACATCTTGGGAGCTTGTTTAAGACCGTACAAGGATTTCACCAACTTGTAGACTTTGTCTTCAAGACCTCTGATGACAAACCCCTCTGGCTGTTGCATGTAAATCTCTTCGGTCAGCTCGCCATTTAGGAAAGCCGTATTTACATCCATCTGATGTATCACCATCTTATGTATTACTGCAAGAGCAATTAACATTCTGATGGTGGTCATCCGGGCTACTGGAGCATACGTATCAAAATAGTCAATCTCCTGCTTCTGAGAAAACCTATTGGCTACCAACCTAGCCTTGAACTTGTCAATAGTTCCGTCTGCTTTCATCTTCTTCTTGAAGATCCATTTGCATCCGATGAGTTTCGCTCTTTCAGGAAGATCAACCAACACCAAGTGTTATTTGAGGTGATGGAATCAATTTCATTGTCAATCGCCTCCTTCCAGAAAATCGCGTCTTTGGTCTTCATCGCCTCATCATAGGTAAGCGAATCTGCTTCCACATGATAGGTGACAAAGTCACTTCCGAAGTCCTTCGGCCTCCTCACTCGCTTCGTTGACGGCTGAGCGAGATCTGGTTCAACCGTTGTTTCAATAACATCTTCTTGGACCACATCTTCATTGAAGACCTGCGCACCCTCATTATTCTCCGGAACATCCGCAAGAACAATATTCTTGTGCCTTACAAACTTGTCTTCAAAATATTCTGCGTTACGAGATTCGATGATATGATTTGACTCAATATCAAGAAATCTCCGAGCATCACTCTTCTCGGCATACCCAAAGAAGATCGCCTTAGTAGTCCTTGTCCCAAGCTTCTGAATCTTCAGATCTGGAAGCTTGACATATGCCAGACACCCCCATACTCGAATGACATTCAAGTTAGGTCTGACCTTGAACCAGAGTTCATGAGGAGTAACGTCTGAAGTTGCATGAGGCACTCTATTTAGAATAAAAGTGGCCGTCAATGTAGCTTCTCCCCAGTAGCACTTAGGAAGACCAGCATTCAACAACATAGAGTTAATCATTTCTGTTAACGTTCTGTTTTTTCTCTCTGCTACTCCGTTTGATTGAGGAGAGTACGGAGCCGTAGACTCATTGACAATTCCATGTTCTTTGCAGAACGATACGAACTCATGATACCTGTACTCCCCACCTCGATCACTTTTTATCCTTTTGAGTTGTTGTCCAGTCTGCCGCTCAGCTTCGGCTCTGAACTCCTTGAACTTCTCGAATGCTTCGTCTTTAGCCTTCAGCAAGTAGACGAACGCATACTTTGAGAAGTCATCGATGAAGGTTATGAAATACTTCATCCCGGCCTTTGTAGAGAACTGTTTGAAGTCACAGATATCGGAGTGTACCAACTCCAGAAGATCTGTACTTCTATTAACCCGAGGAAAGGGTTTCCTTGTGATCTTTGTTTGAGCACAAACTTCACATTTCTCTACCTTACCCCCACACTTGGAGATAAGTCCTAGACTAGACATTCTGTTTATTCGTTTACAATTAACATGTCCTAGCCTATTATGCCACAACTCAAGAGTATAATCAGAATGAGTGACTTCATTAATCACATTAATTATATTGGACTGATTTACAAGCTAAATTTTGAACATTCCTTCGGTATAAAAAGTTTTCCCGAAATATGTTCCTTTGATAGACATCACCATCTGGCCAGCATTGATGTCCATCCTGAGGCCTGCTCTGCAGAGAAGGCCTCCTGAGATCAGGTTCTTGGCGATAGCAGGTACGTGCTTCACGCCTTGAAGCGTCAGAGACTTCCCCGAAGTCAGCTTCAACACCACCGTCCCGATCCCGAGCACTTCAGCTTGTGCCTGGTTCGCCGTCATAACCACTTCAGAAGTAGGTGTATAGGTGGTGAACCACTCCTTACTGGAGCAGACATGGCAGGAGGCTCCAGTGTCTACCCACCAGTCAGAGTCAGTCCTTACCGCATCAACCTGTGCAATCATAGCAACAATATCAGTGATCATAGATACCTTACTAGGCTCTCCTTGCTCTGGTTACTTGGTTTTTGTAACTCCACCTTCCTGAAATATGGTAAAATTTAAATTTTTGTATTTGATTAATAATTTAGGAATATATTTTTTATTTTTTAACATAGGTGGAATTATATTTTTATTTGGGATCATCTAATTAGTTCTTCTGGGCTTAACCTCTTGCAACCCAATGGATTGGGCCCAACACTACCAGCCCAATCAAACTTCCCTTTTAAACTCAACCAGTGTTAGCCTAAGGATATTTCTCCCTGCTCTTTTAGAGAAATTCCTGGAGAGTTTGAATTCAAATTTTCTCAACAGCTAAGGGAGTGGCCATGTGCTCTCCTCTCCCTGCTCTAACCACCTCGTCAGAAGAGAGGAATTTCCCGCCAAAGGCCTGCGTGCTCCCCACGCTCAACCATCTATTTAAACCCTTCTTCCTCATAGTTTCTTCACCAATCTCCCAATTCTTCACCTCCCTGATTCCCAAGAGCTGAGCCTACTGCAGTCCGAGCTAATCCAATAACCATGGCCGAGAAGAAGAGCGAGCTACGCAAAGAGGAGTCGACATCCTGGCGACTGTGATCGAATTCCCCAAGCAAGACGAGATCGACGTTTCCATAGTTGATACTGGTGAGTAATTTCAGTTCTTCTCCAATTTAGATCAGTTGACATTCCTTGTTTATTGATTCCTATGGTTCATGATCTAGAAGGAGAAAATCAATCGAAGATCATTGGAGTTGATCGATCTTCTTATAGCAATTCTTTCTGGTAAGTATCGAATAGAGTTTTTTAGATCTTGTTGGCGCCTACATCAGTCTTGATTATGATTTCTCCTGTTTAATTCGAACCAGAAGATTTTGAGGACAAATCAATCCAGTTGTTGATCGAGAATAATCCATCGATCGTTTGAATTAAGCCATTGGGTGAGTGTTCTTTAATCTTGAGCACTCGTAGATCGTCCCATTTGTAATCTGATTGTTTTTGTTTCCTCTGTGAACTGTTTGACAAAATGCTCCAAACGAAACCAGGACTATTGCTGGACACGAGGAGTGTTTTGGATTCGAGAGATCGTGCCTTCGACTGTATACCTAGTTAAGGTATAATCCTGAATCAACTCTTGGGAAGTTAGATGTATGGATTGATTTAATTCGTTTATTATGATAGATAGATATCTTGTTAGATTAATGGAGGAGCAATTGCTAATAGTGGAGATAACCTTTGGAAACTCCATAGGAAATAGGACTGCATCTGTTTTTGGTTAATATTTTTCCAGTATTTGTATGGAGAGCTTTGCCTAAATTGTCCTGAATAAGAGATTGATGCATAACGGCCCTGTGTAGGACTGATATGTAACAGTCCTGTGTGGACTGGAATGTATCAGCCCTGTGTGGGACTGAGTTGTATCAATTTGAGGACTAGTGATTACACCTGAGTTCATTGGTTATTCCAAGTTCTGCAGTTCTGGAATAATGCCTACAGAGTACTCCTCATTAATGATGAGGGTATTGGCTGAAATAGTGCAATGAACTGTGTTAGCACACCAGTATTAGCTGACTGCCTGTGTTGGCAAATTTGTAGCTGAGAATACTAGCTACTGGGTGGACTGGTGTATATTGTTTAGACTGATTGCACTGTTGGACAGGCAAGAATCTTAATTTAAGGCAGATGTATCAGCTCATATGGGTTGTGTAAGTCCTGTTGTTGGGCTGAACCTGGATTCTCATGAACAGGGCATGGCTCATTCTTCCTTGATCATTAGAACCTGGGGAAATCTCAGTAACCTGGGAATGTTCTCAGTCAAACTGAGACCATTCCAGTTGTAACCTGAGATTATTTCAGTTATAATCTGAAGTCATTCCAGGTTAACAGAGATGTACATGTGTGGAGGAATGTTTTGAACCTTATTTGAATAAGAATTATATCACAGCCTGGGAACTTGGTAGAACCAAGTTTATTGCTAATTTATGTTTCAAGAATTAACCTGGAACCAGGGCAATTTTGTAGCCTATTGAATGGACAATCTGGGATTTATTACAAACAAGGGCTCACAGTTGAACTGAGATAGAACTCAGCAAAGCCTGGTATAAATTTCCAGCTCATGGGTAATTCCAGTTATTAAACTGGGTTGGAAACTCAGTTGAACTGAGATGAAATCTCAGTAATCTGAGACTACTTCAGGTATCATATCATGAGGGTATCTCAGTGAGATTGAAAGTATCAAAGAGCTGAGACTTAAGCCTCAGGATTGGGATTAAATCTCAGGAACACTGAGACTGAAATCTCAGAAACTCTGAGATTGATGTTCAGTAATCTGAGAACTTTAACTCAATGATTTGAGACTTTAAATCAGTTCATTCAGGACAGTCTGGGGTGATAACTCCCAGGTTGCACTTCAATGGACTTCAGGATTTGTAATGGCATTCCATTAAGTTAGCTCAGGTTCTTTTCTTTACTTGGCAAGGAAGTTGATCAATGGTAAGTCCTTGATTCATTAGGTCCTTTATGAGTTATAAGGTCTTGAACCAATGCAAGTTTAGTTTAGTGGAATTTTAGATTGTAAGAATTATTTCACATATTGTTATTGAGGAACCAAATCCTATATCTAGTTCCTGTTTTATAACAAGTTCTAATAGGATATTGGATTTCCAAATAAGTTAAATTCTATAGATTTTATTTATGGGAATGAGGTCAATTACCCTACTTTTAGTTTAATCTAACTAAATTAGGCAAATAATCAACTATAGGGTAACTTGTTTGTTAAGGATAGGACCTAGGATATATCTTAAGTGACTTGCTAGATTAAGAATTAGTTATTTTAGATTATTGACCAATTTGTATACATCATTATTTCATACAGGAGGACATCCAGTTTCTTGGTTACTTGTACTTTCCTGGAGCAAGGCAAGTACACTCTATGGTTTGATCAGTGCATTTTCCTTGTTCTTTATTGCTGACACACTGCGACACGTTCATGATCTTATCTGTCATGTTCTTTCATGTTCTTACTTGAATCTTGGGGTGGAGAAATACTCTAGATATGTGACCAAACCCGGATACTTATTCATGATCTTTAGCTTAGGCCTCGCACAGTGCCCGCGGGTCCTAAGCCGTACCTACATGATCTTTCAGGATCTTTTCATGTTCTTTCATGATCTTACCCAAGCCGGTCACATATCATAGAAGTATTTCAAATTTATAACACACATGTTCAGGATCTTACTTGTTCTTTCATGATCTTACTTGTATCTTGATTTTCGCTATAGTCGTGATCTTTCCTGCATCTTACATAGTCATGATCTTCCATGTATCTTTATAGCAGTAGTTCATGTTCTTCTTTTTCTTACCTATCTTGTTCTTCTTGTTCTTTCAGCATTTACTTTCCATATCATGATGTTATTGTTCATTACCTAGAACTGTACTTTGCTCCGCTCCTGAATAGGATATGTTGCAGGTATGCTTGCAGGACATTGCTCTACTATATGGGCCAGAGCCCAGGATTTAGCTGAGCAGGATGAGGCTTAGCTTGAGGTTTCAGGTTTAGACTGTTAGCTTACTCTTAGATATTGTCTTTAGAATTCATGTATATTTCATTCTTGATGACTCGTACATTTACATGCATAGAATTGTGGATTATGGTGATCATTCTGGGATACATTCTTAGATGCTGTGATTATATATTTTCATGTTTATCTGGTAGATTTCCCTAGTTTGGTACAGCTTACTTTGTTGTGTCTCACGACAAAGGCTGGGCGTGTCCGACCCGTGTCCGATTATTCGGGAGCGGGTCGTGACATGTTTTTAGTGGTGGCCCATGCAGGTCCATCCTAATGGTACCTAGGACTTAGCGTACTATTGGGGGACTTGATTACACTAGGGAAACTTGATCACAGCATAGGAAAATCGGAAAATAAGGGTATATCAGGTATATCAGGTGTATCAGGTATTTTGATATTCTATAAACACTTGTTGTATGTAGGTCTAGGTTATTTTAACAGTTTTCTGTTTTGCAGATAGTTCAAAAGCATGCGACACCAGAACTGTCAATTCACCTGCACTTGACGTTTTCGCGCTTCCACTACCTTCTACCACTCTACTATCCCCATGGGTAGTACGTAGTTGACAGAGACGTCTGAAGAGTCCCTTGACAACTAGAGGAAGCAGGCCACCCTTTCCAAGTCAGACTTGTGGATACACTCTCCGAGCCAGGAAGGACTTCTGATTTCCAGACGCTCAGACACTTGGACTATTCCGACACCAAGCGCATATCTTGCACCAGAGAGCCGATCGAGAACCTGAAGCCGCCTCTGAAGATCATCTCAGCATGTGAGGATCCGACTTCTCTGAAGATTAGAGCCACCAGCCTGGAGATTCAGGATGTAATGCAGACAATGGAACGAGACCGGAAGCTGAAGCTCATGAAAGACATGAAGATTTATGACAAAGACAACAACTACCCTGAACCCGCAAAGCATCACAACGATATATGTAGGTGGGAACAGGGAAAGGGGTCAGATTTATCCTGATGGGAGCAAGAGTAATAATACAGTTTATAATGCGACATCCGTAGGTATAGTAAGCAGAATAGGACGTAAAAAAAGGGGGGGATTCTTCGGTCACACCACCAGTCGCATCATCAGGAGCAAATCTCAGCAGCTAGCACACCAGCAGCCATATATTCCTGCCAGAGCCCTGCACTTCAGCCCCAATGGAAGATCTAGATTCAGATCCAGCCGACGATCATTTACAATTTCTGCCACCTCTCAAGATGCCACTATGAAGAGTGCCGCAAAAGATGGAGTCTATGCTTGTTCTACAGATCGTCTGTCCATCCAGTCAGGGATTGCCGGAGACCATTGATCACACTGCCCAAGGACGAACACGAAGAGCACCAGGACTACAGCAAGGGAACCAGCCTCTCTCGATTCAGCAACCACGTGGAGTACTACCGCAGGGATCAACCTACGCCAGGACAATTGAAGAAGGATTTCCGTTCCGGAGGAATACTGAAGACAGACTTAAGACTGAAGATTTTTGTATGGTTGGGAAAACCATGTATCTGATTAGCAATCCAGCCTCTCCTTAAAATCCTCTTAGCACCTAGATCACTTCTTCAAAACTTTTTTTGTCTCCTATCCTTGAAATCTTGATTGATGTCGAAACTTACTTTGAGATATTGTTTCCTGTTTCGGTAAACTTGTTTCAGATCCACAAATCGATAATTGTTTGAAATTCATTATTCGATACCGTTTGCATATTCATCATTCCTGACCTTGTTTCCTAGTAATGACTCACATTTTGCAAATTTTGTTCCTTTATCAAACTTCGCACTAATTGAGATTTTAATTCCTACTCGAGACTTCATTTCTAAATCCTGTTCCTCAATCAAAAATTTGTTTAAGCTCCGTCCTATTCAAGACATTTTCCTTTGAGAGTTTGAAGACTTCATTTCCTATTTTTGTTTCCTCATTCATGACTTTGATTTTCTAGTCGAGAGTTGTTGGTCCACTATTTTGTTTCGATCTTGTCTCCTATCAAGATTTAGCTTGTTTCATGGATACTTGTTCCTACTCATTTATTGATATTCTGTTTGTATTATTCCAGAATTATTCCTATTTGAAATATAATTTTGAAACCTTGTTTGAACCTTCGCTTCTATTGATGCTTGTTTGAGATTCCATTTCTTATTTTTGAATTATTCGGAAATTGTTCTCTATTTACAATTTTGTTGCTATTGAGATTCACTTGTCTCCTATTGGAACCTGTTATAGAGTCACTATTCTAAACTTTGTTTTCTTGTTGAATTTTTCTATTCAAGGTTTAATTTCTTAATTTGGAACTTGTTTCCTATCTGGTATCTTGCTTTTATGTCACCTTGAGATTTTGCTATCTATCTGGGATTAAGTCCATGTACTAAATCTTGTTACCATTCCAGATATCAGTTGAAATTCTGTCATAATTTGAAACTTCGCTCCCTGTCTGAAATTTTAAATCTCCATGGTTGCCTTTTGTATTCACTGATTGGATCCCTTGTCGTCTCTTAATACCTAATAAACTCTTGTATTCTAACAGTCAGGTAACTTCACCATTTCCGTAACTTGGATTATTGAAACTCTTTTGAAATTCCTAAGGATAAAGTCGATAGGCTATTCGATGACCTACTACGGCATGACAGTTGCGCGCTGCAGCCATTAGCTGGATTATGGAGACTGAGAGTTCACTGCAGCCAGTAGCGCACTGGCGAGGCAGGAACTTTAAGTTGAAGTGATTTCAGACAATCATAGGTTTTCGAGTCGAGACTTGTCATATTCTTCATACCTTGATCTCTTGGGATTGCTTCGTCAATGATTGTTGGAAAATGGATAAGGTTGACGATTATCCGGTGACATATTGTTATTTGAGTCACGGAGCCGAAAGTCCACTGCAGTCAGATACATACTGGCGGGGTAGGGATTCTAAGCAAGGTGATTTCAGATACCAACATGTTCTTGGATATTCTGGAGACTATAATTCCTTTTCATATGATTATTGGTTTTCGAGAATCACAGATCCTTGCACGTTCATCCTGATTGATACTGTATCTCCTGAGTATTGCGTACGTCTCCTCAATCAAACCTTGCTAAAATTTTCGTTCTAGCATTTTATCGTTAGATCATTGAATTCCTCAAAATTGTGTATTACCAGATTCTGACTCCGTACTTCATTTGTGACTTGTCTAAACTTCGATCTTAAGTCATGTCTATCTGACCATGATTTTCTATCTTGTTCTAGTTTAACTGTGTTAAACTATCGATTTTTGGTCGTACTTAATAAAATGTGTCTTCATGATTTTGCTCCTCTAAGTTGTAATTGGAACTTTATTCTATCTCGTGTCTATTCGATTTTGATCATTGATCGTGTTATTCCAACTTCTTGTGTGTAATTTATCGTACAGGGTCTCAAGGCTTAGGTAGCGTCTCAGAGTTGCACAGGATCGGCAGAAGCACTGGGTGGACAGCAGCAGACGGCCACTTGAGTTCGAGGTTGGAGACAGAGTAATCCTGAAGATCTCACCGACTAGGGGCGTCATCAGGTTCGGCAGAGGCGGGAAGCTCAGTCCGAGATTCATCGGACCCTTTGATGTGACGGCACGGATTGGCGAGGTGGCATATCGACTAGCGCTTCCAACTAGATTGGAGGGAGTGCACGATGTTTTCCACATATCCCAGCTTCGACGATACATTCCAGACCCGAGCCATGTGGTGGACTATTCCGAGCTGGAGGTGGGCCCGAGATTGACTTACGAGGAGCAGCCAGTAGAGATCTTGGACCGGAGAGAGAAGCGTCTGCGGAACCAGACCATTCCTCTCGTTCGCGTCATGTGGAGACATCACTCTCCGGGAGAATCCACATGGGAGCGCTATCCCAATCTGTTTGGTTGATTTGATTGTACTCTATCCTTCTTGGAATCCTATATTTTCTTTTCAATAAATAAACTGATGTTGAATCTTGGAGAATTTGGGGGTTGTGTGGTCCTTTGAATTTCGAGGGCGAAATTTTTTAAGGGGGGAGATTTGTAACTCCACCTTCCTGAAATATGGTAAAATTTAAATTTTTGTATTTGATTAATGATTTAGGAATATATTTTTTATATTTTTAACATAGGTGGAATTATATTTTTATTTGGGATCATCTAATTAGTTCTTCTGGGCTTAACCTCTTGCAACCCAATGGATTGGGCCCAACACTACCAGCCCAATCAAACTTTCCTTTTAAACTCAACCAGTGTTAGCCTAAGGATATTTCTCCCTGCTCTTTTAGAGAAATTCCTGAAGAGTTTGAATTCAAATTTTCTCAACAGCTAAGGGAGTGGCCATGTGCTCTCCTCTCCCTGCTCTAACCACCTCGTCAGAAGAGAGGAATTTCCCGCCAAAGGCCTGCGTGCTCCCCACGCTCAACCATCTATTGAAACCCTTCTTCCTCATAGTTTCTTCACCAATCTCCCAATTCTTCACCTCCCTGATTCCCAAGAGCTGAGCCTACTGCAGTCCGAGCTAATCCAACCATGGCCGAGAAGAAGAGCGAGCTACGCAAAGAGGAGTCGACATCCTGGCGACTGTGATCGAATTCCCCAAGCAAGACGAGATCGACGTTTCCATAGTTGATACTGGTGAGTAATTTCAGTTCTTCTCCAATTTAGATCAGTTGACATTCCTTGTTTATTGATTCCTATGGTTCATGATCTAGAAGGAGAAAATCAATCGAAGATCATTGGAGTTGATCGATCTTCTTATAGCAATTCTTTCTGGTAAGTATCGAATAGAGTTTTTTTAGATCTTGTTGGCGCCTACATCAGTCTTGATTATGATTTCTCCTGTTTAATTCGAACCAGAAGATTTTGAGGACAAATCAATCCAGTTGTTGATCGAGAATAATCCATCGATCGTTTGAATCAAGCCATTGGGTGAGTGTTCTTTAATCTTGAGCACTCGTAGATCGTCCCATTTGTAATCTGATTGTTTTTGTTTCCTCTGTGAACTGTTTGACAAAATGCTCCAAACGAAACCAGGACTATTGCTGGACACGAGGAGTGTTTTGGATTCGAGAGATCGTGCCTTCGACTGTATACCTAGTTAAGGTATAATCCTGAATCAACTCTTGGGAAGTTAGATGTATGGATTGATTTAATTCGTTTATTATGATAGATAGATATCTTGTTAGATTAATGGAGGAGCAATTGCTAATAGTGGAGATAACCTTTGGAAACTCCATAGGAAATATGACTGCATCTGTTTTTGGTTAATATTTTTCCAGTATTTGTATGGAGAGCTTTGCCTAAATTGTCCTGAATAAGAGATTGATGCATAACGGCCCTGTGTAGGACTGATATGTAACAGTCCTGTGTGGACTGGAATGTATCAGCCCTGTGTGGGACTGAGTTGTATCAATTTGAGGACTAGTGATTACACCTGAGTTCATTGGTTATTCCAAGTTCTGCAGTTCTGGAATAATGCCTACAGAGTACTCCGCATTAATAATGAGGGTATTGGCTGAAATAGTGCAATGAACTGTGTTAGCACACCAGTATTAGCTGACTGCCTGTGTTGGCAAATTTGTAGCTGAGAATACTAGCTACTGGGTGGACTGGTGTATATTGTTTAGACTGATTGCACTGTTGGACAGGCAAGAATCTTTATTTAAGGCAGATGTATCAGCTCATATGGGTTGTGTAAGTCCTGTTGTTGGGCTGAACCTGGATTCTCATGAACAGGGCATGGCTCATTCTCCCTTGATCATTAGAACCTGGGGAAATCTCAGTAACCTGGGAATGTTCTCAGTCAACCTGAGACCATTCCAGTTGTAACCTGAGATTATTTCAGTTATAATCTGAAGTCATTCCAGGTTAACAGAGATGTACATGTGTGGAGGAATGTTTTGAACCTTGTTTGAATAAGAATTATATCACAGCCTGGGAACTTGGTAGAACCAAGTTTATTGCTAATTTATGTTTCAAGAATTAAACTGGAACCAGGGCAATTTTGTAGCCTATTGAATGGACAATCTGGGATTTATTACAAACAAGGGCTCTCAGTTGAACTGAGATAGAACTCAGCAAAGCCTGGTATGAATTTCCAGCTCATGGGTAATTCCAGTTATTAAACTGGGTTGGAAACTCAGTTGAACTGAGATGAAATCTCAGTAATCTGAGACTACTTCAGGTATCATATCATGAGGGTATCTCAGTGAGATTGAAAGTATCAAAGAGCTGAGACTTAAGCCTCAGGATTGGGATTAAATCTCAGGAACACTGAGACTGAAATCTCAGAAACTCTGAGATTGATGTTCAGTAATCTGAGAACTTTAACTCAATGATTTGAGACTTTAAATCAGTTCAGTCAGGACAGCCTGGGGTGATAACTCCCAGGTTGCACTTCAATGGACTTCAGGATTTGTAATGGCATTCCATTAAGTTAGCTCAGGTTCTTTTCTTTACTTGGCAAGGAAGTTGATCACTGGTAAGTCCTTGATTCATTAGGTCCTTTATGAGTTATAAGGTCTTGAACCAATGCAAGTTTAGTTTAGTGGAATTTTAGATTGTAAGAATTGTTTCACATATTGTTATTGAGGAACCAAATCCTATATCTAGTTCCTGTTTTATAACAAGTTCTAATAGGATATTGGATTTCCAAATAAGTTAAATTCTATAGATTTTATTTATGGGAATGAGGTCAATTACCCTACTTTTAGTTTAATCTAACTAAATTAGGCAAATAATCAATTATAGGGTAACTTGTTTGTTAAGGATAGGACCTAGGATATATCTTAAGTGACTTGCTAGATTAAGAATTAGTTATTTTAGATTATTGACCAATTTGTATACATCATTATTTCATACAGGAGGACATCCAGTTTCTTGGTTACTTGTACTTTCCTGGAGCAAGACAAGTACACTCTATGGTTTGATCAGTGCATTTTCCTTGTTCTTTATTGCTGACACACTGCGACACGTTCATGATCTTATCTGTCATGTTCTTTCATGTTCTTACTTGAATCTTGGGGTGGGGAAATACTCTAGATATGTGACCAAACCCGGATACTTATTCATGATCTTTAGCTTAGGCCTCGCACAGTGCACGCGGGTCCTAAGCCGTACCTACATGATCTTTCAGGATCTTTTCATGTTCTTTCATGATCTTACCCAAGCCGGTCACATATCATAGAAGTATTTCAAATTTATAACACACATGTTCAGGATCTTACTTGTTCTTTCATGATCTTACTTGTATCTTGATTTTCGCTATAGTCGTGATCTTTCCTGCATCTTACATAGTCATGATCTTCCATGTATCTTTATAGCAGTAGTTCATGTTCTTCTTTTTCTTACCTATCTTGTTCTTCTTGTTCTTTCAGCATTTACTTTCCATATCATGATGTTATTGTTCATTACCTAGAACTGTACTTTGCTCCGCTCCTGAATAGGATATGTTGCAGGTATGCTTGCAGGACATTGCTCTACTATATGGGCCAGAGCCCAGGATTTAGCTGAGCAGGATGAGGCTTAGCTTGAGGTTTCAGGTTTAGACTGTTAGCTTACTCTTAGATATTGTCTTTAGAATTCATGTACATTTCATTCTTGATGACTCGTACATTTACATGCATAGAATTGTGGATTATGGTGATCATTCTGGGATACGTTCTTAGATGCTGTGATTATATATTTTCATGTTTATCTGGTAGATTTCCCTAGTTTGGTACAGCTTACTTTGTTGTGTCTCACGACAAAGGCTGGGCGTGTCCGACCCGTGTCCGATTATTCGGGAGCGGGTCGTGACAGTTTTTGCTTTGCACTCATTCTTAAAGTGGCCCTTCTTGCCATACTTGAATCAAGGCATTTGAGACTTTGGCTTCTTTTTCTTGATAGAAGTTCCCTTGACTTTTAGATTGTCAGGGTCCTTCTTCTTGCTGTGGAAAGCCGCCTGCTTTCCCCTTGGTTCCTTGGTCTGAACCAGATTGGCGTTAGCCAATTGCTTGGACACTGTGTCCACCTTCAGTTGAGCCCGCATCTGGTCCTCAACATATATTTTCTGCAAGAGATCTTCAAGGCTGATCTCAAGCTTCTTCCTATGCATGTTTGCATAGAACTTGCTCCACCCAGCGGGGAGCTTTGAGACAATCCCTCCAACAACAAACTTGTCGGGGAGGGGCATCGCCTCGTCTTCCAACTTCTGTCGCAGTTTCAGGAACTCCTTCACCTGCGGCAGCATAGACTTTTCGTCCTCAAAGAACCACTTGTGATATTTTTCAACCACAAATATTTTACTGCGGTTCTTGTCTTCTTCGTAGAGTTTTTCTAGAGACTGCCATATGTCTCTAGCGATATTCTTCTTAGAATATGATTCTACAAGGGAATCCTCCATAGCATTCAGGATAAGCAGCCTGCAAATGCTATTTTCCTTTCTCCACTTGGCCTAAAGTTTAGTAGCCGCAGAGATTGCGGCAGCAGACCCAGTATCTGGAGCGGTAGGTTCCTCTTCAAGAAGCACGTGATCCACGTCTCTGAGTTGAAGAGTGAGAAAAACCTTCCTCTTCCAGACTTGATAATGCTCTCCATCAAACTTTTCTAATTTGCAAAAGTCAGTATTGAGGAGTGAAGCATTAACGTTTTCCATCATAGCAATAAAGCTTTGAGATTATTAGTGCCGGGGCACAATTTTTCGATGGAAAACTGAGAATATGAAACAATTGTAAAAATAATGTTTCAACACAACACTTCTAGGAAGGTTGTGTAAGTATAACGAAGATCTAAAAAGATATCGTTATGATATTACGAGAATCTAAAAAGATTTCGTAATCACAGCAGCGAAGGAGATGACAGACGAAAGATGGAAGATGGCCTGCTGGGTTGAATGATCACCGTTGCTCAAAGCTTTATTCGTCCTACATGAACAGCTTCCAGGAACCAGCAAGTTCGTCGGAGAACTTGGAACACTTCTGCTCTTCTGACTCCTCGGACGGACACGAATTCCCGTACAAAAGCAACGCTGGTGCGACGCTTATCCTCTCTCTCTCGAAGGCTACTGGAAGATCAGAACTGTGTTAAAGAACACTTCTGAATACTCTGTTTACTTGTGCTAAACAACACTCGTAAACTTTCTGCGGTGGCTTCTCTTTCTATTCTGTAATGAGCCTTGAGAGAGAGGATGCCTTATATAGGCCCTGTAGCAACTGTCGGTTGCCACAAAGTTAGGGACGTGGTAATAACCACCCCGAACATGTAGCAACTGCCCAGAACATGCAAACGCACGTTCTGCTGCCAACTGCGCACACCCAGCGCTCCTTGCACTCTGCGCGACAGAGCGCGCACTGAACTGCGCACACTGCGTGCACTGCGCGCACTGCGCACACTGCGCAACCAGCGCAACCCGAGCAACCCAGCGCCCCCAAGCGCAACCTGAGCGCAACCTGGGCGCACACCTGGGCAGCGCAACTGGGCTTGCGCACCTGGGCATGCACAACTGGACAGCGCCGCACAACGAGCGCAACTAAAGCGCACTATGCGCCTAGCGACGATGCTAAGTACAAGGTGCGCCAACAAAACGCCACATGAGCCCGAGTCCGAGTCCGAGTCCGAGTCCAAGTCGCTAAGCCCCTACGGGGCTTAGTTCCTATGGAAATAAATTTTCTAAGAGCAAAAAGCATGAATGCTTTTATTGTTGATTTTAGCCTTTTTCCCATTAGAAAAATAATCCCACATGGCAAACCCATGTGCACCTCCACACCACATGTGCATCTCCAATAATAGCAAAACTAATATATTGAGATACAAACTCTTTGGCCTATCCGATGTGGGACTAAAGTTTCTAAAGGAAAGGCCAAAACTCCAACAAGTTCTATGGACTAATCTTTAAGGTCTCCAAATGCCCAAGGGCTCCACGATGAAGCGTTCATATATGGTCCACATAGCCCGCGCAAGTTTAGCGCGACCCTTGAAGACAAGGGGTTGTTCCCAATGGTGTGCATGCATTCCCAAGATCTACCGCGGTTATCAACAAATCTTGCAAGTGGCAACGGGCCCACAGGACCACCCTACATCCTGATAAGGTCCACAAGCTCGCTCTACGACGGCCATGGTTCGACTACCATATTACTCGAATCCCTAGAGTCAATCCCTTCCATAAGCCTCACTCAAGCAGCTGACGAGGGAATGTTGACAGGGTGTTGATCGCCACCGACGTTGCATACCCTATACTGTGTGAAGATGCCAGCAATCAGGACCGGGCTACCAACAGTTACATGGTGGTCAACACGACTCACGCATCAGGCAACGACGAAAGACCGGTTAGGCACGCCTGGTCCCATTATGACCAATCATGATGTCTCCACAGATTTATGGGAACACTTAAAAGCGAAGCATAAAACCCAATGAGAGGTTGTTGTCACCAAGTCACCATCAACTGATGTTGCTTCAACTTAGATGAGTCATCCAAGTGCGGGATAGTTCCCACACCCACAACACGGTCGATCTTAGGAAGGCTAACCAACCTAGCGGCAAGGCAGACCAGCGAAATGCGAAACCCAGTGAAGTCGCCTCAAACTCGAGTAGAACCTTTATTGGCTTCTCTCAACACAACCAGCTGGAAGTCACGACAATCATGGGACATGGGGGTGACTGGGCACCCACTAGAAGGACCCTACGACTCGTTTGATTCCAAGCATGATGAGTATGGGTCGATCCAGTTAGAAGAACCCTACTTGCGACGAGATCGAAGACAACATACATCCCAAGCTGAACAACTATCCCCAGAAGATGCCCCTCTTGCCGAGTCTTCGTCCGAATTGGAATATACAAATTCAGTGTATGCTTCGTCCTTTACAACTCCCGCCACAAGAAAGTGTCGGCTATTCGTCAACAAGGTCGAAGGGAACCCTGAAAATATCACTCAATGCTTGGAGGCCATGGAACAATGTGGAGCAGTCCGAGGCGTCGCTATGGACAAACTCCGAGATATAACATGCGTGCTCCTTAATCAACACGGCCCTACTGAGGCAACACCTAAATACCGCCACCCGAGGCGGGACCTCAATGGCGGAGAACCACGTACCCGCGACGATAACACCAGAATATCTCCCAACTCGAAGCGAAGATAGAGACTCTTGTGCACAAAGGAGAGTTGAAGGAGATGGAGATAGACACACCCTACCCTCTCGAGTGGTTCGACGCCCCTAATTCTCCCAAGTTCAAACCGTCCACTCTTCTATCGTACGACGATACACCACATCGCCAACCCAACATCTCTACCACTTAGATCTTAAATTAGGGAACTGTTGGGCAACAATGCCATCATGGTACGTTTGTTTGTTGGCAAACTCAGGAGGGTAGCCTTCACTGGTTCCAAAGTCTCCCACCTGTCTCTATCACTTATGGAAGAACATGGAGACCCAATTCCACAAGTGCTGCTATGAAGAAGACACGAAGGTAACTATGTCAACGTTGATCAACGTCGTCCAAAAAAAGTAAGAATTTACAAAGGATTTTATCGAACGATTCCAGAATCTCTCCCTTACGTGCTCTGACATACCCTCGACGAGCTCGACGAGCAACACGACATCCTCCACCTGAGCGACTGCGACGGTGCTAGTGAGTCCTGTCCGGATCTGTAATATTGGATCTGAAATCGAGGATGGTGGATACGACATGATCCAGTCACCGAGTGCCGAGGAAGAAGAGCCCCAGTCGCGGATCTGACGAGGGCAGTTGGGGATCTGTGGCCGTGGCATAGACTCGAGACAATGATGATCTAGAGGCGGCTGGTGGCTCAACGCTTCAGGTCGAGAAGGTCGTGGCAGAGTAAAGACGACTGATTGCGGTCTGCCTCTGGGCCCGATGGCTTTATAGGCGCTCTGGAAGGGGTGACATACGTGAGAGAGAGAGAGAGAGAAGAGAGAGAGAGAGAGAGAGTGTGTGTGTTGAGAAAGAGACGTGAGAGTGAAAAAAAGAGTTTACTATCGGGTAACAAAATGCTACGAATCCAAATACTGAAAGTCATTCTTCTTACTTGCCGGAAACAAAAATGACCTTATCCAAACACATTTTGAAAAGTCATAAATATGTTGCAAGTCCCATTTTCACACTTTTGAGGAGTCACCTCTATCTAACAGCCTTACAGCCCCTAAGAGGAAGAGACGGCTTCGTGAATGCAAGAGGATCCCAGGGCAACCTTCAATCCCAGTCGGCTATAAATTGGAGCACCATTTGATCACGCAACAAAGTTTCACCATGAGGTCTCCGAACACACTCAAAGTGGGTATGATCCTTCCCCTCCGGCCGTAGTTTTACACTAAAATGGCTCAAACGCTCTTCACCCTTCAACTGTTCGCTATGTTGTACCTACTCATCAAGTACCATGTCAGATGACTATGAAAGCAAAGGAAAGACACATGTATGGTACCGACTCCTTGACCATGCAAGCATCCGAGTACTCGATACCTCTTCCAGGTGCTTTTTCTTCCAGCGCAAGATTCTGATGTAGCGTGGATTCCAACTTCGAATCCTTTTATGATTCTTTTTCTTTTACTTTATCTTTTTTAATAGTTGATAAGAATCCTATTTCTTTTAGTACTCTTATTTTGACTCTATCTTTTATTATGATAGGTTTTATCTTTATTAGGATAGGTTTTATCTTTATTTGAGTATGATTAGGTTGTCATAAAAGTCCTATAAATATGCACCTTCTGTATGCAATTGAGGAACAACTTTTAATCAATAAAATTCTTCTTTAAGTTTGAGATTTGTTCTCTTCTTTTCTTGATCTTGGACTCGACTGTTCAGTGGATTCGGAAGCCCCTCGCTTGAGGTTTTCAAGCAACCTTCGTGCGGATCTCTCACAAGGCCCTCTGTCGGAGTTTTTGTGGCACCGCTTCGCTCTCACCAAGCAACAGTGGTCCAGTTATCATCATCACCGATCGACTAGGCCATTGTCAAGCACGAAGGTAAGCCCGTTCCGCTATCTCGCTGCGTCAAGTGGTATCAGAGCCCTACAGTTTGAGGATTCTAATTTTTTGGGAACCTTTGAAAATTTTCTTCTTTCAAAACAACAATGGCGAAATCCATCACGCGCAAGAAATTTGATGCTCTATCAGACAACGTTGACATCTTATCAAACAAATTAGATGCCTTATCTGATAAATTGGATAGAGTACTGGATTTTCTTGGTATCCAATATAATACTATAGTTGATTTCACGAGGACACCACACACAAAGACAAAAGGCACAAATGCACGTTCTACTACCAGCCATCCACAAAAGGGACTCGAGTGTGTTCACAACAGTTGTCCACTCAGAGCACCAATGGTCGTTGTTGACTATGAAGACGACGAGATTGAGAAGATCGTATCAAAGTCGGATGCACACATTGCAGATGCTGAGCTAAAATCTCCAACACCTCAAGAAGAGACTTTCTCCTTCGACGGAGCATTGAAGAATTCACCAATACCTAAAGCTTCCAATAACGATGGCAGACCTCCTCATCACAAACCTCGGAGTGATCCGTCAGACACATCATCTAAGTTCGATCATCAGTTCTTGGATTTTCTAGATGCTACAAAAAATCCTACATATATGCATTTTCTTCAGACAACTTCAAGCTCTACAATTTTCTCAAATATCGTTTTGAAGAGCAGGTACCATCAAATCGAGATTCAACCTGATGATGAGTGGAAGACTATTTTCAAAACCCCAGAAGGACTATATGAATGGCTCTTTATGTCCTTCAGACTTTTGAATGCATCAAAAATCTTTATGTGCATCAAGAATCATGTTTTGAAGTTATTAACAAGAATGTTCATAGTCATCTACTTTGATGATATCCTGATTTATAGCAAGAGCCAAGCTAATTATTTGAAGCACCTCAGGGAAGTTCGAATTAAGAAGTGTAGCGTACTTACTAACCAACTCATCGACAATGACTAAAGTTCAAAGCTTCTATGTTCTCGCCAACTTCTACCGACGATTCATCCGCAACTTCAACATGAAGACACACAACTCTCCCCAACCATCAATATCTTCAATCTTTACGAATATTTTTCACCCGACGAACCGCTTTATTCTAAGAAGAACTCAAGGACGAGTTCTTTTGAAGCAGGGGAGACTGATGTAGCGTGGATTCCAACTCCGAACCCTTTTAGGATTCTTTTTCTTTTGATTTATCTTTTTTAAGAGTTGATAAGAATCCTATTTCTTTTAGGACCTTATTTTGACTCTTATATTTTATTAGGATATGTTTTATCGTTATTAGGATATGTTTTATCTTTATTTGAGTATGATTAGGTTGTCATAAAAGTCCTATAAATAGGCACCTTCTGTATACAATTGAGGAACAACTTTTAATCAATAAAATTCTTCTATAAATTTGAGATTTGTTCTCTTCTTTTCTTGGCCGTGGACTCGACTGTTCCGTGGATTCGGAAGCCCCTCGCTTGAGGTTTTATAGCAACCTTCGTGCGGACCCCTCACGAGGCCCTCCGTCGAAGTTTTTGGGCACCGCTTCGCTCTCACCAAGCAACGGTGGTCCAGTTATCGTCATCACCGATCGACCTGGCTATTGCCAAGCACGAAGGTAAGTCCGTTCCGCTATCTCGCTGCGTCAGATTCAGTCTTAGTTGTTGTTGTAGTTGCCGTTAGCGGACTTCAATCTGACATGGAATGTGTCACAAAATTATGGACAGATTTACAGCCCCTCGTGCTGCCCCTAGCATACTCGAGCTGGTTGCGCCAACCCTCAATTCACTTCCATCTGATATCATAACCTATTTCAAGGTCCCACCACAGCTACTTTGATTAATGTGTTCGGCTTCTCAGTACACTAGCAAAGTGATCCTAATAAGAAATAGGAAATTCAATAGCATTTTTCAAATGTAATCGAAATTGATATTATGAATTTATATGCTTTCTTCATTCAATGTACTCCAATATTTTGCTATGTTCGCTATGACCATCTATGGTAAAGAAAATGCTATTTTGCCCGTAGGGGTGATTGCGTTTTGGCCTACACACCACGTGTCAGCAGTTCACTGGCGCCCTGCTAGCTTAGGCCTACCACCAAATATTTGGGCCGTATTGGTGCTGACACGTGGCTTGCGGGCCAAAAGATGGCGGTTAAGATGGTAAACCGCGGGTAAATAGCAGTATCCCTCTGGTAATATAACAAGGACTTGTGTCAACAAAAGGCAGAGCAATTCATCCCAACATTTCTCTCAAATGAAGAAGAAAAAACCCAAACCATACGTAGGACTTAAATCATGAGATTTATGTCTCTGTCTACATGTTCTTGGAATCCCATCATTTGTTTACTTGTTATTAGAATCACAGTGCATGCTATCACATGGGCATGCCTTGTTCTCTTGGGTCCATGGATATTGATAGAGAAAGAAGAAACAAACAGTTGCAGTATTGCAGTGAATAGAAATTTGGTAGCAAGAGCAATCAGAAAGCACAGTAGTCATCTTTGGCTGCTATGTTGTTGCAATCCACTGAAAGTTCTTTCTGGCCTGATATTCACATGACGCACAATCTTATCCGCTCAAGCTGAAATACGTTTAACTAGCATATGCTCCAGACCAACTCCCAACATTCACAAGGCATACATGGGACGGTTAATTAGTAATATCACCAAAAGAAAAATTCACATATTTAGTGTTGGAATAAAAACACTACACATTTAGTGTTGGAATAAAAATACCCAAAATCTGCTTGGATTGAGGGTTAAGAGAGTTAAGTGAAAAAAAAAAATAAAACTCATAATAAAACTCATACTTGATTTAAGGGTATGGATTTAGGAGACATGGTTGAGTAAGGATTTATTTAACACTCTTTTGTATATATTTTTCAAAGTCATAAATACTATTTATTTACCCTATGAAATATTATAACTTTTTTCTCCATTTTTTGCTCTCAACCTGCTGCTCCCTAACTTCCTGACTATGTAAAGATATTTTGGCAATTTTTAATTAAAAATCAATCAAGTTTAATTATATCTCATATGTAATAAGCGTATTTTGGCAACTATTGTATTTTTATGAATCTTTCTCCAACTCAAAACCTCCAATCAAAGCAAAATTTATTAAAACCCACCCACCCACTCCCCCCCCCCCCCCCCCCCCCCAAACCCCCTCCCCCGTTAACCCTCCTTTTAATCCAAGCAAAATTATATGTATTGACTCTCTTTCCTCACTTTACTTTTTTTCACTTAACCCCACTTCACTCTGCTTAACCATTACGAGAGTTGAGCAAGATTGTGACACAGCATAAAAATCACTCTCTGTATTGCACTAATATAGTACAAAATTGATTACAAGATAATTAATCAATTCTTTTGTCCCAATAATAGATCTCTCACACCTCAAGTATGAAGACATGAATACAACAATAAAGGTTACACACACCGTATACAACAACGATCCAATCTCCCTGAACTGAGACCGTTCCTCCAAACATATCTTATTTCTCCTACATTCTTGAAGAACGAGTCTACGATGGGCGAAGCACAGACCTCCTTATAGATTTAGTATATTGTCTCATTGAATATCTTTAATGAACACTCATCAAAAAGAAGCCTCCTTAGACCACTTAAATAGGTCTAAGTAAACCTAATTTAGGATTAAAAAAACCATTAAATTAGTCACAACCTAATCATGATAATCCATATTCAATCCAACGACCAGAAACTACGTTGAAAATAACCAAATTGTACCAATTTCCACAACGGTAGTACATTGGCAGTATACTTAGAGTGTACTGTCAGTATACTGTAAAAACACTCACAAAAACAGTTAAAATTTTGAGCACTTTGCGATAAACTAGCAGTATACTACTGATATATTGTCAGTATACTAGTGCTATACTTTTGGCTCTATACGAGCCCAGGTCATCTATCGATACGTTAGTCATCTTCGATACAACTCCCATCGACGCTTACAACACTCCAGATTGTATAACCACCTCGAATAAGGTTGGATTTTCCAAAAAAAACTCTCCCACGAACCTGATGAGAGATGTTTTTATCATGTCACCTGAATCGGATTCCATGCATGCCGTGCTGTACAACAGATCCTACTCCCCCTTGTCATTTATCTTAAATTCCCCAAGATGACTTGCATCCATCTCCTGCTCCTCAATCACTATGTCGACACTAGCTGTCATGAATAGCACCTCCTTAATATGTGGGATATTCTCGAGATTAATAACTCGGTCAAGACCAAAGTTCTTGACTGCCAGCCTCACTGTAAGTTTCGACTGCTTGTACTCGACTGTTGCCTTCCATCGGAACATACTCCCTTTTTGTTAATCTTTCTCAGCCTTGGTTGTGCCTACAAAGTAGACGATATGGTTCCCTCGAGATTCAAGCTCTTGAACATGTTCATATTCATGTCCGACATGAAAGCTCTCCCGTACACCTGTACATGTGAGCAGAATATCGTACATTGTGCAAGCCACCCATAGACCACGTATAGTGTAACATCCCAGAACCAGAATACTGGAGAACGGGGGCGTATATAGCCAGCTACGTATATTGAAGTGCAACCCACCTCGCTATACGATCACGACTGTCTAGATACATGAGGGTTTAACTACAAGCCAACAGTCTCCTATGGTCATGAACAAGCCTATTGTCTCAATCTCAAGCAAGCAATAATAGTTACAAGATGTCAGAGCAACAAATATATAATAGCAAGGCGTCCCATACATTACATATTCAGATGATCATAAAGCTAGTCGTACAAAATGTTAGGACTAGCAAGAGTTTCAGTCATACATGATCATCCCTAGGATTTGCCAATCATGTTACATCCCGTAGGCAGACAATAAATAAAGGTACAATACGAGCTAACACGTGCTCGCCGGCTAAACACCTCAAAAGAATAATTTTACAAATAAGTGGAAGGACAAAAAGAAACCCACTCGTTGCCAGGGTTACGCCTGGTGGTCACCATCTGGCTGGAAGACAGGTAGATCCTCTGGTGCTGCTCCGATATCTGGCCACACAAAACCAGCTGCCCAGAAAGAGCAAGTGCCACAAAGGAGGCTTCACTTAGGAACTAAAACCAGCATATCACAATAGAATATTAAAGATAATAAATAAAGAACTGATAATAATAGAGATAACAACAGTAAACTGAGTACGAGGAAACCATTCAAGTAGCCAGGTCACAACCCTTAAACCAAACAAGGACCGGGGTTGTAACCTTTCATCTGAATAGAAACCCGTCTCAAATACTATTGGTACAGTAAAAACAATAAAAGAAGAGAGGACACAGAACTGCTCCGGGAGCCAGGGTACAACCCTTAAACCAAACAAGGACCAGGGTTGTAACCCTTCGCCTGAACAGAACTGGATCCCTGATCTTTATTGCTAGGGCCAGTATAAATAATCATGGTATTGAGGTAAGGTAAAACATGACGAACATGGCATAGGATTGCAATAAGACAATAAACGAAAAAAGGACACATAACTGCTCCGGGAGCCAGTTACAACCCTTAAACCAAACAAGGACCAGAGTTGTAACCCTTCGTCTGAACAGAACTGGACCCCTGATCTTTATTGCTAGGGCAAGCATCAATAATCATGTCATGTCACAATTTTACACATGATCAGGATAAGACTAAGCTGGAATAAACTCCATCCAATCAATCACGGCCAATCAAGAGTACGGCTTGATACTTTTAACTAACTAGGTTTATCACAGGCCTAGTTACTAGCAAGATGTAATGAGATTATCCCAACAACCACAAGTCCTGCAGACCATTCGGTTATCTAGGTCGAATATCCGTTTATGAAGAATGCAATACGTGACTGTATGCTAGAAATGTGTCCTACTCGTCGGTAGGCTACAAGTCCACTTAATGCGTCCAGATAACAGGATTGCCTGTAGCTGGAAATCTCTTCATGTCTACTAAATTATTCTAGTTTATTAGCCTCAGTCAATTACTATAGGTATCCCTGACCGTGGTACTCAGGAATCCCTATCCTAGATATGATGTAAGACAGTACTGGTTTATTTATACAAATGCAATCGTCCACGGTATCCAGGTCATACATACTTGTCATGACATGCTAACTGTCGCAACATCATATCAAGGTTATCATGTAGGTTACTTATCAAGAGTGCGCCACGACGGGCCACTATCATGTTCTATCCCTACATTATCCTGTCTTGCTCCAAAATATAACCTTGCCATGAGGGTTGCCGTAAAAGACTGGCCGTATGAGGGTTGCTGCAAAAAGCTGGCCGCATGAGTTGCCGCATAAAGCTGGCCGCATGAGTTGTCACAAAAAGCTGGCCGCATTAGTTGCCGCATAAAGCTGGCCGCATGAGTTGCAGCAAAAAGCTGGCCGCATGAGTTGCCGTAAAAAGCTGAACGCATGAGTTGCCGCATAAAGCTGGCCGCATGAGTTGTCGCATAAAGTTGGCCGCATGAGTTGTCGTATAAAGCTGACCGCATGAGTTGTCGCAAAAAGCTGGCCGCATGAGTTGCCGTAAAAGCTGGCCTCATGAGTTGCCGTATAAAGCTGGCCGCAAGAGTTGCCGCAAAAGCTAGCCGCATGAGTTGCCGGAAAAAGCTGACCGCGTGAGTTGTCGCAAAAAGCTGTTCTCCTTCTCCAAAGATCCGAGAAGAAGAACCATGGAAACCATGGCTTCAAGGCTCCATTAATCCTTCATTTAAAATCAAAATTAGGACTTCCGTAGGTCAAAATGGGGTGGAACGAAATTCTCTACAACATGGAACCATCAAAACTTGGAAATAACAATGTTAAGTAGATCAAAACCCAAGAAATCCAAAAATACTATAAACTTAGATCTACACAAATTGAGCCATGGAAATTAGAAGTGCTAAGTACTAAAGTGTGTTAGAATTTCGAAAGAAAGAGAATGGAACAATAAAAACGAAGTTCCTCCATGAAGTAAGCTACACTTGCCTAAGCTCTCTCTCTCTCTCTCTCTCCTGGTGGTTGAAGAAGTAATGGTGGAGAAGAAGAAGTAAATGAAGAGAGAGAATGAGGGAATGGGTTAATAAAGGATGATGGTGGTGGTAGGTAAGGGTTCACCCCTTGGTTCATGATGAACCAAGACAATCTAAGCCTAGCCGAACCAACCCAAAATAGACCAAGCCATGTAATGCCAAGATAAGCCAAGCAAGGATCATGCAATACAAGATAAAATACGTACACGCATTTCAAAATACGTAATACGAACTATAGGCATTACAACTCTACCCACCTTAAAAGAATTCCGTCCTCGAAATTTAACTAAGAGGCTAGAGGGACAAGAACAAGCTATACTATTCACAGGCAAGCTATACTAATCAAGCAATCAAGTAATTATTCATGCAAGCAAGGAATTAAAGCATAAGGCATAAGAAAGACATTATACCTCATGAGTCAAACAGGTGTGGATATCGCGATCGGATATAATCCTCGCGCTCCTTCGTTGACTCACCCAAAGAGTGATGACCCCAAGCAACGCGGACTAGCTTAATAGTCTTGTTCTTGAGTGCATTCTCTCTTTGGTCTAATATGAATACAGACCTTTCCTCATACGAAAGGTTGGTGCCAACAACCAATTCCGAATGATCAAGTATATGGCTCGGATCCGGGATATACCGTCGCAATAGGGATATATGGAATATATCATGTACCTTACGCAACGACGGTGGAAGAGCGAGACGATAGGACACATCGCCTACTCGCTCGAGAATGTCGAACGGTCCTATATACCTAGGACTAAGATTTCCCCGTATGCCAAAACGAATGACGCCACGGTTAGGCAAAATCCTCAGGAATACGTGGTTGCCGATAGAGAACTCAAGAGGACGTCGAGAAGAATCGGCCCAATGACGCTGACGATCTTGTGCAATTCGAAGATGATCTCGGACTCTTCTGACCACCTCAACAATCTGAGCAATTATTTCTGGACCGAGCATCTGCCTCTCTCCAACATCATCCCAAGCTAGCGGGGATCTGCACTTCCTGCCATACAGTGCCTCGAACGGTGCCATCTGGATACTAGCTTGGAAACTATTATTGTACGAAAACTCCATCAGGTGCAGGTGATCTTCCCACGAACCACCGAAGTCGAGTGTACATGACCACAACATATCTTCAAGAGTCTGGATCGTGCGTTCCGACTGGCCATCTGTCTGCGGGTGATAAGCTGAGCTGAACTGGAGGTGAGTTCCCAAACTCTCTTGCAAGCTGCGCCAAAAGTGCGACGTAAACCTTGAATCTCGGTCCGAGGTGATACTGACTGGTACTCCATGCATCCTGACTACCTGCCTGAGGTACATCTCTGCCAGCTGAGCCCTCGACTGACCAACTATGAACGGAAGAAAGTAGGCCACCTTCGTGAGCCGGTCAACTATAACCCAAATAGCATCTCGACCAGCTGGGGATCTAGGCAATCCAGTCACGAAATCCATGGTTACATGCTCCCACTTCCATTCTGGAATTGGCAAGGGCTGAAGAAGGCTAGATGGCCTCTGATGTTCAGCTTTAACTTGTTGGCAAACCAAACATCGAGAGACAAACCGGACTATCTCCCTCTTCATGCCATTCCACCAAAAGTGCTGACGGATATCACGGTACATCTTCGTACCGCCGGAATGGATGGAATATTGAGAATTATGAGCTTCGGCCATGATCTCCTGTCTGATATCTCCACTGGGTACACAAAGACGCCTCCCATGCCTAAGTGTACCGTCTTCATGGATACATAACTCTAGTCTTCGTCCTGCCTCACACTCTGCTCTGAGTTGCTGAAGCTTGAAATCTGCTGACTGCGCCATCCGGATCCTCTCGACTATAGTGGGCTGAACTTGCATGCTGGCCATCAATGCCACACTGGAAGGGAGGACAACTTCTATACCCATCTTCTGAAGATCGGCTAACAGCTCTGGTTGTGCTGTTAGGAAATAAACTCTGGCTCTCCTGTTCAATGCATCCGCAACAACGTTGGCCTTCCCAGGATGATACTGCAAGTTTACATTATAATCCACAAGTAGCTCAAGCCACCTTCTCTGACGCATGTTAAGATCCTTCTGGGTGAAAACATACTTCAGGCTCTTGTGGTCGGTGAAGATCTCCACCCTATCTCCGTACAAGTAGTACCTCCATAACTTAAGTGCAAACACTATTGCTGCCAGCTCCAAGTCATGGGTTGGGTAATTCCTCTCACGATCACGAAGTTGTCGTGACGCATATGCTATTACCTTTCCATGCTACATCAAAACACACCCTAGACCTCTGCCTGAAGCATCGTAATATTCTGAGAATCCTCCGGTTCCATCTGGAAGCATTAAATGGGAGCCGTCATCTAGCCTCGCTTCAACTTCTCAAAAGAATCCTGGCACTCTGCTGTCCAAGCAAACTGCACATCCTTGCGGGTCAACTGGGTCAATGGCGCTGAGATCCGAGCAAAGTCTAAAACAAAATGCCGGTAGTAACCGGCCAATCCAAGAAAACTACGGACTTCTGCAATTGTGCTGGGCACTGGCCATGACTCAACAGCCACGATCTTCTGGGGATCCACTTCTACTCCTCCTCTGGTGATGATATGACCCAAGTACGAAATGTGATCGAGCCAGAACTCACATTTACTAAACTTGGCATACAACTGGTGCTTTCTGAGAATCTGGAGGATAACTCGGAGATGCTGCTGATGCCCCGCTTCACTCTTGCTGTAGACCAGGATGTCATCTATGAACACAATCACGAACTGATCCAAATAAGGCATGAAGATGTGATTCATGTTGGTTGCTTCAAATGGCATCACAAGGAACTCCCAATGCCCATACCTAGATCTGAAAGCTGTGTTCGGGATGTCCTCCTCTCTGACTCTGATCTGATGGTATCCTAACCGCAAGTCGATCTTCGAGAATACTGCTGCCCCCTTGAGTTGATCAAACAAGTCATTTGTCCTCGGAAAAGGATATTTGTTCTTGATTGTCACTGAATTCAAGGTACGATAATCTACACATAATCTGGACGTACCATCCTTCTTTTTTACAAGAAGCATCGGGGCTCCCCAAGACGATCCACTAGCAAGAATGAATCCCTTGGTTCTAAGTTCTTCCATCATCTTATACAATATCTCTAGCTCTGACGGCGCCATCCTGTAAACTCTCTCTGACACTGGGGTTGTCCCGGGAATCAAGTCGATGGTGAACTCGATCTCCCGTACTGGCGGCATCCCTGGAATCTCTTCTGGGAAAACATCTGAAAACTCTTCAACTATTCGGGATAACTGCATTGCTGCTACTGCCATCTGCAACATTGGAGGAGAAGGTTCAACTTCACCTCGGAAGAAGGAAAACTCCGGCTCGCCTGGAATGCTAAAAACAATACTGCCAATGTGGCAGTCTATCCTAGCATACTGGTCCCTCAACCAATCCATCCCTAAGACCACATCATAATCGGCCATCGAAAACTCTATCAATCTAGCGGAAAACTCTCTACCGCTAACTACGATCCGACACGAGGAAAATACCCTATCTACTCCCACAAGTCCATTACCAGTAAGTATATTGAGCCTTACTGATAATGACTCGGGCTCCAGTCCTATCCGTGTCGTAAATCGTGCAGACATAAATGAATACGAGATACCAGAATCAAATAATACTGAAGCTGGAAAGGTGTTGACGAGAATAGTACCTGTCACTACCTCACCTGGTGCTATTCCTTCTTCTTCCATGGTCAAAGCCAGCACTTGACCATGTCCTCTGGGTTTGGGTCCCCTCTGCTGAAAATTTCTCTGCCTGTTCTGGATCAGGGCTTGGGCTTGGGCATACTGCTGCGGTCTCTGCTGCTGGAATGCCTGGACCTGCGTCGGCAATGGCCTCGGGAACGGGTAATGCAGCTGCTGCTGCTGCTGGACTGGTGCTGGTCCTCTAACTGAAGTACTAGAGAAGGCCGATGAACGCCTCCTGTTCGGGCAGTTCCCAACCCTGTGGTCTGGGGCACCACAAACCAAACACAAATCCTGTGCTCTGCGACACTCTGATACCACATGCCCTGGCTTCCCGCAGTGTGAACATTCTGCTACGGAAGACTGCTTCTGCTTCTGCTGCTGAGGGTGCGTCGGGGTGGAATGCTGAACCGACGTCACTGAGATCGCCCGTCTCGGAGCTCAAATGGTCAAAGTCCTGGATGCCGGAGCTGGTGCTGAAGACTGATTCATCTGGTTGTGGGATCGCTTCCGACCTCCGGTCCTATCCATGATCCTCTGGGAGGTATACTCGTACCTCCGAGCTGCTCTCAATACTGCATCAAAAGTCTGATGTCCAAACTGCTCAACTGCCAACAAAATCTCCAGGTGGAGCCCCTACTGAAATTGCTGGGCTCTATCGAACTCGGTTGCTACCAGGGTGGAAGCAAACCGACTAAGCCTGAAAAACTCGGTCGCATATCCGTCGACCGTCCTGCCCATCTGCTTTAGATTGGTGAACCTCGTCTGTAGATCGTACCAAGCTACAGCATCAAAATACTTGGTCTAGAATCTCTCCCTGAATACTGCCCATGAAATAGGGGCCACTAATCTATCGGCCTGCGCTGCCCACCAGCTGCGGGCAAAATCTAGTAACTGCAGGCGCACTACGGCCACCTTTTCGTTCTCTGGAGTCCTGGCTGCTTCTAGAATCACCTCTGTGTCCTGAAGCCAAGCATCTGCAGCGATCGCATCTTCACTGCCGTCGAAAAAAGGAGGGTTCAAGCGCTTGAAGCTGTTGGCCGTGCTGTTACCCAGATGACCCCCTCTGGTTAAAGCATCTGCCACCGCCTGGTGCAAGACATCTCCACGACGATCCTGGGAAACCAATAGGGACCTGATGAGACCTACCAAAGTGCCATCATCAGGCTCTGTAGGCTGGACGGGCTGAATTGGTAGTTCTCCTCCGGTAGGCACGACTCTGGAGGCTACTGCTGAATGCTGGACTTGATCTCCAGGTTGCGGCTGGTCCACGGGAGGTACTCCACCTTGCTGATCGGCAGGTCCAGGAACAATGCCACTGAAGAAGATGACATAGGGAACAATAAGAAAGGACCAGGACAGATCAACGATACAAGCATGTGATCAGGTCAATATTCTCAGGGATTTGAAGATACGAGCAGAGATCAAGGGCGAGTACTGATTGAGACATCTATTCGGTAAACCCTCACATATCTTGATTTATAAGACCTGCATAGGCCACCACTTAAACCATGTAATGCCCCAGACCCAGAATACTGGAGAACGGGGGCGTACATAGCCAGCTACGTATATTGAAGTGCAACCCACCTCGCTATACAGTCACGGCTGTCTAGATACATGAGGGTTTAACTATAAGCCAACAGTCTCCTATGGTCATGAACAAGCCTATTGTCTCAATCTCAAGCAAGCAATAATAGTTACAAGATGTCAGAGCACCAAATATATAATAGCAAGGCATCCCATACATTACATATTCGGATAATCATGAAGCTAGTCGTACAAAATGTTAGGACTAGTAAGAGTTTCAGTCATACATGATCAACCCTAGGATTTGCCAATCATGTTACAGTCCGTAGGCAGACAGTAAATAAAAGTGCAATACGAGCTAACACGTGCTCGCCGGCTAAACTCCTCAAAAGAATAATTATACAAATAAGTGGGAGGACAAAAAGAAACCCACTCGTTGCCAGGGTTACGCCTGGTGGTCACCATCTAGTTGGAAGACAGGTAGATCCTCTGGTGCTGCTCCGATATCTGGCCATATAAAATCAGCTGGGTTAGACCCCAGAAAGAGCAAGTGCCACAATGGAGGCTTCACTTAGAAACTAAAACCAGCATATCACAATAGAATATTAAAGATAATAAATAAGGAACTGATAATAATAGAGATAACAACAGTAAACTGAGTACGAGAAAACCATTCAAGTAGCCAGGTCACAACCCTTAAACCAAACAAGGATCGGGATTGTAACCCTTTACTTGAATAGAAATCCGTCTCAAATACTATTGGTATAGAGAAAACGATAAACGAAGAGAGGACACAGAACTGCTCCGGGAGCCAGGTTACAACCCTTAAACCAAACAAGGACCAGGGTTGTAACCCTTCGCCTGAACAGAACTGGACCCCTGATCTTTATTGCTAGGGCCAGTATAAATAATCATGGTATTGAGGTAAGGTAAAACATGACAAACATGGCATGGGGTTGCAATAAGATAATAAATGAAGAGAGGACACAGAACTGCTCCGGGAGCCAGGTTACAACCCTTAAACCAAACAAGGACCAGGGTTGTAACCCTTCGCCTGAACAGAACTCGACCCCTGATCTTTATTGCTAGGGCAAGCATCAATAATCATGTCATGTCACAATCTTGCACATGATCAGGATAAGACTAAGCTGGAATAAACTCCATCCAATCAATCACGGCCAATCAAGAGTACGGCTTGATACTTTTAACTAACTAAGGTTATCACAGGCCTAGTTACTAGCAAGATGCAATGAGATTATCCCAACAGCCACAAGTCCTGCAGACCATCCAGTTATCCAGGTCGAATGTCCGTTTATGAAGAATGCAATACGTGACTGTGTGCTGGAAATGTGCCCTACTCATCGGTAGGCTACAAGTCCACTTAATGCGTCCAGATAACGGGATTACCTGTAGCTGAAAATCTCTTCATGTATACTGAATTATTCTAGTTTATTAGCCTTAGTCAATTACTGTAGGTATCCCTGACCGTGGTACTCAGGAATCCCTATCCTAGACATGATGCAAGACAGTACTGGTTTATTTTACAAATGCAATCGCCCACGGTGTCCAGGTCATACATACTTGTCATGACATCCTAACTCTCGCAACAGCAAATCGAGGTTATCATATAGGTTATTTATCAAGAGTGCGCCACGACGGGCCACTATCATGTTATATCCCTATATTATCCTGTCGTGTTCCAAAATATAACCCTGCCATGAGGGTTGCTGTAAAAGACTGGCCGCGTGAGGGTTGTCGCAAAAAGCTGGCCGCATGAGTTGCCGTAAAAAGCTGGCAGCATGAGTTGCCTCATAAAGCTGGCCGCATGAGTTGTCGCATAAAGCTGGCCGCATAAGTTGCCACAAAAAGCTGGCCGCATGAGTTGTCGCAAAAGCTGGCCGCATGAGTTGCCGCATAAAGCTGGCCGTATGAGTTGCCGCAAAAGCTGGCCGCATGAGTTGCCGCATAAAGCTGGCCGCATGAGTTGCCGCAAAAAGCTGGCCGCATGAGTTGTCGCAAAAGCTGGCCGCATGAGTTGCTGTATAAAGCTGGCCGCATGAGTTGCCGCAAAAGCTGGCCGTATGAGTTGCCGCAAAAAGCTGGCCGCATGAGTTGCCGCAAAAAGCTGGCCGTATGAGTTATCGCAAAAAGCTGTTCTCCTTCTCCAAAGATCCGAGAAGGAGAACCATGGAAACCATGGCTTCAAGGCTCCATTAATCCTTCATTTAAAGTCAAAATCAGGACTTCCATAGGTCAAAATGGGGTAGAACGAAATTCTCTACAACAATTGAACCATCAAAACTTAAAAATAACAATGTTAAGTAGATCAAAACCCAAGAAATTCGAAAATACTATAAACTTAGATCTACACAAATTGAGCCATGAAAATTAGAAGTGTTAAGTACTAAAGTGTGTTAGAATTTCGAGAGGAAGAGAATGGAACAATAAAAATGAAGTTCCTCCATGAAGTAAGCTACACTTGCCTAAGCTCTCTCTCTCTCTCCTAGTGGTTGAAGAAGTAATGGTGGAGAAGAAGAAGTAAATGAAGAGAGAGAATGAGGGAATGGGTTAATAAAGGATGATGGTGGTGGTAGGTAAGGGTTCATCCCTTGGTTCATGATGAACCAAGACAACCCAAGCCTAGCCGAACCAACCCAAAATAGACCAAGCCATGTAATGCCAAAATAAGCCAAGCAAGGAATCATGCAATACAAGATAAAATACGTACACGCATTTCAAAATACGTAATACGAACTATAGGTATTACAACTCTACCTACCTTAAAAGAATTCCATCCTCGGAATTTAACTAAGAGGCTAGAGGGACAAGAATAAGCTATACTATTCACAGGCAAGCTATACTAATCAAGCAATCAAGTAATTATTCATGCAAGCAAGGATTAAAGCATAAGGCATAAGAAAGATATTATACCTCATGAGTCAAACAGGTGTGGATATCGCGATCGGATATCATACTCACGCTCCCACGTTGACTCACCCAAAGAGTGATGATCCCAAGCAACACGGACTAGCTTAATAGTCTTGTTCTTGAGTGCCTTCTCTCTTCGGTCTAATATGAATACGGGCCTTTCCTCATACGAAAGGTTGGTACCAACAACCAATTTTGAATGATCAAGGATATGGCTCGGATCTGGGATATACCGTCGCAATTGGGATACATGGAATATGTCATGTACCTCATACAATGACGGTGAAAGAGCAAGACGATAGAACACATCGCCTACTCGCTCGAGAATATCGAACGATCCTATATACCTAGGACTAAGATTTCCCCGTACGTCGAAACGAATGACGCCACGGTTAGGCGAAATCCTCAGGAATACGTGGTTGTCGATAGAGAACTCAAGAGGACGTCGATGAGAATCGGCCCAATGAAGCTGACGATCTTGTGCAACTCGAAGATGATCTCAGACTCTTCTGACCACCTCAACTGTCTGAGCAATCATTTCTGGACCGAGCATCTGCCTCTCCCCAACATCATTCCAAGCTAGCGGGGATCTGCACTTCCTGCCATACAGCGCCTCGAACGGTGCCATCTGGATACTATCTTGGAAACTATTGTTGCACGAGAACTCCACCAGGTGCAGGTGATCTTCCTACGAACCACCGAAGTCGAGTGTACATGACCGCAACATATCTTCAAGAGTCTGGATCGTGCGTTCCGACTGGCCATCTGTCTGCGGGTGATAAGCTGAGCTGAACTGGAGGTGAGTTCCCAAACTCTCTTGCAAGCTGCGCCAAAAGTGCGACGTAAACCTTGAATCTCGGTCCGAGGTGATACTGACTGGTACTCCATGCATCCTGACTACCTGCCTGAGGTACATCTCTGCCAGCTGAGCCGTCGACTGACCAACTCTGAACGGAAGAAAGTGGGCCACCTTCGTGAGCCGGTCAACTATAACCCAAATAGCATCTCGACCAGCTGGGGATCTAGGCAATCCAGTCACGAAATCCATGGTTACATGCTCCCACTTCCATTCTGGAATTGGCAAGGGCTGAAGAAGTCCAGCTGGCCTCTGATGTTCAGCTTTAACTTGTTGGCAAACCAAACATCGAGAGACAAACCGGGCTATCTCCCTCTTCATGTCATTCCACCAAAAGTGTTGACGGATATCACGGTACATCTTCGTACCGCCGGAATGGATGGAATATTGGGAATTGTGAGCTTCTGCCATGATCTCCTGTCTGTTATCTCCACTGGGTACACAAAAATGTCTCCCATGCCTAAGTGTACCGTCTTCATGGATACATAACTCTGGTCTTCATCCTATCTCACACTCTGCTCTGAGTCGCTGAAGCTTAGCGCCATCCGGATCCTCTCGACTATAGTGGACCAAACTTGCATGCTGGCCATCAATGCCACACTGGAAGGGAGGACAACTTCTATACCCATCTTCTAAAGATCGGCTAACAGTTCTGGTTGTGCTGTTAGGAAATAAACTCTGGCTCTTCTGCTCAATGCATCCGCAACAACGTTGACCTTCCCAGGATGATACTGCAGGTTGACATCATAATCCACAAGTAGCTCCAGCCACCTCCTCTGACGCATGTTAAGATCCTTCTGGGTGAAAACATACTTCAGGCTCTTGTGGTCGGTGAAGATCTCCACCCTATCTCCGTACAAGTAGTGCCTCCATAACTTAAGTGCAAACAGTACTGCTGCCAGCTCCAAGTCATGGGTTGGGTAACTCCTCTCTTGATCACGAAGTTGTCGTGACGCATATGCTATTACCTTTCCATGCTGCATCAAAACACACCCTAGACCTCTGCCTGAAGCATCGCTATATACTGAGAATCCTCCGGTTCCATCTGAAAGCGTGAGAATGGGAGCCGTCATCAAGCCTCGCTTCAACTTCTCAAAAGAATCCTGGTACTCTGCTGTCCAAGCAAACTGCACATCCTTGCGTGTCAACTGGGTCAATGGCGCTGAGATCCGAGCAAAATCTGAAACAAATTGCCGGTAGTAACCGGCCAATCCAAGAAAACTACGGACTTCTGCAACTGTGCTGGGCACTGGCCACGACTTAATAGCCACGATCTTCTGGGGATCCACTTCTACTTCTCCTCTGGTGATGATATGACCCAAGTACGAAATGCGATCGAGCCAGAACTCGTATGTACTAAACTTGGCATACAACTGGTGCTCTCCGAGAATCTGGAGGACAACTCGGAGATGCTGCTGATGCTCCGCTTCTCTCTTACTGTAGACCAGGACGTCATCTAGGAACACAATCACGAACTGATCCAAATAAGGCATGAAGATGCGATTCATGAGGTCCATGAATACAACCGGCGCATTGGTTGCTCCAAATGGCATCACAAGGAACTCCCAATGCCCATACCTAGACCTGAAAGCTGTCTTCGGGATGTCCTGCTCTCTGACTCTGATATGATGGTATCCTGACCGCAAGTCGATCTTCGAGAATACTGCTGCCCCCTTGAGTTGATCAAACAAGTCATCTATCCTCGGGAGAGGGTATCTGTTCTTGATTGTCACTGAGTTCAAGGTACGATAATCTATACATAATCTGGACGTACCATCCTTCTTTTTCACAAGAAGTATCGGGACTCCCCAAGACGGTCCACTAGCACGAATGAATCCCTTGGTTCTAAGTTCTTCAATAATCTTGTACAATATCTCTAGCTCTGATAGCGCCATCCTGTAGACTCTCTCTGACACTGGGGTTGTCCTGGGAATCAAGTCGATGGTGAACTCGATCTCCCGCTCTGGCGGCATCCCTGGAAGCTTTTTTGGGAAAATATCTGGAAACTCTTCAACTATCCGGGGTAACTGTATTGCTGCTACTGCCATCTGCAACACTGGAGGAGAAGGTTCAACTTCACCTCGGGAGAAGAAAAACTCTGGCTCGCCTGGAATGCTAAAAACAACCCTGCCAATGTGGCAGTCTATCCTAGCATACTGGTCCCTCAACCAATCCATCCCTAAGACCACATCATAATCGGCCTTCGGGAACTCTATCAATCTAGCGGGAAACTCTCTACCGCTAACTATGATCCGACACGAGGAAAACACCCTATCTACTCTCACAAGTCCATTACCAGTAAGTATATTGAGCCTTACTGATAATGACTCGGGCTCCAGTCCTATTCTTGTCGCAAATCGTGCAGATATAAATGAATACGAGGCACCAGAATCAAATAATACTGAAGCTGGATAGGCGTTGACGAGAATAGTACCTGCCACTACCTCACCTGGTGCTATTCTTTCTTCTCCCATGGTCAAAGCCAGCACTTGACCATGTCCTCTGGGTGCGGGTCCCCTTTGCTAAAAATTCCTCTGCCTGCTCTGGATCAGGGCTTGGGCTTGGGCATACTGCTGCGGTCTCTGCTGCTGGAATGCCTGGGCCTGCGTCGGCAATGGCCTCGGAAACGGATACTGCAGCTGCTGCTGCTTCTGGACTGGTGCTGGTCCTCTAACTGAAGGACTAGAGAAGGCCGATGAACTCCCCCTGTTCGGGCAGTTCCGATCCCTGTGGTCCGAGGCACCACAAACCAAGCACAAACCCTGTGCTCTGCGACACTCTGATATCACATGCCCTGGCTTCCCGCAGTGTGAACATCCCACTGCGGAAGACTACTTCTGCTTCTGCTGCTGAGGTTGCGTCGGGGTGGAATGCTGAACCGACGTCTCTGAGGCCGCCCGCCTCGGAGCTCCAATGGTCAAAGCCCTGGCTGCCGGGGCTGGTGCTGAATACTGATTTATCTGGCTGTGGGATCGCTTCCGACCTCCGGTCCTATCCACGATCCTCTGGGAGGTATACTCGTGCCTCCGAGCTGCTCTCAATACTGCATCAAAAGTCTGATGCTCAAACTGCTCAACTGCCAACAAAATCTCCAGGTGGAGCCCCTGCTGGAATTGCTGGGCTCTATCGAACTCGGTTGCTACCAGGGTGGAAGCAAACCGACTAAGTCTGGAAAATTCGATCGCATATCCGTCGACCGTCCTGTCCATCTGCTTTAGATTGGTGAACTTCGTCTATAGATCGTACCGAGCTACAGCATCAAAATACTTGGTCTGGAATATCTTCCTGAATACTGCCCATGAAATAGGAGCCAATAATCCATCGGCTTGCGCTGCCCACCAGCTGCGGACAAGATCTAGTAACTGCAGGCGCACTACGGCCACCTTCTCGTTCTCTAGAGTCCTGCCTGCTTCTAGAATCACCTCTGTGTCCTGAAGTCAAGCATCTGCAGCGATCGCATCTTCACTGCCGTCGAAAAAGGGAGGGTTCAAGCGCTTGAAGCTATTGGCCTCGCTGTTACCCTGATGACCCCCTCTGGTCAAAGCATCTGCCACCTCCTGGTGCAAGGCATCTCCACGACGATCCTGGGAAGCTAATAGGGACCTGATGAGACCCACCAAAGTGCCATCATCAGGCTTTGCAGGCTGGACGGGCTGAATTGGTGGTTCTCCTCCGGTAGGCACGACTCTGGAGGCTAATCCTGAATGCTGGGCTTGATCTCCAGGTTGCGGCTGGTCCACGGGAGGTGCTCCGCCTTGCTGATCGGCAGGTCCAGGAACAATGCCGTTGAAGAAGACGACATAGGGAACAATAAGGAAGGACCAGGATAGATCAACGACACAAGCATGTGATCAGGTCAAGATTCTCAGGAATTTGAAGATACGAGAAGAGATCAAGGACGGGTACTGATTGAGACATCTATTCGGTAAACCCTCCCTCATATATCTTGATTTGCAAGACCTGCATGGGCCACCACCACTTAAACCATGTAACGCCCCAGAACCAGAATACTGGAGAACGGAGGCGTACATAGCCAGCTACGTATATTGAAGTGCAACCCACCTCGCTATACTGTCACGGCTGTCTAGATACATGAGGGTTTAACTACAAGCTAACAGTCTCCTATGGTCATGAACAAGCCTATTGTCTCAATCTCAAGCAAGCAATAATAGTTACAAGATGTCAGAGCACCAAATATATAATAACAAGACGTCCCATACATTACATATTTGGATGATCATGAAGCTAATTGTATAAAATGTTAGGACTAGCAAGAGTTTCAGTCATACATGATCAACCCTAGAATTTGCCAATCATGTTACAGCCCGTAGGCAGACAGTAAATAAAGGTGCAATACGAGCTAACACGTGCTCGCCGGTTAAACGCCTCAAAAGAATAATTTTACAAATAAGTGGAAGGACAAAAAGAAACCCACTCGTTGCCAGGATTACGCCTGGTGGTCACCATCTGGCTGGAAGACAGGTAGATCCTCTAGTGCTGCTCCGATATCTGGCCACACAAAACCAGCTGAGTTAGACCCCAGAAAGAGCAAGTGCCACAAAGGAGGCTTCACTTAGGAACTAAAATCAGCATATCACAATAGAATATTAAAGATAATAAATAAAGAACTGATAATAATAATAGAGATAACAACAGTAAACTGAGTACGAGAAAACCATTCAAGTAGCCAGGTCACAACCCTTAAACCAAACAAGGACCGGGGTTGTAACCCTTCACCTGAATAGAAACCCGTCTCAAATACTGTCACGACCAGTTACCCAAATTGTTGGACCGGGCCGAGCCATGTCCAGCCTACGCTTGTTAAAGCGTAGTAAGCTGTTCTAAGAATAGACAATAAAGGATCTAAGCTGCTAACAGTTCTAAAATCATATTTAAGGTTTATCACAACACAGCATCTATAAGCGAAGGTAACAAGTACAGATATAATAATACACTTCCAAAGTATCTAACTGGAGACAAAGTCCAGTATCCAATTATAAGTACAGAACAAAGTCTAAGTCTCAAAACACATAAAAATATCTAAGCAAGGTTTCCCGCTGGGGCCTCTTCTGGAGCTAAGGCCAGGTCCTCAAAATCAGTACCATAATATGTAACACGTAGCATTTCCTCCTCGGAAAGTGAACCTACAACGTTATCCTATCAGGACGGGAGCAAGTACAACCTCTACAACTAAAGTACTGAATATATAATAAAAGAGATGTCAAGAAACATGGTGTGATAAGTCTATAAAATAAAAAATACTGGAAACATGGCCTCTTGGTACAACTGTGATCACAGTATCATAGTAACATAGGGAACATGACATATCTGGAATCATGGTATATCTCATAATCTATCATGGCAATGATACATATGTCATAGAGACAGATGTATATATAATGTTTAAAACTGTAGCAGGTACGTGATCGTCAATAGGTGTACAATGTGTAGGGGCACATGTAAATGAAATGTACATACGTACAAGTGTACAAGCATAGTTGTACATCCATATAGAAATGCGGGATAATGGCCTATGGCGCAGTATCATATAGAATGAATCTTTGCTCGGTACGATAAAGGGGGCATGATCACGTACTCTACTATCAGTTTTTCCATAACCCAGGTTCTAACATGTAAGAGCTACTGAGATCGGTATAAAGCACGGTAGGTACTGATAGCAGTAAAACATGTGAATACTCGGAGCAGATAAAAGCATAGTGAAACATGTACGGGGAACCAGTAAGAAGCATGTGAAGATATGATAACTGTCCTAAGCATGGCCGGTACTGAAAGTGATACAACATGTGAAGACATAACTTGCTACCTCAAAGATCAGTATTTTAACAGGGTTAATACATGTTCTAGCATTAAAAGACAGTAAATGAGTCTGTAGATGTACTTGCCTCGAGCAAAGCAAGAATATTAGTACAAAGATATAGATGTCCGGTGTCATGTCAATAATGATTTACAACTCAGTATCTAAGTTATGTTCAATATTATACTAGCGGTGTGACACGACTCCTAACTGGATACTAGCCAAGTGAGAACCTAGCATAAAAGTCCAATGTGGGGTGACACTATAGATACTATATCCAAACTAATTTTTCTAGAGCCTTTATACTAGTGTAGGGTGAGGTCCAATACTACAATAACTCAAAACCACACAAAATATTGCAAGTCGTAACTAATCAATAAATAAATCAAACTGTGCACTGAGTTCCAACAATTTTTGAGATAGACAAAAATCTTAAATATATATAAAATAAAGTACCAAAATGATCCTTGTTAATTATAGAAATTTATACTAATTTTTCTAGAATTTATAAACCTTCATAAATATTTATTACAAATCAGCGAACATAAATATACTGAAAATGAGTTCTTTTTTCCTATTTTTATAAAATACCAAAAGCACTTAATAAATGCTAGAAAAATTATAATAAATTATCTAAATTAACATCATATTTAAATACAATTTTTTCCAGATTTTTAAGGAAATTAAAAAATATATATATAAATTCAAAAACAGAAAGTAATAATTTTTAGAAAAATAATTAATTACAAATTAAGGATAATACATAATCAAAATCTACAAATGTTGTCGGATGATAAAATAAATATCACCAACGTGTCCAGAACGGTCAAATTAGCTAGGATAGCCTACCCATAAGTCCAATTTAGACGCAGGGGCAAAACCGTAATTTTGGGTCAAAATAATGTCCGCCATTGGACACACTTTGCACCGAAAAATGTGTCAAAAAAGAAGTCTACAAAACCTAGCAAATTATATGTCAACGAATCCAGAATGATGATACGAACCCAACGGTATGTCCGAAATGGAATTCCGATGTGCCGATCTCAAAATGACACGTTGATGCGGACACTTGGTATCCGGTTTGCACCGAAATGCGTGCCGAAGCAAATGTCTTCAAAACTCAGTAAATTATATGTCAACAAGTCCAGAATGACGATACGAACTCAACGGTATATCCGGAATAGGATTCCGATGAGCCGATCTCAAAGTGACCCGTTTGAATCGGAATGTGGGACCCGCTTTGTACCGAAATACGTGTCAGGGCCCATGTTCTCCAAATCAAACATACTTTATTTGAAAACATGCCAGAACGACGCCACGAGTCTACTGGTGGTGTCAGAAATTGAATCCGGAGTTCCGGGTTCAAAAATAGAATTTAACAAGTGCAAATTAAAGAATTTGGACGGCCAACTTTGGCGTCGAATTCGACCAACCGAACGTGCTTAAAATGAAACGAAACTTAAAGGAGAAAGGAAGAGGGTTATACCAGCTGCGTACAGGAACTGGTAGCGCGCCAACCGAAGCTGCGACGACGAAGTTACAAGCTGACGAAGTTGGCTCCACGAAACTGTCCAAAACAGTTCAATTTAAAACGTCAACTTGGTGGCCAGTTTTGAGGTACCAAACGAGGAAATTAACGGACGAAAATTGACAGGAGTAAATATGGATATACCGAGATTGCGACGGAGCAGAGAGTTCACCGATCCAAAGGTCGGATCTCTCGAAAAATGCGCACAAAATTGCTGCGATAAAATACCGTTTTAGCTTCGTTCCCGAGCGCGTCACGTCGGAACTTCGTGCAAAACGCACGAATAGTCTATTGAACGCGTCGGGGAGGACGACGGTGGCCTGGGGGAGGTCGCCGGAGGCGCGCGCAGCCGGTGGGGGGCCGGCCACGGCGACGGCAGCGCCGTGCGGCGGCGCGGCGGCGCACAACGGCGGCCCGCGCGCGCGCACGTGCGCGCTGCTGCCTGCTGCGGCTGCTGTGGTTGCACGGGGGCGGCCCAGCGGCGGTCGCCGGCGGGGTGCGGAGTGGTGGTAGCTCGGGTGAAGGTGGTGGAGGTGCATGGTGGTGATGGTGGAGGTGGTTGTAATGGTGATGGTGGTGAGTATGATGGTGATGATGATAATGAAGATGATGAAGTTGATGATGGTGATGAAGTGGTGGAGAGTAGGAGGAGGAGAGGGAGGAGGCTCTCGGCCATGGGGGCGGGTTCGGCCGAGAGTGGGCTGGGGTGGTGGTGAGTGTGGCCGAGTGAGAGGGAGAGAGTAAGAGAGTGTGTAGTGTTTGTGTGTATGTAATAATAGAAAGAGTGAGAGAGAGAGATATATGAATGAGAATGAGAGAGAGAGATCGGTCCATAAAAGGGGGGGGTGCTCTTGCTGTAAAGGAGGGATGGGGGTTGTGTGTGTTTGAATTATATATATATATATATATATATATATATATATGGGATATTTGTATAGTAGAGAGAGGAGATATTTTAAAATAGAAAAAAGAGAAAAATTAAGCGGGGTATTTGAGCAGTCATGAGAGGGCAACATGGAGCTTGGGTTCGGGTTCGGTCGAGCCGGGTCGGGTCGAAATCGAACAGGGTGCAATAATTAAATTAAAAATGGGTATTTATAATCACGGATAAATATAATATGCGGGAACTCCAATAAATGGGACACAAGTATCATGTGGGTAGTAGGCTTCATGTGGGCCACGTCCATACTTTGGGTCGACTAGGTTGGATCGATGTCGGATCCCAAAATTAAATTAGAAAATAAATCAGGTTTCACGGTAGAAAATAAATCAGCCTAAATTGACCCGGAAGTTGTGCGAAGAAAATGAAGCACAAAATGGAGTGTCTGAGTGGGACACGAAGGTTATGGGTGAAGAGCGTCTCGAGTAGATCATTCATGAGAAGTTGGTTCTGAGAAAACGACTGGTCTGGTGCTCCTAAATTAAAAGTCACGGTAACGTGCAAACGATAATCAAAGGTAAAAGTGGAAATAATTATTCAACGATTAATTGGTCTAAGTTGACCCAAAGTTGCACGATAAAAAGAGCACAAGGGAACGAGTTCAAGTGGGACACGATATATCAAAACGAAGATAATCTTGTCTACTTCAAAACTCGTGAAGAGAGTTTACAGAGATTGGTATCCCTGACGCTCCAGAAGTCAAAGTCATGGAAAGGTACATTAATGATAAAAAACAATTAAATAATAAAACACTTATCGAAAATAATTTATTTAGAAAATTTTAAAATAGCCCTGAAATTCAGGGGACTTACAAATACTATTGGTTCAGTGAAAACAATAAACGAAGCGAGGACACAGAACTGCTCCGGGAGCCAGGTTACAACCCTTAAACCAAACAAGGACCAGGGTTGTAACCCTTCGCCTGAACAGAACTGGACTCCTGATCTTTATTGCTATGGCCAGTATAAATAATCATGGTATTGAGGTAAGGTAAAATATGACGAACATGACATGGGGTTGCAATAAGACAATAAACGAAGAGATGACACAGAACTGTTCCGGGAGCCAGGTTTCAACCCTTAAACCAAACAAGGACCAGGGTTGTAACCTTTCGCCTGAACAGAACTGGACCCCTGATCTTTATTGCTAGGGCAAGCATCAATAATCATGTCATGTCACAATCTTGCACATGATCAGGATATGACTAAGCTGGAATAAACTCCATCCAATCAATTACGGCCAATCAAGAGTACGACTTGATACTTTTAACTAATTAGGGTTATCACAGGCCTAGTTACTAGCAAGATGCAATGAGATTATCCCAACAGCCACAAGCCCTGCAGACCATCCAGTTATCCAGGTCGAATGTCCGTTTATGAAAAATGCAATACGTGATTGTGTGCTAGAAATGTGCCTTACTCGTCGGTAGGCTACAAGTCCACTTAATGCGCCTAGATAACGGGATTACCTGTAGATGAAAATCTCTTCATGTCTACTGAATTATTCTAGTTTATTAGCCTTAGTCAATTACTGTAGGTATCCCTGACCGTGGTACTCAGGAATTCCTATCCTAGACATGATGCAAGACAGTACTGGTTTATTTGTACAAATGCAATCGCCCACGGTGTCCAGGTCATACATACTTGTCATGATATGCTAACTGTCGCAACAGCATATCAAGGTTATCATGTAGGTTACTTGTCAAGAGTGTGCCACGACGGGCCACTATCATGTTCTATTCCTTCATTATCCTATCGTGTTCCAAAATATAACCCTGCCATGAGGGTTGTCGCAAAAGACTGGCCGCATGAGGGTTGCCGCAAAAAGCTGGCCGCATGAGTTGCCGCATAAAGATGGCCGCATGAGTTGCCATAAAAAGCTGGCCGCATGAGTTACCGCAAAAAGCTGGCCGCATGAGTTGTCGCATAAAGCTGGCCGCATGAGTTGGTGCGAAAGCTGGCCGCATGAGTTGCCGCATAAAGCTGGCCGCATGAGTTGCCGCAAAAGCTGGCCGCATGAGTTGTCGCATAAAGCTGGCCGCATGAGTTGCCGCAAAAGCTAGCCGCATGAGTTGCCGTATAAAGCTGGCCGCATGAGTTGCCGCATAAAGCTGGCCGCATGAGTTGCCGCAAAAGATGGCCGCATGAGTTGCCACAAAAAGCTGGCCGCATGAGTTGTCGCAAAAAGCTGTTCTCCTTCTCCAAAGATCCGAGAAGGAGAACCATGGAAACCATGGCTTCAAGTCTCCATTAATCCTTCATTTAAAGTCAAAATCAGGACTTCCATAGGTCAAAATGGGGTAGAACGAAATTCTCTACAACATGAAACCATCAAAACTTGGAAATAACAATGTTAAGTAGATCAAAACCCAATAAATCCGAAAATACTATAAACTTAGATCTACACAAATTGAGCCATGGAAATTAGAAGTGATAAGTACTAAAGTGTGTTAGAATTTCGAGAGGAAGTGAATAGAACAATAAAAACGAAGTTCCTCCATGAAGCAAGCTACACTTGCCTAAGCTCTCTCTCTCTCTCTCTCTTTCTCTCTCTCTCTCTCTCTCTCTCTCTCTCTCTCCTGGTGGTTGAAGAAGTAATGGTGGAGAAGAAGAAGTAAATGAAGAGAGAGAATGAGGGAATGGGTTAATAAAGGATGATGGTGGTGGTAGGTAAGGGTTCACCCCTTGGTTCATGATGAACCAAGACAACCCAAGCCTAGCCGAACCAACCCAAAATTGACCAAGCCATGTAATGCCAAGATAAGCCAAGCAAGGAATCATGCAATACAAGATAAAATACGTACACGCATTTTAAAATACGTAATACGAACTATAGGTATTACATATAGCCCCCCTTGGTCCCGTGTAAATGGGAAGTATACACGTACTTATTGAATTTGTTGCACCTCTTGATCTCTTTCCCGACTTCGAAGTACTGAAAACGATGTCCCTTTGTAAAATTTTGGCAGACCACATGTCACCAAAACAAGATTCGTGGAATGACCCGCTGTCATGGGATCAACTGACCCTCAAGCTTCGACACTCTCTCATTCGTTACTTTGCCTCGACAAACCAAATCATCTATAACTCTCAAATCTTCTTGAAGGCCCTTCCCAACAAGTTCTATACGATCCACAAGCCCCTGTCGTATACCCCTTGAGCCATCATTTGATGCTTATAACCTTATTTTACACCTCGACGGTTTGAGCCCTATATATATAACAAAATATATCTCGAGCCACCAATTTTCCAACCGATACAAAGTTATAACACCAATTTGGTATGTAGACAAGCCTCCTTGAGAAATAGCTTCTCGGCAATCTTCGATGTCAAATGTATGTTACCAATGCCCACAATTGTTGTCGTCCCCTTGCCATCCATCTTGACACGTCTGAACCTGTCGCTCTAGTACATTGCAAATATCTTGCTCCAAAGAGTGGCGCGATAAGACGTTCGGTGTCTAAGACCCAACTATTTGTTGGTGCTTTTACCTATTGTTGGTGTTTCTGCTTTAGAGACTAGAAAGTCCCACATTGTCTAGGCCAAATAGATTGTATCTCTATATAAAGCTTTGCATGTGTTGAGAGAATCACATAAGGTGTGGAGAGACACATGGGTGCCATGTGGACAAATTTTTCTAGTGGAAAGAAGGCTAACACAACAAAGAAGCATTAATGCTTTTTGTCATGCTCACGGATTTAATTCCCAATATAGCTAAGCCCCGAAAGGGCCTAGCGACTCAAACTCAGGCACAAAGTGGCGTTTTGTTGGCGCACTTTGCACTTAGCACGTCAGCATCGACGCATAGAGCCTTGTGCGAAGTTGATTAGCTCGTGCGCTCGTCTTCTTCGTGAATCGCATGCGCAGGTGCTTGCACAGGGGCCGCGCAGGTGCACGCAGGGGCTGTACATGAGCTGCGGGACTGCGCGTCTGTGATACTGCGCAGCTATGCGCAGGCACGCGGGTTGCGGCGCTGCTGCGCGCTTGCGGGGTTATGCGTCTGTGCTGCTGCGCAGCTACGCGCAGGCACACGGACTGACGGGCTGAGTAGGCTAAGGGGCACAGACGGCTCATGATGTGGCTGATTGAAAGATTTGAGCAGTTAAGAAAAGATTGAGTCAATTAATCAGATCCATCTTCTGTGGGATTTGAATTTAATTCATTCAAATCTGTCCATTATTCGCTCATATCTTTTCGCAATCAGTTACGGCCAGGATTAGGATTAGGGTTTCGGCCCTTCTTTATAAATACCCTCTTCGTGCCTTCATTGAGGACTTACGCTGAAATTAAGAGACGAAGAGAGCTGCGTCGTCGCTGCCATTGGAGCCCATTGGAGTTCTGCGTGTTCGTGAGAGGAGGTAACATCGAGCGTTCCAGAAGTTCTTTCGAACTTACTGGTTCTTGGGAGCAAATCGCAATAGGACGAATCGTGCTTTGAGCAACGGTAATCTTAATAACCCCAGCAAAGTCGTCTTCATCAACTCCGGTTCTCACAAAGAGACCATGACTTCCACTCGCGTTCTCACAAAGAGACCGAGTCATCAACCTTGTATCTCACAAAGAGAACTAGTATTCATCTCTCTCTAAGAGATCGAGATTTCCATCTAACGATCTGTTTCGAAAATAACAATCTCAAAGCAAGATTCAGATCTGATGGAGAACAACCGCGCACAACTTCTCGACACAAATTTTAACAAACTTGAGAAGTTTGACAGGAAGCATTACAACGTCTGGAAGAGAAATGTCAGCCTTAATCTTCAACTCGTGAGCGTCGACTAGCGTTGACAGATCCTGAGCCTTTAATTCCATAGGGTGAAAATGCTCGAAGGGTTACTGAAGCCACGACTTTACAGTCGAAGTGGAGGAGAGATAACAACCTCTGCAAGTTGTTGATCTTGAAATCTATGGAGGACTCTTTGGTGGAGTCATACAGCAAGACGGTATATGCGAAGGACGTCTGAGAGTTTGTAGAGAATCTCTACAAGGCAGATGAGAACAGAAACAAGATCCACGTGATCGAAAAGGTCTAGAGGATGCGGCTTGAGGACGACAAAACCATGTTGCCTCAAGTCAAGAAGTTCCTCAAGCTACGTCAGAAGCTGGCGGATGACGACATGTCCTTGGTCGATGCTTTTGTCGTCGGGGTATTGTCGTCAAGCTCCCACCTGGGTGGAGCAATTTCATCGCGGACATGCACCGCAAGAAGATGGAAGTGGATCTGGAATGCCTCTTGCACTGGATACATGTTGAAGATGAGTTGAGGGCTCAACTCAAAGTGGACACCTTGTCCAAGCAGATGGCCAAGGCGAACATGGTGCAAGGAGGTAACTCAAGAGGGAAGCAGAAGGCTCCCTACCAAAAGAAGAAAGACCTTCACCATCTGAAAGTGAAGTCGGCTTAGTTCAAGCCCAAGTCCAAAGAACCTGGGACTTGTTTCAACTGTGGCATGAAAGGCCGCTGGAGGAGGGACGGCAAAGAAAAACTAAAACAAAAGGAGCAAGGTGAGGCTAACTTTGTTGCTATGATTGCGCATGTTGACTCAGTTGGAGTTGATACAGACTGGTGGATGGACACTGGGGCTTCATGTCATGTTTGCCCAAAGAAGGAGTGGTTCACCACGTACAAATCTGTTTCTGAGAAGGTTATGGTGGCGAACCAGACACAAGCTGAAGTACTTAGAATCGGGACGGTGGTACTGCAACTGACTTCGGGAAAGTCGCTGACGCTGCAAAATGTGAAGCATGTACCGGCCATAGCCAAGAACCTGATCTTGGGATGTCTGCTCTACAACGCAGGCTTGAGGATGGACATTAACGTTGGTCAAGTCGTTATGTCTTATAAAGGAACACGCTCGGGAAAGGCCTTTTGTACCGAAGGGATGTTCAAACTTCAACTTGTAACTCCTATGGAGATAGTTAATGCAGTTTCTTCTTCTGGTTATCCTCTTGAGTTGTGGCATAATAGACTATGACATGTTCATTGTAAAAGAATAAACAAGATGTCTAGTCTAGGGCTTATCTCCAAATGTGGGGGTAAGGAGTTGGAGAAGTGTGAGGTCTGTGCACAGACGAAGATCACTAGAAAACCGTTCAAGCGGATAAACCGAAGTACATATCTTCTGGAGTTGGTGCACTCAAATATCTGTGACTTCAAACAGTTTTCCACAAAGGCCGGGATGAAGTATTTCATTACTTTCATCGACGACTTGAGTACGCGTTCATTTATCTGCTCAAGTCTAAAGATGAAGCATTTGAGAAATTTAAGGACTTCAAGGCTGAAGCTGAACGTCAAACCGGACAACAACTCAAGAGACTTAGAAGTGATCGAGGAGGCGAGTATATGTCTCATGAATTCGCATCGTTCTGCAAATAACATGGAATTATCAACAAGACAACTGCTCTGTACTCCCCTCAATCAAATGGTGTTGCAGAAAGGAAGAACAGAACGTTAACAGAAATGATGAACTTTATGATGTTGACTGCGGGTTTTCCAAATTGCTTCCGGGGTGAAGCAGTGCTTACAGCTACGTTCATATTGAACATAGTGCTGCATGCTACTTCGGAAGTCACTCCTCATGAACTCTGGTTCAAGGTCAGACACAACTTGAATGTCATTCGAGTGTGGGGGTGTCTGGCGTATGTGAAGCTTCCGGATTTGAGAATTCAGAAGCTGGAAACAAGGACTACAAAGACTATATTCCTGGGTTATGTTGATAAGAGTGATGCTCGGAGGTTTCTTGATGTTGAGTCAAATCATATCATTGAATCCCGCGATGCAGAATTCTTTGAAGATAAATTTGCAAGGCACAAGAATATTATTCTCGCAGACATTCCGGAGAACAATGTGAGTGCACAGGAAGCTCAAGTTCCTTATAGAGGGGCAGTCCAAGAAGAAGTTTTTGCTGCAGAAACAACTATTAAACCGGAACTCACAGATCCAGTGTCTAAGCGAATGAGGGGACACAAGGACTTTGGAGAAGATTTCGTCACCTATCATGTGTAAGCAGATCCGCTTACCTATGATGAGGTGATGAAGACCAGAGTTTCTGTCTTCTGGAAGGATGCTATTAATAATGAGTATGACTCAATAACCTCCAACAACACGTGGGTGTTGGTCGATCTGCCTGAAGGAGCGAAACCAATTGGATGTAAATGGATCTTCAAGAAGTAGATGAAGGCCGATGGAACTGTTGACAAGTTCAAGGCAAGATTAGTTGCCAAGGGGTTTTCTCAGAAGCAGGGGATCGATTATTTCGACACATATGTTCCAGTAGTGCGAATGACGACCATCAGGATGTTAATTGCTCTGAGCGCAATTCACAAGCTGATAATTCATCAGATGGATGTTAAGACCGTTTTCCTGAATGGTGAATTGACCGAAGAAATTTACATGCAACAGCCAGAAGGATTCGTCGTCAAGGGCCACGAAGACAAAGTCTGTAAGTTGGTAAAATCTCTGTATGGTCTGAAGCAAGCTCCCAAGATGTGGCACGAGAAGTTAGATAAAGTCATAAGATCAAACAGCTACATGGTCAGCGAGACGGACGAGTATGTGTACACAAAGATCGCTGACGGGAGATGAGTTGTCGTTTGTCCGTACGTGGACGACATGCTGATCTTGGGTACAGATCTAGCAAGTGACTCTGAGACAGAGAAATTCCTCTCGTCTAAGTTCAACATGAAAGACTTAGGGGAAGTTGATGTTATCTTGGGAATAAAGATCATCCGGACGAAAACTGGAGTGGCATTGTCACAATCACATTACATTGAGAAGATGCTCACACGCTATGGGTATCAGATCTTCAAGGGATCGATACGCCATATAGGTGTGATAAGAAGCTGAAGCCAAATCCAAGGAAAAGCGTCTGACAGTTGGAGTATTCAAGCGTCATTGAAAGTTTGATGTATGCGACTACTGCCACAAGGCATGACATAGCTTTTGCCGTGAGGATGCTGAGTCGGTTCACGAGCAATCCAGGTGTGGAGCACTGGAAAGCTGCGAAGAGGGTTACGAGACTCAGAAGTATGCACTGCACTACTGCGGAGATCCAAAAGTAGTGAAAGGCTTCAGCGATGCAAGCTGGTGCTTAGAAGTAGAGAGTGAAAGGTCCACAGGAGGATACGTCTTCTCCATGGATGGAGCTGCTATATCGTAGAAGTCGAAGAAGCAGAGTATGTTGTGTCTCTTCTATGGAGTCCGAGTTTTATGCACTGGCTGCTGCAGCGGAGGAAGCAGAGTGGCTTCGGGAGCTCATGTATAATCTTCTAATGGTTTGTGCGCATATACCGACGGTACCGATATACTGCAACAATCAGGCGCAGTGTTCTAAAAATAGCTAGGCGGATTCGGTGCGGCGGAGGTCCGCCTAGCGCCTAGCCCGCCTAAATTTTTTTTTTTAAATTTTTAGAAATTTTGAATTTTGCAATTTAAAATTTCAATGTCCTAAAATCCAAATAATATCTTAAAACCCAAACAAATATCCAAAATACAACTAAGAATAAACAAAATCAAAAAATAAATAAAAAAATAAAAAAAAAAACGGTTGCCTAGAACCCACCTAGGCCCGCCTAGAACCCACCTAGGCCCGCCTAGCCGCCTAGCCCACCGCCTAGGGGGTTTTCGGTGCGGTGGGACGGCGCCTAGGCCGATTTTTAGAACACTGACTAGGCGACTGCAGCGGTGGCATCGAACGACCTCTTCAATGGCAAAAAGAGGACTGTGCGCTTAAGGCACAGAGCGGTAAATGATCTTATTTAAAGACAAGTCATTGCCGTAGTTGATGTTCGGAGTCGGGAGAATCTGGCAGATCCGTTAACCAAAGGTTTCAAGCGCCAACTGGTTGAATACACAACAAGTAAAATGGGCTTAAAGACACTCTGATATTGTGTCTTTGTAATTCTACTATAAAGTTTTATGCTATTAGTTCAAAGAGAAATCTACTAGGCATCTAGCTTTTAGTTCAAAGAAGAACTATTGACTAGAAGAATATCAGGAGTAGTTGGCAATCCTTTGGAATGTTGCAGGATGGTTAACCCAGAACCACTATTGTCTACAGATGGTTCTTTACAAAGAACAAAGTCCCATGGGAGGATGGCTTGTAAGCCTTAATGAGTTCTCGTACACTTGGGATGTCTAGCGTGATTTACATGAAGCACGGGTAGCACATCACTACTAAGGAGCGTAGTACTCCATGCTACAGTGGGGTGACACCATATGAGGTACCTAGTGAGGGTAAAGCCTCGGCTTCGGGCCAAGTCACAGCGGCGTAGCACCGCACATAGGCAAGATTGCTTAATGCTGTATAATGAATGAAGAGTGGTAGACAGCACTACAAAGGGGTTGGACCTCATGTTACAGTGGGTGACACCACATGAGGCAGTGCCTCGGCTTTGCAAGCCATGTCACGGCGGGGTAACACCGCAAGGAAGCAAAATACATCATGCTGGGTAGTTTGGCACTACAAAGAGGCTGTGCCTCATGCTACAGGTGGTATGACACCACATGAGGCAGTGCCTCGGCTTTGGGCCATGTCATAGCGGTGTAGCACCGTAAGGAAGCAAAAGGCTTCATGCCAAAGGCTCTTTAAAAGAACTCACCTACAGTGTATGAATAGAGATGTAGGCCGTCTCTTGAGAAAAATCTTGTAGACACCCAAGATACATACACCGAAACAAGGCTGGCACAAGACCTTTAATATGTAGCTAGAAGCACAGTTGATGTAATTGTGTGAATGGAAAGAATTACAGTTATGGTGCAGAATTCAAGACTTAGTACATTCTTCTATCATGCTGTTATTTAACCCATGCGAAAAGATTCAAGTCGTAGCGACATCTATCCTAATGCATGATGGACAGTCACTGTGGGGAACGCTCAACCCATATATAGAGATATGTGGAAGATTGTTGGTATTTTTTGCCTATTGTTGGTATTTTTGCTTTAGAGACTAGAAAGATAGTCCAACATTGCCTATGTCAAATATATTGTATCTATATATAAAGCTTTGCTTGTCTTGAGAGAATCACATAAGGTGTGGAGAGGCACATGGGTGCCATGTGGGAGAATTTTTCTAGTGTAAAGAAGGTAACCCAACAAAGAAGCATTAATGCTTTTTGTCATGCTCATGAATTTAATTCCTAATAGAGCTAAGCCCCGAAGGGGGTTAGCGACTCGGACCCGGACTCGGGCTCGGGCTCAAGGGCGCAAAGTAGCGCTTTGTTGGTGCACTGAGCACGTCAGCATCGGCGCATGGCACCTTGTGCTCAGTTGATGCGCTCGTGCGCTCGTCTTCTGCACGAGTCGCATGCGCAGGGGCCGGACAGGTGCACGCAGGGGCTGTACGTCTGTGCTGCTGCGCAACTACGCGCAGGCACCCGAGATGCGATACTGATGCGCTCTTGCGGGGCGGCGCGTCTGTGCTGCTGTGCAGCTACGCATGCACGCTGGCTGACGGGCTGAGTGGGCTAAGGGGTATAGGCGACTCAGATATGGCTGATTAGAAGATTTGAACGGTAAAGGAAAGATTGAGTCAATTAATTATCTTTTGTGGGTTTGAATTAATTTCATTCAAATCTTTCCATTATTCACTCTTATCTTTTCGCAATCAGTTACAGCCAGGATTAAGATTAGGGTTTCGATCCTTCTCTATAAATACTCTCTTCGTGCCTTCATTGAGGACTTACGCTGAAATTAAGAGACGAAGAGAGCTGCGCCGCCGCTGCCATTGGAGTCCATTGGAGTTCTTCGTGTTCGTGAAAGGAGGTGACAACAAGCGTTCTAGAAGTTTTTTCGAACTTGCTGGTTCTTGGGAGCAGATCGCAATAAGACGAATCTTGCTTTGAGCAACGGTGATCTTAATCACCCCAGCAAAGTCGTCTTCATCAACTCTGGTTCTCATAAAGAGACCGTGACTTCCACTATCGAGCTCACAAAGAGACCAAGTCATCAACCTCGTATCTCACAAAGAGAACGAGTATTCATCTCTCTCTAAGAGATCGAAATTTCCATCTAACGATCTGTTTCGGAAATAACACTATCATCATGACACGTGGTACAAGGTTCTACTGTTTCGATTGATGTAGTGATGGGATCTCCCATAGATGTGAGATCCACCTGATTCATCCTCTTTTTGGTCTTCTCATCTTCGAGTTTCTTGAAGTCCTACCTATAATGGCCCCTCTCGCCACAATATTAGCAGTCGTCCTTACTATACACCCTTGCCAGATCCCGAGAACTCACTCATGCTCTTCATTGTGATCCGAGCCTTCCCTTCCATCTCCTTCATGCTCTTCGTTATGATCCGAGCCTTCCCTTCCCGCAGGAAGCAACCTGGGAGGTCGCTTGTGACGATTCATGTTGCTAACGTCGAATCTCTTCATTCAACAAGCTGCTTTTGACCAACATCATTGTAGCAACTTCATCAAGCATGGAGTTACCAACGATACCACTAATATCTCCCATCTCTCCAACAAAGAACTCAAAAACAACATGGCTTAAGCTCATACTCGATCACCATCTTCATCACCGACAAATGTTTGATGATACACTAAACCTCATTTAGATGTTGCACCAATGAGGTACCCTCCATTCCATTCCCTCCATTTCATTCAATCCTTTTATAGTCATCAGTAAACGTGTCTGTTGGGTTGGCATTCTCTCCCTCAAACGTACTATGCAAACCATTGTATCAGAGTAGATCCTCCTCCTTGGTTTCTAAATAACCCAGTTTTTCCATGTGAGCGTAATCATACGTGTTGATCTTCTCCTTAGACATATGTACCTCATGTCCTCTCATCCAAGAGCTCTAATACTACTTTCATACCAAGCACCACCAATCAGATGTCAAACAACAAAAACAAAGCAGCGCCAAGACGAGTGAATCCCACTGAAAAGAATAACAAATCACTAACCACTACGCGAGAACCAAGCAAGATCACAACAAAGATATGTGGTGACTTCGCCACTTGAACACTCAATATATTCCACTACTACATATAGTATAAGTTTGATTACAAGATGACTAATTAGTTCCTTTTTGTCAAGAACCGATCCAACACTAATCTTAAGTATGAAGATAGAAAGACAAAAATGAACGCTCATCCACGTACAATGTATGCAATAATGATAACAATCTCCCTGAATGCAAAAGACAGTTCTTCCTGAACAAATCTTATTTCACCTACTATCTAAGAGGAAGAGTGATTATAGTAGGGAAGCACGTACCTTCTTGTAGATTTGGTATATTTTTATCTTGAATATCCTCAATAAGCATTCACCAAAGAGCAGTCGCTTAAGTAGGTCTAAATAAAGCTACATTAGGAAAGAAAAATGCTAAACCTACCTCAGCTTAATCATGGTAGTCCATACTCGACCCAACAGTCCGAAATTGTATTAAAAATAACTAAATTGCATCAATTTTCAGACGACGGTATACCGACAGTACACTGACAATATTCTGCGAGTACTATAGGAATACCCAAAGAAGAAAATTTTGGCACTTTTGTTATACTGTCGTATACCAAAAAGTGTCCAAATCTTTAGCAACTTTTGTGGGTGTTCCCGCAATATACTGGCAGTACATTACTACCAGAATGCCATGTTGTCGTAAAAATTGGTAGAGTAGCACAATTTCAAGTATATTGACAGTATACCGAAAAGTTGCCAAATTTATAACAGCTTATGTGGGTGGTTCCTACACCATACTGCTAGTACATTGCCAATATACTGCTAGTATACCATCATCGTAAAAATTGGTTCAGTTTGGTTATTTTCAGCACAGTTTCGGGTGTACAACCAATATACTGTAAAGTGCGCAGATTTTCAGCAGCTTGTGGATGTTCCTTCATTGTGTTGGGAAAGAAACGCGGAAACCTTTCCCCAAACCGGAGAGTACCTGCGAGAGGACCGAGCAATACAACGCACGAACCCAAAAATAGCCACACAAAAACAATCACGCAGACACAGAGAATTTTTGACGTGGAAATCCTTGCGGAAAAACCACGGGACGATCGGAGTCCAACCCTGAGAAGCCTCCACTAATGGAATAGAAGAATTACACCCTCTACAAACTCCTCCCGATCCAAATCGGATCCCCACAACACTCAGAGATAAGAACAATGATTACAAGGCTACGAAGAGCGAGAACGACGAGTAGAGATTACCCGAACACGATCTCCTTCGAACAGCGACCTTCAATCCTCCGTCTTCTTCTCCGAAGTTGTAATGGCACTCTTGCCTCCTTCTCTCTCAAACTTTGTGTTACGTTGCGATCATACGATAATAAATTAGGGTTGAGAAAACTCAACTTAACTCCCTAATCCCGCAACCAACCTGAACCGTTGGATTAGATCCAATGATGAAAACTCATTCTGAAATTCGCTTCAGCCCCCGACGACACAGAGTTCGGCCAGAACTCTGTGTGGGGCAACCAGCACCTACTGGCCAAACCCTGGAACGGCTAGACCGAGTTCGGCCAGAACTCGGCCTGGGACCTAGTTCGGGCCGAACTCGGATCTCCTGCTTCCAGCAGCTCCAGCAGCAACTTCGTCGCCTACTTCCCGAGCTTCTCCGACATCGGACGGCGCTCGTCGCACTCCGGGGTCTTCTCCACATAGGTTGGGAACCCCACCCACTCCAACAAATCTCCCCCTTCACAACTATGGGGAGGATGTCGTCATCCCGACGACCTGTCTGCAGTACTCAAACTTCCCCCTTGGTAGAATCTTCGTGAACATATCAGCTCCATTGTCATCTGTATGCACCTTCTCAAGCTCCGCGTCCTTCTTCTCAACCACATCGCGTATCCAATGATACCGGGTCTCGATGTGCTTGGACCGGCTATGAAACGTCTGATTCTTCACAAGGTGGATAGCACTCTGACTGTCGCAAAGCAAAGTATACTGCTCTTGCTTCAGTCCCATTTCCTGCAACAGCTTCTTCATCCACAACAGCTCCTTGCAAGCCTCCGTCGCCGCAATGTATTCCGCCTCCGTCGTCGACAAGGCAACACACTTCTGCAACCGCGACTGCCACGACACTGCTCCTCCCGCAAACATCATCACGTAGCCCGAAGTCGATCGCCTCGTGTCTACATCTCCAGCCATATCAGCGTCGGTATACCCAACCAGCTTCGGCGCGTCACCACCAAAGGAAAGTCTCCAACCAGCAGTGCCCTGAAGATATCGTAGAATCCACTTGACCGCACTCCAATGTACCCTTCCAGGATTTGAAAGATACCTGCTAACCGTACCAACTGCACGAGCAATATCTGGCCTCGTACACACCATAGCATACATCAGGCTTCCCACAGCTGAGGCATATGGAACCCGCTCCATATCTTCCTTTTCGTCCTCGGTAGATGGACATTGTTCCTCAGTGAGCTTAAAGTGAGCCGCGAGAAAGAACTCACTTTCTTCGACCCGTCCATCCCGAAACGCTGAAGTACCCGGTGAATGTACTTCTTTTGGGACAAGTGTAGCAGCTTGGACTCTCTCTCTCGGCTGATCTCCATCCCAATAATAGTCTTCGCTGCGCCCAAATCCTTCATAGAGAAGGCCGCGCCCAGTTGGCGCTTCAACTCCGCTATCCTAGTGGCATTCCGACCCACTAATAGCATATCATCAACATAGAGCAATAAGATGATAAAATCATCATCGGCAAAATACCTCACAAATACACAATGGTCCGACGTCGTCCGTGCATAACCATGCTCCCCCATAAACGACTCGAACTTCCTGTACCACTGCCTCGGAGCCTGCTTCAGACCATACAAGCTCTTCCTCAACCGGCAGACCAAATGTGACTTGCCCTTCTCGCAGAATCCCTCTGGCTGCTCCATGTACAACTCCTCCTCAAGATCACCGTGGAGGAATGCCGTCTTCACGTCCATCTGCTCGACCTCCAAGTCAAAACTGGCTGCTAATGCTAGCACCACCCGGATAGACGAATGCTTGACGACAGGCGAAAAAATCTCATCATAATCCACGCCTTTCCGCTGACCGTAGCCTTTGACTACCAGCCTCGCTTTGTATCGAGGGCGAGTAGCATCTTCCGTCTGCTTCACTCTGAACACCCATCGATTCTTCAAAGCCTTCTTGCCCTTTGGCAACCGCACCAGATCATAAGTGGAATTGGTGTGCAAGGAACTCATCTCCTCCTGCATAGCCACCATCCACTCCTGCCTGTGTTCGTCTTCCATAGCCTCTGCGAAACTTTCGGGCTCCCCCCCGTCAGTCAATAGCACATACTCATCCGGTGAGTATCTCGTAGATGGTCGACGATCCCTGTCACTCCTTCTCAGTGGAGCCACTGGTGCTAGCTGTATACCGACAGCCTCCGCCCCTTCAGGAACTACCTCTCCGGCATGCTCATCCTCCTGAGGGACACCCTGACCACCATTAGCAGGCTGACGATCAAGGTTGGAAGCAACTCCATGTACCGGCTCCCCCATAACTGGATCCTCTGCGATGTCCTCTGGAAACTGCTCGAAGCGAAATGACTCTAACTCAGGCAATTCCTCAGCCTCAGAAGGCGTCTCGGAATCCTGAGTGTTGGTCATGGTCTGATCCTCGACGAACACCACGTCCCTGCTTCTGTAGAGCTTTCCTTCCACTGGGTCGTAGAGTCTATAGCCAAACTCATCCCGACCATAGCTGACAAAGACGCATCGCCTCGTCTTCGGCTCAAGTTTGGTCCTCTCGTCCTTCGGTACATGCACGAAGGCTTTACAACCAAACGCTCGCAGGTGATTGTATGACGGCTCTTTGCCGTACCATACTTTATCAGGCACATCACCCTGCAAAGGAGCACTAGGAGACAAATTAATAATATAAGCAGCTGTGAGAAGAGCCTCACCCCAATAACTGCCCGGCAAGTTTGCTTCTGACAGCAAACACCGCACCCTCTCCATCAGTGTCCTGTTCATGCGCTCCGCTACACCATTGAGCTGAGGTGTCTTTGGCGGAGTCTTCTGGTGTCGTATCCCTTGCTCTCTGCAATACGCATCAAAGGGACCGATGTATTCGCCGCCATTGTCGGACCGAACACACAACAACTTCTTGTCCGTCTCCCTTTCAACAGAGGCCTGAAACTCCTTGAAAGTAGGCAGCACCTGATCCTTGGTCTTTAAGGCATAGACCCAAACCTTCCTGGAACAGTCATCAATAAAAATCACAAAGTAAGAAGCACCACCAAGAGATTTTACCTTCATAGGACCGCAGACATCCGAGTGAATCAACTCGAGCAACGCCGGCTTCCTCGAACTTGGGTGACTTTGGAAAGACACCCTATTTTGCTTCCCAGCTAAACAGTGCGTGCATTTCTCCAACTTTGTAGACTTGAGCCCCGGAATCACTTTCCTGTTCACCAAGTAGCTCATCCCCTTCTCGCTGATATGGCCGAGCCGCCTGTGCCACAACTCGGTAGACGCATCACTGACTGCGTTCACCTCCTGTGCCCCCTCTGCGCTCCCTTCCATATAGTAGAGACCGGACTTCTTGCTTCCTCTGGCAATCACCATCGAACCTCTGGAAAGCTTCCACTGACTGTTCCCGAAGAGACTGAAGAATCTCTCGTCATCCAACCTTCCAACCGACACCAGGTTGAAACGGATATCAGGGACATGACGAACATCCTTGAGAACAAGAACCGCACCCGTCTTCGTTCTCAAATGCACATCTCCAATGGCAACCGCCTTCGACACATCTCCATTGCCCATGTTCAACACGCCACAGTCGCCTATCGTGTAAGTGGCAAACAGTGCCCTATTGTGAGATACATGTGCTGAAGTCCCTGAGTCCACCAGCCAAGAATTGTCATCGCAGGCGAGGTTAGTAATGACCTCATCACCTACGACGATCACATCGCCTCCATGCACCGAGGCTGCCGCTGTAGTGTTCTCCTCTTGCTTCCCCTTGTCGCCCTTCTTCTCTCTCTTCCAAGCGAAACAATTCCGCTTGATATGGCCCTTCTTACCGCAATGGTAACACTCTGAGTCCTCGTAACGACCCTTGGACTTCCCCCTGCTCTTGTCTCTGCCACCACCTGGACCCCTGCTTTTGCCCCTTCCGCGGCTCTCTGAAACAAGTGCCTCTGAGTGGTGGGATGTGGATGAAGTGCCCTGAGAACGTCTCCGCATCTCTTCATTCAACACCCCGCTCTTGGCAAACTCCAGACTGACCACGCCCTCTGGAGCAGAAGCGATCATAGATACTCGTACGGTCTCCCACGAGTCTGGCAATGTACACAGCAGCCACAGTCCCTGGACTTCGTCGTCGAACTTGACTCCCATAGAAGATAGCTGGTCAACCACGCCCTGGAAATCACTCAAGTGATCCGTAATAGACGCCCCATCTTTGTACCGCAGACCCATCATCGTCCGGATCAGGAACAACTTGTTTACCCCGGTCTTCTTCGCGTACAAAGATTCCAGCTTATCCCATAACGTCTTCGCGTGCTCAATATTGGCAACGTGGTTGTACACGTTCTCGTCAACGAACTGCCTGATGTATCCGCACACCTGTATATGCTCGAATTTCCAGTCCTCCTCGAATTTATCACTGGGCTTCTCGGATGCAAATACGGGCAGATGCAGCTTCTTGACGAATAGCAAATCCTTCATCTTGCTCCGCCAATAATGATAGTTTGTGCCATTAAGGTTCACCATGCGCACCGGCTTCGCGTCCATCTCTCCTCTCTGGTTCCTCTGTCAACTCCTGACACCCTTTGAACCCAAAGCTCTGATACCACTCTGTTGGGAAAGAAACGCGGAAACCTTTCCCCAAACCGGAGAGTACCTGCGAGAGGACCGAGCAATACAACGCACGAACCCAAAAATAGCCACACAAAAATAATCACGCAGACACAGAGAATTTTTGACGTGAAAACCCTTGCGGGAAAAACCACGGGACGATCGGAGTCCAACCCTGAGAAGCCTCCACTAATGGAATAGAAGAATTACACCCTCTACAAACTCCTCCCGATCCAAATCGGATCCCCACAACACTCAGAGATAAGAACAATGATTACAAGGCTACGAAGAGCGAGAACGACGAGTAGAGATTACCCGAACACGATCTCCTTCGAACAGCGACCTTCAATCCTCCGTCTTCTTCTCCGAAGTTGTAATGGCACTCTTGCCTCCTTCTCTCTCAAACTTTGTGTTACGTTGCGATCATACGATAATAAAGTAGGGTTGAGAAAACTCAACTTAACTCCCTAATCCCGCAACCAACCTGAACCGTTGGATTAGATCCAATGATGAAAACTCATTCTGAAATTCGCTTCAGCCCCCGACGACACAGAGTTCGGCCAGAACTCTGTGTGGGGCAACCAGCACCTACTGGCCAAACCCTGGAACGGCCAGACCGAGTTCGGCCAGAACTCGGCCTGGGACCGAGTTCGGGCCGAACTCGGATCTCCTGCTTCCAGCAGCAACAGCAGCAACTTCGTCGCCTACTTCCCGAGCTTCTCCGACATCGGACGGCGCTCGTCGCACTCCGGGGTCTTCTCCACATAGGTTGGGAACCCCACCCACTCCAACACATTGCCAGTATACCGTCGTCGTGGAAAGCAATTTGGTTATTTTCAGCCGTCTCCGGTATACTCGCAGTATAATGTTGGTATATTGTTAATATATTAGTGTTCCGTTCTCCGTTTTTGGCTTTGACATGAGCCCAGGTCATACTCATGTAGTCTTCGTCGTCGATCCTCCAGCATGTCAACCACCATCGAAAAGGGTGGGATTTCCCAACATTTAGTTGGGTCCTATTGGAAGATTCAGTAAGGTGTGAAATCAGAGTGAAACTGATTCCAGCTTCCATATTGATGGCAAAAATAAATAGCTCAAAATAAATAATATCAAGGAGATTAAGTATGGATTAGGGAATCAAACAGAATGAGGAATATATGGTAAAGAATACCGATAACTGAAGTCCTGCTAAGCGAAAGGACCACCATAAAAAGAGTTTCTATAAATATTTTCCTCGTACAAATAAACAGGCTATTTCAGCTTTTCTGAGCAATAAATGATCAATCATGTAAAAAGTTCTGCAACCAAAATAAAAGATAACAAGCCTTCATAAAATGACGGAAAAAGAAACATGCATTTCTATTTATTTCATTAATTGTAAAATGTAAACATTGACATTGATCATATCTTCTGTTTTAAGAACAAAAAATAAAAATAAAAAAATTGCTGCAAAATGAAATTGCCAAACAATCGTGTGAGATAGGTACACAAGATAAGAAATGGCACTAAATGATTGAGAACCATCAGAAATGGCATGGAATTTGTACAAGATTAATTGGTTTTTGGTTAATATATGCTGCTCAAAGTTGTTAAAAGGGTTTATGATTAAGAAATCTGATTTGCATGGATGGGAATTCACAGAAAAGATTTTAATAGAACCAAATATGATGAGCTCGTAAAATACAGCCCAAATACAATATTCTTGGTGTTACAAGTTAGTAAATAGATTACATGGCTTCAATCGAGTTACAATATGGACTAGATTAAATCAAGATACTTATATTCTGTCAGGACAGGTTATGAAAAACTAACAATCTCATCAGCCTGTAGGCAGGCTGTTCCCGTTTGCAACTTATGATAACTCGTCAAAAGTCACTTCATTTTCATGGAACATCAATATAAATGAGGTGGATTTCCGAAGCCTACCCAACATAAAGACAAGATTAGAGAGTTAAGATAAATCAGTCAACCCCAAGCATTTGCTTTCTGCAAATTTCATTCCAAGTCATGAAATGTTTCAGTTTCTAGAAAGCTAGTAGGCATCCAAAATTCCTAACCCAATCCACAGAAATTAGTCCTAGAAGTACACTTATGAATGTCTTGATTATAAAAAGGACATGGTTCAACAATGTTAATGGAAAATTCTACATCGTGGACTTGATTTGCAGTAATCCAGAGCCAACCCATTCTAACTCGAGAAAAGTTACTTGTATTCACACATTCATTCCACCTAAGCGTTCCAAACAAACCTACCCCCCACAATTCATCGTTTCATATACCCCATTCTCGTTTTCGTTCCTCGTCCATAATGTCCTGCATTCTAGGTAACCTTGGACAAGAATACTTGTAGATAACATATCATGAAGACAATAAGAGGATCAACTCTACCTTCCTTATTTCCATGACTATAGCCATTTGTTTTGGTGACGGCCTATATCTACGGTAGGTAGTTTAGGTCACATGCATCCACCAACTTCTTCTAGAACAATGTCTAGAAGAAACATAACGAGATAGAGACAGAAATATAATGTAAAATAAAAAAGAAAGGTCTCTACTTTTCTCAAAAGTATATGTTGACTGTGAACTCCACCTATTCATGTTTGCAATGGCAGATGTTCATAATCTTCATCAAGTTCTTCTAAAGTACCTTCTCCACATTTCTACATGATGGCATATGAGGATTCCTATTACCCCTTCATCTTTTCTGCAAACATTTGACAGTGTCCAGAGTTGCTATAGAAAGTAAGAACCTATTCTAAATTTCTAGAAAGGATTATCACCACCAAAAGATACAAAAAATTAACTTCACTTCCACCAATCAAAATGTCTATTTATGTTTCCAAAATTTAAAATTTTCATTTTCTTCACCGATATACAATACATTCACCCTTTAGAATTACTAGGAATACACCTCTGCAATACTAGCAGCAAAACTAGCACATTCTGCTTAATATTGCCCTACTCATTAATCCATCGTGATGGAGTGATTGAGAAGAATGTTATGCATAGAATTAAAACGGAATGGTTGAAATGGAGTGACTCTAGAGTACTTTGTGATCTGAAGATACCTTTGAAGTTAAAAGGAGAAGTTTAGACGGCAATAGAACAAGTCATGCATTTGCCTTATGGATCAAAGTGTTGAGCAAATCCAAAAATATAGTGTAAGACGAAATGAGAATGCTAAGATGGATTTTTGGCAATACATGGGTTGAAGTTAGGAGTAGAGATAAGATAATGGTCAAAGGAGCAGTTAGGAGTAGAGATAGGTTTAAACGAACATGGGTTGAAGTTTCAAAGAAGGATATGTTTTTTGTTAGTATTACAGAGGACATGGCCCTTAATAGAGCTGAACAAAATAGAAGGATTCATACAGCCAGACCCCAAGAAGGTTGAGATAAAGGCTTTGTTGTTGTTGTGCTTGTATGCAAATTGGCGGGATGCCAATGTTAATTGTGAAGCCCAAAGCCTAACCCTAGGGCCTCCTTTGGTTCGCGGAATCATGGGATTGGGAAAGGAAATTGATTACTTTCCTAGTGCCCAAGGAATTGAGGAGGAAAGGAAAGTGATTCCCAATGGAAGAAAAATTAGGGGAGAAATGATTTCATCTATCCAAGGAATCAATTTCCCACCTTAAAGTATTCACTTTCCTTTCTAAATTCCTTAGGCATTTCCAAACATATGAAAGAAAAATCAATAGGAATTGTAATTTCCTATAGGAAAGAAAATGTCAAGGAATCGATTTCCTCTCCCTGAACCAAACGAGGCCTAGGTGTGAAGCCTATAACCCAAGTATCCTACTGATTGGTATTTTTAATATTGGAATAGTTATTTTCCATATTGAAAACCTGATCCCATTATTACTGTTTCAACAATAAAGAAGTCCTTGCCCATTCAGAAATACATACAAAGTACTAAAGAAAAATCTAAACCATGCTAAACTCTAGTGCAATCAAAATCCAACCCTAGACCCTGGGTTTTGCCCCGAAATTTGTTTTGTTTCAGACCCAAAAGTAAACAATTCAGAAAATTTAGTACAGGGTAAAGAAGTTTATCAAAGTTGTAAAAAAGAGAGAAGTTCGGGATAATTGCAAAGTGGGGGAGGACCCGCCAAGTGAGTTGGCACGGGTGGTGGTGACCGCCAACTCACTTGGCGTGGCCAAGGAGGTGACACGCCCGCCAACTGAGTTGGCGTAGGCATGGAGGGCAGTTGCTGCAGGGGGGAGAAGGGGGGGGGGGGGGGGGGGAATGACGTCCGTCAACTGAGTTAGCGCGGACGAGGGGGGCGGGGGCAACTGGGGGGGGGGGGGGGGGGGGGGGGGCAACTCAGTTGGCATGGGATGGATTTGAGGGACAGTACTTTTGGGTTGCGTTGTGGCTTTAGGAGAGTGGCATAGGGAGAGGCAGTTAAATGTTTCGAAGACCACAATCTTAAGGACCACCATCTCGGAGACCGGATACCTCGAAGACCCTTCTCCTCTCCCTTTCCTAACACTTCATCCCTCTATAAAACCATCTATACTCCTTCCTTCTCTATTCTTCTTCGTAGAACTGATATTCCTTTTATTCCTCTCCATTCTTCCTTCTTCACAGAACTCCCCTCCATTCTTCTACCACAGGAAAAAGAAAAAGGGAAAGAAATATAAGTATGCTAGTTATTATTTTTTTAATTTACGTTAGATGTTGTATAAATGTCTATATTGGTAATCATATTAGTTATATAAAAAATTGTAGAAGCTCACCAGAATGACGAACGTATTCCTGGTGGACTGGTTACAGATGTCATCAGTCAGGAACGAAATAATCACATATCTAGTCTGGTTTTTGACGGTCAGGTAAAATTTTAAATTGTAAGTATGGTAGATAAATTTTTTTGACATAAATATAATAAATATATTTCGCTTGTAGCTATATGATTATCATCTTGATTTACGAATACAGAAGAATGCAAATTGGAGGATGCAGAGAGGATATCGCAAATGAGAGTTAATTACTCCCTAAAAGGAGCTGGTGCATTCCTTTGAGTTTCAATATTTAGATGAAATTAAAATTTTAATCCACGATATCCATCTAATTTTAAGTCTCGCCGAGCGTTGGTGGCCTCAACGCAACACTTTTCAATTGCCAGTTGGTGAAATGACGAACACACTTTGGATATTGCAAATATACTAGGGTTACCTATTACAGGTGACTATATATATATATTTTGATACACAGTTAAATCCATCTTAACTAATCAGGAGCTATCTCGGAGTTATGCATCCATGACATAGGAGGTAATAGTTTTGTCAAGTTAAGTTGGCTTCGTGGTAATTTCATGGATTTAGATCGCACTATCGACGGCCCAGTTGAGGTCGATAAATTAAGGGTACATATTTTAATGTTAAGGTTTATTTATCAGTTAATTTAATGGTGTGTTAATATGTAAATTTTGATATTTGCTGATCATTCGTTGCACTAGAGCATATTTGCTCTGTTTATGTTGGGCAATTCTATTTTCCGATGCACAAGAAAATATGATAAACGTGCGACTATTACCATTCTTAGATAATTTAAAAGAACACACTCGTCATGCATGGGGAGCTGCTACTTTAGCATATTTATATGTATGCTCGACGGATTTTGCTAGATCGAAGCCTAGTAAAAATTTAAGTGGATGTATTGGTTCAGGTAAAAATAAAAAAGCAATACCTAGAGTAGTTTGAATTATGTATAATTTTTTTAATACCATATTTTTTTATTATAGGTATGGTGCCTCGAGCACTTCTATATTGGTCAACCTGTAACCAACATTACTAGTGATATTGGAATATTTTCGCTTGCTACGCGATAGACCACAAATGTAGTGGACCAACATCATCATGTACACAAGGTTGTTTCAATGTACAGGAAACAATTTGATACATTAAAGTGGAATGAGGTAATTACTTAATTTAGTACAATTTCTTACACTACATTGGTCAATTAAATTATTAGATTTGTACCAATTTATCGTATCAATTTGATACATTGTCATCAAATATGTTATTTGGATACCCTACTCAGATGAAAAAAATGCTCCAGAAATAAAGAGGATATTGTATGGTATAAGCTTGCACAAATCTTATATTATATACGATCGTTACACTATGTATCATCCCGCAGATCGTGTTCTCCGACAATTCGGTCCGAGACAAATAATTCCGGATGACCCGCCTTATATGAGTTATGATCCAGTCAATACAAAAAACAAAATTCATAGTGTCATAGCTGACTGGAATATGCGATTCCAGAATGATAGTGTGGCAAACATGTCTCCCCGAATAGAATCCATTGATGAATGAAGTTCTAACTTACTATTATATTTGGACTGGTTGCGTACACTAGTGTATTTGTCTTAAAATTATTTTCACGAAATACAGATGCTGGTGACTTTACTTTTAGTCTTTTAGACAATGGTAGGGAGCTCCTCGTATGATCAACAGAACATACACATTTGACGAGCCAAGGTTCAAGTCTAAAGCCGTAAATGAACCTAGGAACTTTTGCTGTCAGAAGCGGTACGACTTTATTACTAATTTATATATCCTTAATTTTGAATTATAAAAAAGTCGTACCGCTTCTGATAGCAAAAGCTCGCAGGCCAGGTTCATCTACGGCTTTAGACTTGAACCTTGACTACTCAAATGTATATGCTCTGTTGATTATACGAGGAACTCCCCACCATTGTCTATAAATAAAATCACCGGCATCTGCATTTCGTGAAAACAATTTTAAGAGAAATACACTAGTTGTACGCAACTAGTCCAAATAGAATAGTAAGTTAGAACTTACATTCATTAATGGATTCTATTCGGGGAGATATTTTGCCACACTATCATTCCGGAATCGCATATTCCAGTCAGCTATGATACCATGGATTATGTTTCTTGCTTTGGCTGGATCATAACTCATGTAAGGCGGGTCATCCGGAATTATTTGTCTCAGACTGAATTGTCGGAGAACACGATCTGCCGGGTAATACATGGTGTAACGATCGTATATAATATAAGATTTGTGCAAGATTAGACTAGACGATGTCCTCTTTTCTGGAACATTTTCTTCATCTGAGTAGGGTATTCAGATAACCTATTTGATGACAATGTATCAAATTGATACAATAAATTGGTACAAATCTAATAATTTTATTGACCAGGTAGTGTGAGAAATTGTTTTAAATTAAGTAATTAACTCATTCCACTTTAACGTATCAAATTGTTTTACATTGAAACAACCTTGTGTACATGATGATGCTGGTCCACTACATTTGTGGTCCATCGCGTAGCAAGCGAAAAAAATGCAATATTACTAGTAATGCTGGTTACAAGTCGACCAATATAAAAGTGCTCGTGGCACCATACCTATAATAGAAATAATATGGTATTAAAAAAATGTACATAATTCAAACTACTATAGGTATTGATTTTTCATTTTTATCTGTACCAGTGTCATACATTCACATAAATTTTTGCTAGGCTTCGATCTAGCAAAATTCGTCAAGCATGCATATAAATATGCTAAAGTAACAGCTCCTCATGATGAGTGGGTTCGTTTAAATTACCTAAGAATGGTAATAGTCGCACGTTTATCATATTTTCATGTGCGTCAGAAAATATAATTGTCCAACATAAACATAGTAAATATGCTCTAGTGCAACGAATGATCTGCAAATATCAAAATTTATATATTAACACACCAATAATTAACTAATAAATAAACCTTAACATTAAAATTCGTACCCTTAATTCATCGACCTCAACTGGGCCGTCGATAGTGCGATCTAAATCCATAAAATTACCACAAAGCAAACTTAACTTGACAAAACTGCTACCTCTTATGTCCGATGGATGCATAACACCGAGAAACCTCCTGATTAGTTCAGATAGATTTAACTGTGTATCAAAATATATAGGGTTACCTGTAATAGGTAACCCCTAGTATATTTGCAATATCCCAAAGTGTGATCGTCATTTCACCAACCGACAATTGAAAAGTGTTGCGTTGAGACCACCAACGTTCAGCGAGACTTAAAATTAGATAGACATCGTGGATTAAAATTATAATTTCATCTAAATATTGAAATCCAAAAGAAAGCACCAGCTCCTTTTAGGGAATTAACTCCCATTTGTAGTATCCTCACTGCATCCTCCAATTTGTATTCTCCCGTATTCATAAATGAAAAGGATAATCGTATAGCTACAAGCGAAAAGTATTTATTATGTTTACGTCAAAAAAATTTATGTACCATACTAATAATTTAAAATTTTACATGACCGTCAAAAACCAGACTAGATATGTGATTGTTTCGTTCCTAACTGATGACATCTGTAACCGGTCTACCAGGAATACGCCCGTCATTCTGATGGGCCATCTGCAATTTTTTTACTAACTAATATGATTACCAATATAGATATTTTATAGAACATCTAACATAAATTAAAAATAATAACTAGTATACTTACATTTCCTTCCCTTTTTCTTTTTTATGTGGTGGAAGAATGGAGAGAAATGAGAAGAAGAATGGAGGGGGGGGTATGTGAAGAAGGAAGAATGAAAAGGAATGAGAGGAATCTCAGTTCTGTGAAGAAGAATGGAGGAGAAGGGAGGAGTATGGATGGTTTTATAGAGGGATGAAGTTTTAGGAAAGAGAGGGGGGGTCTTCGAGGTATCTGATCTCCGAGATGATGGTCTTCGAGATAGTGGTCTTCGAAACAGTTGACTGCCTCTCCCTATATGCCACTCTCCCAAAGCCACAGCACAACCTATATGCCACTCTCCCTATATGCCACTCTCCCAAAGCCACGGCACAACCCAAAAGTACTGTCCTCCAAACCCATCCCACGCCAACTGAGTTGGCGCCCTCCTACCCGCGCCAACTCAGTTGACGGACGTCATTCTCCGCATCATTCCCCCCTCCATTCTCCCCCCTGCAGCAACTGCCCCTCATGCCCGTACCAACTCAGTTGGCGGGCTCGCCAGCCTCCATTGGCCACGCCAAGTGAGTTGGCGTTCACCACCACCCGCGCCAACTCACTTGACGGGTCCTCCCCCACTTTGCAATTATTCCGAACCTTTCCAATTTTTTACAATTTCGAGAAACTTCTTTACCTGTACGAAATTTTCTGATTACAAAATCCTTAAAACAGTCCTCCAATTCAATATCCCTTAACTTTTCTCAAGTTACAACCCTAATATCTACAATATCCATATCCTCGATTAAGGAAACTTCCGATCTTTTCTTCCAAAAAATTAGACCCTGTTTAGTTGTGTGATTGTCCTGCATCAATATTGCATGCATTTACCCGAGTGGGAGGCAACTTGGAGCAATAACTTCACATCAGTTAGGATGAGGGCTCTCGAGGAATCATGTATCTTGTCATTTATTCAAAACCACCAAAACCCTTGAACTGCCGACATTGATACTCATAGAGAAAGGGTCCTTATTCTCAAAAGAATTAACCAATAATATAGTAACACTTGAACATGTCTTAGATTGAACCCTAGGAATATGGTTTAAAGTATCGGCCGATACCGATCCGATACGGCCGATACCGATACGGTTTGGCATGTCCCGATCCGATACTGATCGATACCGACATTAAGTCTTTTTTTCGATCAATTCGGCAAAGAAAATTAAAAGAAAAAGACAAATCAGTAAGGTTTTAAAGCATAATAAGGTTGTAAAAGCATGTAAAAGAAGAAAATCAATCTATTGTATGTAAACCAACCGGTAAGGGTGACTAATATTTCATTTAATTTCAAAACTACTAAGAAATAACACTGAAAATATTTAAAATTATGCCTAAATGTATAAAATATATGTTTTTAAATTAAATGTAAATAATTTATTAATAATTATTTGTTTTCCGATACCAAAAAATCCGAACGATCCGAAACCGCCGATACTACCGATATCGCCGATACCAATACTCACAGGAATAGTCCGATACCGATTCCGATACGATACTGTGAACCTTCATAAACCTTTATGTGATTGTTAATATAATTAGGAGGGTTTCCTGCACAACTTCAACATAAACTTTTTTTTTTGTCTGTGTCACTACAAGAGAATAGGACTATTCGCTCATGCCTAGGCAATTTCCTAAAGGTCGTAATCATGATCTAGCAATCTAACCTAAAGTGTTAGAAATGGTATGTCACTTACTAGCAATTGGTTTCTATTTTCTTCTCTATACAGATCTGGAATGGTTATCCTTGCCTTGTCATAATCGCAATCCAGAAAATAATGCATATAGAGTGGTCTATTACTTGATTTCAAGTAAGCCATATCAAAATCTAAAGCAATGCAGATAGAGAGGTCTAGCAATTGATTTCAGTATCAAGTAAATAATATAGAACAGTGAAGGTTTAGAAAGTATTCATGTGACACATATTCGACTATCAGGTGCAAGCTAACGGGTGAGTTCAACTCTACGGCAAAATTCTCCCATTCACGCAAGCTTGCTCAAGATGTGAAAAAAGCTTCCGTTCCGACAAAGGATCTACCTTTAAAACATAAAATTAGCTTGTTTTAGTTAAAACTTAACATAATAGAAGGATATATAAAGCATTTAACATTGCTGATCCTCTAAACAACTAATATAAACATTTACTAGAACCACAAAAACTCTGCAACATAAGATCCATTAGATTGAGATTTCCGACAAAATCAAGCACTTCGGCAAATTACCTTCATATCAAAGAGATGCTGAATGATTTATTGTGAACAAAGCAAGCCCATCAAAATTTAAATCAACAATAGATCAAAAGCTCTTACACTATCTATACACCTTAAAGTAAAGAAGCAAAGCCATTCTTCATTCCCATTCAATCTACACCTGCAAAAAAGAAAACATCCGAATAAGCTGACACTCCGAAAATAGTGTGTCATATCGTGCCGGGCAAAACAGACACTCCAATATCGGTGTCATCTCCATTTAGTGTATCATAGGAAATGAGTACCGGTTCGCGATGAATTGCTCACTCCACCACCGGAAACTTAACTCATTTTTGGGAAAAAAAATGCAATCTTTTACTGACTAGACCCTTCTGAATCGTCCTTGGGCATCGAGCCCTGTTCCTGATTCTGACCCTGCTGGTGACTATAGAACTGGCTCAGTTCCTGGGGATGGTTAAGGTGGGAGAGCCCCAGCTGGAGCCCGGGCAGCTGGCCGGGCTGCCCGGCGAGCATCGACGTGAAGCTGAGGTTGCCCCCGGGCATCTCCAGGCCGTGGAAGCCTAGCCCGGAGCTCCCTGGGTTCGGGAACCCGGCGGAGAACCCACCCCACAGTCCGATTGGGTTCGGGTTCGGGACGCCCCCAGCGGCGAGCGCGGCGGCAGAGGAGAGGGCGGACGCGGGCACGGTGCCGGACCCGGTGGCGGCGACGATGGAAGGCTCGGCCTGGTGGAGGAGCCACTGGATGGTCTCGCCGTCGGACTTGTGGCCAAGCTCGCGGGTGAGCTGGAAGATGCGGGCGGCGCAGAGGGCGGGCATGCGGATCCGGCGCCCGCGGCCGTCGACCTTGGTGTGGCGGTCCTTGTTGGAGCTCCGCTTGGGGGCGAGCTGCTTCCTTTGGGGGTTGGTGTCCTCTCCCCCTCTCTCTGTGTCTGTGGGGATTATTTGGAGCTGGTCTTGCTTTTCTATGGGATCCATCTTTTCGGGAGAAAGTTGGGTTCTTAGGGGTGGGCTCTGGTTCTAGAGAGAGAAAGTTGGGTTCTGGGTTCTTGGGGAAGGCTATAGTTCTAGAGAGAAAGTTGGGTTCTTGGGAGTATGTTCTGGTTCTAGAGAGAGAAAGTTGTGTTCTTGGGGAAGGCTATAGTTCTAGAGAGACAAAGTTGGGTTCTTTGGAGTATGTTCTGGTTCTAGAGAGAGAAAGTAGACATTTTTTGGGTGGTGGAGCTCTGGTTCGAGAGGGAGGGAGAGACAGAAAGAGGGAGGGAGGGAGGAGGACTAATAGGGGCTATGGAGCGGGGGGGGGGGGGGGGGGGGGGGGGGGGGGAGGCGGGGTCTAGAGGGACTATGGAGGGGGAGTCTAGAGAGAGAGTTGGGATTTTGAGAGTGGAGGGGAGGGTTGGGTTCTTGATGGAGGAGCAATGGTGGTGGTAGAGAGGGAGGAGATTACTATGATAAATATTTTATTATAAGTGTCCACTACTATTTGACCGTCATTTTTTTCCCCACTGTGTTTAGATGATTTTCTTATTTTTCTTATTTTCCTCACTTAGTCACTTGTTTGACTGTGACTAATTATCGATTTCGTAGTAATTTTGTGGTTAGCGGACAACGAAAAGGGACATAAAAGTTCTAATTGAATGATAAAAAAATAAGTGAATTCATTCACAAAAACGTATTATTTTTTTATTTATGGTAGAAATTGAAAAATAGTGGATCCAAAAGTCATATATTACACTATGTACAAAAAGTCATAAATGTTACATTGTCCACCGTAAAAAAAAAAAAAATATTTGTAAGGGACTGCTTGTCCCAACCCGGTGGGTGGGTATAAAAAATAAAAAATAATAATTTTTGAAAGAGAAGGAGAAAAAATTTAAAAAATTTATGTGAGTCAAATTAAAAATAATTATAAAAAATATTTAAAAAATTAAAATTTATCCGACTCCTTCTCAAAAAGATAAATATAATAATTTAAGAACTCAATTACTAAATTTAAAAAAAATTATTCTACGAACAAAAGAAAATTTCTCTTTCTTTTTTTGCCATCCAAATAAAAAATAAAAATAATTTAATCTTGATTTTACTATCTTCATTTTCTTTCCATCAAAATTTTATTTTTCTCCCCAAAAAAAATTCCAAACACATCCTCACTGTTTCATAAGACGCAGACATATAAGAAATTTCCATCAAATTGCAAGGGGCTGAAATTGTCCGAGCGAGATGGCATCGCGACTGACTGACATCGCAACAAAATTTGACCCATTACTTATGCTCAGAACGTTTATTTACACGTATCACTCGTTCAGAAAGTTCCTTTTTTTTCTCCTACACAAGGGAGCGAAAATTAAGCGACAAAAAACAAAACATTTTTTTTTTCGGCCAACCACCACATGGGCATGAGAAGAGTACGGTGTTGGATTTATCACTGAGTTTGTTTGGAGCTCTGATCAGCGTGGACATCACACTAGCTTTTTTCTGTTTGGCATGTACTAGTAAGCATTGGCAGTGAGTCCATTTCTATTCATTCCTGATTTGTTTTCGACTCGCATGAACGAGAGAGCCATGCATGGCATGGCATGGCATGGCTTTTCACCTTGAAGACCAGCCAGGAGAAAATGACATTAAGATTCCAAGTTTCTAATTCAATCTCTCAAGAAAAAGATGCCCCAACCTTTCATGTGGACTTAAGAAAACCTTATTTACATTTGTTAGTGTTTTTAAAAGATTAATTCATACAAAGGATTCTAGCTAGCAATCTCCACCAACTAATGAAATCAAAGTTTTTGGATTGTTTAGAAGTTGTCTGGTTTGGGTGAAGCTATTGGTTGTGCGGATCCGACAAATTTGGTCCGGTCATACCATACTTGCGGCAATAGACTTCAGGTTAAACAATCACATCAGTACCACAAAGAATAAAAATGAGTATCACAACTCAGGTATATATATATATATATATATATATATATATATATATATATATATATATATATATATATATATATATATATATATATATATATATATATATATATATATATATATATATATATGCAAATGAACTCTAGCCTAGTGGTTAAGAGAGATGCATGCGGTCCAAGTGGTCGGGAGTTCGAGCCCCAGTGAAGGCGAGTTCACCACAATTAACCATTGCTTCCAAAATATATATATATATATATATATATATATATATATATATATATATATATATATATATATGAGCATACGTTTCTTAAACATATAGTAGAACTCATTTGTTCGGGTCCTCTAAATTAAAATTAGGTCATGCCGTAAAAAGGCTAATTATAAGGGCACAGATTTTTTTGATCGGAGCTAGCCAGGATTAGGGCTAGCCAGGTTTTGAGAAAATTTTACTCGGGCTGTCCAAATTTTTCATTCAGGGGGCTGTCCAAACCCCACAGCCCCTCCAAACTCGAAAAATCACTCTCATTTCAAATTTTCACTCTCTCTCTTCACAAACCCTATTTTTTCTCCTCCTCTTCTTCTTCTTATCCACCATTTCCCACTCCTCTCTCTCCATTTTATTTTCGATCCTCATCTCCACCATTTCCCAACCTTCTTCACCATTTTCCAACGATCTCTCGCTACGATGGCACGCAAACGTTCCTCTCAATCAAGGTAAGAAACCTAATACTTAAAGTTGTCAATTTCCCCCCCCCCCCCCCCCCAAAAAAAATCCTATTAATTTAGTTCAAAAAACCCAAGTATGGAATGATAGTTAGACCTCTCGAGTCGACTACGACTGCCCATGTTTCTGGCAGTCCTATGTACTGTTAGGACTGCCATAAAGAGAGGCAGTCCACTTGTACAGCAAGTATTACACAGGACTGCCGCACTTAGTGGCAGTCCTTTATAAAGGACTGCCACTAAGTGCGGCAGTCCTGTAAAGGACTGCCACTAAGTGCGGCAGTCCTGTGTTATACTTGCTGTACAAGTGGACTGCCGCTCTTTTTGGCAGTCCTATGTATTGTTATGACTGCCTGAAAATGAGGCAGTCCACTTGTACAGCAAGTATAACACAGGACTGCCGCACTTTGTGGCAGTCCTTTATGCATAAAGGACTGCCACAAAGTGTGGCAGTCCTGTGTTACACTTCCTGTACAAGTGGACTGTCTCACTTTCAGGCAGTCATAACAGTACATAGGACTGCCAAAAAGAGCGGCAGTCCTGAATTGGGAGTCTTGTTTGATGTTTGCTAAGTATTAATCGATTGATATTAAATATTGGTAGTCACGACCCGAATCCGAAGACGAAGAACGTTGACGTCGAGGGTAAAAGAAAACGTCCTACCGCATCGGAGCGGAAGGCACGTGAAGCTGAGCGGGTTCACGAAAAACCAATTACGATAAGAGAACCGGCGGCACCCTCTCAGACTGCACCATGTCGAACCAAATGCGTTGCAAGTAAATCGAAGCAACAGAAGACTCGTCCTGATTCTCCCTCCTCCGATGATGATTTGCCCATTGTTCATAGAGGGGGGGGACGATGGTTCCGGACCTTCTCACGCGAAGGCCGCTTCTGATAGAACTGATCGAAAAGTGAGCCCAATCGGTTGCTCACTATTGAAGTATCTGTCTAAACACATATCTTACCAAATTTGGAAGGATCTGGCAAGTTCATTACCTTAGATGTAAATTAACTTTTAAAAATAGCAGTTACATTTTATATTTATATATTCTTTATCTTATTTTATTTTCAGAAAAGCTCGCGTATCTTGTGGGTCATTAACCACGCTAAGATGTGCAGTACATGGGATTTTGACAATTTGAAAGAAGGTGTGAAGGCCAAAATCATCCCCACTGGGTTGCAGCATGTTACGACCCGCACCCACCGTGAGGGTACGAGTACGTAACAACGCCCAGCCTACGCCGCAGTGTCGGCGGTAGAATGCTGTTCTAGGTCATGAACTATAACTAACATAATATGAATACTCTCCATAAGGAGGCCAACACAGAGGTACAACTCAATCACAATCTAAGGTAGAATGATAAAGATAGATAAACATGAAATCCAAAAGAGATACAGGAGATAGAAGTCTAAGTGTCTAAGATACATAATCCCAGAAATACATCTCAAAACTCAAATACAGTAATCCACAAGTAAATACAACTCCAGACAAAATAAAATAACTATGAACAAAATCCTAGCTATCTATACAACCTCTACTGTGTCTCCTCTAGGCTAGCAGACAACCTCCAGGCTATCTGTAAAATTTATCAACAGGTCCAGTCAGGACAGGAGCGAGCACAATACATCTCATGCAGATCATAACAGGTTAGATAATATAAACATGCAAGAGAGTACGATACATGAAACTGAAAGAAAGTACATGATGTAAACAGAGAGAGAACTGTAAGAGAAATATCTACTATAAGTAGAGAGCTACCAGTGACTAGTGATTTAGAGTACAAAGTCGACATGTGAACGACTGGATTTTCACATGACTATACTAAAGAGGCGCACATGGCTATACTACTTTAGAATTGTTCACATGGCTATTTATACTCCCCCATACCCCAATCAATATACAAGGATCCAAACAAGTTATGTTACGTACATGGTTTTCACATGAAGCCCATAAATGGGTGCACATAAAGTATACATGAGAGCTCATACATGAGTGCACATGAAGTTCACATGGGGGGCCCAAAAATGGGTGCACATGAAATTCACATGAAGGCTCATAAATGAGTACACATACAATATAGGTTATACATGAGATACATGGGAAACATGACCGATTCATGAAAGCACATGAGAGTACACGAGCATGCATGAACGAGCATGAAGCACATGAATAACATGAGAGCGAGGAATACATGATGTACACGAAACACATGACATAATGTATCCGATGCTCCCGAGGGGGATAACATCTCAATGTAGGGATCCATATAGTACCAATCCGTGATAATATCGTGACAGCATCAAATAAGGTAAACTAGAGCAAGAATATAATTCTAAACAAGTTATGAAATGATCAGAGAATGTACTCGCCTGATATCTGAATGTCCAAGGTAAAGATACTGTCCGAGGAGAGGTGTCTGGCTCCTAATTAGAACAGCACAAGTCACAACATGTCCAGAAGGGTAATATAAAGCACTACAATGTATTCTACATGAATCTAGGTCAAACTAGGCCAAAGTTAACCCTTGGTCAACTCTAGTCAACTGTACTAGTCAAACTAGGTCATGTCCTAACCCAGCAAGTCTTACTAGGCCTAACCAAGACTATCCTAGCAAGCACACATCAATACAAGGCTATACAAGCCAACATACGCCCAACTCTATATAGCATGCAATTATTCAATACTCCAATAGGCAAGAATTCACATTGGATATACACTAGGTAATCTATTACTTTAAACTATATATGTCTACACATATATACACATGCATATATTGGTATTCAATATTAGGTCTATAATCATGGCATTTCAAATGGTTATATAAACTTATATATTACAACACAATATGCTAACATATATATAATATACATACATAGCTAAGTTAACTGTATTCATAAATACTTATTTAAGAGGCTATGTGTGTGTATGTGAACATGGCAAAGGGGCAAGTGAGGGTTAAATGGGCATACATAGTGTATATATATCAAAGAGTGTCAAAGTGTAAGTGAACAAAGTGTCAAGTGTGATTGTGTCTACATAGTGTAAGGGGTACATAAGGTAATATAGGATTTGTGTTAACATAGAACATTACATCTCATTAACTTGTATATTGCATACATTACATCTATTATTACATTACATTCATGCTTGCATTCATTCATCATTCATTTATTCTCTTGCACTACTATATGCACCACACATTACATACTATGGAACCTACATATTCATTACAAGCCATACTTATACATGCTTACATTAGATAGGATACTTACACCTCATACATCATTTATTTAAACATTTACTCATTCTTGCATTCTCTATTTAATTACATAATGTATATACATTAACATGGGTTAAAATCAAATAGAACATTATATTACACACAAGGGTGCACAAAATGCATATGCCGAATAGTAACTCCTACTAATAATCAATACTGTACCATCTCAGTATGAATTAAAATCTAGGATTAAAGTATGTTATAGATCTATGTGTTAGCTTTTCCGAAACTTCAAACGGATCGCGTTTTCATTTTCGGAAACTCCCGGAATCGCGAAAACACCGAGAACGCGTTTGTCTTTCGTACAGCTGACACTCAAATACTTTTCCAGAAAGTTACATAAAGAATTAGGCCTATTAATATATGTTTTTGGAAAGCTAACTTCAATACGCTTCTTCTAAAAAAAACGGGAGATTAAACCGAGCTTTGAGCTAGAAGTTATGACATTTCTAAGTTAGGGCTGAAATTAAAAACGTGGATAAAAATCATGACGGATTTGGGTAGTTTGAGACAAAAGAACACAAGTATATAACATAATATATCAAGAACTCACTCTCTACACTAATATATATATATGAGACACTATAGAACACATCTCCAATACAAAAATATGAGATTAAACATGTAATAATTCATTCATACATAACAACAACACATAGTGTGTCCAAATTTGGGATTTTCCCACATGGACACAACCACAACACAAAGGACACTCCTATGACCTCCAAATGGACACGAAATGGACACAAATGGAGATACAACCATGGGGGTCATTCCTATGGGTTCAAAATAGACCTATATGCATGAGAAAATGAAAATGAGAAGGGATTTATACCTCCCGGTAGATCGAATCGAAGAAAAAGCCTTCCCGGAGCGACACCGACACGTAGAGATTCCAAAAGGACGCGAACGAGCTCCGAATCCTCCCAAACTTGGGTAGCTTCCTCCTTGGCTAGAATGGAGAAGGAAAGAAGAAGATTTGGTGGCGAAATGGAAGGATTTGGTGGAGAAATTGCTAGGGATTGCTCTCTAGGAATTTGGGAAAGAACAAGAGAGAGAGTGTGGATGAGAATAATGAAATGAACTTGAGCCTATCCTCTCCCAAAGTGGCTGGCCATATGGGGCTATTTGTCCTATTATGGTAAGGTCCAAAATGCCCCCACTAACCTATTCTATGAGTATTAGGAAAGGGCTAAATGGTTGGGGCTAAATTAGTCATTCTAAAGTCTCTAATCACACTAACCTTATCCATAATAATTAGTCTAACCTCTAACTAAAATATTTCTATCATGTAGACTAAATAATATCATGTGGGGCCATGCCAAACTAGTGTGTGGGTCCCACCAGAGTCAAACTACCCTCGGGTCCCCGTTTCAAGTCGGATTGAGTTGAAATTCGAACCCGACTCAAAAAACCCCAAAACAATATCATAAATAATAAAATAAATTTCAACCCCAAATAATATCATAAATAATAAAATAAATTTTAAAAATATTCAAAAATGTAAAATGATAAAAATATCCCTGTTTCTGAAAACTAGGGGTGACAAATCTATCCACCTTAAAAAAATTTCGTCCTCGAAATTAAAACAAAGCAATCACAGGAAACACATGCAGAAAACAATCTCATTCAAATACTTTTCAAAAAAAATTAGCAATAAAAAAATCTCTTTGAGGCACATCAAATATTTGTAAATAAAAACTGATACGTGTCCGATACGGACACAAAACCATCACAAAATCACACCTATCAAAGGTCAAAATCAACAATCACCAACGCAATAAATATCAAAATAATTCAAAGAGGTCAAATGCAAAATATCCTTAGGCCAGAAATGACATTAAATATCCTAGTCACATGGTTAGGCTCTAGGTCAAACAGTCTCTAGGGTTTCACTAGCAAAACATCAAAATCACAAGTCATGATTTTAAATAGTTTTAAAATGATTTAAAAATTACCAAAAATTATATCATGATTTAAATGTCAAATCAATAAATGATTAAAATTACAAAATTTCAAAATTATCCTCATTTTAGAGAACTGGATGTTACAAGTCTACCCACCTTAGAAAAATTTTATCCTCAAAATTAAAATGTTCATACTCCTTCTAGGTCAAACCCCCCACAATCCAAGTCTCAGAACTTAAACAATCATACGATTTAAAAGGATGACATACAGGGTCATGGCATACGGTGGTAGTGAAAGTCTCATCTAGGTATACTAGTCATGCTAAACCAAAACGGTCATATGGTATCAAAACACACAAGCAATTTAGGGTGCTAAATTAGAAAAGATACAGAAATAATAATCATCAAGACTGTAAGGCAGTCTACCAACCTATATAAAAACTGGTACTTATCAAAATAAAATAAAGTTAACTACCATTTATCTAATAAGGGGTACTATTCAAGAAAATCAAAATCAAAAGTTAAAGAATGAAGGCCAATTGCATGGAAATCCAATCACAATATATTTATATATATAGCGTTAGAGAGGGAAAAGCTAGCATTATGTACAAGTTATGTAGTTCGTGTGTGTATGGGTGTATGTGGACATGTTCATATGGTTAGATAATAGGCGTGTGTGTATGTGAAATATACATGAAAGTGCATAGGAGGATTTGGGGTTTCAAATAATAACTATCAAGTTACACTAATCATGGCATATTGGTTAAACAATCTACAATACAACATGCATGGCTAACCATGTATATATGTATATATAAAGAGGTAGAGATTTAGTTATGTATGTATATACATTATAACATGTATGCTTAAGCTCTATATATATCTATATAGATATATAATCATGACATAGAGAGGAAGAGTTAGGTTACATGACAGGGTATACTAAGTTAGGGTGTGTGTGTGTCCTTGTACAGGATTATAGTTTAGTATTGAAAGGTTAAACCCAGTTTTAGTTCAGCATTTACATACAAAATCTGAAAATAAGCTAACATTTAAACCAGTGCAATATTAACATAATGCAATTTCAAATTTTAGGAGTTTGAAACATCACAACTAATCTCAATGCTCCCAATACATCCTAACATGATAGAAATGAAACCCTAATATACTATCAATACATTTATCTACGCATACAGTTCAATATTACATGTTAAATCTGAAATTGAACTAAACATGGAAATCAATGTAAAAATGTTAACATGTATTCAGTTTTCAGGATTTTGGAGAATTTGCACATCAAAACCAACTCAATGTTTATCACAACCTAACATGTAAGAATATGGAACCTAAATTTATATCCCTACAACAACAATGTACACAGCTCTAAATATTACATTTAAAACAATCAATTTGAACTAACATTTAAAATCCCGTATTAAGGGTTAATATGCACACAGTCTCAGATTTGACAAATTTAAACACAAAATTCAACCAAATTTTTTTTTTGAATTGAAACCCTACGTATAACATACATGTGCAGTGATATAAATAAAACTATTATCATGAAATTTTATATTTAAATTACGAGTTAAGCTAGGAAAAGCAGAGAATCGAAAATATTGGGGTTTTAAAAATTTAAACATTAACGGCATATTAATATGTATTTAGATAGGTGGAAATCAAGTGTAGCATGCATAAGTGTCAGGAAAGTGTCCACTATATATATATATTCATATATATTCTCATGTCCCAATATAAAATTTTAATTCTACGTTAAGACCAACAATTAGATTCCTACCAAGGTTGCAAGCAGGTGATTGACGTAATCAAGACAGTATTATTATTATTTAATACAAGAATAATAGCAAGAAAGAAATAACGATAAAATCTGTTTTTGCTTATCTGTTTAAAAGAAAAACCCATTTTGAAACCCAGAGCTAAATTTTCAAATCCAAGATAAAGTCTAGCAAAATCATCGATTCTTTGTATTAAGAAGAATTTCATAGTAAGAAGTTACACAAAGTTTATAAAAACAGCTAAAGCTACTCCTAAGTTAAATAAATGAGAAACAAAACAAAACAACAAATAACAATTCTCTCTTTCTTTTTTTTTTCTTTTTTTGAAGGACTGAAACAAAAGTTGAGAAAACATGTTCAAAAATATTTAAGGTACAATCTGATAATCATATGCGTCTTCTTGAAATTATGTTGTCAGAATTCTGCCACGCCAATAAGCATAGCTACAATAAACGATAGAGTCCATAATAAGGCATACACCCTATAATCATGTTATCTAGAATTCTTACCACGCCACCCGGTATGGCTGCAAGAAAATCTAGATTTCATAACTAAGATAAGTATAGCTATATCAGGCTCTACGTCCTTGTCATGCTAGCAAATATGACTGCAATAAATTCTAAATTCCATAATAAAGTAGACTTTACCTTTCTCACTGTCCTTATCAAGTATGTTATCAGGTTATACCTTAATTCCAAAAAAATGTACATATACATATAAATACAAACTCAAATTCAACAACTAACATCAAGATTCAAAATTCAACAATAATCCATCAAAAATCATAAAAATACAGACTCAAATTCAACCACTATCATCAAGATTCAAAATTCAACAATAATCCATCAAAAATCATAAAAATACAGACTCAAATTCAACCACTAATATCAAGATTCGAAATTCAACAATAATCCATCAAAAATCAAGTTCAATAACAGGAAGTAAAGGTAAATTAAATCAGAGAAAAATAGATTTTAAATCGAAGTTAAAATAAGATTCTCAAGGGTCGTCCCAGAATCTCTCAAGGAATCCTAACCGTGATTGAGTACCTTCAAAATATATCCTATTCCTACTGCAGGCTGTAGTGGTACTTGTCACGACCCGCACCCACTGTTAGGGTACGAGAACGTAACAACGCCCAGCCTGCACCGCAGTGTCGACGGTAGAACGCTGTCCTAGGTCACATCATCTAACAATATAATGCTAAGCAGATACAGTCTCAATCACATTTAAGGTAGAGCATGATAAGGTTAGATAAAACATAAAATCCAAAGAGATACGGGAGATAGAAGTCTAAGTGTCTAAGATACAAAAACCCAGAAATATATCTCAAAACTCAAATACAGTAATCCACAAAGCAAATACAACTCCAGACAAATGAAATAACTATCTAAACAACCTCTAAGGTGTCTCCTCTAGGCTAGCAGGCAACCTCCAAGCTATCTGTAAAATTTATCAACAGGTCCAGTCAGGACAGGAACGAGCACATCTCATCTAGAAAATCTAAGTAAATGACAGAGAACTATAAAGCAGTTATAGGCAGTTGTATTGATGAAAATGGCAGTTTATATTCAGGTGATGGTAAGAAAGATAGATAAGGTGCAAGGAAAGTAAATAACTAAACAAGAGAAGAATCATAGCAATGAAGTCTGTAAAAATAGAACTAGCTGAACCAGGGTAATATGATATGAAGTCCAGACAACAATGTAGACCAGTGTAACTCCAATGTAAGTCCAGTACAAGATGAATCTAATACAAGATGAATCCAGTAAGGGACGATTCCAGTTATAGTGATCAATGATTCCAGGGTGAGTCCAGCCTATACTCTAACAGTGTGTTTTAAAATACCGAGATTGATATGTAAACGGCTGTGGGTAATCCGGCACACCTCTCACTGATCAGGCGAGAGATGGCTATCATTCCAGTAGATTCCAGTAGGGGTGATTCCAGTAATGGGGTATGTCAACATGTCTTACTCTAGTATTTCCCCTCCCAGCAAGTGAATCCAGAATTCCGACACAATGATTCAAGATAAGTCCAGCCAAAATATAATAATTCCAGTAAATGATTCCAGTAAATGATTCCAGCAGGTGATTCCAGTAATAGAAGCCGAAAATGATGATACCAGTAATAGAGACCAGAAAATAAATATGTGTCGTATACATGAATCCAGTAATATCCACACGTGTTGTAACAGAGAATCACATACAACTAACTAGAACTGAAATACAGTAATTGACAAATAAATGAGAGAACTATCAGAGAATGTACTCGCCTGATAACCTGAACAGCTGACAAGTATAGGAGGTCCAACTGAAGCCACAGAGTCCTATTTAAAGCAACACAGGTTACAAGGTGTCTGGCTCCTAATTAGAACAACACAAGTCACAACATGTCCAGAAGGATAACATAAAGCACTACAATGCATTCTACATGAATCTAGGTCAAACTAGGCCAAAGTCAACCCTTGGTCAACTCTGGTCAACTGCACTAGTCAAACTAGGTCAAACTAGGTCATGTCCTAACCCAGTAAGTCTTACTAGGACTAACCAAGACTATCCTAGCAAGCACACATCAATACAAGGCTATACAAGCCAACATACACCCAACTCTATATAGCATGCAATTATTCAATACTCAAATAGGCAAGAATTTACATTGGATATACACTAGGTAATCTATTACTTTAAGCTATATATGTCTAGACATATATATACATGCATATATTGGTATTCAACATTAGGTCTATAATCATGGCATTTCAAATGGTTATATAAACTTATATATTACAACACAATATGCTAACATATATATAATATACATACATAGCTAAGTTAACTATATTCATAAATACTTATTTAAGAGGCTATGTGTGTGTATGTGAACATGACAAAGGGGCAAGTGAGGGTTAAATTAGCATACACAGTGTATACATATCAAAGAGTGTCAAAGTGTAAGTGAACAATGTGTCAAGTGTGATAGTGTCAACATAGTGTAAGGGGGTACATGAGGTAATATAGGATTTGTGTTAACATAGAACATTACATCTCATTAACTTGTATATTGCATACATTACATCTATTATTACATTACATTCATGCTTGCATTCATTCATCATTCATTATTCTCTTGCACCACTATATGCACCATATATTACATACTATGGAACCTACATATTCATTACAAGCCATACTTATACATGCTTACATTAGATAAGATACTTACACCTCATACATCATTTATTTAACCATTTACTCATGCTTGTATTCTCTATTTAATTACATAATATATATACATTAACATGGGTTAAAATCAAATAGAACATTATATTACACACAAGGGTGCACAAAATGTATATGCCGAATAGTAACTCCTACTAATAATCAATACTGTACCATCTCAGCATGAATTAAAATTTAGGATTAAAGTATGTTATAGATCTATGTGTTAGCTTTCCGAAACTTTAAACGGATCGCGTTTTCGTTTCCGAAAACTCCCGAAATCGCGAAACACCGCATTTGTCTTTCGTACAGCTGACACTCAATAATTCTCCAGAAAGTTACAGAAAGAATTAGGCCTATTAATACATTTTTTTGGAAAGCTAACTTCAATACGCTTCTTTTAAAAAAAACGAAAGATTAAACCGAGCTTTGAGCTAGAAGTTATGACATTTCTAAGTTAGGGCTGAAATTAAAAACGTGGATAAAAATCATGACGGATTTAGGTAGTTTGAGACAAAAGAACACAAGTATATAACATAATATATCAAGAACTCACTCTACACTAATATGTATATATGAGACACTATAGAACACATCTTCAATACAAAAATATGAGATTAAACATGTAATAATTCATTCATACATAACAACAACACATAGTGTGTCCAAATTTGGGATTTTCCCACATGGACACAACCACAACACAAAGGACACTCCTATGACCTCCAAATGGACACGAAATGGACACAAATGGAGATACAACTATGGGGTCATTTTTATGGATTCAAAATAGACCTATATGCATAAGGAAATGAAAAGGAGAAGGGATTTATACCTCTCGGTAGATCGAATCGAAGAAAAGCCTTCCCGGAGCGACACCGACACGTAGAGATTCCAAAAGGACACGAACGAGCTCCGAATCCTCCCAAACTTGGGTAGCTTCCTCCTTGGCTAGAATGGAGAAGGAAAGAAGAAGATTTGGTGGTAAAATGGAATGATTTGGTGGAGAAATTGCTAGGGATTGCTCTCTAGAAATTTGGAGAAGAACAAGAGAGAGAGTGTGGATGAGAATAATGAAATGAACTTGAGCCTATCCTCTCCCAAAGTGGCTGGCCATATGGGGCTATTTGTCCTATTATGGTAAGGTCCAAAATGCCCCCACTAACCTATTCTATGAGTATTAGAAAAGGCTAATTGGTTGGGGCTAAATTAGTCATTCTAAAGTCTCTAATCACACTAACCTTATCCATAATAATTAGTCTAACCTCTAACTAAAATATTTCTATCATGTGGAATAAAATTAATCATGTGGGATATGCCTAACTAGTGTGTGGGTCCCACTAGAGTCAAACTACCCCCGGGTCCCCGTTTCAAGTCGGATTGAGTTGAAATTCGAACCCGACTCAAATAACCCCAAAACAATATCATAAATAATAAAATAATATCAAAATAATTCAAAGAGATCAAATGCAAAAATATCCTTAGGCCAAATATGACATTAAAATATCATAATAACATGGTTAGGCTCTAGGTCAAACAGTCTCTAGGGTTTCACTAGCAAAACGTCAAAACACAAGTCATGATTTAAATAATTTAAAATGATTAAAATCACCAAAATCATATCATGAATTAAATTATTATTAAAAAATTATAAACACGAAATTTCAAAATACCTCATTTGGGAAATTGGGTGCTACAACTCTACCAACTTAGAAAAATTTCGTCCTCGAAATTAAAATGTCCATACTCCGTCTAGGTCAAACCCCCACAATCAAAGTCCTGATTAAAACAAATTATGTGTCAAAAGGACGACATACAGGGTCATGGCATACGGTGGTAGTGAAAGTCATCTAGGTATACTAGTCATGCTAACCGAAACGTCATAGGGTATCAAAACATACAAGCAATTTAGTGTGCTAAACTGAGAAGTTACAGAAACAACAAACCATCAAAACTGTAAGGCGGTTCTACCATCCTATATGAAATGGTACTTATCAAAACAAAATAAAGACAACTACCAATTATCTGAAAAAGGGTACAGAAAATCAAATTCAAAAATTAAGGAATTGAAAATCACTTGCATTAAAATCCAAATCACAATATATATACAGAGAGAGCGTTAGAGAGGAAAAACTAGCATTATGTAATTATGTGGTTTGTGTGTGTATGGGTGTATGTGAAATATAATAAAATTGTATATGAGCTATCCTGTTACACTACTCATGGCATATGGGTTAACAACCTACAATACACAACCTATTTAATCATAACATGCATGGCTAACCATAAACATCTATAAGAGGTAGATATTAGTTAGGTATATAACATATATTATAACATGTATGCCTATATATATCTATACAAGTATGTGATCATAACATAGAGAGGAAAGGTTAGGTTACATGACAGCGTATACTAGTTAGGGTGTGTGTGTGTCCTTGTACAGGGTTATAGCTTAGTATTGAAAGGTTAAACCCAGTTTTAGTTCAGCATTTACATACAAAATCTAAAAAATAAGCTAACATTTAAACAGTGTAATATTAACATAATGCAGTCTCAGATTTTACAAATTTAACATAACTTAACCAATTTCTCTAAAAATTGAAACTCTGCAGATATCTACATGTGCAGTTATGTAGACAAAACTAATAACATGAAATTTATATTTAAATTACGAATTAAACTGGAAAAGCAGAAAACTAGAAATATTGGGGTTTTGAAAATTTTAACATTAACAACATATTAATATGTATTTAGATAGGTAGAAAATCAAGTGTAGCATGCATACGTATCAAGCTAGTGTCCACTATGTAAATATACTCATATATTCTCATGTCCCAAAAAAAAATAATTCTACGTTAAGACCAACATTTAGATTCCTACCAAGATCGCAAAATAGGTGATTGACAAAATCAAGGCAATTTTATTATTATTATTCAATACTAGAATAATAGCAAGAAGGAAATAACGATAAAAGCTGTTTGCTTATTTGCCTAAAAGAAGGAACCATTTTGAAACCAGTGCTAAATATCAAATCCAAGATAAAGTCTAGCAAAATTATCGATTCATTGTATTAAGAAGAAACTCATAGCAAGAAGTTACACAAGCTACTCCTAAGTTAAATAATTAGAAGCAAAACAAAGCAAAACAAATAATAATTCTTTTTGAAGGACTGCATCAAAGTAGAGAAAACATGCTTGAAAATATTTAAGGTACAATCTGATAATCATATGCGTCTATCCAAAATTATGGTACTCTAAATCCCCGTCATACTAGTAAGCAAGGCTACGATAATCACAGAGCCTTGACTTATGCACATACCTCTAGAATCGTGGTATTTAACATTTTTGCGGTGCCGCTAGCTTGGCTGCAAAAACCTTAAATTCCTACACCCGAAAAATATATCCAGAGTCAGACTATATGTCCTCACCATGCTGGCTAATGTGACTATAGAAGACTAGATTCCATAACATAGATGACCTAGCCCATATAATTTCATCTTGTCAAAAAAATTAAATTAAATCAACAATGAATACCCATAAATCAAATCAAATTTATCAACAAACTTCAAAATTCAAAATGAACAAAAATCCATCAAAATACAACTCGGATGCAACAGCTATCATCAAGATTCAAAATTCGACAATCATTCATCAAAATCAATGAATACAACTCAAATTCAACCATAATCCATCAAAATCAAATTAACAACAGTAAGTAAAAATAAATCAAATCAAGGAAAAAAATGGTTCTCAAATCGAAGTTAAAATAAGATTCCCAAGGGTCATTTCGGGAATCTCTCAAGGGTTCCTAACTATGATTGAGTACCTTCAAGATATATTCTATTCCTACTACAGGCTGTAGTGGTACTCAAGTTCGAATACCACTACATAAACTCGACCTGCATGGGCCACCACTAAAAACGTGTCACGACTCGCACCCACTGTTAGGGTACGAGAACGTACAACGCCCAGCCTACGCCGCAGTGTCGACGGTAGAACGTTGTCCTAGGTCACATCATCTAACAATATAATGCTAAGCAGATACAGTCTCAATCATATTTAAGGTAGAGCATGATAAGGTTAGATAAAATATAAAATCCAAAGAGATATGGGAGATAGAAGTCTAAGTGTCTAAGATACAAAATCCAGAAATACATCTCAAAACTCAAATACAGTAATCCACAAAGTAAATACAACTCCAGACAAATGAAATAACTATCTAAACAACCTCTAAGGTGTCTCCTCTAGGCTAGCAGGCAACCTCCAAGCTATCTGTAAAATTTATCAAACAGGTCCAGTCAGGACAGGAACGAGCACATCTCATCTAGAAAACCCAAGTAAATGACAGAGAACTATAAAGCAGATATGGCAGTGTATTGATGAAAATGACAGTTTATATTCAGGTGATGGTAAGAAAGACAGATAAGGTGCAAGGAAAGTAAATAATTAAACAAGAGAAGAATCGTAGCAATGAAGTCTGTAAAAATAGAACTAGCTGAACCAGGAATATGATATGAAGTCCAGACAACAATGTAGACCAGTGAACTCCAATGTAAGTCCAGTACAAGATGAATCTAATACAAGATGAATCCAGTAAGGGACGATTCCAGTTATAGTGATCAATGATTCCAGGGTGAGTCCAGCCTATACTCTAACAGTGTGTTTTAAAATACCGAGATCGATATGTAAACGGCTGTGGATAATCCGGCACACCTCTCATGATCAGGCGAGAGATGGCAGTTTATACTCTATAATCATGGCATTTCAAATGATTATATAAACTTATATATTACAACACAATATGCTAACATATATATAATATACATACATAGCTAAGTTAACTATATTCATAAATACTTATTTAAGAGGCTATGTGTGTGTATATGAACATGGCAAAGGGGCAAGTGAGGGTTAAATGAGCATACATAGTGTATACATATCAAAGAGTGTCAAAGTGTAAGTGAACAATGTGTCAAGTGTGATAGTGTCAACATAGTGTAAGGGGGTACATGAGGTAATATAGGATTTGTGTTAACATAGAACATTACATCTCATTAACTTGTATATTGCATACATTACATCTATTATTACATTACATTCATGCTTGCATTCATTCATCATTCATAATTCTCTTGCACCACTATATGCACCATATATTACATACTATGGAACATACATATTCATTACAAGCCATACTTATACATGCTTACATTAGATAGGATACTTACACCTCATATATCATTTATTTAACCATTTACTCATGCTTGTATTCTCTATTTAATTACATAATGTATATACATTAACATGGGTTAAAATTAAATAGAACATTATATTACACACAAGGGTGCACAAAATGCATATGCCGAATAGTAACTCCTACTAATAATCAATACTGTACCATCTCAGCATGAATTAAAATTTAGGATTAAAGTATGTTATAGATCTATGTGTTAGCTTTCCGAAACTTTAAACGGATCGCGGTTTCGTTTCCGGAAACTCCCGGAATCGCGAAAACACCGCGTTTGTCTTTCGTACAGTTGACACTCAAATAATTCTCCAGAAAGTTACAGAAAGAATTAGGCCTATTAATACATATTTTTGGAAAGCTAACTTCAATACGCTTCTTTTAAAAAAAGGGAGATTAAACCGAGCTTTGAGCTAGAAGTTATGACATTTCTAAGTTAGGGCTGAAATTAAAAACGTGGATAAAATCATAACGGATTTAAGTAGTTTGAGACAAAAGAACACAAGTATATAACATAATATATCAAGAACTCACTCTCTACACTAATATGTATATATGAGACACTATAGAACACATCTCCAATACAAAAATATGAGATTAAACATGTAATAATTCATTCATACATAACAACAACACATAGTGTGTCCAAATTTGGGATTTTCACACTATAGAACACATCTCCAATACAAAAATATGAGATTAAACATGTAATAATTCATTCATACATAACAACAACACATAGTGTGTCCAAATTTGGGATTTTCTCACACAACCACAACACAAAGGACACTCCTATGACGTCCAAATGGACATAAAATAGACACAAATGGAGATACAACTATGGAGTCATTCCTATGGGTTCAAAATAGACCTATATGCATGAGAAAATGAAAAGGAGAAGGGATTTATACCTCCCGGTAGATCGAATCGAAGAAAAGCCTTCCCGGAGCGACACCGACACGTAGAGATTCTAAAAGGACACGAACGAGCTCCGAATCCTCCCAAACTTGGGTAGCTTCCTCCTTGGCTAGAATGGAGAAGGAAGAAGAAGAAGATTTGGTGGTAAAATGGAATGATTTGGTGGAGAAATTGCTAGGGATTGCTCTCTAGGAATTTGGGGAAGAACAAGAGAGAGAGTGTGGATGAGAATAATGAATGAACTTGAGCTATCCTCTCCCAAAGTGGCTGGCCATATGGGGCTATTTGTCCTATTATGGTAAGGTCCAAAATGCCCCCACTAACCTATTCTATGAGTATTAGGAAAGGGCTAATTGGTTGGGGCTAAATTAGTCATTCTAAAGTCTCTAATCACACTAACCTTATCCATAATAATTAGTCTAACCTCTAACTAAAATATTCTATCATGTGGAATAAAATTAATATCATGTGGGCTATGCCTAACTAGTGTGTGGGTCCCACTAGAGTCAAACTACCCCCGGGTCCTCGTTTCAAGTCGAATTGAGTTGAAATTCGAACCGACTCAAATAACCCCAAAACAATATCATAAATAATAAATAATATCAAAATAATTCAAAGAGATCAAATGCAAAAATATTCTTAGACCAAAAATGACATTAAAATATCATAATCACATGGTTAGGCTCTAGGTCAAACAGTCTCTAGGGTTTCACTAGCAAAACGTCAAAACCACAAGTCATTGATTTAAATAATTTTAAAACGATTTAAAAGCACCAAAAATCATATCATGAATTAAATATTATTATTAAAATAATTATAAACACAAAATTTCAAAATTACCCTCATTTGGAAAACTGGGTGCTACAGTACTCTAGTTCGAATACCACTACATAAACTCGACCTGCGTGGGCCACCACTAAAAATGTGTCACGACCCGCACCCACCGTGAGGGTACGAGTACGTAACAATGCCGAGCCTACGCCGCAGTGTCGGCGGTTAGAACGCTGTTCTAGGTCATGAACTATAACTAACATAATATGAATACTCTCCATAAGGAGGCCAACACAGAGGTACAACTCAATCACAATCTAAGGTAGAATGATAAAGATAGATAAACATGAAATCCAAAAGAGATACAGGAGATAGAAGTCTAAGTGTCTAAGATACATAATCCCAGAAATATATCTCAAAACTCAAATACAGTAAACCACAAGTAAATACAACTCCAGAAAAAAAATAACTATGAACAAAACCCTTGCTATCTATACAACCTCTACTGTGTCTCCTCTAGGCTAACAGACAACCTCCAGGCTTCTATAAAATTTATCAACAGGTCCAGTCAGGACAGGAGCGAGACAATACATCTCATGCAGATCAACAGGTTAGATAATATAAACATGCAAGAGAGTACGATACATGAAACTGAAAGAAAGTACATGATGTAAACAGAGAGAGAACTGTAATAGAAATATCTACTATAAGTAGAGAGCTACCAGTGACTAGTGATTTAGAGTACAAAGTCGATATGTGAACGGCTGGATTTGCACATGACTATACTAAAGAGGCGCACATGGCTATACTACTTTGGAATTGTTCACATGGCTATTTATACCCCCATACCCCAATCAATACAAGGATCTAAACAAGTTATGTTACGTACATGGTTTTCACATGAAGCCCATAAATGGGTGCACATGAAGTATACATGAGAGCTCATACATGAGTGCACATGGGGGGCCCAAAAATGGGTGTACATGAAATTCACATGAAGGCTCATAAATGAGTGCACATACAATATAGGTTATACATAAGATACATGGAAAACATGACCGATTCATGAGAGCACATGAGAGTACACGGGCATGCATGAACGAGCATGAGCGAAAAACATGAATAACATGAGAGCGAGGAATACATGATGTACACGAAACACATGACATAATGTATCCGATGCTCCCGAGGGAGATAACATCTCAATGTAGGGATCCATATAGTACCAATTCGTGATAATATCATGACAGCATCAAATAAGGTAAACTAGAGCAAGAATATAATTCTAAACAAGTTATGAAATGATCAGAGAATGTACTCGCCTGATATCTGAATGTCCAAGGTAAAGATACTGTCCGAGGAGAGGTGTCTGGCTCCTAATTAGAACAGCATAAGTCACAACATGTCCAGAAGGGTAATATAAAGTACTACAATGTATTCTACATGAATCTAGGTCAAACTAGGCCAAAGTCAACCCTTGGTCAACTCTAGTCAACTGTACTAGTCAAACTAGGTCATGTCCTAACCCAGCAAGTCTTACTAGGCCTAACCAAGACTATCCTAGCAAGCACACATCAATACAAGGCTATACAAGCCAACATACACCCAACTCTATATAGCATGCAATTATTCAATACTCCAATAGGCAAGAATTTACATTGGATATACACTAGGTAATCTATTACTTTAAACTATATATGTCTACACATATATACACATGCATATATTGGTATTCAACATTAGGTCTATAATCATGGCATTTCAATTGGTTATATAAACTTATATATTACAACACAATATGCTAACATATATATAATATACATACATAGCTAAGTTAACTGTATTCATAAATACTTATTTAAGAGGCTATGTGTGTGTATGTGAACATGGCAAAGGGGCAAGTGAGGGTTAAATGAGCATACATAGTGTATACATATCAAAGAGTGTCAAAGTATAAGTGAACAAAGTGTCAAGTGTGATAGTGTCTACATAGTGTAAGGGGTACATGAGGTAATATAGGATTTGTGTTAACATAGAACATTACATCTCATTAACTTGTATATTGCATACATTACATCTATTATTACATTACATTCATGCTTGCATTCATTCATCATTCATTTATTCTCTTGCATTACTATATGCACCATACATTACATACTATGGAACCTACATGTTCATTACAAGCCATACTTATACATGCTTATATTAGATAGGATACTTACACCTCATACATCATTTATTTAAACATTCACTCATACTTGCATTCTCTATTTAATTACATAATGTATATATATTAACATGGGTTAAATTAAATAGAACATTATATTACACACAAGGGTGCACAAAATGCATATGCCGAATAGTAACTCCTACTAATTATCAATACTGTACCATCTCAGCATGAATTAAAATCTAGGATTAAAGTATGTTATAGATCTATGTGTTAGCTTTCCGAAATTTCAAACGGATCGCGTTTTCGTTTTCGGAAACTCCCGAAATCGCGAAAATACCGAGAACGCATTTGTCTTTCGTACAGCTGACACTCAAATAATTCTCCAGAAAGTTACAGAAAGAATTAGGCCTATTAATATATGTTTTTGGAAAGCTAATTTCAATACGCTTCTTCTAAAAAAAATAGGAGATTAAACTGAGCTTTGAGCTAGAAGTTATGACATTTCTAAGTTAGGGTTGAAATTAAAAACGTGGATAAAATCATGACGGATTTGGGTAGTTTGAGACAAAAGAACACAAGTATATAACATAATATATCAAGAACTCACTCTCTACACTAATATATATATATGAGACACTATAGAACACATCTCCAATACAAAAATATGAGATTAAACATGTAATAATTCATTCATACATAACAACAACACATAGTGTGTCCAAATTTGGGGTTTTCCCACATGGACACAACCACAACACAAAGGACACTCATATGACCTCCAAATGGACACGAAATGGACACAAATGGAGATACAACCATGGGGGTCATTCCTATGGGTTCAAAATAGACCTATATGTATGAAAAATAAAAATGAGAAGGGATTTATACCTCCCGGTAGATCGAATCGAAAAAAAAGCCTTCCCGGAGCGACACCGACACGTAGAGATTCCAAAAGGACACGAACGAGCTCCGAATCCTCCCAAACTTGGGTAGCTTCCTCCTTGGCTAGAATGGAGAAGGAAAGAAGAAGATTTGGTGGCAAAATGGAAGGATTTGGTGGAGAAATTCCTAGGGATTGCTCTCTAGGAATTTGGGGAAGAACAAGAGAGAGAGTGTGGATGAGAATATTGAAATGAACTTGAGCCTATCCTCTCCCAAAGTGGCTGGCCATATGGGGCTATTTGTCCTATTATGGTAAGGTCCAAAATGCCCCCACTAACCTATTCTATGAGTATTAGGAAAGGGCTAATTGGTTGGGGCTAAATTAGTCATTCTAAAGTCTCTAATCACACTAACCTTATCCATAATAATTAGTCTAACCTCTAACTAAAATATTTCTATCATGTGGACTAAAATTAATATCATATGGGCTATGCCAAACTAGTGTATGGGTCCCACCAGAGTCAAACTACCCCCGGGTCCCCGTTTCAAGTCGGATTGAGTTGAAATTCGAACCCGACTCAAAAAACCCCAAAACAATATCATAAATAATAAAATAAATTTCAACCCCAAAATAATATCATAAATAATAAAATAAATTTTAAAAATATTCAAAAATGTAAAATGACAAAAATACCCCTGTTTCTGAAAACTGGTGGTGACACAGCATATTACGAAACACTCGTATATGATCTTGGATCACGCACTGATCTCTGCGTTTGTGGAGCGGTGGCATCCCAAAACAAACATTTTCCATTTTTTATCCGGGGAGTTGACGATCACCCTCGACGACGTGTACCACATTTTGGGACTTAGAGTTGATGGTCGTCCAATGCTGATGAATTATTCTACGGGCGACTTTGAGATATATGACGAGATGGTAGAATTGGTCACCAATTCACTCGGTATTGAGGCAGAGAATTTTGTTAGTCTCCCCGAGTTTAAGAAGTTGTACGGAGTTCCTTTAAGTTTTCTTAGGAATACACACATTGATAATGATGACGATGAGGACGATGAAGATGACAATAAGGACGACGCCAACGACGATGTAGTGGCCCGGGCATACATGTATTTCATCTTGGGAGCCGTTTGCATTTCGGACAAGTCCGGAACATTGATTCACGCCAAATATGTGAACAATTTTATGAACTTAGGCACTGTGGATCAAATATCCTTTGGAAGCGGTATACTAGCTTATCTCTACCGCGAACTTGGCGCTGCATCTAGAGTCGGATCGAAGACTATAGCTGGTTGTCAAACTCTGCTCCATGTGAGTCAAGTAAATCGTACTTTGTTTATAGTTTAAATAAAATTAGGTCGATTAATATGTGTGTCATCTATATTTCATGTACATGCATGGATATACGAACATTTTCCGACGCTAAAGAGGGCTACTCTTAACAAAGACTATGATGAGCAGCTACCTAGGATATGCAAGTGGAATCCAGTTAAGATAGATAGCAAACATTCGCATACTTTGGCTTCCCTGCGTATCACACTTGAAGATATGAACGAAAAGGAGGTGAGACAATGCTAACTTAAATTTTTGTTTACTTAGGATTTCATTCTAGTGTAAAATAGTAACTTCTTTGGTCTTGATTACATATACTATGATGTAGATTATTTGGCATCCATATAAGGATCTTCGAAATAGTTCTCGTCCGTTGCAAGGAGTTTTACTATTTCAAGGTCTGATATCCTGTCATAAAATTGAGGAGCCTCATATGCCAGACAGAGTGCTTCGTCAGTTTGGCTACGTGCAAACTATACCGGACACTTTGAATTTGAGGACTTCTTCAAAAGGGACCAAAGCATCAACCTATGTCCCGCCAGACTACCGTTGGGGCTCTTACTTCTTCACTGAGTGGCAATGTCACGTAGTTGGTAAAACTTTACGACGTCCGGTGGAGCAGATGTGGGATTGTAGTGATAAATATATGAATTATTATGTAGAGGCCGGACATGGTATGATGTTGAATCCAGATACGCGATATGATGAAGTGTCGGTAGCTGCTCCTTTACCAAACAGGGCAGGCCTGCTTGACGCACTACAAAAGATGGCAAGTAGTAGTATGTCGAATTAATGTTTACCAGTATAGTAACCTGGCTAATTTGGACCCTTAATTTTTCCTTCAAGCTTCGAAAGTAAGAAACTTGGGAAAAAGTCTCGTGCTGTGCAAGGGAGAGAACTACGTCGACGTTGCTAACCAGATGCAGAACATCGCATCGGACTATCCGTTTCTCGAAAACGAACGACGAACTAAGATGCGTCATGAGAAAAAATAACTTGGTTGTACTTGTTTGAACAATTTGTGTGTCGCTTTTGTTATACTGTATTTCGAATACTTGTTGACGTCTTGGTTGTAATATGTTTTGAATACTTAATGTCGAACTCCCGTATCATTTTGTTGTATTATGCTTTTGTTGTAATATGTTTTGAATACTTAATGTCGAACTCCCGTATCATTTTGTTGTAATATGCTTTTGTTGTAATAGGTTTTGAATACGTAATGTCGAACACCTACAGATGTCTCCTGAACATTGCAAGTTCTAAGTAGGACTGCCGAGAACTTTGGCAGTCCATCGTGAATGAATGACTGCCAGAGAACTCGGCAGTCCAACCTAGAACTTGCTGTGAACAAGGACTGCCCAGGAAACTGGGCAGTCCTTATTCACAGCAAGTTCTAGGTAGGACTGCCCAGTTACCTGGCAGTCCTTCATTCACGATGGACTGCCAGAGTTCTGGGCAGTCCAAGTTAGAACTTGCTGTGAACAAGGACTGCCCAGGAAACTGGGCAGTCCTTGTTCACAGCAAGTTTAAACCTGGACTGCGCAGTTCTCTGGCAGTCCTTCGTTCACGATGGACTGCCAGAGTTCTGGGCAGTCCTGGTAAGAACTTGCTGTGAACAAGGACTGCCCAGTTTTCTGGGCAGTCCTTGTTCACAGCAAGTTTAAATAGTCATACTCAAATATAAATGTGATACTCAACTGTAAATGTGATACTCAAATGTCGTACCAAAATAAACTTCCTTCTTCTTCTTTACAAAATGATGTAAAATAGTGTATCTGAGTAGGACCAAAGATATAAACATCAGTGTAGGACCAAAAATATAAATATTTCTTTTTACACCCATATTCTTCGGTATCAAAATGTGACAAAACTATCGGTGTAGGACCAAAAAATGTTTATCCTTGTTTCTAGTTACAAAATGTGACAAAACTATCGGTGTAGGACCAAAGAAATGTTTATCCTTCTTTCTAGTTACAAAATGTGACAAACTATCGGTGTAGGATCCACTATCAGTCAATCAATACATCGTAGTGGTCTTTCAGCATTGGTATAGGTTCCACGTAGTTTGTTTTCTTCTTGTAGCCATTGATCTCATCGGTGTAGAGCGTCGTCCAAGCGATCGATTCTTTCGGAGCATGTTTATACCAGACCTGGATCAGGAGGGAATAGGACTGTGCCCGATCAACCGCGGGATGACGAAGTGATTATCATCAAGTCCAATGGCATATAGAGTGGACATAGTGTAGTCTGCCGGAGGAGCGGTCATTGGAAAGAAAGTGTTGTTACTTCTCTTCGACATAACGATAATTGGGATCTTGTACCTGCAAGCGAATACAAATGCAATATAAGTATTTATCAAACTTTTCACGTTAGTAAGAATGTGTCGGTATATTGTACCTGTTAGCGAATAGATATGCAGCAGAAGGAATATCCATGTAATGTTCCTCTCCAGTAGTCTGATCGGCGCATGAATGCTTGTCAACAATTCTCCAACTGTATCTGGGTTTAATAATTTGCTGTAGAAGGGAAGATGAGACTCCAACTCTTCGTACAGCTCTGCTCTAACATGCCTCCATCCATCTTTAACGGAGTAGCCTAGATGTCTTGCAAGGGCGTGGTACCCACAATGTCCATCTTTAGGTACATTTTCAATAGACCAAATGTACTCCCGTATTGCAGGATTAAATATATGAATGTACATGTCGAATGTGACACCAACTCTTGTTTTCTGTTTCTTCCGTTGAATAGGAAGCTTGTCATTCCTCTTTGGACAAACGAACATTTCCATGCTTCTTTCAATATGCTCAAATAATGATAGTTCTCTTCTAGTAGACTCGAGCTTCTTCTTCTGTGTTCTTGTAAGTCTTCTTGGTGGTCTACCCTTCGGGACAACGATAACAGATGGCTCCTGCACATGACTGCTTGTCGGGTGGACAAGTTCTTGAATTTTATGTTTAATAGACTTCCTCTCAGGTTCTAGTGCAGCACACCATCTTGCATGAAGAAGTATAACTTCTGGCAAGAAAAAGAAATCGTCGTGACTCTCCACCATAGGCATAACTGACAATTGTCTCCAACGTTGATCAACGACCACTACTGAAATAGTTCTGCCTTGACGTCGATATTCGTTGATCTCATGAGCACAAGGAAGGCCAAGAGAATGTCGATATGTACAATCACATTCTTCGGTATCAACACCAACTAAATTTGCCCGAGAATCTCATCAAATATAAACCCCAAAGCATAGTGAGATAATACATGGATTAAATCAGACAAAAGCTTCTCTTTCCTATGTTCGTGCTTTACAATATTCAGGCTCATCTGAAATGAAGCCTTGATCTCGTTCACCGTCGAGTTGGTCATTAGATTAATCGACTGCCAAACTGACATAAAACCACCGACCGATGAACGTATATATTTCTTCAGTTTTGAGTATGAACCTTTGTCACGACCCGCACCTGCTTTTCGGATACGAGACGTGTCCAAGCCAGCCTACGCCGCAGAGTCGGCGGTAGAACGCTGTCAAGCCCGCAAGAAATAAATGCTCAAGAATACATTTGATGCTCATTCACATTTCTAAGTTTATTACAACAGTTACAACATTTTATTTAAAGGAAAAACAAAGTTTTACAATTAAAGAAATTGATACAACTGTTTTTTATTTCTAGGTCGGCCTCAGCATACCCATGTCTTCCCAGTGCTAAGAGTGAACGCGGCTAAACCTAAAAAATATTGGTTTATTCAGGAATGGAACAAGTACACAAACCCGACGGCAATGCAAAACACAATAGAATTAACAAGACATGAAAAAGCATATGGAACATGAAAGCTAGTAAGAAAACTGATGACGTAGCACGATAGAGAAGTAAACAAGAAAAAACTAATAAAAGACATCTATCTAGGTGGTGTGAAATATCGGTTTCGACATGTGAACGGCTAGGGGGTAAATCCGGCTCACTGTACGTGTCGTGCGCAACTGCTATTATGCAAGAATAGACATTTTGGAGATATTTCGGATAGTTCACA
>JANAVB010016197.1:30253298-30625798 GCA_029216955.1 Iris pallida | reverse complement strand
TACAGGTAGAAAGAGTATTTACGAATCTATAGTCTTATGCGCTAGATTGGGCTACTCTAAGTCCAATCACTTGCTACATCGAAGAACCCTTCGCTCTTAGAGGGGCTTGCAATCCATGCAATACATTAATTCCGTTCTTGAAATTAATCTAAACAAAGTTCCATAATAAAACGAAATTTGAGAAATCGAAATTGTGATCTTTTCCGTGGTTATTTAAACACACGAGTAAGGAGTATAAATGCAATACAAGATCGTATCTCGACTTCCAGGTAGATGGGATAAAGTTTACGAATGGATTCACATTCTAAGGGATGGAGATTACATAATAGATACAGGGGCCGATTTCAAACAGTTCAGTTCTATAGTCCAAATATGGTGGTATGCATGGATGGGTCCCACTGGGTCTTAATGGGTTCTCTATTTAGACATCACTCGTTGGTTGGATGAACCTTGGGTTTTAATCTATATTGGCGGGATAAGATCCCAACTATTCCTACTAGGTCAGGGTAACTTAGAGTAGGCTTCGAGTAGATCACAACCATATATTGGGTCAAAGGAATTGAGTCGAGGTTGAGGCTCTAATGGAAGTCGGGAAGTATACCGGTATTATGGTAACAACTAGGCCTTTTAACCTGAAAATCGTAGTACAAAAATAGAGTACAAGGGGACGGGTTTGAGTGGGACGTGATATACCTAGATGAAGATGGACTCGTCTAGATCTTGTATATGAAATTTATTGGAAGGTAACAGTTGGTCTCGTGCTTCGAATATTAATGATACGACCGGGGACACAAAATGATCTAAATGGAAAGTGGGAGTCCATGGGGTACTAACTATCATCCTAATGAAAGTTATTCTAAACAATCGGTAGTCCTGGTATATCCTAAAATTTTAGAAGGCTTATGGTCTACCCACCTTAGAAGCTAGGATATGGTTTTAGGAATAATGAGGTTGGAAGGATTCCAAAGTCCGAATATTGTACCCCGACACTTGTTAATAAAGAGTGAGGCAAGGCGTAACGGGGTACGGTAGGTATAAGTCAAGTCAAGGATCGTTCCTCAATAAATGGAAAATGAGTGTGTACAATGGCACACGGTCGATAAAATAGAACGATCTACTCGTCCACAGTATACATAAGTTGTCGACGGGGTAGCCAACTCTAAGGCAGAAAGATTTCTAACAACTGAGTCGTGAACTTCTATTGGTGTCAAACCTGTCAGACTATTGTTACAAGGTTTCTAGTTAAGGCAAGCTTCAAACGAATAATTAGAGGCTCACAACAATTGGTCTCTTGAGAATAGGTAGCCTCCTAGGTTGGTATTGATCAAGGGAAAAATCCTAATCATTTTCGGACTTCCATGACTAGAAGACCATGATAGTAGGTTTTAGGGTCGAAGGGAGGACGAGTAACTTAAGGCAAGGTTCTAGTCACAGGGCTGGCCGATGGTAGCTACACTGGTGTATACCACTATTATAGACATGTGGATGCTCTATATCTATCTATCAATTACGAGCTTTCGTCTTTCCAGTCAGTAAAAGACAAAAACGATAAAGAGCTCAAGAGGGATGTCACTGAATATAATTACGTGATTCGAAGACAAATGTATAATTCAAAGGGAATTGTCAAAGCAATCGCGGATGAGATCCTAGATACCTCTATATCTCCATCCACGTAGGGCAATTAAATGAAAAGCGAACCAAATGCATCATGGTTGATCAGATCGTAATACAATGATTCTTAATTAGACAATATATTAGCAGTCGTCCCCAATAGACACATGTCTCGAATTAAGCTCGATAAAAGAGTAAGCTTGCAAAACTAGGCTGTAATAGCAGCATAGGTCAAGGTAGTCAAAATATAAGCAGGCGAGATTTTTGAAAGGAGAAAAAGTAGTTTGAGTTTTGGGAAAATCAAAACCTTACCTGGTGTTATTGCTTATACAGTCAATCCTACTATCTTCTATTCATAAGGCCTTGGTCGACTAATGGGTTATGGACTTCTGAATTCTATACTCTGAGTAAACCTATTAGCGTAAGTCAGTTACCTCGTCAATAGATCACAAGGGTCATGGTACCAGACTTACAGGGCTTCCACTATCTTGGCTTTGGATCTAGGGTCATACAGGGCAGTCCCTATCCTCTATAGTATCCTAAACTGGTAATCACGTCTGAAGTCATTTCACTGAGAATTAGGCCTTGCCCGTATACTCTGGCTGTGGCAAAACTCTTGGTTCCGTGATTCAATTGTGATAGGCTATCAGATACTCTACTCTACGTTGGCTCAAGGGTATCTAATATCTAAAAGAGGTCTATCGAGAACATAGCTTTAGCAATGTTCCTTAACTTACAATTCTTCGAAAGGATTTCAATTCTATGGATTGTGCCTCGTCAGTGCGCTGCTGGCTGCAATGAACCCACGTTCTCCACTATCTAATAATTGACGACAGTGCGCTGCTGTCTAAACTTTATGGGTTAGCTAATATTTCTCTAACTATAACCGTAAAGATTTATGAGCTTCTAGAGATTCAAACAAGTTGACTAAAAATAAAACGTAGGTATTCGTCCTGTCAGTCACAACACCTAAAACAAAGGAGTTAATCATGGAGGAATTAACTAAAGACGAAAGGAATACAAACATTCTAGTATCTATTTTATTTGCATTTCAATGGTTGATGGAAAATCTCAAGTCAATCTACCTCGAGATTCGCATACGAATAACAGAATCATGAATTATGAATCAATTCCTTACAGCAAAATAGAATTTAAATAAACAGTTCTAATTTATGATATGATGTTATATCTAAATAAGGAAATTGAACAGATTATCAAGGTGAAGGCTTAACTAACCAAGCAAATAGTGGATCCACATGGGATCATAATGTCATATAAAAAGTAATGGTGTACCTGTAGGGGTCTAGCAAGCTATATAAATTACATGACCTATCTAATAACCTTAACTACCCAATGGTCAATTTGAACAAGGGACTCCGAGTCCTAGTTATTCTCCTAAATCATTTTAATCCTAATTGTGAATGAGCATTTCATGGGCGCAGGCTCGCAATAGTACGACTAACGTACCATCACGAGTTCATAATCTTTTACGAAAACGGACCTGCATGGGCCACCATAAAAACTTATCACGATCCGCACCCGCTTTTCGGATACGAGACATGTCCAAGCCAGCCTACGCCGCAGAGTCGGCGGTAGAACGCTGTCAAGCCCGCAAGAAATAAGCTCAAGAAATACATTTGATGCTCATTCACATTTCTAAGTTTATTACAACAGTTACAACATTTATATTTAAAGGAAAAATAAAGTTTTACAATTAAAGAAATTGATACAACTGTTTTCTATTTCTAGGTCGGCCTCAGCATACCCATGTCTTCCCAGTGCTAAGAGTGATCGCGGCTAAACCTGAAAAATGTTGGTTTCCAGTCAGGAATAGAACAAGTACACAAACCGACGACAATGCAAAACACAATAGAATTAACAAGACATAAAAATAGCATATGGAACATGAAAGCTAGTAAGAAAACTGATGACGTAGCACGATAGAGAAGTAAACAAGGAAAAACTAATAAAAGACATCTATCTAGGTGGTGTGAAATATCTGTTTCGACATGTGAGCGGCTAGGGGGTAAATCCGGCTCACTGCACGTGTCGTACGCAGCTGCTATCATGCAAGAATAGACATTTTGGGGATATTTCTGGGTAGTTCACATGTGTACTAGGATATTTCCCCTCCCGACTACTCCGTGTGACAAGCGTGTCAACAAGCAGCAAGATATATATATAGACATGAAACGAAAAGACTACTATGAATCGGAAAGCAATCAGAAAGTGCACTTGCCTGGGGTCTTTAGCTGGAGAAACCAATAATACCATACCACTCAATGAGCCATAATCAGTCAACACATGTAGAAGTCTTCGGATGCTGAAATAAACAGTACCAACGTTCTCAGAATAGTCAAATTAGCTAGAATTGCCTGTCCTTAAGTCCAATTCTGGACACAGGGGCAAAACGATAATTTCGGACAAAAATGGTGTCCACCGTTGGACCCGCTTTGCACCGAAAAGCGTGTCAGAGTCAACGTTCTCTAAAGTCGTCAAACTATATGTTTATGGATTCGGTTTTCCGATACGAACCAAATCGTATGTCCAAAGTTGGATTCCGGCGGGCCGTGCACAAAATCGCCCGTTGAGTGGGACCGTGGGGCCCGCAAAACGACGTACGATTCAATTGTCTTAGAATTGGACCAAACTTGGCATACAGGACCAGAAAAATGATACGGTCCTGATGGCATAAGTTGCGTCTCGATCTGACGAGCGTGCACAAAGTAATTAGAAAATTTGCACAGAGGCCGATACGGATAATTTCGACGGATACGCATCAAATTCGTCGCGCACACGCGACCAATTTGAATTCCGCCAAAGCCCACACAACCACGAAGCTGTTATGCACCTTTCGATACTTACGGTGCGCGACCACATTGCCCGGAATGGCGGGACGCACGTCATGTCGATGGGTTTTCTAAGTTTTTAAATATTTTAAAAATAGTTTTTCGGTAAACTTCAGAATTGCATAACTTTCTGTACAAACGATAAAATTTACTTCTACAGGAAGTGTTTTAATCTCGTATGTGTTACCTATCACTGTTTCAAAGTGGGTTTCGAAAATTCCTAGTATCCGGTTCGTAATTAGTCTTCCAAAGTAGGGTTTTGAGTCGTTTTTTGGTTCTATTTTCGGACGGAAAATTCCCAACTTTACATCGAGTTCCTGATCGAAATAATGGGCCACAAGTAAATCCCTTTGAAGGGATAGGAAGTCGGTCAGGTTGTCTATACGTATGAATTTACGGATCTTGATTTCATCAACCAAGGAGAAAGAAAACTGCGTTAGAAGTCGGTACCCTGCGGGGTGTTTCTGTCGCTGTTCTCCGCGCTTGTGCGGCCTGAACGCGCACGACCGCCTACCGCCGACCGACGGTGGCTGCGGCGGAGCCCAACCACCTGGCGGCATGCCGAGGCCCGGGGTCGGGGCTGGGAATTAGGGTTTTCCTCGTTTGCATATGTGATCTCGATTTATAAGCGCGCGCTGCTACCAGCGGGGCTCGGGTCTCTGCTGAGGGAAATTTCGTTCCCAGCTCGGCTGGGGGAGGCCTCGGCCTGTGGGCCGAGCTTGAGGCTGTGGGTATGGGTATTGTATTCTTTTCGTTTCCCTTTTTTTTTCCTATTAGCACTTAATACTTGTATATATATATATATATATATATATATATATGTTATATATATATATATATATATATATATATATATATATATATATATATATACATACACACATATATACATATATATATATACACATATATATTATTTATGTATATATACGTACACGTATATACGTATACACACACACACACACACACACACACACACACACACACACACACACACACACACATATATATATATATATATATAATATATATATATATATATATATATATATATATATATATATATATATATATATATATATATATATATACACACACGTATATACATTTATCTATAATATATATATATATATCTATATCTATATATATACACATATTCTCACGTATATATATTCTTATATATATATATATATATATATATATATATATATATATATATATATATATATATATATATATATATATATATATATATATATACACACACCATATACATTTATATATTTATATATACACATACATATATATATATATATATATATATATATATATATATATATATATATATATATATATATATATATATATATATATATATATATATATATTCATATTCACAAATACACATATTTATGTATATTACACCTATACGCATATATAATATATTTATATATATACATATATACATACACGTACTCATATATATTTATATATATACCTACACACATATTTACGTATATATATATATATATATATATATATATATATATATATATATAGATATATATATATATATACACACACACACGTACACTACTATATATATATATATATATATATATATATATATATATATATATATATATATATATATATATATATATATATACCTACAAATACGCACATATACAATATTTATTTGACAGTAAAATAATATAACCAATAATATAATAATATTAACTAACAATTCCAATAAAATAATAATAACAATGATAACCAAATTTAATAAACCAATAATGGTATATATATATCCTTTGTACAGGCTACTAGTCCTAAAAATGTACGAGGGCCAATTTTATACAATATCATTGAATACCAACTATTAATGATATTTATAATATTTAAATAAGAATACTTTAGAAATATTCGTTTAGATCACTATAATGGAATACGACACATTCATACCAAAATGCATCAACACGAATGTCATTGGACGTACCGCATGACTATATGGGCTTAGGCTCAGTTCGGGTTCAGTTTGACTAGTTTGGTGCGACCGGGTCACCCAGACGTCAAATAATATTAAATATAAATAATTTAACTATTTATAACGGTCATGTCATAACTTAGCTTGGTTTTCCTAGTTAGGACATCACTGTGGCTCGGCCTCCCCTACCAAGGCTAATACACTTGTCAAAGTATGCCACTGTACTATCCGTGCCACGATTTCTAGTCACCTTGTACTTCAAAACTCAACCATAATTAAAATTATCCCCCGCAATAATTAACTAAATAATTATTTATAAAACAAATTTAAAATCATCATTTAAATAAAATAAATAAAAATAATAAAAATAATATTTTCAAAATTTTCGGGAAGGGGAGCTACAACGTTCGGCACGGTTTGTAGTGGTCGTGCCGTAATGCTTCACTTTATTCGTCCAAGCTAAGACGAAATCTTCTTTAAATGGATCAACGGCCATGTGTCTTTGATATAAGATATACATGGCTTGTTGCTACTTTCCCACTTCTCTTTGAACTCCAATCATGCTTTGTCAAAAGCGTCTGCAGTACTTGCTCGCCAAACAAGGCCCCAATCGTCGTAGAATTCTATGAAGCGGTCAATATCAAGTTTGCCGTCTACTTTTTCAAACCTGCTCTTGCATTGTGTTTGAATATTTCGATTAATATGCCATGTACATAGTAGTCTAAGAGCATGAGGAAATACGATATCTATAGCATTCATCAATGCATTTTCTCGATCGGTGACAAAAACAGACGCCTCTTTGTGTCCAGTGTAAAGTGTCTTCAATTTGTTCAATGCCCATGTATAGTCATCTACTGTTTCATTCTTTAAGAAACAAAATGCAACTAAAAATGATTTACCCGTTGACGTGAAGCCGACAATGTGGAAGAGTGGCATCTTGAATTTTTTAGTCTTGTACGTGCAATCAGCCACCAAGAAATCGGCAAAGGACCGTGCCAAATGCGTACACTCCGGATGCGTCCAAAACATAGAAGTAATTTTATTGGACGGCGGATGTCTTATATGGTACTCCATATAATGATTGTCGGCAAGTAACTTCAAAACTTGTTGCATCGCCATTCTTTCTCTTAGGGTATTTGTCCTCGATCTCGAGAGTGCATTATAGATTGTCCTCATTGTTGACTTGTTCTGTTTATTCTTCTGGCGCACCGCAGAATAAATTTGCTTCGGGCCAACTCCGGAGCAGGACAATTCTTCAACTAACTTCTTCTCCTGTTCGTTCAACCTTCCGGCATAGGGATGACCGGTAAGTGTCTCCGCCACCGTATGATTGTGCATCCCATTTCTGACATCAACTGTCCACTTTCCATCATTTCTTGGGACAAGCACAATCTTGAAAGGACAACCGCACTTTCTGGACCCTGCCGCCTTCTCCGGGACTTTTTTTCGGGCACATTCTTCTTTCCTTCGATGAAGCCTAAATGTCCCATCTCTTTCGCTTCCAAGATCAGCAGTTTTACGACACGACGGGCCTCGTAATAACCTTGAAATGACAAGGACTGTGTTTGCTTGCCTTCCAACTTGTCTGTACCATTCTAATGCTTCTTCATAAGATTCAAATGCGACATCCGTTGAGAATATATTACTCAAGTCAATGGAAATAGGAGGTGGTATGCCCTACATTTAATTTCAAAAAAAAATTGCCAATCACAATTACAACAAAAATTACAATATCAACAACTTCAATACTGTCAAGGAAAATTGCCATTCCTTCAGGACTATATAACAGGACTGCCAGACATTCTGGCAGTCCATCGTGTTTTATAGACTGCCAGAAAGTCTGGCAGTCCTATTTTACACTAGTTCTACACATAGACTGCCGAGTTTTGTGGCAGTCCTTCGTGTTTTATAGACTGCCAGAAAGTCTGGCAGTCCTATTTAACACTAGTTCTACACATAGACTGCCGAGTTATGTGGCAGTCCTACGTGTTTTATGGACTGCCGAAAAGTCTAGCAGTCCAACTGTACAGTATTTCTACATATAGACTGCTGCATAATCTGGCAGTTCTCGTTACTTCTTGGACTGCCATGTTTTGCGGCAGTCCTATTTTACACTAGTTCTACAAATAGACTGTCGCGTAATATGGCAGTCCTTCGTGTTCTATGGACTGCCAGAAAGTCTGGCAGTCCTGTTGTACAGTCGAATGCGTAGCAGTCGGTCGAAAATTTATCGAGAGTTTTTCGGGTGTTTTGTCGTGTTCTTCGGAAGATCCGGGTTCCTTGATTGATAGACGTGATGATCCACTTTCTTCCATAATTTCTACATTGGGACAAAATATAAGATTACTTCAAAAAAATAAATAACCTCAGAAATTTTGTCGTTTAGCGGACGTTATCGTACCGAATATTCTAAGAATCTTCCTTGGAGAATCTTCTAGGGTTTGGAGAAATGTGGGGTTGAAAAAGAAGTGGGGACCAGACCTAGGGTTTGGAGAAGAAAGAGGGAGAGAGAATGGAGAGTGAGGAAGAAGAAAAAAAAATTAAGAGTTATCTTTTATACCTACCACTTGGATAGCCCTGAATAATTTTTTCAGTGGCAAACTTGTAAATAATGAAAAACTGTCACTCGGACAGCCCCGATCAAAAAAGGCTGTGCCCTTATAATTAGCCCGTAAAAACTACCATATCCCGTGCTAAGCTTTTGTCCTTATATTCAACATAGTCTTCATAAGCATCAACAGCAGCATCCACATGAAAATTCGATTATCTTTTCACGTAAAGTTCACCTTGAGAACTCCACAGGTCATAATTACATACGAAATCCTTACGGGTCAGATGCTCCATCACGACTGTGATCACGTCTTCCTAACGCCTATTACGACAAAGAGCATAAGGACACTTGATTTTTTGGACATCTATGTAATCAGGTTAGTTAGTGGCGTACTTGAGAAATACTTCAACACCGTCCTTAAAATCTCCACTCAAACCAATCTAGCTCTCATGTTGGTGCATGTACATCCACATACGATCAACCAAGAATCGATTCGTTGCTAATATTAAATGAAAAATTCAAGGTCGATGATTTCCTATAGGGATATGTGCATCAGAGCATGACCCAGTTCGGTATCTGATCTGGGGTAATAATAATTTATAATGCTCTTTTTTGCTCTTAGTCTTTGTTTGGCAAGTTGTTGTAAGTTTTCGATAAAATGTTTCATATTTCGGAAAATTCAATATTTATTTGAAAATAAATGGATAAGATCATCCACGTACGATCAACCAAATATCGATTCATTGCATTTTAGATGTAGATGATTTTGCACAAATACGAAAATACAAAAAGATGAGATGAGATTGTTAACTTCAAATATTCTAGATTTTCTAATATTAACTTAACCTATAAGCATATGTTGCGTACCCGTAAGCATATTTTAGACCAAATAAATGAGTTGGCTCGGGTTCATCGTAGGAAAAGATTTATAATATCACCACTCATAATGTGGATGTGGAACCCCTATTCTCTTCATCCCTCAACTCTCTAAGTGCCTACAACGAAACTAACTCACCATCAGAAGGAGAAATTTTTCAATCAAATCATTACACCATTTTGTTGTCTAGAGAAGAAGGATCATATTATCAATCGATCATAATATTGTTGAATGACTACAAGGCTCTGCCTCGCCAGTCGCCATCAGTACTCTTAACTTGAGAATCTAAGGTAAATTTATTAAAAAGCCTTAATTCATAGTATTAATTTTTAGTATATTAAATTAAGCCACTGCTTAAAAAAGGAATTTGATAATTAATTCTCCATTCACTATTACTTGCATTCCCCATTTTACGTTTCTTTAATTTTAATATATAATGACCCCTTACTTTTGGCATACTCATGGACAAGCTTATTTAGTTAGCTAAGAGTACTACTCATAACTAAAATGTAACAATGTCTAAATTTGTTATTTAATTAGCTCATGTTGTCTACTCAAGGATTTGGATTAATTGCATTTCTAATATTAAGATCTGACAGATCCTTAGGAACTGTTCACTCAGCAAATGTGAACCTTACTTCAATATAGAAGATTGAGATATTTAGACTTTGGATATCAAATAAGTTTAAAAATTAGTGTTTGGATCTCAAAAGTGTCACCAAAAATAATTAGTGATACTTTTGGTACACTTTGATGACACTTTTGAGACATTAGTGACACTTTTGAGACTCAAACACTAATTATGTCTAATATGGAGATCCAAACACTAATTTCGAAACTTATTTGAGACCCAAAGTCTAAATGTCCCTAGAAGATTCAAATTCAAGCTCTTGCAACGATCTCGTTTTGGGACTAATAAAATCACTCTCGAACTCGATTGCTGTTGAGACTTGAGACTGACAAACATAAACATTCCAAAATTTTGTGTTATTAAAGCTCCAAGGACTCCAAAATTAGTGTATCTTGTAGCAATTGCATAGAAGGAATAAATCATACATTCTTGTATGAAATTTGATGGCACCTTTTCTTACAAGAACAAGAACAAAACCAGAATCAAATTTATATAAGCATCACAACCAACAACCAAAGAAAAAAACAGTGAAAGAACATCTAAAATATGCATTATATAATATATAAACATAAACACTACAAAATTTTGCTAGTTTATAATGAAATAAATTAAAGAATTAGGATACAACTTTCTTCAATATCCAACCCTGCAATTTTGTTTAGATCCAACAAAATTCTACAAATAAATTTTGAAGCGGACTCATCTTGAGCGATAAGAATTTTTGGGGGCAATTTTGTTTAGATCCAACGACATTTTACAAATAAATTTTGAAGCGGACTCATATTGAGCAATGAGAAATTTTGGGGTGCCGATCGAAGACTCGCTTGAGAGGAGAGATTTGGTGGTGCCGGTCAGGAACAAGCCTAAAGGAGGCATAGAGAGATTTAGGGGCACGAAGCGTGCCAGTCGGGGTTGCAGAACGATTTAGGAGTCAGGGTGCCAGTAGGGGTCGAGCAGAGGGGGAGATTCAAAAAATCATCTCCAATGAAATTGTCAAGTAAATTGTGTAGCTTATGTGGCAAAAGTTCGTTGTGAAGTTAGTTGTCTAGTTATAGATAATGCACTTGACAATGTCTTCACTTTCATGTCATCAACTATAATATTTAGAAAAAAAAGAAAGAAGAGAAGAAGTTGTGTTGGAAGTTAAACAAAAATAAACATCTCTGAAACAAATCAACATTATTGGTTTTATTAATGGATGATATGAAAAGCCAATATATATATATATATATATATATATATATATATATATATATATATATATATATAGAGAGAGAGAGAGAGAGAGAGAGAGAGAGAGAGAGAGAGAGAGAGAGAGAGAGAGAACATATCCATATCCGTATATGAGTAAGAGAAGAAATATGCATCCATATAGGAGAAGGAATTTAATCCTAAATCTAATTAATATATAATCCTAAATCTAATTTAATTATTCGAAAAATTTACTGTACCTAAAAAAATTTGTTATAAATTAGACTAAAGGAAACAACTTTCGAGAAATTTGGAGCAACGAAACTTGTCGCTATCTGCGATGATGGAATAACAAAAGTCTCCGGAATAAACGAAAGTAAAAAAAAAAATATAAATTCCGCCAACCAAGTTGGCGGAAATTGGGTGGCTCCGGTTCTTTCCCGCAGTTTATTGGTTTTTCATTCATGATTCATGGTTCACATTGGTTCACATTTTGTGGTTCATATTGATTCATGATTCATGTGATTCACATTAATTCGTGGTTCACGGGTTCCAATATGGCAGAGAGATGAGAGAGAGAAAGATGGCAGAGGGTTGGTTAGGTGTTTAAGAGAACTATCAGAGTTAGTTAGAGGGAGAGATGGAGAGTTATGAGAATTAGGTAGAGGGAGAGATAGAGAGTTATGAGAGTTAGGTAGAGAGTTAGGTAGAGGGAGAGATGGAGAGTTATGAGAGTTAAAACCAGAGACAATTTTGTTATAAGAGGAGAGAAGCAGAACACTTCACACCACATAAGAAAACAGAAAAACACCAGAAAGAAGAGAAAGAAACAAGTTCGAGAGAAGTAGAGTTTGAAGAGAAAGAAGTAGTCCGAGGAGAAAGTAGAGTCTGAGCAGAAAGAGAAGTAAGAGATAGAAGAGCACATGGAACTTTTTTTAGTTCAAATCGTAATCTTCATCCTAAAAATACTCGTTTTGATAATCATCATTTTTACAGATGGCTAGTCAAAATGATGGACGTATCCCCGGAGGACCTACTACTGATTTGATAATCTAGAAGCGTTTATCACATATATCTAGTTTAATATTTTCCGAAAAGGTATATTAAAATTTAACTGTGTAAGTCAATATAATTGATATGTTTTACATGTCTAATAATAACTTTGTCTATGTATTTCATATATAGTTATATGATTATAATGCTGGTGAACGATTACGAGAGCATGCCTCATGGCATTATGAGAACGACCTAGGTTATTGGAAGTTGAGTGCCGAGCAAGTGTCATTGATCAGAGTATTTGGCTTTCAATATATTGATCAAATACACTTTCTGCAACACAATAGAGACTTGATCCTCAATTTAGTTGAACGTTGGTGGCCAGAACGAAATACCTTTCAGCTCCCTTTTGGCGAGATGTCTATCATTCTAGCAGATGTGGCAAATATTTTAGGATTGCCTATTACGGGTGAACTTATAATATTTGATGAATCATTTTTCGCTCAGACTTTGATAATGGAGTACCTAGGTGTGGATATGCCAAAATTATATAGAAAAAACTTAGTAAAATTTACTTGGCTCCGTCATAACTTTTTGCGCCTAGATCGTATTGGTGATCAAGAGATCTCAGTAGATGATGATCGGGTAAGTATAACATTTAATGTTATTGTTTGTGTAATATATTTGTTAATTTAATTTAACACGTAACATTTATTCATAATATGTTCAGATCATTGCTTGCACTAGAGCCTACTTACTAGGCCTAATTAGCGCAATTTTGTTCCCAGACTCATCAGATAAGGTAGATTTGCGTCTTCTACCATTTTTGGTTGACCTGACCGAACCTACGTGCCACGCATGGGGGGCATCAGTGCTAGCATATCTATATAGTTCTATGTCAGATTTTGTATAATTTCTCTCCGTGGATAAAAAAAGGAAAAATTTAAAGGATGTATGACATTAATACAGGTATAAAGTTGTTAATTAATTTCATTCACGTTCAAAATATGTATACTTAAATTATATGACCATAATTTCTAGGTTTGGTCCTACGAGCATTTTTATATCGGTAGATCGGTCTCTCATATCTTTACAATATGAGATGGACTATACGACCGATTGTCTCAAATTTTATCAATAATCTTGTTCTTAACCCATACAGTAGTAGCTAATGGATGACACACTGTTGTAAGTCCACTTAAACAAGAATGTATATTTTCTAGCGTAGCAATAACAAATCATTTGATGTTACCAATGGCTTTAGCATACAATCTCCAATTACAACTTGAAACGTTACATTTATATACGATTTTGCTGGCATTGTTTCTAGTAGCCGAACAAGTAAAATTATGCTCAATTACTATATCACTAATAAACTTCTAAATTTAGAACGATTCTCAAATTCTTTTCCAATTAATAATTCAGGAGTGGTAACAGTATCAACATTATCATCAAATTTATTATCTAAATTTTCAATTAAATCATCCTATTTTTATCGTCATTGTTGCTATCATCTACTATATGTTCTTCTTCAGCAAAAGGAATAACATTTTTTTGAAGTATGCAAAAGGAATAACTTGATGGGAAGAACTAGGAACACTAATAACATTTTATGGTGGTAGTGGTGGTGGTGGAGTCACAAAAATACTAATATACTGTGATTGTATATTAACTTCAAGAATAAATTTTCATGCTTCTCCACTAGCTAAATTTATACAATTAGGTTGAAAAATATGTACCAATAAAAATTCATAATTAATAGAAAACTAATCAATAATTAGATTACATAAACTCTCAAACGAAAGATTTCGATCAATTAAAGTAACTTTATTTAAACCTCCTTCGTAGGCTAACCCATTTAGTATACCACCAACCGAGTATAGTATCGTTAGACTTCTATCCATTGCGAAAAATGAGTTGTTAACTTCTTCTGTGAAAAAAGTGTAGGAAGTGAGAAGTGAGAAGAGGATGAAAAAAATTAGAAAATTAGAAAAGAAGTGGTGTGTACAAGAATAAGATTGGATTTCTCGTTTATAGAGATTTTCATACAATGAGCCGTTGAAAAAGTAAGTATACGTTGTAAAAATAGAACCGTTGCAAATCAAATCAAACCTTGTTAAATTATAACCATTACAGATCAAATCACTCTGCCACACGTGAACTAAGAATAAAGGGTAGCAGTACAACCCATGAACCATGAATCGATTGAACCCTGAACCATGGAATCAATCGAATCAATTGAACCGAACCGCATATGAGCCTATAAAACCGAACCCACGCCAATTTTTGCCAACTTTATTGGCAGAATTTTAGCATTGCTAAAATTTTGCCAACTCAGTTGTCAGATTTTTTTGGGACTTTCTTATTCGTAGACTTTTTTTATTCCGCCATCGCAGATGGCGACAAGTTTCGTTGGTTCAAATTTTCCAAAGTTGTTTCGTTTTGGCCAAATTATATAAACAAAATTTTGGTACAGTAAATTTTTTGTTAATTTTAACATCTTCCTTCAAACTTATGTTGGGTCAAACAACATGAGTTTGTTCTACAAAAACTGAAACCGCGATGAGGGGTGTGACTTTGTAAAGAAATTTGTCAGTTGATCAGCATATGTCACATATGGTAGAAAAATAGTATCTGCCAAAAAATGCTCACAAACGAAGCGACAATCAATCTCAAAGTGCTTTGTTCGTTCATGAAAAATTGGATTATTTGCAATATGTATAACACTTTTTTTATCACAGTGAAGCGACGTAGGTCCCGTAGTAGCAATGCCATATCAGAGAGCAGTCTATATATATGGACGATCTCCCTGGTGGTGTAAGTCTTAGCTCTGTACTCTGCCTCAGTAAAAGAACACGCAACAATGTCTTGTTTCTTGCTTCGCCATAAAATCAATGAATCACCAAGAAACAGACAGAATCCTGTAGTAGATCGTCTAGTGGTTGAATCTTCTGCCCAATCTGCATCAGAAAATGCTCGAAGCACTAGAGTAGATGTAGAAGACAGAAATAATGAGCGCATAATAGAACCCTGAAGATATCAGAGAATCTAGAGTAAAGTACCATAGTGAGCTGATCAAGGCACAAAAACGAACTGGATAACAATACTAACTACATGAGAAATATCTGACCTAGTCAAGCAGAGATACACAAGTTCACCCACTAGCCGCCTGTAGCGAGTAGGATCTGTAAGAGGTTGTCACTCCCCAATCCTGGAATACATATTTTAATACGTAAACCGATAAATTATATTTATCTTGTATTTATACTATATTTATTATGCAGTATTTCTTCATGCATTTCCCAAAAATATTCGACAAAATATTATTTCTTAATTTATTTTCTGCATTTGGGCCTACAGTTTTGGCTCATTTGGGTAACCCATTCTTGGTTCACCAATGGTTCATCATGAACCCTTTGGTTCATCATGAACCCTTTGGTTCATCATGAACCCATGGGTCCAAGATCTTTATATATACTCATCTCATTCTCTCTCCTCTCATTTACTTCCTCCACCAACCAAATATTTCCTCCATCAACCAAGGCAAGTACCAACTTGCTCAAGAGATGGATCCATAATTTTGTCAATGATTTCTTACAAAACTATTTGCCAAAATATGTTCTTCTCCTCAATCTATACTAGTTTAGAACTTGGAAATTTCCATTTTGAAGCTTTGATTTTTATAGATCTAGGTTTTAATCATTTTCGGATTTTGCATGGTTTGATCTACTTTAGTTAGATTTTATGGGTTTTTGATGCTTCCATGTGGAAGAGCATTCAGTTTCACCCAAGTTGGAACTTTGGAAATCTGGATTTGGAGTTCGGATGGCCAAGTTATGATGCTTTGAAGTTTGGGTTCAGCCATGGTGTCCTTGCTGTTTGGAGAAGACAGTGAACAGTGTGCTCCGTTTGAGCACGCTTCCTGTTGGAAGCGTGTCTCTCCTTGAGCTTGCGTGACTTTTCACGCAGCTCTTTCCTTGAGCTTGCGTGACTTTTCACGCAGCTCTCTCCTTGAGCTTGCGTGACTTTTCACGCAGCTCTTTCCTTGAGCTTGCGTGACTTTTTACGCAGCTCTCTCCTTGAGCTTGCGTGACTTTTCACGCAGCTCTCTCCTTGAGCTTGCATGACTTTTCACGCAGCTCTCTCCTTGAGCTTGCGTGACTTTTCACGCAGCTCTCTCCTTGAGCTTGCGTGACTTTTCACGCAGCTCTCTCCTTGAGCTTGCGTGACTTTTCACGCAGCTCTCTCCTTGAGCTTGCGTGACTTTTCACGCAGCTCTCTCCTTGAGCCTGCGTGACTTTTTACGCAGCTCTTCCCTTGAGTCTGCGTGACTTTTCACGCACGCTGCCTTGAGTGAGCCTGAGTGAGCCTGCGTGACTTTTCACCCCTTGAGCGTGCGTGCTTTTGTGCGTACGCCTTTGATATTTTATTAGATAGTATATGCCCATTTTATATCCTTACGCCTTTTGTCCCGAGCATGATATGAGCACTAATGTGACCCCGGAGAACAAAGTGTTCCTACCTGATATATGTACCTGAATGTCCCAGTTCTTGTTCATGCTCGACAAAAGACTCGTAACTCCACGTGGCATATTTGCAATGATGCATTACACTAAGGAGGGTAAAACATGTTGACATACTGATTGACATGGATCCTCTTTGGGGTACTCGTACTAAAGTACGACTTTAAGAGGATAATTATGCAGGCCACAGCATGTGAGTCCAAGATTTCACCTAGGGTTAAACTAGGCAACTAAATATACTAGATGCATGGGAAGGGCAGAATCCCGAGATCGTGTTACACTAGCCGCCTTGAGATATTATCTTGACGCGCCGGCTGGTCTCCACGGATACTGTGTCATCCGCAACGAGTGGATGACTGTATCCGATTAATTCCTGCTATATAATATATATTTTGGCAAGGTGGCCTTACAAGGGACCTGTGCTCAATCATACCTGTCTACGCGAACCCCTGGGTTGGCTAGCCTTGCTGGAAAGATACGATCTGAGGATTTTCTAAATAACATAATACGAGGATAACCTCGTCCCATTAGAAACTCGTAGACTTGATTGGCCGTGAAAATGACTTGCATGTATCCTATTTACCTTCCGTGAATAACTGAGGAAAGCGGACTGTCATGGTACGTGATCCAACCCTTGTTCTTGTTTGATTGTTGGGTTGGTTATCGTACTATGACAGGCTGTGGACCGAAGTTATGAACGGAAGACTTATTCTGATTGTGGAGTGCTACTTCTGTGAATGACTGAGGAACGTGGTCTATCATGGTACATGATCCAACCCATGTTCTTGTTTGATTATTGGGTTGGTTATTGTGCTGCGATAGGCTATCGACCGAAGTCACGATCAGGAGATTTTATTGCTTATACCCTTTTAACTTATCTGAATGTTATAGAGTACGACACGTCCCGACTCCATGCGGCACCTTTTGTTCTTGTTTGGTTGTAAGGGTGCCATATGGGTTCGAAGATGTTACGCTACCCTATAATAGTAGCATAAGTATTACTATTATCAATCATTCTATTAACTGGGTTTTTAATCTTAACTCTTGTGCCCCTTTGGCGGTACTTGCTATTCGGGGCTGACCCCGCTGGTTTTGTTTGGCCAGATCTCGTAGCAGAGCCGGAGGACACGATCTTCCTCCCTGACATCCATGGTGCATACTAGGAGCATGGCGGTTCGGGGACTCGAGTGGGTTTCTTCTCCACCACTCCTGCTTATACTTTTGCGGCGTTTAGCCACCGGCACCTGTTAGCCGGATTACTTGATATTTTGTGTCAGTACAGAATTGTAAATAAACAGACTACAGCTGTGTATAATTTTGTACTCCTGACTCTCTGAGATAGCTAAATTATAAAGCTAGTCTCTCATGACCATTTTGATGAAGCGTCGGGGACGTCTTACTGCTTTATCTTTAATGTTCATTTAATTGCTGATGTAATTTGATTGATTGAGACATAGAACTCTGTGGGACCATATGAGACTTGATTGTAGCATGTACCCCCTAGTCTCTCGACAGCCACGATCGCCGTATGACGTTACGTACCTCATATGGAGTAGCTGGCCTAGTCCGTCCCCGTATTTTGGTACTGGGGCGTGACAAGATTTTAGTGGTGGCCCATGCAGGTCTAATTTCCAGACTTGTGGGGTATTGCAAATTATTAGGAGTCTCAATCAAAACTTGTTCCCCTTGAAATTCTGTTTCGAATTCTCTGTCCTTGCCTTGATCTCTAACCTGACTTGCATCCTCGAAATCTTCCTCGTTCGGACTTGATAATCTTATATTCTTCTCTATAGGGGTGCTTTATTCTCAGTAGCGGGTGAGGCCCATGAGGAAGAGCAGCAAGAGCATGGCTCGACTGGGCAGCAACAGGGGAGAGAACCTTCTCCAGTACAGACACGAGCAGAAATGGAACCAGAGGCAGTACAGCCGCAGGTTATTGAAACTCCTGCAGCACCAGCAGCGACGGCAGTACCAGACGTCGTAGCACTCCTGGAGATCATTCGGGGGTTTCTTGTCACTAACCAACAGCAACAGACTCGACAGCAGGAGCAGAACGTATTACTGAACCAAGGGATTCAGTTAGCTCTTGAGAGGAGTGTCGGGGCTGACTCGGGAGCATCAGGAAGGTTTCGTCGCTTGAACCCGAGGTATTTTGATGGCACGGAGGATGCCATCACTGCGGATGCATGGATTCAAGACATTGAGGCCATTCTTGTGGCAGCCAAGGTTCCAGATGATGAGAAGGTTGATCAGGTCAAACTGGTACTTCAGGATCTTGCTCGCGACTAGTGGGCATCAGAAGAAGTTGGTATAAGATGCCCTGTTCGTTGGACCACCTTCAGTGACAGATTCAAGGCCAAGTATTTTGGCGTAGTAGCTCGATATGAGCTCCAGCAGAAGTTTATCAGTCTCAAGCAAGCATGCAAGACCGTAGATAGGTATGCAGCAGAGTTCTGCAGATTGTGCCGTTTCGTACCAGCAATGGTGGCAACGGAGCCAGAGAAAGCTATGAGGTTCCAGCAGGTACTTCATTTGGAACTATTACAGCTTGTGGAAGGACACGACTACCAGACGTTTGACGCTGTTTTGACGGCCGCTCGGAGGCACGAGCTTACCCAGCAGAGGTTGGCATCAAGGACAGGAGGTCAGAAGAGATCTCATTCCCAGGTTGGAGGAGGAGCAATGCAGCGAACATCGGCACCAGCACCCGGTGTACGTATTCATGATGCAGGAGGGCCGCGGAGGACGGCCGTGTCAACTAATACAGCGCCAGTTCGGCATCAGCAGCCGAGAAACCAGCAACAGCGTCAGGGAGCACCCCAGGGCTGTACATTATGTAGGAAGGCAGGGCACACGAGGGAGGTGTGCCGGTCAGCGAATGGCTTATGCTTGAGGTATGGTAGTTCAGACCACCGTATCTCCACTTATCCTGTGATACAGAGGCCAGGAGGGCCAGCTCAGCAGTTTCCAGTATTGCCAGCTCCGGTGGCAACCCCGAGTGGAGGGCCAGTATTAGCAGTAAGGCCCCTAGCCCAGCGTCTACCAACGCAGGCTCAGATGTTTCGCCAGGCCCAAGAAGCCGAAGGCCCTCAGAGGCAGCAACAGCATGGTCGAGGAAGGCCACAACAAGGGGCTCCGCGGGGCCAGGCTCTCACATTGACCTTGGGAGAGGCTCTAGCGTTTAGTGACGTGGTGGCAGGTAAAATTTTTGTCACCTTATTTCCTGCTGTAGCATTATTTGATTCAGGCGCTACTCATTCATTCATCTCAGCACAATATGCTACACGGATTGGATTAGAGTTTGAGGCATTGCCGGAGAGGATGGATATACTCACCGGCAATAGGCTCGTAGAAGTTAGCAGAGTGCACTTTTCATGTCCGGTAGAGGTGTGTGGGCATTTATTGCCCGCATCATTGATTGAATTCCCTATAGGGAATTTTGATGTTGTTCTTGGCATGGACTGGTTGAGAGACAGTCATGCGACAATTGATTGTAGAGGAGGTAGGGTCATATTCAGCGTTCCTGGGATGGAGCAGTTCATCTTTACTCGAACCTTAAAGAATCAGGCCGGAGGTGTCATCTCAGCAGCAGTGTCAGAGCCAGGACAGATTCCGAGAGTGGTCGAAGATTTTCTCGACGTCTTCTCTAATGAGCTCCCAGGGATACCCCCAGTCAGAGAGGTAGAATTTAGCATTGAGTTGAACCCTGGAACGAGGCCTATTGCAGACAGAGTTTACAGAATGTCGCCATCAGAACAGGATAAGTTGTATCAACATGAAGAAGAGTTGAAGTCTAAGGGATTCATCCGAGACAGTAAATCGCCCTGGGCCGCGTCAGTGATTCTAGTTCCCAAGAAGGATGGGTCGACGAGGATGTGCATCGACTACCGCAAGCTAAATGCAGTAACAGTAAAGAATAAGTACCCGCTACCATGGATTGATGACCTGTTTGACCAGTTGAGCAAGGCCAGTGTCTTTTCCAAGATCGATCTTCGGTCGAGATACTATCAAGTAAGAGTCCGGGAGCAAGACATACTGAAGACAGCATTCAGATCTAGATATGGGCATTATGAGTTTTTAGTAATGCCCTTTGGACTAACCAACGCCTCCGCAGTATTCATGGATTTAATGAACCGTATCTTTCTGTCGTATTTGGATAAATTTGTGGTGGTGTTCATAGATGACATTCTTGTCTATTCCAGCAGTGAAGAGGAGCATGAAAAATATCTTAGGACTATCTTACAGACATTGAGGGAGCATCAACTTTATACGAAGCTCGACAAGTGTGAATTCTGGTTAGATCATATTTCGTTCCTGGGGCATGTAATTTCTAGGGCAGGAGTGTCAGTGGATCCGAAGAAGATTGAGGCCGTGGAACATTGGCCAGTCCCGAGAATGGTTGCAGATGTGCAAAGTTTCTTAGGATTAGCTGGTTACTACAGAAGGTTCGTGGCGGACTTTGCCAAGATCTCTGCGCCCTTAACGCGTTTGACGCACAAGAACGTAGAGTTTGTTTGGTCAGCTAGCTGTCAGGCATCATTTGAAGAATTGAAGAAGAGATTGATCTCAGCCCCGATCTTGATGCTTCCAGTAGGAGCGGGAGGCTTTACAGTATATTGTGACGCATCTGGGAAGGGTCTTGGATGTGTATTGATGCAGCACGGAAAGGTGATAGCATATGCATCTCGGCAGCTTCGAGACCATGAGAAGAATTACCCGACTCATGATTTGGAGTTAGTAGCTGTGGTGTTTTCACTCAAGTTGTGGAGGCATTATTTATACGGAGATCGGGTAGAGATCTATACTGATCATAAGAGTTTGAAATACGTGTTCACGCAGCGAGATTTGAACATGAGGCAAAGAAGATGGTTAGAACTGCTGAAGGATTTTGATTTAGATCTTCAGTATCATCCAGGCAAGGCGAATATAGTTGCAGATGCACTGAGTAGGAGAGACAGTGCCTTTATCTTGACCTCGCAGAAGCATATTTTAGAAGACCTTCAGAGTATGGGAATCGAAGTAGTTTTGCCAAGGGATATAGGAAGAATGACCAGTATACAGATTCAGTCAACCTTAGTAGAGAGGATAAGAAAAGCACAAGCAGGAGATCCACAGATTCAGAAGTTGCGGTCGAAGTGTGAATCAGGCCGTAGGAAGGAGTTAGTAATTCATGAAGATGGTACGCTCAGGTTTGGAAACAGACTCTGTGTACCGAGCGGAGACCTTCGGCAAGAAGTTATGTCCGAAGCTCATAGTTCTATTTACTCCATTCATCCAGGAGGAACAAAGATGTTTCGAGATATCAGGCAGTACTTTTGGTGGAATGGCATGAAAAGAGAGATAGCGAGATTTGTATCCAAGTGTCTGGTATGTCAGCAGGTGAAGGCCGAGCAGCAGAGACCAGCAGGGTTGGTACAGCCGCTTCCTATCCCAGAATGGAAATGGGAGCACATCACGATGGACTTTGTGACCGGTTTACCTAGATCCCCGGCTGGCAAGAATGCAGTCTGGGTAATAGTAGATCGACTCACGAAGGTCGCTCATTTCCTTCCCTTCCGAGTTGGACAGACTACTGAGCAGTTAGCAGAAATGTATATGAAGCAGATAGTAAGGCAGCACGGTGTTCCAGTTAGTATAGTATCAGATCGGGATACGCGGTTTACTTCCCATTTTTAGCGGAGCTTACACCAAAGTTTGGGAACCAAGTTAAGATTCAGTACTGCTTATCATCCACAAACCGACGGACAATCAGAAAGAACCATCCAGACGTTAAAAGATATGCTACGAGCGTGTACCTTGGATTTTGGCGGATCTTGGGAGGATCACCTTCATCTAGTGGAGTTCTTCTATAACAACAGCTATCAGGCTAGCATTCAGATGGCCCCGTTCGAAGCATTGTATGGAAGGAAGTGCAGGTCCCCTTTGGCATGGGACGACGTCGGAGAACGGAAGATGTTGGGGCCAGAGATGATCACGCAGACTGTGGAGATAGTTAAGTTGGTCAGAGAGCGCCTTCGAGTTGCACATGACCGACATCGTCATTGGGCAGATCAGCATCGTAGGCCTCTAGAGTTCAGAGTTGGCGACTAAGTGTTTTTGCGGATTTCGCCTACTCGGGGTATCATCAGATTTAGAACCCGAGGAAAGCTTAGTCCAAGAAATGTTGGTCCTTTTAAGATTCTCGCTTGGGTAGGCGATGTGGCTTATCGACTTGCCCTTTCGCCTTCGTTAACTGGCATACATGATGTATTTCATGTGTCCCAATTACGTGGGTATGTCCCGGATCTGAGTCATATCCTCGATCATTCTGAGTTAGTCGTTGGTACCGACCTAACTTACGAGGAGCAACCTGTATCTATTTTAGACCGGCGAGAGAAGGTACTCAAGAATCGGACGATAAGCCTTGTCCGTGTTTCTTGGAACCATCACTCTTCGGGAGAGTCAACCTGGGAGCGCGAGGACGAGATCAGATCTCGGTATCCGCATTTGTTTGACTAATAAGGTATATTTTTGCACCTTATTGACCGATTCCATGTTTATCTGCACCTGCTTGTTTTGTACTTTGTGATGTATGATAATAACTGCTATGATAGTTAACTTGTATATAATTGTGCCTTGCTTGCCCTGATTTCACTATCCTGTCTTGGCTGGAATTCCGAGGACGGAATTTTTCTAAGAAGGGTAGAGATGTCACTCCCCAATCCTGGAATACGTATTTTAATACGTAAACCGATAAATTGTATTTATCTTGTATTTATACTATATTTATTATGCAGTATTTCTTCATGCATTTCCCAAAAATATTTGACAAAATATTATTTCCTAATTTATTTTCTGCATTTGGGCCTACAGTTTTGGCTCATTTGGGTAACCCATTCTTGGTTCACCAATGGTTCATCATGAACCCTTTGGTTCATCATGAACCCATGGGTCCAAGATCTTTATATATACTCATCTCATTCTCTCTCCTCTCATTTACTTCCTCCACCAACTAAATATTTCTTCCATCAACCAAGGCAAGTACCAACTTGCTCAAGAGATGGATCCATAATTTTGTCAATGATTTCTTACAAAACTATTTGCCAAAACATGTTCTTCTCCTCAATCTATACTAGTTTAGAACTTAGAAATTTCCATTTTGAAGCTTTGATTTTTGTAGATCTAGGTTTTAATCATTTTCGGATTTTGCATGGTTTGATCTACTTTAGTTGGATTTTATGGGTTTTTGATGCTTCCATGTGGAAGAGCATTCAGTTTCACCCAAGTTGGAACTTTGGAAATCTGGATTTGGAGTTCGGATGGCCAAGTTATGATGCATTGAAGTTTGGGTTCAGCCATGGTGTCCTTGCTGTTTGGAGAAGACAGTGAACAGTGTGCTCCGTTTGAGCACGCTTCCTGTTGGAAGCGTGTCTCTCCTTGAGCTTGCGTGACTTCTCACGCAGCTCTTTTCTTGAGCTTGCGTGACTTTTCACGCAGCTCTCTCCTTGAGCTTGCGTGACTTTTCACGCAACTCTTTCCTTGAGCTTGCGTGACTTTTCACGCAGCTCTCTCCTTGAGCTTGTATGACTTTTCACGCAGCTCTCTCCTTGAGCTTGCGTGACTTTTCACGCAGCTCTCTCCTTGAGCTTGCGTGACTTTTCACGCAGCTCTCTCCTTGAGCTTGCGTGACTTTTCATGCAGCTCACTCCTTGAGCCTGCATAACTTTTTACGCAGCTCTTCCCTTGAGTCTGCGTGACTTTTTACGCACGCTGCCTTGAGTGAGCCTGAGTGAGCCTGCGTGACTTTTCACCCCTTGAGCGTGCGTGCTTTTGTGCGTACGCCTTTGATATTTTATTAGATAGTATATGCCCATTTTATATCCTTACGCTTTTTGTCCCGAGCATGATATGAGCACTAATGTGACCCCGGAGAACAAAGTGTTCCTACCTGATACATGTACCTGAATGTCCCAGTTCTTGTTCATGCTCGTCAAAAGACTCGTAACTCCACGTGGCGTATTTGCAATGATGCATTACACTAAGGAGGGTAAAACATGTTGACATACTGATTGACATGGATCCTCTTTGGGGTACTCGTACTAAAGTACGACTTTAGGAGGATAATCATGCAGGCCACAGCATGTGAGTCCAAGATTTCACCTAGGGTTAAACTAGGCAACTAAATATACTAGATGCATGGGGAGGGCAGAATCCTGAGATCGTGTTACACCAGCCGCCTTGAGATATTGTCTTGACGCGCCGGCTGGTCTCCACGGATACTGTGTCATCCGCAACGAGTGGATGACTGTATCTGATTAATTCCTGCTATATAATATATGTTTTGGCAAGGTGGCCTTACGAGGGACCTGTGCTCAATCATACCTGTCTACGCGAACCCCTGGGTTGGCTAGCCTTGCTGGAAAGATACGATCTGAGGATTTTCTAAATAACATGATGCGAGGATAACCTCGCCCCACTAGAAACTCATAGACTTGATTGGCCGTGAAAACGACTTGCATGTATCCTATTTACCTTCCGTGAATAACTGAGGAAAGCGGACTGTCATGGTACGTGATCCAACCCATGTTCTTGTTTGATTGTTGGGTTGGTTATCGTACTATGACAGGCTGTGGACCGAAGTTATGAACGGAAGACTTATTCTGATTGTGGAGTGCTACTTCTGTGAATGACTGAGGAACGTGGTCTATCATGGTACATGATCCAACCCATGTTCTTGTTTGATTGTTGGGTTGGTTATTATGCTGCGATAGGCTATCGACCGAAGTCACGATCAGGAGATTTTATTGCTTATACCCTTTTAACTTATGTGAATGTTATAGAGTACGACACGTCCCGACTCCATGCGGCACATTTTGTCCTTATTTGGTTGTAAGGGTGCCATATGGGTTCAAAGATGTTGCGCTACCCTATAATAGTAGCATAAGTATTACTATTATCAATCATTCTATTAACTGAGTTTTTAATCTTAACTATTGTGCCCCTTTGGCGGTACTTGCTATTCGGGGCTGACCCTGCTGGTTTTGTTTGGCCAGATCTCGTAGCAGAGCCGGAGGACACGATCTTCCTCCCTGACATCCATGGTGCATACTAGGAGCATGGCGGTTCGGGGACTCGAGTGGGTTTCTTCTCCACCACTCCTGCTTATACTTTTGCGGCGTTTAGCCGCCGGCACCTGTTAGCCGGATTACTTGATATTTTGTGTCAGTACAGAATTGTAAATAAACAGACTGCAGCTGTGTATAATTTTGTACTCCTGACTCTCTGAGATAGCTAAATTATAAAGCTAGTCTCTCATGACCATTTTGATGAAGCGTCGGGGACGCCTTACTGCTTTATCTTTAATGTTCATTTAATTGCTGATGTGATTTGATTGATTGAGACATAGAACTATGTGGGACCATAGGAGACTTGATTGTAGCATGTACCCCCTAGTCTCTCGACAGCCACGATCGCCGTATGACGTTACGTACCTCATATGGAGTAGCTGGCCTAGTCCGTCCCCGTATTTCGGTACTGGGGCGTGACAGAGGTTCACCATCTATGGGATGAAGCTTCACATGAAGCTCCAAAGGAGTATCCGTTGTCTGACTATTCGATAAACTAGCAGACGAAAGAATATTCAAAGTATATTTCTACTGAAAAATAAGTATCCCCTCTTACCTTGCAATCTCGAGCCCAAGAAGATAGCGATGATAGGTGTAAAACCCCTATTTTTTTAATTATTTTATTAGACTTAAAAATGAATTTATACAATTTATGGTTTTTTTTTGATGACTCTGTCTGGCCAATTCAGCCCGAACAGGGCCCGAACCAAATTTAAGCCCATGTGAGCATGTGGGGTGACTAAGGTGGCCATATAGGAATATTTTGTATATGTACAAATATTTTTAAATTATTTTTAGAACTTGTTGAATATTTATTGACTTTGGGTACACAAATCTATATTTTATTAATAAAATTATATTTTACAAAATTTTACTATTTTTGGACCCGGGTAGGGTGTGCGGTATAAGTTCACCCATTGGAAAGATTTTATTAATGTATTATTATTAAAATTTATTTTACGAAGATTTAATAAACATGTTTTTCCTATTTAAATATTATTACTATTTTGAGTTGATTTATTAAGAATTAAATTTATATATATGTAGATATGCTCAAATATATTAAATAATTGGATAGTTGATTTTAAATGATATTTGGATTTTAAATAGATATTTGGTGTATTTATGGATATATATATATATATATATATATATATATATATATATATATATATATATATATATATATATATATATATTTTTTTTTATTATATATATATATATATATATATATATATATATATATATATATATAGAATATATATATATATATACATATATATATATATATATATATATATATATATATATATATATATATATATATATCAAAATATATATATATATATATATATATATATATATATATATATATATATATATATATATATATATATATATATATATATATATTGAAGATGGATTGAAAAGAAAAAAAGAAAAAGAAAAAAAAAGCATAAGGGGTGGTCGGCCCCACCCGACCACCCGAGCAAAGTAACAGCAGGTTGTGCGCCCCCTTGTCCCCACAAAAAAGCAATAATAGGAGTAGCAGTAACATTAGGCTTCCCACCTCCCCTTTATATAAATATATATATACCTTATATATATAAATAACAACAACAGCAACTACAAAGTAGCCGCCACACTTCAAACCCTAGAATCCGAAATTCTTCTCCATCTTCTTCCTTCTCTCTCCTCCATCCTCTTCCCATTCCTTGGCGTGCGTACTAGCCTTGCCGGAGCGACGGCATCTCCGCCTCCCGGTCGTCACGACAACAACAATGACAACAAAAGATTCCCACTTTAAGGTATCTCACTTCCCCGATCAATTTTTCTATCAATTTAAATCCGTTTTTAGATCCGTAAATTCGTGTAGAAAGCCCCCATGACCCTCTATCATCCCCTTCAAATAGATTTATTTATTCTGTAATAAATTTCAGTTTTAATTAAATTAAAAATCTCGAAAAATCAGTTTTTATAAACCTTAAAAACCCCGGTACGAGGTACGTCCCGACAAACCGGGCGACCCTGTCGCAAACCGAGAGTACCGAAGGGTCCGTATCGACTTTGCGGACGTGCGGGCTTTGACGGAATTAAAGTTGGTTGCGTGTACGCGACGAATTTGATCCGTATCCGTCAAATTTTTCCGTATCAGGCCTTTTCGATATTTCTCAATTACTTTGTGCATACTCATGAAATCGCGACGAAACTTATGCCATTGGACTCGAAATATTTTTCTGGTCCTGTATGCCAAGTTTGGTCTGATTCTGAGACCGTTGACTGGGACGCTATTTTGGCGGGCCCACAATCCCACTCAACGGACGATTTTGTGCACGGCTCCTTGGAATCCAAAATTGGACATATCGTTGAGTTCGTCTCAGAAAAACAAATTCATAGACATGTAGTTTGACGACTTTAGAGACCGTAGGTTCTGGCGCACATTTCGGTGCAAGACGGGTCCAACGACGGACATCGTTTTGACCCGAAATTACGATTTTGCCCCTGTTCCAAAATTTGACTTTTGGACAGGCGTTTTTTACGCATATCTTTATTCCAAACTCGTTCGTGATATTTGTTTCAGCATCCGGAGCTCCTTGTGGATTTTGACTTTCGTGTTGACGATTCTGACTGTTGGATTTTGCTACATCTCGCACCACCCTCAGGCAAGACACCTTGCCATTTGCTGTTTAATTATTTTAGCTCATATTTCATGCATTATTTATTATTTTTTATGCAAAATAAACTGTGATACATGGCATAACCTGTTAGAACTTACTGTTCATTTATATTCTCCTGATATGTATTATTTTTCTTATACATTAAACCTAGATTAAGGGACCACCTTGTGTGTTGCATATATAGGCCTTGACACATTTATACCACATTATTGTGAGTCACATATAGGACTCGGACATGCGTGATTGGCTGGCCACCAGTACGTATAAGCCGTGCGTTAGGAAATAACTGCTATATAATTGCATGCTAGAAGACTTAGCAGTTATGAGTTGGCATTGGACGGGAAGAACATGATTGGAAGTTGACTACCACCCTATCTATCGTATACTCGCTCGCTACTGAGGAACGATAGGTAGACTATATGCTATAGACTCGCTCGATACTGAGGAATAGTATATGGTGTTGTGACTCGCTACTGAGGTACTGCATTTGTATTTTCTTAACTTGACCCGGTAGTCATGCGACCATGAACTGTTCTTAAAACTGCATTCACTTAGAACGGTTAGGCTACCCTATCCGTTAGGTATGAGTACTCTTGGTTTGGGTACTTGTATCTGACCGTGGCTTGGAACAATAACTTGTCGTAAATTAGTTCGTCTCATCTTATCCTTGTTTGGTTGTAGGTGTGACTTACTACTTCGATGAGAAGGTATTGTACCTTGTTGGGGTCCGGATACCATATTGGATTCATAGCATGGAAAGATACGTCACCGTGAATTAGTTTACCATCTCCTGTCCTTGTTTGGTTGGGGGGATGGTACACTAGTTCAATAGGTGCGTGTTGGACCATATTATAATTCAATTGATTTATTTATTTGAGCAATATTTATTCAGTTTATATGGCATGATATTATGTTTCTTGTTACGTCTCTCTGAGGACCTGGTTATCTCTCCAGGTGTGTGTTCTTGTCTTTCGCAGGTGCTCTAGCTCTAGCTGTGACCATCTCTATTTCTTCGAGGATGATTGCGCTTAGATCGTCTTCGCTTCGTTAGCCAAAAACATTCTTTTGTATATCTTGTATTTCTTTTCATAGTTGGTAGTGGATTTGTCTCCGCCCAACTATATGTATCAATGACAATTCATTATCATTATATGACATCTTTAATTCTTATATTTCGTGGATGAGATTAGATTACTCTTGGTTTACTGTATTTTACAGCTTATGTATTTATACGAGATTTCCATATATTGGAGTATACTTCGTATGTATACAACTGGCATGTCTATGTATCTATTCCTACGTATTTTGGGACTGGGGCGTTACAATAGGTAAGGTTCTTCATCTGAAACTATTGATGAAGGTGGCTCTGAGTAGATGCAATCCCTGCCAAAATGTCACCGGTCAAAATTATGTCATCTTTATAGGGTAAATGAACTCGTCCTTGTGGTGACGACAGCACAAACAAAGAATGATCATGAGAACAGTTGAAATCTTCCCTCACAAATAGCACTTTTGAAACACTCAAACCAAGCTCGGGGAGCTTGCTTGAGACCATAGATAGCACGACGAAGGCGACAAACATGTCCCGACATAGTAAAAAAACCTTGAGGGGGCTCCATATAGATAACCTCAGATAAAAAACTATGAAGAAAGGCATTATTGACATCTATTTGATAGAGTGACCACTTATGAGCGGCATCAATGGCTAGTAATGCACGTATTATGGTTATCTGAGCAACTGGGGCAAAGGTCTCATTATAGTCAATTCTGTGCTCCTGTATAAAACTCGGGTAACAAGGCGAGCCTTGTGTCGCTCAATGGACACATCAGGTCGATACATGACCTTGAAGACCCACATGCAACTAATAGGCTTGATCCCATTTGAAAGTGGAACAACATCCCTAAAATGCTCTAAACTCCTCTGCCGTAGCCTCCTACCACTCTGGGTACTAAACAACCTCTTGATAAGAACTAGGCTCTCATGTAGTATGAATAACGGTAAAAAAGAATGAAACTGTGGAGAATATGAGGCTAATGTACCAAAATCAAACTTGTCTAGTAGACCGAAATAGTTGAGAGTAAAACGTAAAGGAGGTCGATGAGTATGTTGGGACTGGCGAAAAGGTTGTGGTGGAGGCGTAGATGGTGGAGATGATGGTATAGTGGAGGTTGGTGGAATACGTAGAGGATCCTCATGAGGCCGTGACAAAGGCATGGTAAGAGAAGCTGTACCAAGAGAGGGGAGCAAAGGTGTAGGATCAATGGAGACATTAGATGTTGGAGTTGGGGGGACAAAAAATGAACATCTGGAGGTGGGATGGTGAAATAAGGAGAGTCGTCTAGAAAGATGACATGGCGAGATAGACGAAGACGACGTGCCAAAGGATCATAACAACGATTTTGTCACGTCAAGTCCCAAAATACGAAGAACTAGGATACGCAAACATGCCAGCTACGTATTTAACCAGACTCTAGCTCGACACAAATATGTATAAGCTGTATAAACCAGAACAGGTGTCCATGCAATATAATAATATCATTCACAATACTAACCATGCTATAAACTGAGAAAGGAATTAACTAAGGAAGAATAGATTAGATGACATCAACTAACGATACCTGAAGATCCCGAAGATGTAGCTCCCACTATGCCTATACCAGATCTCAGCAACGACCTGGAGAGATCACCAGGTGCTTAGAAGGGACGTAGCAAGATACATAATATGCATGCCTACTACGACAATAAATAACATGTATGGAAAACAAAAACGGTACATGAAAGACATCTAAGAAGCGACATGTCATAGAGAAGTGTAATACTAGACGTGTCTAATAATAAATCAAATAAAAACTATAGAGAGTAGTACAATGCAAGGTACTCCCAATCTATAATATGTCTCAATTGTAGTTCAATGCAAGTAACTCCCAATCGAGAATGGTCAAGTAGCCAAACCTAGTATCAATCTCCTCTCTTAGAGGAATACAAGATTCAGTCAAGTCAAACTCAGGTCAAGTCAATCAAGGGCATAGTGACATAGTGCTGGACAATGACAATTTCAAGAAATATACAAGAACAAAAATCTAATAAGACAAACAATAATGGAAAATAAAAATAATTCTACGTGCACGTATAACGAAAAATAAGTAAAACAGTAGACGATAAACCAGGTACAATATGAGAAGCTTGTAACCATATGAGAAACAAATAACATAGAAAAAAATGTAAATACTGTATAAGTTTGACAAGAAATACTTGCCTGGAGTTTTGTCCGAGCTACTGAGACTGCAGGTAACAAGTTACATCCAAGCCTAGGCATGAACTATGACTGCTATCATCCTCAAGGTATCTACCATAACCCCAAACAACCAATCAAGAGTTACACATCATCTTGTCTATCTAGAGAGGCAGAGTTTTTATTAAAATATTTGGGAACATACTTCTAACCCCAAATATAATTATATACACACTAAAAATAATGGTATATAGATATAAGAATAATTTCATATATAAAATTCCTATTAGATTTTGTTTACAACAAATAGCGTATAAATCCCTATATACGATTTTTATATTTTGTAAGAAGTTACATATATATATATATATATATATATATATATATATATATATATATATATATATATATAAATCCCTATATACGATTTTTATATTTTGTAAGAAGTTATATATATATATATATATATATATATATATATATATATAATATATATATATATATATATATATATATATATATATATATATATATATATATATATATATATATATATATATATATACTACTATATAATAGGAAAACTTAGATGGTGAAACTTTTGAATTCCGGAAATATATATATATATATATATATATATATATATATATATATATATATATATATATATATATATATATATATATATAAAATATATTTTATATATATCTATTCTACTATATAATAGGAAAACTTAGATGGTGAAACTTTTGATTTCCGGAAATACTCTTACATACTTATACTAATTAAAAATAGTTCATTAATTTTAATAAGGACAACTTAGTAATTAGGAAGACTACTCTTTGGTCTTCTTAAAAAGTCTTCCTAAACTAATTAACAAATGTTAAAATACGTGCAAGGCACGTGCACATATGCTAGTATATATAATAATGTTTTGTATTTGTAAATGTGCATTTATGACAAGATAGGTATATAGAATAGATACCAACATAAACATGGATTCAGAAATTTATATAAAATTACTTATAAATGCATATATACATATAGTTCAATATAGGTTTATCCGTAAACACAATTATATGAACTTATATGTGTAATTTGGGTATAAAGGCATGTATAGCCCCAAGTGTATATATATATATATATATATATATATATATATATATATATATATATATATATATATATATATATATATATATATACACACACACACACACACACACACACACACACACACACACACACACACACGATGTTATACAGAATATGTGAATATATAATTATAACTCTCAATATATATACAACCTTTATATATATATATATATATATATATATATATATATATATATATATATATATATATATACAACCTTTATATAGCAGTAGTTAATCTTAAACATTTGTTTATACAATACTTATCTTCATAAAATAAACTTTACATTTGAAAATTACCCTTAATGATATACTACATACATACATATATAGATGACACTAATAGATAATGTAATTACTCATAGAGTAACTCATAACTAATGTAGTTATGTCTATATATCATAATTATATACAACAATAACACAAGAGAGACATAATTATATGTCGAATTCCCTTCTTCTCGATTGAAGAACTGTAGCTGCTCCTTTCTTCTCCATGAGCAGTTGTCGCGGCGTCTCCCTAATTCTTCCTTAGGTGTGTCAATGGTTGGGGTTCGGTGCTTGGTAGGGACAAGCAAAGGGTTACGGAGAACTCATGACCGAGATCCAACGGTGTGCCGGGGCTTCATGTTGTCGAGCTCTCACACGATTGGATGACATCGAATGTCAGTTGCTTGCACGACATCTCGAAGAGGTCAGGTCTGCGATCGGTGGTGTGGCAGAGGCTGTGTCCAGTGTAGTTCGTTGGGGCGACGTGCACAAGAAGGCACATGGGTCTGCTCAGTTTGGGGAGCCCGCCGGAGTGGAGGATGGTCATGGGCTTCATGCTTCCTGTAGCGCAGCGGCTACTGACGTTGCTGCCATTCTCCGTCGCGGACAAGGCGATGTAGGTGCAAGGGGTCATGATGCTCGGGCAACCGGTGCGCGCGAACTTTGTCATGGCACTGGGTGGATGACGTCGCATGGCATCCGGAGACGAACGATCTGCGGCTCACAGTCGCTGTCAATGACGCGACTAGACGCATCGTCTGTCTCCAGTACTGGTGCGGTCTCCAACACAGCCTGGAGGTGGTTGGCCAGTGAGGAGCCGGCGTAGGTGATGTGGTTTCGACCTGGAGGCGACCATGGGTCGTCGACGGCGTAGATAGCCGGCGTTAGGGTCATCGAGTACCAGTTGAGTCGACGCTAAGCACGGCACTGGGGGAGTTATAAGGAGATGAGGTGGTGTGGTTCATGATCGATGCAGGGATGAGACGAGGGAAGGAGATGGTGTTGAATATAAGGAAGAAGAAAAAAGGGTGAAGGCCTGGCACATGCGGCTAGGGTTTTGTAACATACCTACTATATGTTGCTGCAGTAACCTATTTTTATGGGAAGAGATGTATTATTCAGCCATTGGTGTTGGGCTAGGTTTAAGCCAATGATTTTGGGCTTGGATTAATTGAGCACAAGGAAAAGAATGGCTCGGGCGTACGTGCACGCTAGTTAGATATTAGGCTAAATATTTTATGGACAGATGGTGTTTAGGTATTGGAACATATGGGATTTGGGTTGGTATAGCATAGAGAATATATATATATATATATATATATATATATATATATATATATATATATATATATATCTGTGTGTGTGTGTGTGTGTGTGTGTGTGTGTGTGTGTGTGTCACGTTCCAGTACCAAAATACAGAGAGTGACTAGACCAGCTACCCCGTATGAGGTATGAAAAACGTCATACGGCGATCGTGGCTATCATGAGACTAGGGGGTACATGCTACAATCAAGTCTCCTATGGTCTCACAGAGCATTTATATATCAATCAATCAAAGCAAGAAGCAACAATTAATGAATATAAGATAAAGCAGTAAGACGTCCCCGACGCTTCATCAAAATGATCGTAGGGAACTAGCTTTATAAGTTAGTTAGCCCAGAGAGCCATAGGTACATAATCGTATTTAGCTGCAGTTTGATATTTAATTACAATTATGCAAGAAGACAAAATATCCAGAACAACCGGCTAAACAGGTGCCGGTGTCTAAACGCCAGAACATAGGTAATGATACTAGAGTGGTGGAGAAGAAACCCACTCGAGTCCCCCGCCAGACAAGCTCCTGGTGCATTGGATCCTCGGGCTCTGTTACAAGATCTGGCCAAACAAAACCAGCGGGGTTAGCCCCGAATAACATGTACCACAAAGGAGCACAAAAGAGTGAGATAAAACCTGTCACGACCCGCTACCCAAATTATTGGGCTGGGCCGAGCCATCTCCAGCCTGCGCTTGTTAAAGCGTAGTAAGCTGTTCTAAGAATAGACAATAAAGGATCTAAGCTGCTAACAGTTCTAAAATCACATTTAAAGGTTCATCACAACACAGCATCTATAAGCGAAGGTAAACAAGTACAGACTTAATAATACACTTCCAAAGTATCTAACTGGAGACAAAGTCCAGTATCCAAATATAAGTACAGACAAAGTCTAAGTCTCAAAACACAAAAAAGATAACTAAGCAAGGTTCCCCGCTGTGGCCTCTTCTGGAGCTAAGGCCAGGTCCTCAAAAGCAGTACCATAATATGAATCACATAGCATTTCCTCCTCAGAAAGTAAATCTACAACGTTATCCTGTCAGGACGGAAGAAAGTACAACCTCTACAACTAAAATACTGAACATATAATGAAAGAGATGTACAACAAGAAACACGGTGTGATAAGTTTATAAAACAGAAAATACTGGAAAACATAGCCTCATGGTACAACTGGGATCACAGTATCATGGTAACATAGGAAACATGGCATATCATGGTTTAATTGGTTCTTTTTAGAAATGACAATATATAGTTTAAAAGTTTAAAACTGTAGTATGTACGTGAATCGGTCAATAGGTGAATAGGATGTACATCGGTACATATCAATTTTCTGATGTGCACATACGTACACATAACGGCATCGGTGTATATCCATACACAAACGCGGGACCAGAACATACGACAAGGTCACATATAGAATGGCACCGAGCGCGGTAAGTACATACGGAGAAGGGTGTCATGTTCATGTACAATACTAACAGTTTTCCCTTAACCCGTTATTTAAATATGTGAGAGATACGAGAACAACATAAAACATGTGAAAGATACGAGAACGGTATAAAATATGTGAAAGATACTGGGAGTAGTATAAGCATGGTAGGTACTGAAAGTAATACAACATGTGAAGATTTAACTTGCTACCTCAAGGATCAGTATTTTAACAGGGTTAATACATGTTCTAGCATTAAAAGACAGTAAATGAGTTTGTAGATGTACTTGCCTGGAATCCTGCTGTCAATATGAATTAAGGCTCGGAGTGAAGCCACAGTCATAAAGATGAGATAATACAATAGCTAATCAGGATGAAAAGACATACTATAATGTCTAGGTCAACTAGGGCAAACTAAGACAAACTTGGTCAGAGGTTGACTTATAGTTGACTTTGGTCAACTGGTCAACTCCGGTCAATTCCAAGTCCAATGTGGGGCGACACTATATCCAAACTAACTTTCTAGGGTCTTTACACTAGTGTAGGGGGTGGTCCAATACTATAATAACTCAAAACAACACAAAACATTGCAAGTCGTAACGATTCAATAAATAAAACAGACTGTACATTGTGTTCCAACAATTTTTGAGATAGACAAAAAGCTCAATTTTTCATGAAATAAAGTACCAAAATGATCCTTGTTAATTATAGAAATTTATACTAATTTTTCTGGAATTTATAAACCTTCATAAATATTTATTAAAAATCAAGAAACATATGTATCCTGAAAATAAGCTCTGTTTTTCTATTTTTATAAAATACCAAAAGTACTTATTAAATGCTGAAAAAATTATAATAAATTAGCTAAATTAACATAGTATTTAAATATAATTTTTTCCAGATTTTTACAGCACTTAAAACATATATAAAAATTCAAAAACAGCCTACCGGATCATCCGGTGGATTACTACGAATTTTCGACGGATTTTTCGAAGTGTCACAGCAAGTTTTGTGGTGCAAGTTCGAATTTTCCGACGGATTTCTGCAGATTTCCGATGAATTTTCCGAACCGTCACAGAAAGTTGATTTTTAAACTCAAAACTTGTTTCGGCCATAAAAACTTCATTTTAAATCAAAATTCGGACTTTCAAAAGTCAAAATTGAATAGAATTGAATTTCCTACAACATGGAAGTATTAGTTTTCACAAATCAAAACATTTGATAGATCAAAACCTCAAAATACTCGAAAATCATATCTAGAAACTCAGATCTACGCAATACTATCGATCAAAACCAAAAGTACTATATACTAAACATGTTAACAATTTAAAGAAGCAAATTATAGGCCAATAAAACTTTAGTTTCTATAGAAAACAAAAATAAAGTATGGTCATGTCACTTTTGAGGAAGATGCACTTGCCTAGGTTAAGCTCCAAGCCTAATCTTCTACTCCACCACCAAGAGGGGTACGAAACCACACTCTAGACCTCAAGGCCAAGCTCCTGGCAAGCTCCAAGGGAAGAGAAGGGAAGAAGAAATGAAGAGAGAGTGAAGAGAATGAAAAGAGAGAGGAGAGAGAAAGTGAAAGGGTATATATAGAAGGGGAATTAATCTTAGCCGTCGGATCGTGATCCATGTCAAAATCTAAGTCAATCATGGCCATTCAAACAAAACCAATTATCCATTGGATAATAGAGTGCATCTATACTATTCACGAAAATATCTAAACACTATTCATCAAAATATCGAATACACTATTCATGAAAATATCTGAAATACTATTCACGAAAATATCAAAAATCGAAAATATCTAAAGTGTAGAAAACATGTCCGGGCGGTATGCCATCGGTATACACCGTTACACCGGCGGTATGCTGGCCAAGAAAAAATTTATAAGTTAGAATTTTTTTTAAAGCATTACGAAAATCAAGAAAATACGAAATACATTATAAAATACGTATCCCTATATAAATACTATTGAAAATTATAAAAACTATTTTTTGAAATCTAGGGGCTTACAAATCTTCCCTCCTTAAAAAATTTCGTCCTCGAAATTAAAAATCATCCAATAGGTCAAACTATAACATGTAGCTGCTCTGGCTACGATACTCAATCTGCTACCCTTGTAATCATATCTTCCGTTTCTCTTTACAATCTTTTTTGTTCAGGTTCAATAAAGTCCTTCTATCATAAACCATGTCATATATCCTTTAGAATCTTTCATACTGACATGAAACATTTATGTATACCCTAAACTATAGGTCATTCTCAGAGTATGTTTATAAACCTACAATGCTTGATCATCAACCATATTTTCAATCTCAATTGTAAATACTGGATTTCCTTTTCGTATCCTAAGTATCCATATTCTATCAATCCACAGGCCCTTTGTATTATTTGTCTTCAATCCTTTTCTACAGCTTCTCCTTGAAATCATACGTTCAATTCTTATTCTTAGCGTAGAGCCTTATTCTTTTACTCAACAAGTCCTCCGAATATAAATCCTCGATTTCAAAACTCCCAATTTATTAATTACCAATGTATATATGTCTTTGTCTCGTTCTTTGTCGTTTTAACTGATATCTTCCCTATCTCGTACGCAATATTATATCTCATTCTAACTTATTCTATATCATTCCACATATCGATATACCCTCTAATCACATGTAATTAGCTATAGATAACCAATAATCACTTGGTCATCAAAGTCATTTAATGCTTAATCCTCAAATTCTAAGCACAAGATTTTAAATCCTCAATCCATAGTCATAACAATATAATATTTTATTATTCCATCTTAGATACCCTATCATCAAGTCATACTATCAATACAATTGTTCTTAATGGTTTCCAAGTCTGCTACAGTCAGTCACCCATACTTGTCCTATAAGCTTAATCTAACCAATCCCTAGGAAAAGTATTTATCACAATCACACAATACATTTATAGTTATACTGCAGAATCAGTTAACAACGTTTGGCTATTTAGTTCGTCTATCAAATAGAAGGTAACAAGGCCTAAGACTGGGTCAAGCAATCCATAACAGTGTCCAAACAAGTTAAAGGGTCAAGCAATCCATAACAGTGTCCAAACAAGTTAAAGGTCAGGCAAGACAGAAAAGTTTATTGGAATATCTCCAAGAATGGTACGAAGACAACAAGATGCATAACGAGAAGAATTATCCGAGAGGTTAACGAAAAAGAGTTTAGTCAAGTTATAGGAAAGATGGAACACAAAAATAATTATGTCCAAAAAAGATAACATGAAAACAATCATGTTGGAGAGTCCTAGAGAACCTATAATTCTAGTTGTAGATGTAGATATGACAGTTAATCAAGACGGGAAAGAATAATAATAATAAGAATTTATTCTTGCTCATTCGGTCATAACAAAGTAAACCAAGTTAAGATATGATCTGATAACCATAAACGTCTTCCTGAAATCATGTTGCCAGAATTTTCGTCCCACCAGTAAGCTTAGATGCAATAAACGATAGAGTCATAACTATGGTATACACCCTAAAATCATATTATCTAGAATCCTCGCCACGCCAACCGGTATGGCTGCGAGAAAATCTAAATTCTATAAATAGGATAGTATATCTAAAATCAGGCTCTATATTTTTGTCATACCAGCTAATATGGCTGCGATAAATTCTAAACACCATAAATAAAGCAGACGTTTATCTTATCAGGATATATAACAATTTAATCCACAAAATTTATCACGATGCAAGATCAAAGTCAACAACGAAAATCAGAAATTAAATTCAACAACGAATTTAGAGGAGAGTAAATAAAATATGTGAAAACAGATTTCGAGATAAGATTAGAGTAAGATCCTCAGGGGTCATCCCAAGGGTACAAACTTGGTCTAAATTGACCTACTGAAATACAAACAATAGGCTAATTATAGCTAACGGTCCTATGCTGTGATGAGTTCTCCTATGTTACAATCCTAGAAATTCTCTAGGTGTTCTAAATGTTTTTTCTAGTGTTAACAAGTTGTCCTAGATCCTAATTGCAGGCATGTTTGGTACAATAACGTAACCAAACAACTTAAGTCTGGACCTGCACGGGCCGCCAAAAAAACATGTCACGACCCGCTACCCAAATTGTTGGGCCGGGCCGAGCCATGTCCAGCCTACGCTTGTTAAAGCGTAGTAAGCTGTTCTAAGAATAGACAATAAAGGATCTAAGCTGCTAACAGTTCTAAAATTATATTTAAAGGTTCATCACAACACAACATCTATAAGCGAAGGTAAACAAGTACAGACTTAATAATACACTTCCAAAGTATCTAACTGGAGATAAAGTCCAGTATCCAAATATAAGTACAGACAAAGTCTAAGTCTCAAAACACAAGAAAGATAACTAAGCAAGGTTCTTCGCTGTGGCCTCTTCTGGAGCTAAGGCCAGGTCCTCAAAAGCAGTGCCATAATATGAATCACATAGCATTTCCTCCTTAGAAAGTAAACCTACAACGTTATCCTGTCAGGACGGGAGCAAGTACAACCTCTACAACTAAAATACTGAACATATAATGAAAGAGATGTATAACAAGAAACACGGTGTGATAAGTCTATAAAACAGGAAATACTGGAAAACATGGCCTCATGGTACAACTGGGATCACAGTATCATGGTAACATAGGGAACATGGCATATCATGATTTAATTGGTTCTTTTTAAAAATGACAACATATAGTTTAAAAGTTTAAAACTGTAGTATGTATGTGAATCGGTCAATAGGTGAATAGGATGTACAACGGTACATATCAATTTTCTGATGTGCACATACGTACACATAACGGCATCGGTGTATATCCATACACAAACGCGGGACCAGAACATACGGTAAGGTCACATATAGAATGGTACCGAGCGCGGTAAGTACATACGGAGAAGGGGGTCATGTTCACGTACAATACTAACAGTTTTCCCTTAACCTATTATTTAAATATGTGAGAGATACAAGAACATTATAAAACATGTGAAAGATACGAGAACGGTATAAAACATGTGAAAGATACTGGGAGTAGTATAAGCATGGTAGGTACTGAAAGTAATACAGCATGTGAAGATTTAACTTGCTACCTCAAGGATCAGTATTTTAACAGGGTTAATACATGTTCTAGCATTAAAAGACAGTAAATGAGTTTGTAGATGTACTTGCCTGGGATCCTGCTATCAATATGAATCAAGGCTCGGAGTGAAGCCACAGTCATAACGATGAGATAATACAATAGCTAATCAGGGTGAAAAGACATACTATAATGTCTAGGTCAACTAGGGCAAACTAAGACAAACTTGGTCAGAGGTTGACTTATAGTTGACTTTGGTCAACTGGTCAACTCCGATCAATTCTAAGTCCAATGTGGGGCGACACTATATCCAAACTAACTTTCTAGGGTCTTTACACTAGTGTAGGGGGTGGTCCATACTACAATAACTCAAAATAACACAAAATATTGCAAGTCGTAACTATTCAATAAATAAATCAAAGTGTACATTGTGTTCCAACAATTTTTGAGATAGACAAAAAGCTCAATTTTTCATGAAATAAAGTACCAAAATGATCCTTGTTAATATAGAAATTTATACTAATTTTTTTTGGAATTTATAAACCTTCATAAATATTTATTAAAAATCAACAAACATTGTATCCTGAAAATAAGCTCTGTTTTCCTATTTTTATAAAATACCAAAAGTACTTATTAAATGCTGAAAAATTATAATAAATTAGCTAAATTAACATAGTATTTAAATATAATTTTTTCCAGATTTTTACAGCACTTAAAACATATATAAAAATTCAAAAATAGCCTACCGGATCATCCGACGGATTACTGCGGGTTTTCGACGGATTTTTCGAAGTGTCACAGCAAGTTTTGTGGTGCAAGTTCGAATTTTTCGACGGATTTCCGCGGATTTCCGACGGATTTTCCGAACCGTCACAGAAAGTTGATTTTTGAACTCAAAACTTGTTTCGGCCATAAAAACTTCGTTTTAAATCGAAATTCGGACTTTCAAAAGTCAAAATTGAATAGAATTGAATTTCCTACAACATGGAAGTATTAGTTTTCACAAATCAAAACATTTGATAGATCAAAACCTCAAAATACTCGAAAATTATATCTAGAAACTCAGATCTACGCAATATTGTCGATCAAAACCAAAAGTGCTGTATACTAAACATGTTAACAATTTAAATAAGCAAATTATAGGCTAATAAACTTTAGTTTTTATAGAAAACAAAAATAAAGTATGGTCATGTCACTTTTGAGCAAGATGTACTTGCCTAGATTAAGCTCCAAGCCTAATCTTCTACTCTACCACCAAGAGGGGTATGAAACCACACTCTAGACCTCAAGGCCAAGCTCTTAGCAAGCTCCAAGGGAAGAGAAGGGAAGAAGAAATGAAGAGAGAGTGAAGAGAATAAAAAGAGAGAGGAGAGAGAAAGTGAAAGGGTATATATAGAAGGGAGAATTAATCTTAGCCGTCGGATCGTGATCCATGTCAAAATCTAAGTCAATCATGGCCATTCAAACAAAACCAATTATCCATTGGAGAATAGAGTGCATCTATACTATTCACGTAAATATCTAAACACTATTCATCAAAATATCGAAAATACTATTCACGAAAATATCAAAAACCGAAAATATCTAAAGTGTAGAAAACATGTCCGGGCGGTATGCCGTCGGTATACACCGGTACACCGGCGGTATGCTGGCCAAGGAAAAATCTATAAGTTTGAATTTTTTTTAAAGCATTACGAAAATCAAGAAAATACGAAATACACTATAAAATACGTATCCGTATATAAATACTATTGAAAATTATAAAAACTATTTTTTGAAATCTAGGGGCTTACAAAACCCAAGTATAATAATAATAATAAACAAGACCTGGCTCATGAGTTATAGGATTATAACTTATCATCGCGGCCATACGACACCCTTACAACCAAATAAGGACAAACGGTGTCAATATCATGATGAGATAAGATACTTCCTATAACCATGGTCAAGTTATGGGCTTTCGATCGTAACCTCGGTCCACGGCCTGTCATATGTCACGCCCCGATCCCGCAGAGTTCTTTCGTCCTCGCTTCAGACTCTGTGAGACCAATCGTCCTCGCTAAGGCGTGATGCCGTGCAAGCCTAAGTTGCGCTTACACAAGGCCAAGACCTGAAGCAAGACAAGATAGACAAGGTTGACAATACGCAGCGGAACGTATCGCAGATAATTGAATCTACAGCGGACATATTTTCAGAATACATGCATTGAACACAATGGTAACAAGAAACAATTCTCTTTATTGATTTCATTTGAACAGATTACAAGCTCTTATTTCTCTCTGATATAATATTACATTCTTTCAGAACTTTACAGATTACAATGATCCCGTTCCCATACATTACATCCCTTTATATACAAAACTAACTCTTACAATAGATGTCATCTCTTGGCATCTCTTCGGATTTCTGGCTCTTGAGGATGAGGTTCGGGCTATCGCTTCGGACTATCCTTTTCGATGCATAGTGCACCTGCATGCAGACTGATGGTGGGTCAGTATATCAGCATACTGGTGAATTGTGAACAAAGAGCTACATTTGTCTGAAACGATCACTGTTCATTTAGTGAGAAAACGTTTCTTGTGATGTGATCTTGCTACTTTTTACCTATGTTCATTTCATGCATATAGAGTCAGTTTACATTTCTTTTGAAAACATCTTTGAAAAGCCACAGTTCATATCATTTCAAGCATACAAGGGACTATTCAATTCTCGCACGATGACTATTCATTTCATGTGCAGTGTGCAGCGTGTTTCATGAGCATATTCGTTTTTTTGATCAAGCAATTCTTATGGACAAGTATAAGCACGATATCATATCTTTTCTTTAATTCAAGACATTCTAGGGGTCATATTACAAGCATGATATTACATCTTTTCTTTAGTGGAACATAGCACTTCTTGGTAACAGATTAATCTTTTCAAGCAATTCATATAGCAAACTCAAGCAATACATGTGTATCACTTTTTTAATAATTCTTACCATAACCGACAGTCCATCCCTGCACAAGACAAGGATTAGCATAAATACGATAAAACCAACATTGTCATTCCCGGTTCGTCTCTGCATGGTTAGCTCTTAGCAAAACATATGATAGACACATGCAGACTCGATTCTGCGACTCCCGGTTCAACTCTGCACCAATCAAACACCTATCTATATGATGGTCCATGGGCCCGTCCCCCATGATTAGTTGCTGTGACTCACTTGGGTTCAGCTCGTCGCTAAGGACACACCATTCCCGAGGTGTAACATTTACCTCGGGGTGCTATTACAATCTTTCCTAGGCCGATCGATCCCAGGTGCCTCCAGAATCGTCGAGAGACTATTACCTTGTTAACAAGTCCTTGACCAATGCATGACTTGTACTTTCTATCAGATAAAAACATAACAGTGCAACAGATAGCGACCAGTTCATAACTAGTCTTTACTCGTTCGGTCATTAATTCGCATTCAGTTCTCATTCGGTCATTCATTCACATTCAGTTCTCATTCGGTCATTCAATAGCATTCAATAGCAATTCACTTCCTTGGAATGTAACAACAGTTCTATACAGATATAGCATATCATTTTATCTTTGAAAGCATACTTGTTCGGGGCATATAAGCAATCTCTTTTCTTTTCTTGTTAGCATGACAACAGTTCAATAATCAAATGCAACATCTCTATTTTAGCATACAGGCATCAGTTCGTTTCTTATTAGTAGACAACAATTCTTCTTAGCATACAGGTTACTCTTTTCTTGTTCTTAACATGGCAACATGTGGATTCTCTTAAAGCATACTCAATGATTTACCATCTTGTTATTAACAATAGTATTCAATCAAAAACTCAGATTCTTAAGGCGTAAGCGAATCAGCAAATGAGACTTCGTCCACTCACCCAGATCAATCGTCTTCTGTTTCAGAGCCAGCAATCTGATCTTTCTGTCTATCTAGTGCCATCGCAGAGCGGGGCACTACATAATTCCCCCCGAAAAGAAGTTTTGTCCTCGAAACTTAAGGAGAAACTTACAATATCCTTAGCAGCGATAGTCCTCATCCTTCGCCATCATCAATCCATGAAATCACAATTCAGATCATATCAAAACTCTTGTTCAATCAAGCATTTCAATCTCAATCAATCAAATCGATAAAACATTTGCCGGCATCATAATAATATTTACGGACTTATTGTATGGAACGTTCATCTCATTATTGATATCGACTAGGCAACGGAATTTCGATCAAAAGATATGTACAAATTCAATTGAATCAAAATTGGCCAGAGGATCGTGTTGCTCTGATACCATTCTGTCATGCCCAGATCCCGCAGAGTCCTTTCGTCCTCGCTTCGGACTCTGTGAGACCGATCGTCCTCGCTAAGGCGTGATGCCGTGCAAGCCTAAGTTGCGCTTGTACAAGGCCAAGACCTGAAGCAAGACAAGATAGACAAGGTTGACAATACGCAGCGGAACGTATCGCAGATAATTGAAGCAGCAGCAGACATATTTTCAGAATACATGCATTGAACACAATGGTAACAAGAAACAATTCTCTTTATTGATTTTATTTGAACAGATTACAAGCTCTCATTTCTCGCTGATACAATATTACATTCTCTCAGAACTTTACAGATTACAATGATCCCGTTCCCATACATTACATCCCTTTATATACAAAACCAACTCTTATAATAGATGTCATCTCTTGGCATCTCTTTTGATTTCTGGCTCCTGAGGATGAGGTTCGGGTTATCGCTTCGGACTATCCTTTTCGATGCATAGTGCACCTGCATGCAGACTGATGGTGGGTCAGTATATCAGCATACTGGTGAATTGTGAACAAAGAGCTACATTTGTCTGAAATGATCACTGTTCATTTAGTGAAAAAATGTTTCTTGTGATGTGATCTTGCTACTTTTTACCTATGTTCATTTCATGCATATAGAGTCAGTTTACATCTCTTTTGAAAACATCTTTGAAAGGCCACAGTTCATATCATTTCAAGCATACAAGGGACTATTCAATTTTAGCACGATGACTATTCATTTCATGTGCAGTGCGTAGCGTGTTTCATGAGCATATTCGTTTCTTTGATCAAACAATTCTTACAGACAAGTATAAGCACGATATTATATCTTTTCTTTGATTCAAGACATTCTAGGGTTCAGATTACAAGCATGATATTACATCTTTTCTTTAGTGGAACATATCACTTCTTGGTAACAAATTAATCTTTTCAAGCAATTCATATAGCAAACTCAAGCAATACATGTGTATCACTTTTCAGTGATTCTTACCTTAGCCGACAATCCATCCCTGCACAAGACAAGGATTAGCATAAACATTATAAAACCAACATTGTTATTCCCTGTTCGTCTCTGCATGGTTAGCTCTTAGCAAAACATATGATAGACACATGCAGACTCGATTCTGCGACTCTCCGGTTCAACTCTGCACCAATCCAACACCTATCTATATGATGGTCCATGGGCCCGTCCCCCATGATTAGCTGCTGTGATTCACTTGGGTTCAGCTCGTCACTAAGGACACAACATTCCCGAGGTGTAGCATTTACCTCGGGGTGCTATTACAATCTCTCCTAGGCCGATCGATCCCAGGTGCCCCCAGAATCGTCGAGAGACTATTACCTTGTTAATAAGTTGTCCGAGACCAATGCATGACTTATACTTTCTATCAGATAAAAACATAACAGTGCAATAGATAGCGACCAGTTCATAACTAGTCTTTACTCGTTCGGTCATTCATTCGCATTCAGTTCTCATTCGGTCATTCATTCACATTCAGTTCTCATTCGGTCATTCAATAGCATTCAATAGCAATTCACTTCCTTGGAACGTAATAACAGTTCTATACAGATATAGCATATCATTTTACCTTTAAAAGCATACTTGTTCGGAGCATATAAGCAATCTTTTTTCTTTTCTTGTTAGCATGGCAACAGTTCAATAATCAAATGCAACATCTCTATTTTAGCATACAGGCATCAGTTCATTTCTTATTAGCAGGCAACAATTCTTCTTAGCATACAGGTTACTCTTTTCTTGTTCTTAACATGGCAACATGTGGATTCTCTTAAAGCATACTCAATGATATACCATATTGTTATTAACAATAGTATTCAATCAAAAACTCAAATTCTTAAGGCGTAAGCGAATCAACAAATGAGACTTCTTCCACTCACCCAGATCAATCGTCTTCTGTTACAGAGCCAGCAATCCGATCTTTCTGTCTATCTAGTGCCTTCGCAGAGCGGAGCACTACATCATAGCACGGTAGCCCAACCCAACAACCAAACAAGGATATGTGTTGGACCATGCACCATGACAGTCCATGTTCTTCGGCTACTAACAGAATGTAAAAGGCACAAGCAAGTTGTTTTTCATGCGGCCAATCATTTCTACGGCTTTCTATATTTGGCGAGGTTATCCCCGCAATGCTGATTATATGAATCCTCAGATCGTGTCGTATCCAGCAGGGCTAGCCAAACCATATTATATACGCATTGCACATTGATTATGCACCGGTCCCACGAAAGGCTACCATGCGAAACATACAATACATAGAACATTGGAGTCGGATATAGTCATCCACTATAGGCAGATTAAACTTTATTCGTGGCAGGCAACCCGACATGTCAGGACAGATCTGGGATGGCTAGTATGACATGACCTCGAGATTCTTTTCCTTCCAATGCTTCTACCTCTTAAGTTGCCTAATTTAAATCTTATGTTGGTCATGGATTCACATGTCGTGGCCATATGTTCGTCCCCTAGATGTCGTACATTAGTACGAGTACCCTAAGTAAGAATCCGCACTGGCTCATGGAGTCCCATATATGAATCCTGTCATAGAGTAATGCATCACGCAACACACCACGCCATTGCCACTAACCATTTATCATGTATGTGCTGGAAGCTTGGAATATACTGACATATAATGCATAGAAACTCTTAGCATATGAAATAGCACGTCAGTGCCTTCATAGATTGTACCTCAGTACACACATAAGATATACCAGCACATGCATAGATAGTTAGGTTGGGAATGAAGATCGTCACATAGTCAGATGACAGTTGCAAGCACCTGGATCGTTAGGGCACATGGACGCATGGCTCACATGGTCCCATAAGCCATAGACACAGCGGGTCAGGCTAAGCAAAGAAGACGCATGGGCCCATAGAAAATCAGGTGTCGGGATAATATGGTACACGACGCGTGTGGTACGGGCCCATGGCATGCAGAGAATGGGCGCACATCGCACGGAAAACGAGCACGGGCGCACATAGGCAAAATTGGCCTACGACGCATGAAGAACGGGTGCATGGCGTGCGGGAGGCGAGCACAAAACTGACCACGGTGTGCGAGGTGCAGATGCACGACACATGGGCACGCGTCAGACAAATCGCACAGGTGCACGACGCGTGAAACGCGCAGCGCGCGGATGCACGGCTCGCGGGCGCACGGCAGACGAATCGTGCAGGCGCACGGTACACGAAATGCATAGCACGTAGATGCATGGTGCACGGGATGCAGATGCATGACGCGCGGGCGCAAGGGTCATCGTCCCAGGCTGCAATCTTTTGGCCATGGAGTTATCAAAACTTCCAATGTCCGTAACTTGGGCCATATGACTCGGAATCGGACAAAATAAAGGTCAAAACTGAACGATATCAAATTCTCTACAACATGGAAGCACTAGATTTGGAAAACAACAAAGTTTGATAGATCAAAACCACAAAAAACCCATAAATCCTAGTTTTATAAACTTAGATCTACAAAAAAATAATCATTAAAATAAAAAACACCAAGTACTAAACTTGTAGAGAATTGAGAGATGAACATTTTAGACTAATAACATCAAAGAAAAGATCAAGAAATAAAAATGCATAAATCTCCTCTTTTGAGCAAAATGGTGGTTGAGAAAATAAATGAAAAGTTATGAGGAGAGAGAAAGGGAAAGAGAATATATATAGTAGGGTTGGTGGTCCTCATGAAAACCTTAATTCTAAGCATGCTCTAACCATTTAACTAATGACATAATTAAAGGCCGCATGCTACAACTAATAAATAATTATTTAAATTGTGCACATGAACAAATATCGGATACCATATACAAGAATCAAGAAGGCAAATACGTATATCGGGAACGGGTGACAGTGTGTGTATGTGTGTGCGCGTGTGTGTGTGTGGTGGCCACGGCTCCCGGGCCAAGGCCGGCTGGGTGGCTTTGTACACAGACTTTGGTTACTACTTTCTTAACCCTGTATAATAATTTGTTGAACATATAATAGTTATGGATGATTACTACTTTCTTATTCATAATCTTATGTGTCTCCTTGGGCCATATCTAAATGTATCTAATATATATATATATATATATATATATATATATATATATATATATATATATATATATATATATATATATATATATATATATATATATATATATATAACCAAAGTCCGTAGACAAAGCCACCGAGCCGGCCTTGGCCCGGGAGCCGTGGCCACCACATACAGACACACACACACACACATACACACACGGTCACCCGTTCCCGATATACGTATTTGCCTTTTTGATTCTTGTATATGGTATCCGATATTTGTTCATGTGCACAATTTAAATAATTATTTATTAGTTATAGCATGTGCCCTTTAATCATGTCATTAGTTAAATGGTTAGAGCATGCTTAGGATTAGGGTTTTCATGAGGACCACCAACCCTACTATATATATTCCCTTCCCCTCTGTCTTCTCATAACTTTTTATTTATTTTTCTCAACCACCATTTTAGGCAAGTACAACTTGCTCAAAAGAGGAGATTTATGTTTTTTTTTGATCTTTTCTTTGATGTTATTAGTCTAAAATGTTCATCTCTCAATTCTCTACAAGTTTAGTACTTGGTGTTTTTTTTATTTTAATGGTTATTTTTGTGTAGATCTAAGTTTCTAAAACTAGAATTTATGAATTTTTGTGGTTTTGATCTATCAAACTTGGTTGTTTTCCAAATCTAGTGGTTCCATGTTGTAGAGAATTTGATTTTGTTTAGTTTTGACCTTTATTTGCCCGATTTTGAGTCCTATGGCCCAAGTTACGGACATTGGAAGTTTTGAGAACTCCATGGCCAAAACCTTACAGCCTGGGACGATGACCCTTGTGCCCGCGCGTTGTGCATTCGTGCCCCGTACGCCGTGCATCCACGTGCTGCGTATTTCGTACGCCACGCGCCTGCACGATTCGTCTGCCGCGTGCCCACGGGCCGTGCATCTGTGCGCTGCATGTTTCGTGCATCGTGCCTGTGAGATTCGTTTGTCGCGTGCCCATGCGCCATGCATCTGTGCCTCGTACGTCGTGGTCAATTTTGTCCGTACGAGCAGCGTGACGCGCACACTGTGTGCTCGCCTCCTACGCGCCGTGCACCCGTTCTTCGTGTGCTGTAGGCCAATTTTGTGTATGCGCACCCGTGCTCGTTCTCCGTACGATGTGCGCCCATTCTCCATACATCGTGGTCCCGTGACACACGCGCCGTGCACCATATTATCCCGACACATGGTTTTCTATGGGCCCGTGCATCTTTCTTGCTTAGCCTGACCCGCTGTGCCTATGGCTTATGAGACCACGTGACCCATGCGTCCATGTGCCCTAACGACCCAGGTGCTTGCAACTGTCATCTGACTATATGACGATCTTCATTCTCGACCTAACTATCTATGTATTTGCTGGTTTATCTTATGTGTGTGCTGAGGTACAATCTTTGTGGGCACTGATATGCTATTTTACGTACTAAGAGTTCGTATGCATTATATGTCAGTATATTCCAAGCTTCCAGCACATACATGATAAATGGTTAGTGGCAATGGCGTGGTGTGTTGCGTAGCAATGGTGTACTAAGAGTTTCTATGCATGATAAATGTGTTGCATGATAAATGGTTAGTGGCAACCCCCTCTGGTGGGCTAACAAGTAGAGAGTTCTGCCTGGGCCTGCTGCCCCCAAAAAATTAGTGTTCATAAAAACCAGCGGCAAACAAAAGCCAGCAGCAGAAGTCAGGTCACAGGTTCTCCCCTCCATAATCCCTATTATCGAGTTTTCGAGGGTTTGTTCGCTAAAACTTGTGACCGAAGCCCCATGACAGCTTCAGGACAAGAGCTCCATGGTGCCATTACAGCTTCCTTTCGCTTCTTCGTTGAGGTTCGTAACTAATTTCTAAGTGAAGTTTGTGTTTTTTTTATTCGTGTCCATTGCCAATTTAAGTAAGTTGTGTAATAAAAATTAGAACTTTGTGCTTGGTTTCAAGTAAAGCTTGTGTTTTTTTGAGATGTCATTACTAATTTTGATAAAGTTGTGCAGTAAAAAATTGAGACTTTATCGTTGATTTCAAGTAAAGTTTGTGTTTGTATGAGTACCCATTCCTAATTTGATCAAGTTGTGCAGTAAAAATCAAAACTTTTTGGTTGATTTGATTTCAAGTAAAGCACATGATTTAGCTATTGCTATTTGCTAGCTTCAGTTCCTATATAGGCTATATATGTTTGTGGAAATTTCTCTTCCAATAGGAAAGTCATCAACCTAGGATTTTTCTAATCATAGTAAGTTCATACTCACTCATTTATGTACAAGGAGATTGGGAGCGCTAATGCGGTAACAAAAGCCTTCAAAATTTGACCAAGAATAATTTACAACTGAAAACTGTTTACTGTCTTATGTAATCTCAATTTTACCCAAAAAATTATATATATACTTTTATTGTAATTATTTTTTTAATAAAGGTCAAGGGACAATAAAAATGAGCTCAGGCTAGGGCAACCCAACCTCCCGGGCCGGCCCTATGTATATATATATAATATGCCTACATATGGGCCCAAAAAATATTTATGTACTTTATATATACACCCTTTAGTTTAAATATAAAAAAATTCTTATAAAAATAATTATATATATTAGATATTTATATACCAATATTTATGTAGTGACACAATTTTAAATGGTTTTCATGCATATGACATGGATATGGCTATCTCACACTACAAGAATGAAGGCTTTTCTTGACGGTGATTCCCCGTCAAGAAATGGGTATCTTGGCGGTTGCGGATCCGTCAAGTAGGCTGGAGTCAAGAAAAGTCCTCCTCATTTTTTGACGGTCGATGGCAGGACTTTTCTTGACGGTTTTTGGCCGTCATATGAAGTAATTTTCTTGACTATTTTTAGCCGTCAAGATAGCAGTTTTTAGAAACCGTCAACGTAGACAAAACCTTTTCTTGACTCCGGCCTAGATGACGGCTATTAGCCGTCAAGAAAAACATTTATTCACAGGCTATTATGCAGCATGATTTGAATTAAAATTGACATTTGAAAAACCGTCAAGAGAAGCTTGCCAAAATGCAGTCAAGAGAAGCTTGCCAAAATTCCGTCAAGAATTATATAATATTAATCATACACACATAATATCAATCCAGAAGTTACGCATACATCAAATTACTATAAAACCCAATTTTTATATTAACAAACTGTATTTTTCATACACCAAAAAGAATTTCAATACACATCCCACCACAAACATCCATCACTTGTCCAACCACAACATAATCCAACCAGTACACATATCCCACATCTGTAGTTTCCATAACACTTAAACATCCAAACCACAAAACATAATCCAACCACATTTGATAATCATACAAATGAAACAAAAAAGTAGCAAACCAGACCGGAGCACATCCCTCCCATATCCACAGCATGCATGCACCTTCATTTTTCAGCAAGTTTCTGAGAGAACATGAACACAAATTATCAATATACAGTTTTTATATAGATATTGAACTCACTATTATAGAATTATCAATACATATTGATTTTATTGCAGCACACACAAATATGGGCTATACACACACAGAGAAGTAATTCCCTAACTCTCATACCTATTATATAGACTATCTACTTTATACATTCCAAAACTAGTACTCAAGGACAACACATACCCAATAAATCACCTACTCTGCTGCCATAAGGCACTGGTCAGGTGATCCTGTTAGCCCTAGTGCCTATGCTGGGCCTCAATTCCCCTACTACAAAATGGCCAAGGCTAAACCATGCCAATCCAAGGCTAGGTAATACAAAGTGTCTACATGCCTGTCCCCAGTGCACAGGCACTGGCCTGCTACTGCTAAAGTTAATCCCTAAACCTCCTAGATTGATCAATACAAGAAATTCTTACTGATACCAAGGGAATGGGAATGAACCCAACCAAAGTCTGATACCAAAGGGTATAAGGACTGTTCAGTTCATATTGCAAACAAAGAAAGATATGTAACAAGCCACCCATGAATTGAACCAAGATAATCATGTAAGGACTGAATTAAAAGCCAAGGTAACCCCTCAAACTTAAGCCTATCCTATCTTTTATATCCTAGACTGAACCCAAACAAAAGGACTGAACTAAGGGAGAGGCTGAACTAAGGATGAATTGAATGCATATAATATGCAGGAGAGAACTTATATATGGTTAGACAAGTTTATTTGGGACTGGTATACATATACAACTAATCAATTATACAATTTAGACAGAACACGTACAACGAGGTTATGGATAGGGCATGTGAGTAGGTATCATATTATCTATCTTATAGCAGATAGCTCATTGATATCCTTATTGTCCCCAACCAGTAACAGTAGTATACGTACAACGAGGTTAAGGACCAGAGGTACGAATGTATGTCTGTACAGGGAATATCATGGTATAATAAAATACTAGGTAAGAACCAAGTAGCTTGTATCTGTTTATGTTATTTGCTAATGTGCTCATTTCAATTAGCTCATTTTATCATCTCACTTTTGTTCTCTATGCAAAAAAGAGAGGCAATGATGATGATATATAATGTATTCCTTTAAGTATAATGGATAGACCATTTTATATTATCCATCTCACGTTCCATCTTTTCGGTGGCATGGTAACACTGTTGCAGGCCAAACTTATATCAGAGATAGGTAAGATAGGGGGGGACTCAAGTGTTGACTAAACTAATACAAGTTTCTATATCAGTTGACACCACCATTGATTAAAGGAGTAGCAATGCATATTTCAGGAAACAAGAGTGTATGTGTATGTGAGGCAGCCCAAATAAATAGCAAAGGTAAAGATTGTTTCAGTCGCACGCAAGAAACTGTATCGACATCGAAGGGGACGTGACAGCCAAGAAAGTTGTAGGTAAACAGCAAATCACTTCAATTTGGGGATTATGATGACCATAGTGTAATAGAGGTTAGTATTCAATTAAACTGAACCCAGAAGCATAGATGATACTTCCAGGTATGAAATTAGGATGGTAGCATATTATAAGGAAGAGGTATCAGTTGGTATGAACTAGTATCCAACTCCTCTGCTCTGGTTTCAAAGAGGAGTTGTAAAGTGAAGGCCAATTTTGGTTTCCTCTCTAAATTGAAAGCCTAATATAGATGTTAATCATATGTCCTATTTACATAAGGCTCTATACTATCATACATTAACCTCACAACAAGTAGCTTTGGTTGAATAACTATTATGTATGAGTGGATCAAGAAAGGACTCATGAAGAGTCTCACCTTGCCGATGAAACAACTGATACCCTATATCTTGTACGAGTTGTATAGGCAAAAGCCACTACCCAGGCCTAGATAACAAGAAAGAAGACACATTTCACAGTTAGGAAACAACTGATACCCTATATCTTGCTCTGGTTTCAAAGACAACCTCAAAGTTCAGTTGTCATGGTCAGTAACATAAGAAAATGAATTAACAACTCTAGTAAGTAAATTGGCAACATTTATATGGCTGTTTCTTCTGTTTGGGAATTTAGTACTCTTTATGATATGGAGAAGCCCCTCAGTTATGTTTGTAAGCATGTACAACTGTCACTCTCCGTTCCCAGAATACGTATTTTTATACATGTACTGCTTGAATGTATTTATTTCTATTTATCATGCATTTGTTCTGTATTTAAATTCCTTAATTTCATGCTAATTATTTTTGCTGTATTTTATTTTCTGCTTTAACTTTGCTTTGGGTTCGGCCTGGGTTGGTTTATTTTCGGATTTGGGTGGTTCATCATGAACCCAACCTACCACCATCTCCATTTAAAGCCCAATCCTTTCTCTCTCTTCATTACTTCTCCTTCTCATTTACTCTTCTTCTTCCTCATAACTCTCTCTACCTACCAAATCCATAGGCAAGTACATCTTGCTTCCACATGAGAACCTATTTTTATGGTTCAAATATCTTCCTCTCATGATTCTAAGAGAGTTTAGAACTTGACATTTTTGCATTTGAAAGTTTTAATTTTATAGATCTAGAATTTACCATTTTCGGATTTTGGGGGGTTTTTGATCTGTGAAACTCCCTTATTTTCAAGTTTGATCATTCCTGGTTGTTGAGGTTCTTTACACTCACGTTTAGACTGAAGGTCTCATAAATTTGGAACTCCTGGTTATCCTTTACGCCCATGTTTTTACGTGTCCGCGTAATATCGAGCTCTACGCCCACGATCATTCGTGTCAGCGTGAATCTGGTTTTAGGCAAGTCTACCCTGGCTTGGCGAATTCTTTTACGCGTAAATTTCCTTTACGCGTATTTCTTTTACGCATAATATTCTTTTACGTGTACAATATTTTACACGTTACTTTTTACGCGTACAATGTTTTACGGTAACGTTACCCTTTACGCATACAATGTTTCACGTGTAACATTACTTTTTACGCATACCAGATTCATGCGAAAACTTGACTCTTTATGCGTACAATGTTTCACGTGTAATGTTACTTTTTACGCGTAATGTTACTTTTTATGCGTAACTCTATTTTTTTACGCACACTATTCTGGCTTGGTGTAAGGCGAGTTTTTACGCGCGCAACTTTATTCCTTTATTGGGCGTATTCTTTTTACGCGTAAGCTTTATTCCTTCACACATAAACTTCCCTCTCGCTTAAATTTCCTTTACGTGTATTTCATTGGGCGTACTCTTCTGGCTTGGCGTAATTCATTGGCTTGGCGTAATTCATTGAACTTGATATAATCATGATATGTTAATATTGTTAATACATGTTGTCGTGTGGAATGTACCCTGTGTCTTGAGTTGGTTTGTTGATACCCAGAATGACTGGAACTTAATCCTGAGAGTTATAGGCTCGACCATACTAAATACTAGTTGACTTTTATGCCTTGTCACGAATTGACATTGATTGTTACCTTGACTGAATGATTGATCATGCGTTCCTAGTTGGAACTAAAGAGACTGGCTAGTCGTCTTACTGAAATTGAATGAGACACGTTTATATTAACTATGAACTATTGTAATCGACTGGCCGATCCCGAACATTGGCATATAGGTACGTGCAGACTTCAAGTTATTTTCTACAAAGCAACATATGTACCTTATGGTCAAGGCATGATTATTTTGTGGCTAGAATTGATTGTTGCATTACGCTATATAAGACCTACAACCTAGCCGCACGGGCATCGTTGTAGAGTTGTGCATATCGTACTTTATTCGAAAGTTCTCATTCTGAATAACCATGATCCACGACATGGGATTTCACTTAACATAGAGACTACTAAGTTAAATAAAATAACGATTGTATGGAGAGAATGGATTCCCGAGTTCTTACATGGCAGCCATCCTTGGGACAATTATTATTCCGACATGCTAGCTGGTTTTCACAGATACTACAAATCTGCCACACGGGCAGGAAGCTGTATCTGCTTATATTATTTATTGTATATTGATGACGGGCGTCCCGCTGGAACTCGTCTAAATTCATGATTGGCACAATTAATCGATTGGGTAGACTAGCCTTGCTTGTACATAGTAAGAACTGAGGAATCCTTATTGTATACTTTCAAGGTAACTTGAAACTTACAGTAGCAAGCCGTAGTAGTTGCATGGCCGTTTAAATTGATTTGTTTGTGTACTGTACCTACTCTGTTAACTATCGAGATGATCAGAATGTCAGGACATGACGGATCAACTTCTGTCCTTGTTTGGTTGGAAAGTTGGTTTGAAGTGTTGTGATGTTATATAAATTCCAGTAGCAAGCATAGACTAATTATTATATTCTTAATTCTTATCATTGGTTTTAATTCTCATGTTGTGCTTCTTTGTGGTACTTTCTATTAGAGGTCTAACCTCTCTGGTTTTGTATGGCCAGATTTAGAGCCAGTTTCCGAGGACTCAGCTTACTTCTACCTCCAAGATGGTCAATACTAGAGGGATGATCACAAGAGGACACGAGTGGGTTCCTTACTTCCCCGCTCGTTTAGCTACTTACTTTATATTTTGCCGTTTGGCACCGACATGTTAGTCGGATTGTCTTGTACTTACTTTTACATAATTGTAACTAAGTTAGACTGCAGCTAATAACAATTGTGTATACTTTGCTATATCATCTGGCTATATTTTTGTAATGCCTGTGGTTCGTATTACGTATTTTTGGAATACGTGTATGTATTTTATCTTGTATTGCATGATTTCTTGCTTAGCTTCCTTCTTGGCTTGGTTTTACCTTGGTTCATTATGAACCAAGGATGAACCCCTACCTACCACCACCTTTAGTATTTATTACCCATTCTCTTTTCTTTCTCCTCATTATTCTTCTTCTTTCCTCCATAACTCCTTCACCTACCAGAGAGAGAGGGGTCTAGGCAAGTACAACTTATTTCATGGAGGAACTCCAATTTTATTGCTTCATTATCTTCCTTACAGCATTTTAACTTACTTCAGTACTTGGCATTTTTACTTTCCATGGCCAGATTCTTGTCGATCTAAGTTTATATTATTTTCGGATTTCCTGGGTTTTGATCTACTTAATCTTGTTATTTCTAAGTTTTGATGGTTCTATGTTGTAGATAATTTTGTTCTGCCCCATTTTGACCTATGGAAGTTCGGATTTGGGCTCCGGATGATGGAGTTATGGAGCTGGAGAACTAGGCTCTCATGGTGTTCTTCTTCTCGGAATTTTGGAGAAGATGAACTGTGCTTAGACTTGACCGCATGAACATTTCATACGGCAAGTATTCCCCCAGCCGCATGGTAGTCTGGCCGCATATGCACCGACCTTTCCGAGCCGCATATGCCTGAACTCCTCTGAACTGTGCATGCATAAATTTTATTGCCGCATGAACCCCAGCCTTCCACAGCCGCATGGGTAATTAGCTCCCAACCGCATAGACCCGCTTTTCTCTTGGCCGCATAGACTGAGTATCATTCTTGGCCGCATAGGGATTCATCCTCCTGAGCCGCATAGACTTGCTTTTCGATAGCCGCATGAATCCGAACTCCGCCAGCCTCATGGAACTACTCTTCGGCCAGCCGCATGTGCGCCCATCACTCTTGGTCGCATATGCCGCCATCCTCCTTTAACCGTATAGACTTGCTTCCCGTCAGCCGCATGAAGCTCACTCTTCCGCTGGCAGCATGAGATCCAACTTCTTGGGACAACATGCGCCCTTGCCTCCCTAGCTGCATGCGCCCTTGCCTATCTAGCCGCATGCCCCTGTCCTTACCAAGTTGTATGCGCTCTCCTTATTGGCCGCATGAGTTCTAGTAATCCTGAGTCGTAGGGCTCCTTCCTGTGGCTTGCCATGCTATTTAATTATTGTTATTATTATTATTATTTCTCTATTATTATTTGATCTTTACTGATAACTTGTGTCTTGTAACCTTAGCATAGCTTGGATCTCCTGATTTAATGCTTGTGCTATGATGCCCTGTACATGTACCCTGAACACGATAGTGACCCGTCGTGGTACACTTCTGACAAGTAAACATGACATGACCTGATAGTGGCCCGTCGTGGTGCACTCTTGACCAGTAAACTTGACATGATAACTTGACATGATACACCTTGATAAGCTGTTGCGACAGCTACCTGGCATGACATGACCTGTATAAGTAACCTGGACAGCGCAGGCAATTGTGCTTGTACAAATAATCCAGTCCTGTCTTGCATCATGTCTAGGAGGGGACTCCTGAGTACCACGGTCAGGAGTACCTATTAAAATGGACTAAGGCTAATAACTAAACTAATACATTAGTCATATAGAGATCTGCCAGCTACAGGCAATCCCGTTACCTGGGCGCGCTTGGGATCTGTAGCCTGCCGTCGAGTAGGACACATTTTCAGTATACTGTCATGTGTTGCACCCTTCAAGCTACCTAAGGGTACATGCGTTTCCTGGACGATATACCCACCTGAATTGAACCCCTAATTTTTGACCTGGGTAACCTGGATGGTCTGCAGGGCTTGTGGCTGTAGAATAATCTTACTGCATCTTGCTAGTAACTAGGCCTGTAATAACCCTAGTTAGTTAAAGTATCAAGCCGTACTTATTGCTTGGCCGTAATTGTTGAATGGGGAATTATCAGTCTAGTCTTGCCTTGATCCTGTACAGATTTATTACATGTTCTGATTTTCTTATATTATCTTGCTGATAAATGGGAGAAACCAAGTTTGGTTCAGACGAAGGGTTACAACCCCGGTCCTTGTTTAGTTTAAGTGTTGTAACCTGGTTATCTGAATGGTCCCATGGTTATCTTACCATAAATCCTCGCGATGATATATTTTCTCCAGTTTTACTATATATTATTACCTTCTGTGCTAATCGCTGGTTTTAGTTCCTAAGTGAAGCTTCCTTTGTGGCACTTGCTCTTTCTGGGATCTGATCCAGCTGGTTTTGTATGGCCAAATTTCGGAGCAGCTCCAGAGGATCTACCAACTTTCCAGCCCGATGGTGGCGACTAGACGTAACTAGGGCAACGAGTGGGTTTACTTTTGATCTCCCACTTTATTGTAAAAATATTCTTTTGAGGCATTTAGCCGACGAGCACCTGTTTAGCTCGATTGTACTTACTTACTGTCTGCCTACGGGCTGTAAACATGATTGACAGATCCTAGGGTTGATCATGTATGACTAAACTCTTGCTAGTCCTAACATTTTGTAACGACTAGCTTCATGATCAACTGAATATGTAATATTCGGGACGCCTTATTATTGTATATTTAATGATCATACATCTTGTGACTTTTACCTACTTGCTTGTGATTGAGACACTAGGCTTGTTCATGACCTTAACAGACTGTTGGCTTGTAGTAAACCCTCATGTATCTAGACACCCGTGACCGTATAGCGAGATGGATACCATTTTATATACGTAGCTGGCTATGTCTGCCCCCGCTCTCCAGTATTCTGGTTATGGGGCGTGACATGGTTTAAGTGGTGGCCCATGCAGGTCTTGTAAATCAAGATATGTGAGGGTTTACCGAATAGATGTCTCAATCAGTATTCGTATCTCTGCTCGTATCTTCTGAATCCCTGGATTCTCGACCTGATCATATGCTTGTATCATTGATCTGTCCTGGTCCTTCCTTATTGTTTCCTATGTCGTCTTCTTCAGCGGCATTGTTCCTGAACCTGTCGGTCAACAAGGCGGAGCACTTCCCGTGGACCAGCCGCAACCAGGAGATCAAGCCCAGTATTTCGGAGTAGCCTCAAGAGTCGTGCCTTCTGACGGAGAGCCACCAGTCCAGCCAGTTCAGCCTGCCGAGCCTGATGATGGCACTTTGGTAGGTCTCGTTAGGACCTTGATAGCTTCCCAAGATCGTCGTGGAGATGCCTTGTACCAGGCAGTGACGGATGCTTTGACCAGGGGCGGTCATCAGGGTAACAGCGCAGCCAACAACTTCAAGCGCTTGAACCCTCCCTTCTTCGACGGTAGTGAAGATTCTATCGCTGCAGATGCTTGGCTTCAGGACACAGAGGTGATTCTAGAAGCAGCCAGGACCCCAGAGAACGAGAAGGTGGCCGTAGTATGCCTGTAGTTGTTGGATTTGGCCTGCAGCTGGTGGGCGGCTCGGGCTGTTGGATTAGCAACACCCATTGCTTGGGCAGTATTCAGAGAGAGATTCTAAACCAAATATTTTGATGCTGTAGCTCGGTACGATCTACAGACGAGATTCACCAATCTGAAGCAGATGGGCAGAACGGTCGACAGATATGCGGCCGAGTTTTCGAGGCTCAGTCGGTTTGCTTCCACCTTGGTGGCAACCGAGTATGATAGAGCCCAGCGATTTTAGCAAGGGCTTCACCTAGAGATTTTGTTAGCAATTGAGCAGTTTGAGCATCAGACTTTTGATGCAGTCTTGAGAGCAGCTAGGAGGCATGAGTATACCTCCCAGAGGATTGTGGATAGGGCCGGAGGTCGGAAGAGATCCCACGGCCAGATGAATCAGTCTTCGGCACCAGCCCCGGCAGCCAGGGCTTTGACTATTGGAGCTCCGAGGCGGGCGGCCTCAGTGACGTCGGTTCAGCATTCAGCCCCGACGTACCCTCAGCAGCAGCAGAAGCAGAAGCAGAAGCAGTCTTCCACAGTGGGATGTTCTCATTGTGGGAAGCCAGACCATGTAGTGGCAGAGTGTCGCAGGGCACATAGATAATGTCTGGCTTATGGAGCAGCAGACAATAGGGTTGGATCCTGCCCGAATAGGGGTGGTTCATCATCGTCCAACCTTTCTAGCTCTTCGGTGAAAGGACCAGCTCCGGTCCAGCAGCAGCAGTATCCATTGCCGAGGCCCATGTCGCCTCAGTCCCAGGTGTTCCAGCAACAACACCTCCAGCAGCATGTTCAAGCCCAAGCCTTGAGTCAGAATCGGCAGCGAGGATTTCAGCAGAGGGAACCAGCACCCCGAGGGCATGGTCAGGCTATGGTGATGACCGCAGAGGAAGGATTGGCACTAGGAGAGGTAGTGGCAGGTACTATTCTCGTCAACTCCTTTCCAGCTTCAGCTTTATTTGATTCTGGTGTATCGCATTCTTTTATGTCTGCACGATTCGCGACACGGATAGGATTGGAGCCCGAGTCATTATCAGTAAGGCTCAATATACTTACTGGTAATGGACTTGTGGGAGTCGATAGAGTATTTTCCTCGTGTCGGGTCGTAGTTAGCGGTAGAGAATTTTTCGCTCGATTGATAGAATTTCCGATGACCGATTATGATGTGGTCCTAGGGATGGATTGGTTAAGGAACCAGTATGCTAGAATAGACTGCCATGTTGGCAGGGTTATTTTTAGCATTCCAGGTGAGCCAGAGTTTTCCTTTTCTAGAGGCGCAGTTGAGCCTTCTCCTCCAGTATTGCGGATGGCAGTAGCGACAGTGCAGTTGCCTCGGATAGTCGAAGAATTTTTAGATGTTTTCCCATAAGAGCTTCCAGGTATGCCGCCAGAGCGGAAGATCGAGTTCACTATAGACTTGATTCCCAGGATAGCCCCAGTATCAGCGAGAGTCTACAGGATGGCGCCTTCAGAGTTGGAGATATTGTACAAGATGATTGAAGAACTTAGGACCAAGGGATTCATTCGTGCTAGTGGATCGCCTTGGGGAGCCCTGATGCTTCTTGTGAAAAAGAAGGATGGTACGTCCAGATTATGTGTTGATTATCGTACCTTGAACTCAGTAACAATCAAGAACAGATACCCTTTTCCGAGGATAGATGACTTGTTTGATCAGCTCAAAGGGGCAGCAGTATTCTCGAAGATCGAATTACGCTCAGGATATCATCAGATCAGAGTCAGAGAGCAGGACATCCCGAAGACAGCTTTCAGGTCTAGGTATGGGCATTGGGAGTTCCTAGTGATGCCCTTTGGAGCGACCAATGCGTCGGCTGTATTCATGGATATCATGAATCGTATTTTCATGCCTTATTTGGATCAGTTCATGATCGTGTTTCTGGATGACATCCTGGTCTGTAGCAGGAGCGAGGTGGAGCATGAGCAGCATCTCCGTGTGGTTCTTCAGATTCTCAGAGAGCACCAGTTGTATGCCAAGTTTAGTAAATGCGAGTTCTGGCTCGATCGCATTTCGTACTTGGGTCACATCATCACCAGAGGAGGAGTAGAAGTGGATCCCCAGAAGATCATGGCTATTGAGTCATGGCCGGTGCCCAGCACAGTTGCAGAGGTTCGCAGTTTTCTCGGGTTGGCCGGCTACTATCGGTGATTTATTTCAGACTTTGCCCGGATCTCGGCGCCATTGACCCAGTTGACCCGCAAGGAGGTGCAGTTTGCTTGGAAAGCAGAATGTCAGGATTCTTTTGAGAAGTTGAAGTGAGGCTTGATGACGGCTCCCATTCTCATGCTTCCAGATAGAACCGAAGGATTCTCAGTATATTGTGATGCTTTAGGCAGAGGCCTAGGATGTGTTCTGATGCAGCATGGAAAGGTAATAGCTTATGCGTCACGGCAACTTCGTGATCACGAGAGAAATTACCCAACCCATGACTTGGAGCTGACAGCAGTAGTGTTTGCACTTAAGTTGTGGAGGCACTACTTGTACGGAGATAGGGTGGATATTTTTACCGACCATAAGAGCCTGAAGTATGTTTTCACCCAGAAGGATCTTAACATGCGTCAGAGGAGGTGACTGAAGCTTCTTGTGGATTATGATGTCAACTTGCAGTATCATCCCGGGAAGGCCAACGTTGTTGCAGATGCATTGAGCAGGAGAGCCGGAGTTTATTTCATAACAACACAACCAGAGCTGTTAGCAGATCTTCAGAAGATGGGTATTGAAGTTATTCTTTCTTCCAGTATGGCATTGATGGTGAGTATGCAAGTTCAGTCCACCATAGTAGAGAGAATCCGGATGGCGCAGTCAGCAGATTCCAAGCTTCAGCGACTCAGAGCAGAGTGTGAGGCAAGATGAAGACCAGAGTTGTGTATTTATGAAGATGGTACACTTAGGCATGGTAAGCGTCTTTGTGTACCCAGTGGAGATATCAGACAGGAGATCATGGCAGAGGCTCACAGTTCACAGTATTTCATTCATCCGGGCAGTACGAAGATGTACCGTGATATCCATCAGCATTTTTGGTGGAATGGCATGAAGAGGGAGATAGCCCGGTTTGTCTCTTGTTGTTTAGTCTACCAACAAGTTAAGGCTGAACATCAGAGGCCCGCTGGACTTCTTCAGCCCTTGCCGATTCCAGAATGGAAGTGGGAGCATGTGACCATGGATTTTGTAACTGGATTACCTAGATCCCCAGCTGGTAGAGATGCTATTTGGGTTATAGTTGACAGGCTCACGAAGGTAGCTCACTTCCTTCCGTTCAGAGTTGGTCAATCGATAGCTCAGTTAGCAGAGATGTACCTCAGACAGATTGCCAGGTTGCACAGAGTGCCAGTCAGTATCACCTCGGACCGAGATTCGAGATTCACGTCGTACTTTTGGCATAGCCTGCAGGAGAGTTTGGGAACTCATCTCCAGTTCAGTTTAGCGTATCATCCGCAGACAGATGGTCAGTCGGAGCGTACAATCCAGACTCTTGAAGATATGTTACGGTCCTGTACACTTGACTTCGGTAGTTTGCGGGAAGATCACCTGCACATGGTGGAGTTCTCATACAACAACAGCTTCCAGGCTAGTATCCAGATGGCACCGTTCGAGGCACTATATGGTAGGAAGTGCAGATCCCCACTAGCATGGGATGATGTCGGAGAGAGACAGATGCTCGGCCCAAAAATGATTGCCCAGACAGTTGAAGTGGTCAGAAGAGTCCGGGATCATCTTCGAGTTGCCCAAGACCGCCAGCGCCATTGGGCCGATTCTCATCGGCGCCCCCTCGAGTTTTCCATCGGCGACCATGTATTCTTGAGGATTTTGCCTAACCGTGGCGTCATTCATTTCGGCGCACGAGAAAAGCTTAGTGCTAGGTATATAGGGTCGTTCGATATTCTGGAGCGAGTAGAAGATGTGTCCTATCGTCTCGCTCTTCCGCCGTCGCTAAGCGAGGTGCATGACGTGTTCCATGTATCCCAATTACGACGATATATTCCGGACCCGAGCCACATCCTGGATCATTCGGAATTGGTTGTTGGTACCAACCTTTCGTATGAGGAGAGGCCCGGGTCTATATTGGACTGGAGAGAGAAGATACTCAAGAACAAGACTATCAAGTTAGTCCGAGTTGCTTGGGGTCATCACTCCTTGGGTAAGTCAACGTGGGAGCGTGAGGATGATATTCGATCGCAATATCCCGACTTGTTTGACTCGTGAGGTATAATGTCTTCCTTATGCCTCATGTCCTCGATTCATTGCTTGAATGAGTGATTGCTTGCCTAGTTATAGCTTGCTTGTGATTAATATAGCTTGTCCTCGTCTCTCTAGTCTCTTAATTAAATTCCGAGGACGGAAATCTTTTAAGATGGGTAGAGTTGTAATGCTTGTGGTTCGTATTACGTATTTTTGGAATACGTGTACGTATTTTATCTTGTATTGCATGATTTCTTGCTTAGCTTCCTTCTTGGCTTGGTTTTGCCTTGGTTTATTATGAACCAAGGATGAACCCCTACCTACCACTACCTTTAGTATTTATTACCCATTCCTTTTTCTCTCTCCTCATTATTCTTCTTCTTTCCTCCATAACTCCTTCACCTACCAGAGAGAGAGGGGTCTAGGCAAGTGCAACTTGCTTCATGGAGGAACTCCAATTTTATTGCTTCATTCTCTTCCTTACAGCATTTAACTTACTTTAGTACTTGGCATTTTTACTTTCCATGGCCAGATTCTTGTAGATCTAAGTTTATATTATTTTCGGATTTCCTGGGTTTTGATCTACTTAATCTTGTTATTTCTAAGTTTTGATGTTTCTATGTTGTAGAGAATTTTGTTCTGCCCCATTTTCACCTATGAAAGTTCGGATTTGGGCTCCGGATGATGGAGTTATGGAGCTGGAGAACTAGGCTCTCATGGTGTTCTTCTTCTCGGAATTTTAGAGAAGATGAACTGTGCTTAGACTTGACCGCATGAACATTTCATACGGCAAGTGTTCCCCCAGCCGCATGGTAGTCTTGCCGCATATGCACCGACCTTTCCGAGCCGCATATGCCTGAACTCCTCCGAACTGCGCACGCATAAATTCTCTGGCCGCATGAACCCCAGTCGTCCTCAGCCGCATGGGTAATTAGCTCCCAACCGCATAGACCCGCTTTTCTCTTAGCCGCATAGACTGAGTATTATTCCTGGCCGCATAAGGCTTCATCCTCCTGAGCTGCATAGACTTGCTTCCCGATAGCCGCATGAATTCGAACTCCGCCAGCCGCATGGAACTACTCTTCGGCCAGCCGCATGTGCGCCCATCACTCTTGGCCGCATATGCCGCCGTCCTCCTTTAACCGCATAGACTTGCTTCCCGTCAGCCGTATGAAGCTCACTCTTCCGCTGGCCGCATGAGACCCAACTTCTTGGGACAGCATGTGTAACACCTAGTTCTCTAAAATGAAGGTAATTTTAAAATTTTGTAATTTTAATCATTTATTGATTTGACATTTAAATCATGATATGATTTTTGGTAATTTTTAAATTATTTTAAAACTATTTAAAATTATGACTTGTGATTTTGATGTTTTGCTAGTGAAACCCTACAGACTGTTTGACCTAGAGCCTAACCATGTGATTAGGATATTTTAATGTCATTTCTGGCCTAAGGATATTTTGCATTTGACCTCTTTGAATTATTTTGATATTTATTGCGTTGGTGATTGTTGATTTTGACCTTTGATAGGTGTGATTTTGTGATGGTTTTGTGTCCGTATCAGACACGTATCAGTTTTTATTTACAAATGTTTGATGTGCCTCAAAGAGATTTTTTTATTGCTGTTTTTTTGAAAAGTATTTGAATGAGATTGTTTTCTGCATGTGTTTCCTGTGATTGCTTTGTTTTAATTTCGAGGACGAAATTATTTTTAAGGTGGATAGATTTGTCACCCCCAGTTTTCAAAAATAGGGGTATTTTTGTCATTTTACATTTTTGAATATTTTTAAAATTTATTTTATTATTTATGATATTATTTTGGGGTTGAAATTTATTTTTTTATTTATGATATTATTTTGGGGTTATTTGAGTCGGGTTCGAATTTCAACTCAATCCGACTTGAAACGGAGATCCGGGGGTAGTTTGACTCTAGTGGGACCCACACACTAGTTAGGCATGGCCCACATGATATTAATTTTAGTCCACATGATAGAAATATTTTAGTTAGAGATTAGACTAATTATTATGGATAAGGTTAGTGTAATTAGAGACTTTAGAATGACTAATTTAGCCCCAACCAATTAGCCCTTTCCTAATACTCTTAGAATAGGTTAGTGGGGGCATTTTAGACCTTACCATAATAGGACAAATAGCCCCATATGGCCAGCCACTTTGGGAGAGGATAGGCTCAAGTTCATTTCATTATTCTCATCCACACTTTCTCTCTTGTTCTTCCCCAAATTCCTAGAGAGCAATCCCTAGCAATTTCTCCACCAAATCCTTCCATTTCACCACCAAATCTTCTTCTTTCCTTCTCCATTCTAGCCAAGGAGGAAGCTACCCAAGTTTGGGAGGATTCAGAGCTCGTTCGTGTCCTTTTGGAATCTCTACGTGTCGGTGTCGCTCCGGGAAGGCTTTTCTTCGATTCGATTTACCGGGAGGTATAAATCCCTTCTCCTTTTCATTTTCTCATACATATAGGTCTATTTTGAACCCATAGGAATGACCCCCATGGTTGTATCTCCATTTGTGTCAATTTTGTGTCCATTTGGAGGTCATAGGAGTGTCCTTTGTGTTGTGGTTGTGTCCATGTGGGAAAACCCCAAATTTGGACACATTATGTGTTGTTGTTATGTATGAATAAATTATTACATGTTTAATCTCATATTTATGTATTGGAGATGTGTTCTATAGTGTCTCATATATATATATTAGTGTAGAGAGTGAGTTCTTGATATATTATGTTATATACTTGTGTTCTTTTGTCTCAAACTACCCAAATCCGTCATGATTTTTATCCACGTTTTTTATTTCAGCCATAACTTAGAAATGTCATAACTTCTAGCTCAAAGCTCGGTTTAATCTTCCCTTTTTTTTAAAAAGAAGCGTATTGAAGTTAACTTTCCAAAAACATATATTAATAGGGCTAATTTTTTTTGTAACTTTCTGGAGAATTATTTGAGTGTCAGCTGTACGAAAGACAAACGCGTTCTCGATGTTTTCGCGATTCCGGGAGTTTCCGGAAACGAAAACGCGATCCGTTTGAAGTTTCGGAAAGCTAACACATAGATCTATAACATACTTTAATCCTAGATTTTAATTCATGCTGAGATGGTACAATATTGATTATTAGTAGGAGTTACTATTCGGCATATGCATTTTGTGCACCCTTGTGTGTAATATAATGTTCTATTTGATTTTAACCCCTGTTAATGTATATACATTATATAATTAAATAGAGAATGCAAGCATGAGTAAATGGTTAAATAAATGATGTATGAGGTGTAAGTATCCTATCTAATATAAGCATGTATAAGTATGGCTTGTAATGAATATGTAGGTTCCATAGTATGTAATGTATGGTGCATATAGTGGTACAAAAGAATAAATGAATGATGAATGAATGCAAGCATGAATGTAATGTAATAATAGATGTAATGTATGCAATATACAAGTTAGTAAGATGTAATGTTCTATGTTAACACAAATCCTATATTACCTCATGTACCCCCTTACACTATGTTGACACTATCACACTTGACACATTGTTCACTTACACTTTGACACTCTTTGATATGTATACACTATGTATGCCCATTTAACCCTCACTTGCCCCTTTGCCATGTTCACATACATACACATAGCCTCTTAAATAAGTATTTATGAATATAGTTAACTTAGCTATGTATGTATATTATATATATGTTAGCATATTGTGTTGTAATATATAAGTTTATATAACCATTTGAAATGCCATGATTATAGACCTAATGTTGAATACCAATATATGCATGTGTATATATGTGTAGACATATATAGCTTAAAGTAATAGATTACCTAGTGTATATCCAATGTGAATTCTTGCCTATTTGAGTATTGAATAATTGCATGCTATATAGAGTTGGGTGTATGTTGGCTTGTATAGCCTTGTATTGATGTGTGCTTGCTAGGATAGTCTTGGTTAGGCCTAGTAAGACTTGCTGGGTTAGGACATGACCTAGTTTGACTAGTACAGTTGACCAGAGTTGACCAAGGGTTGACTTTGGCCTAGTTTGACCTAGATTCATGTAGAATGCATTGTAGTACTTTATATTACCCTTCTGGACATGTTGTGACTTGTGCTGTTCTAATTAGGAGCCAGACACCTCTCCTCGGACAGTATCTTTACCTTGGATATTCGGATAGCAGGCGAGTACATTCTCTGATCATTTCATAACTTGTTTAGAATTATATTCCTGCTCTAGTTTACCTTATTTGATGCTGTCACAATATTATCACGGATTGGTACTATATGGATCCCTACATTGAGATGTTATCCCCCTCGGGAGCATCGGATACATTATGTCATGTGTTTCGTGTACATCATGTATTCCTCGCTCTCATGTTATTCGTGTTTCTCATGTGCTTCATGCTCGTTCATGCATGCTCGTGTACTCTTATGTGCTCTCATGAATCGGTCATGTTTCCCATGTATCTCATGTATAACCTATATTGCATGTGCACTCATTTATGAGCCTTCATGTGAATTTCATGTGCACCCATTTTTGGGCCCCCATGTGAACCTCATGTGCACTCATATATGAGCTCTCATGTATACTTCATGTGCACCCATTTATGGGCTTCATATGAAAACCATGTATGTAACATAACTTGTTTGGATCCTTGTGTATTGATTTGGGTATGGGGGAGTATAAATAGCCATGTGAACAATTCCAAAGTAGTATAGCCATGTACGCCTCTTTAGTATTGTCATGTGCAAATCCAGCCGTTCATATGTCGACTTTGTACTCTAAATCACTAGTCACTGGTAGCTCTCTACTTATAGTAGATATTGTAGGAACGAAAGAGTAAAGCGTAATACTCTAGAGGGGGGTGAATAGAGTTGGCAGCAGAATAATGCTAATTAAAAATGTTAGCAGCACAATCACAGAATATTAATCACAACTAAAATAATGTAAAGGCAAAGTTAAGAGAGCAAACGCAAAGACAGCGATGTATACTGGTATCCCTCTGTTGAGGACTAATCCAGTCGGTAGAACTCTTGCTACCAGTTGAATCCACTATTGGAAAAACCGTAAGTTTTCTTACGAATTTCTTGCAACTTCTACAACGCGAGCTTTGATACGAATAACTCGTCCAACTTCAAATGTGAAGAGGTATTCTTCAATCAAGCCTTCTGATTACAATCTCTCAGAAACTTCTAGACCGTACCGCACTGGCAAATTGACTAGAGGATTGTAACTGGCTTGGGATCTGAAATTAAAAGCTCTAGAAAACTCTTTGGAAGACTGAAAGCTTTAGATAGAGAGAAGATTGAAAGTGAATGAGTGAATTGAAATGATCGAAATCCTTCTCTATTTATAGGAGTTCCAAAGACAGACTTCTGTCAGAATTCGGGCAGAATTCGGGCAGAACTTTTTAAGCAAATCTCGGTCAAATCCACAACTGCAGGAGGACCAAGTTCCAAAGATTCAAAATCACAACGGCCACCAACCGTACTCTGGCCGAACTCTGGCCGAACTCGGTCCGAGTTCTGTCAGGGTTAAGTCAGGGTTTAGTTAGGGTTTTGAAAAAGCTTTTGGTGATTTTTGAAAACCTTTTTGAAAACCTTTTTATAAACCTTTTTGAGAGGTCATTTTAAAAACATTTTGAACTCATTTAGGGATAGCCTATTTGCCAGTACGACTCGGTGTACAACATATTCCTAGACTCAAATAAAATGAAAAATACATTGCATAAGAAATTACAGACTCGAGTAGGCAAACAGATCTTCGGTCTTGAATGGAGTGGATAGCCAATCTTGATCATGTCCAAGAATCCGAGATGTCCCGACTAGCTTTGTATATCCAGACAGAGTTTGATCAATTATTAAAATCAGGTTGACTATATGACCAATGGGCCAACAATCTCCTCCATTTTGATAATTGACAAACTATGAATGATATAACATTAAGCTAAGCTTGTTCAAAATATCAAAAAGTAGAAATTGTTCATATCCTGTATTAACTAAAAAAATGTTAGATCTTTAATTTTCTCCCCCTTTGTCACTTAGCAAAATAATTACAAAAATAGAAAGCTCCCCCGCATTTAATGCAGAAGGCTCCCCCGCAATTTAATGCATAAGGAACAAATAGTGAGAAAACATATAAAAGAGATAAGGCATAAAAATTAGAGAGATATCATTGCAGGCATGTATTATCTCTAAAGAATATTATCACATGCATGCTATTATTTCAAAAACATAAAAGAAATCTCAGGCATGCTATTTCACATGCAGTTTGTAATGAAGAAGCAGTATAAAGAGATAGTGCTAAAACAAAGTGCTGAAATAAACTGAAATATCATAAACGAAACACCATAAGCATGTCCATGAAGATAAAAGTACAGAAAGCATACTACAAAGTGCTGATAAATATCAAAAGTACTGATAAAAAGAAATACTGATAAAAAGCTTGGAATGTTGGAGCATTTCCAAGTATACAATAGAATGTCACTAAAAAATCAAATCACATCTCCTCATCACTATCCTCGTCATCACCAATGTCAGCTCGACCAGTATATCCTGAAGGACCAGCACCAGAAGTACCAGCGCCAGAAGGATGAGTAGGGGCGCCTGCATAGAACTCACCAACGTAGTCACGAGGTGCACGATACCAATCATAGGCGTTACCTGGCTGGAAGTAGGTATGGACAGCCTCATCCTCACAGCAGTAACCCAAAAAAGCTGGATCTCGAGGGATGGAACTGGCTGGATGACCAGTCTGAGCAAAACGAAGATCAGCCAAGGAGTTTGCCATCGCCTGATAACGGGTGTCGTCGTGGAACTCACGCTCGCGAGCCATGTCCGTCATCGAGACGTGCAAATCAGATAAGTGCTGATGTATGCCCTCAAATGTCATGGCATACTGATGAGGTGGTGGAGGAGGTGCAGTAGGAGGAACAGTAGGTGGAGCTGTAGCAGTCATGCTACGACAAGATAACTGAAGAAACTTGGGCTCAGGGTCCTGAGTACAAGTCGACAGATCGATGTCAAAGCGCTGAAAGATGCGTGGAAGAATCATCGCGTAAGAGAGATTTCTATCTCTTGCACGACAACGATCCATCATCTGAATCATGGTCTTAGGGGCAGAAAATGGAATCCCCTTAAGAATATGGTAGATGGCGGACAGCTCAAGAGAAGTCATATCATCCTTTGAAGTGGATTTAGGAAGAATAGTGGAATAGATGATGCGATGCAATTCATAGTTAAACAAGTTCAGGTTGTTAGCCTTGAACTTTCCAGAGCGTACTCTATCAGGTGCACAGAGTTCCGCTTTGAAACTTACGAGTGTCGTGCCTTCGGGAAAGTCAAAATCAGTGATATCGACTAGCGGTTCACCTTCGTTCGGGATACCAAGGATCTCCGCTAAGAGGCTATCATCGAAATTGATATCAATACCTCTAACACGTGTGGTCACATCGAAAGTGTCTAATATGAGATTGCAATAGAACAATCTAATGGCATTAGTTGCTATAGAAAAGCATATTTTAACAAATAAGTGTAACCCTAATGCCTCAAACAAATGACGATGATCAGGAAACACAGTCCATTTGACTGGCGCGCCTGTGCATATGGATCGTATAGAAAAATCACCATACCACAGTAGGGCTTGGTCGAGGGTTTGAAAGAAAAACCCATCGAACGCACCGTTGCTCGTTTGGACCGGCAAAAAGAGTGAATCCGTATGTGGATGCGAAGATGACCCTTCCTCACTAGGGGTCGTCTTCTTCCTCTTAGATGGATTGAATTTAGGAGCCATATGTGTAAATTAGAATAAAAATGCACTAATTGAAAGGTGGAGAGAGAGGGACTTATACCTCACGAGATCAAGATATGTTGTAGAGAATGACGATCTCCGCACGATTCCAAATTTTGGAGAGATTCCACCAAGTAGATTGGAAGGAAAAGATTGGTGAAGAACTAGGGTTTGATGGCTCGGGTCGGCTGCTGCTGCTGTTTGAAATGGTTTGGAAGCAATGAAAGAGAAGGACTGCTCGGGTTCTGGATATATACACAGATACCCTCAACCGAACTCGGGCCGAATTCGGTCAGAGCTCTGGCCGAATTCGCCTAGGGTTCTTCAAAGTTAATTTTTGCCATTCTTTTTTCATTGTCTCATTTCAAATATTTAATTCAAAGATTAGTTATTTTGGCCTTCAATTAACATAATTAATATTATTTTATGAATTAAATGTCGTTATACAGCAACTGTCTCAGATTAGCTGTAGGAGTACTGTCCCAGCTGGCGGTGGTTCCCCGGGGAACTCTTAAGTACCGCTTCGCTTCAACCGTAGTTGTGGTGACAGACAGACTCTTTATTGGCTTGTCTCTAACGCAGTTTTTGCATAATGATATATAATCATAAAACAAAATCAATTAATATTATTGACGTCCAAAATTCCTAATTTTCGACGAAAATAATTGAAACGATCTTCCGCTAGAGGTTTAGTGAAGATGTCAGCTAATTAATTTTTAGTATCTATGTACACAAGATTTATATCTCCATTTTGATGATGATCTCTAAGAAAATGATGTCGAATCTCGATATGTTTAGTACGAGAGTGACATACTGGATTCTTAGTCAAATTAATCGTGCTCGTGTTATCACAGAAAATGGGAATATGTGTGTAAAACAAATCATAGTCTTCTAGGGTTTGTTTCATCCACAAAATCTGAGCACAACAACGTCCTGCGGCGATGTACTCAGCCTCTATTGTTGATAGGGCTACAGAATTTTGCTTTTTACTAAACCAAGAGACTAAAGCTTTGCCTAAGAAATGACATGTGCCACTTGTACTTTTTCTATCAACTTTGCATCCAGCAAACTCTGCATCCGAATAACCAATAAGGTCAAAGGACTTAGTTTTGGGATACCACAAGCCAACAGAAGAAGTGCCTTTAAGGTATCGAAAGATACGCTTAACTGCGGACAGATGTGATTCCTTTGGGTTAGCTTGAAAACGTGCACACAGGCAAACACTAAACATTATATCTAGACGACTAGCAGTTAAATAAAGTAAACTACCAATCATACCTCGATACTTACGTGTGTCGACTGGCTTGCCTTGTTCATCTGAATCAAGCTTTGTTGAAGTTGCCATTGGAGTGCCAATAGATTTGACATTGTCCAGATCGAACTTCTTTAGCAAGTCTTTTGTGTACTTGGCTTGATTTATGAATGTCCCATTATCAGTTTGTTTGATTTGTAGTCCGAGAAAGAATTTCAGCTCTCCCATCATGTTCATCTCAAACTCATTCTGTATACACTTAGAAAATTCTTGACACAGAGATTCATCAGTAGATCCAAATATAATATCATCAACATAGATTTGAATTAAAAGCAGCTTGCCATTAAAAGATTTAATAAACAGTGTAGTGTCAACCTTCCCTTTTGAAAAACCGTTGTCAAGTAGAAAAGAGCTTAGACGATCATACCAAGCACGAGGGGCTTGTTTTAAACCGTATAGAGCTTTCTTCAACTTGAAAACATGATATGGGTTTTTGAAATCCGTGAAACCTGGAGGTTGTGCTACAAAAACTTCTTCTTTTATAAAACCATTTAAAAAAGCACTCTTCACATCCATTTGAAAAAGTTTAAAATTATGAAAACATGCAAATGCACATAACATGCGAATGGATTCTAATCTCGCAACTGGGGCATAAGTCTCATCGTAGTTGATACCTTCTTCTTGATTGTATCCTTGAGCTACGAGTCGAGCCTTATTACGAGTCACTAAACCATTCTCATTCAGTTTGTTTCGGAATACCCAACGGGTGCCAATGACCGGATGATCAACAGGCCTGGGAACAAGTTCCCAAACTTGATTCCGTTCAAATTGGTTTAATTCCTCTTGCATAACATCTATCCAAAAACTATCACTACATGCTTCATCAATAGTTTTGGGTTCTAGCTGTGAAATAAAAGCAACACTAGAAACAATATCTCTACAGGATGTACGAGTACTTACTCCCTTGGTAATATCACCAATTACCAAATCCTTTGGATGATTAGCTGTAAATTTCAACCTTTTCGCTTGATTCTGAAGGTAGCTGGTTCCAGGATCTTCTCTAGGAGGTTCAGCTAGTGCAGAGCTTGGTTGAGAATCAGCTGGAGTTGAGCTTGGTACAGATGTATCTTTGTTATTGTCATCAATTGTCATTTGATTCAATTCATCAAAAGTGACATTGATTGACTCTTCGATGATCATGGTACGTTATTTGAAGACTCTGTATCCTGTGCTCTTGGCCGCATAACCTAAAAATAAACCTTCATCGACCTTTTCATCAAATTTGCCCAAATTGTCTTTTGTATTAAGAATAAAATATTTACAACCAAAAATTCTAAAGTAAGAAACTGAGGGAATTCTATCAAACCATAACTCAAATGGAGTCTTCTTCGATTTGGGTCGAATTAGAACTCTATTGAGAACAAAGCAAGCTGTGTTGACAGCTTCAGCCCAGAAATATTTGGGTAGACTAAACTGGTTTAACATCACTCTGGCCATTTCGGTTAGAGTTCTGTTCTTACGTTCCACAACTCCATTTTGTTGTGGAGTCCTAGGGCAGGAGAACTCATGAATAAAACCGTATGTGTCACAAAAATGCTCAAAATCAGCATTTTCGAATTCGCCACCATGATCGCTTCTAATGCGAGTGATCATGTAACCTTTTTCATTCTGAACTTTCTTACAAAAGGCGACTAATTCGGATAATGCATCATTCTTGCGTGTCAAGAAATATACCCACGTGTATCTAGAGAAATCATCTACAATTACGAAAGCATAAAGTTTACCTCCGAGGCTAGCAACTCTGCTAGGACCAAATAAGTCCATATGAAGCAATTATAGAGGTCTAGTAGTACATACTGCATTTACTGACTTGAAAGTGGATCTGGTAGCTTTGTTCCTTTCACATTGACTGCATACCGAATCCTTCTTGAATGTAATGTTCGGTAAACCGCGTACTAGCTTCTTTGTGGATAATCTTGATATTGTATCCATATTAGCGTGACCGAGTCTCATATGCCACAGATGACTCTCATCACTCTTGGCCATTAAGCATCTACCTGAAATGTTAGTTTCTTCTAACAAATAGAAAACATATATATTGTCTTCCCTGATACCTTCAAAGATAGTAATACCAGTTGAGCTATCAACTATAGTACATTTGTCTTTACTAAAGTTGATGCCATAACCATGATCAGCTAGATGACTTATGCTGAGTAGGTTATGTTTCAACTCGGTAACCAGACAGACATCCTTAATTACAGGATAGGGAGACTTACCAACATCACCGATACCAATAATATACCCTTTCAAATTATTACCGAAGGAGACATAGCCTTCCTTCTTTTTCTTCGACATGTTGCAAATAGGGTAGCGTCACCGGTCATATGCCCTGAGCAACCGCTGTCGAGGATCCATTTGCTTCTAGCATGTGAAGGGTGTTCCACCTACAAAACAGTTTGCAGATGAAACCTTTGGTACCCATTTCTTGTAGGGTCCTGAATTGTCAGCTTTAGGTATCCAAGCATAAACATTTAAATCTATAAGCTTTCTCATTCTACATGCATATAATATATGACCAATGAGGCCACAATAATGACATTGTGCATGTCGAGTGTTGAAAGCTGAGTGGTGTGCATGGTTGGTAGGTTTGGGTTTTTTAGTATAGAAGAAAGCATACCTATAATCTTGTTTGGGCTTAACCTTTTGGGGTAAAGGTTTGATAGGGTTAGGTCTGACAGTGTTTGGTTTGGGAATGTTCCGATTTCTCGGTAAGTGACACGTGTTAGGGTAGGAAGCAGCAGGCTCAGGCTGTTTTCCTAACCTAATTTCCAATCTTTTGGAAGTGTCATACAACTTAGTATAATCAGAAGTAAGTGATTCCATTCTGATTTGTGCACATTGAAGACTTTTCTTCTCTATAGAAAGTTCTTCCTTGAGTTGGTCAATAATTTTGTCTTTCTCTTCAGATGACTTGGTAGTCTCCTGTAATAAGAGCTTTATTAAAGAAAGCTCACCAGACTCACTAACATTATTTCTAATCTCAACTAGTAGGTCGGTAAGTCTATCTATTTCATCTTTGTACTCTTTGAGTACCTTCTTAGAGGTCTGATACTTACTACGCAGTTTCCTGTAGTCAGTCATCAGGTCACTGAAGGTATCTCCTAATTGCTCAAAGGTGAATTCATCATAAGTATCAACTACAAGTTTAGTAGGTACCTGATCGGATGCCATAAAGCATACGTTTGCAGCATCTTCTGATTGTTCGTCTTTTGAGTCACTGGCTTCACTTTCATGCCATATGCTGGTGTTGGCATATTTCCGTGATGTTGATCTCTTCAGGTTCCCTTTTTCATACCTGTTGCTCTTCTTGCATGATGATGAGTTTGTGGGACAATCCTTCTTCATGTGTCCCTTCTTCTTGCAACCATAGCAGACATCATCTTCTTGGTACCAGTTGTTGCTGTTGTTTTCTTTGACTCTCTTCTCATGTCTCATGAATCTTTTGAACTTCCTTGCTAGGAGTGCTTGATCTTCAGCGTCAGATCCACTGCTGTCTGAGTCATCTTCAGCAGCTTTTCTGTGCTGAGCCTTGAGGGCGATAGTCTTCTCCTTTGGTGCAGGTTCTTCAAAATCTTGTAGCTCCAGTTCATGAGTGAGTAGCTTACCCATGAGTACTTCGAGGGACATAGTTGTGAGGTCGTTCCCTTCAATGATTGCAGTAGCCTTTGGAATCCAGTTTTTGGTGAGAGCTCGCAGGAGTTTGCAAATCTTTTCATGGTTACTGTAATCTTTGCCTAGGGAGGACAAAGGATTTACAATATCCAAGAACCTCTCGAACATTTGTGTAACTGTTTCGTTGGGCTTCATTTTGAACGCCTCGTACTCTTGAGTAAGTCTGCTGACTTTAGATTCCTTGACTTGTGTCGTGCCTTCATGTGTCACTTCGAGTAGCTTCCATACTTCATTAGCCGTTGTGCAGATAGACACCCTGTTAAATTCAGTTCTGTCTAAAGCACAAAAGAGAGCATTAATGGCACGTGCGTCAAGACTGGCCCTTTTTTTTTTCTTCCTCTGTATATCTGCTATGGGGTTTTTCAACTAAAACTCCATCAACATTTATACGAGGTAGCTTTTGATAGCCATCAAGAACAATGGACCATAAATCAAAATCAAGAGATTTCAAGAAAAAACTCATCCGTGTTTTCCAATATGTATAATTCGTACCATCAAATAGTGGTGGTCTGTTTGTGGCCTGGCCTTCACTTGTAAATTTCACAGTTGCCATGTATTGTGCTGTGATCTATATAACAGTTAATTAAAATGAATAAATAATTGTACTGTTACCTTTGCTTTACCTGTAACACCCGCTCTGATACCAATTGTAGGAACGAAATAGTAAAGCGTAATACTCTAGAGGGGGGATGAATAGAGTTGGCAGCGGAATAATGCTAATTAAAAATGTTAGCAGCACAATCACAGAATATTAATCACAAATAAAATAATGTAAAGGCAAAGTTAAGAGAGCAAATGCAAAGACAGCGATATATACTGGTATCCCTCTGTTGAGGACTAATCCAGTCGGTAGAACTCTTGCTACCAGTTGAATCCACTATTGGAAAAACTGTAAGTTTTCTTACGAAGTCCTTGCAACTTCTATAACGCGAGCTTTGATACGAAGAACTCGTCCAACTTCAAATGTGAAGAGGTATTCTTCAATCAAGCCTTCTGATTACAATCTCTCAGAAACTTCTAAATCGTACCGCACTGGCAAATTGACTAGAGGATTGTAACTGGCTTGGGATCTGAAATTGAAAGCTCTAGAAAACTCTTTGGAAGACTGAAAGCTTTAGATAGAGAGAAGATTGAAAGTGAATGAGTGAATTGAAATGATCGAAATCCTTCTCTATTTATAGGAGTTCCAAAGACAGACTTCTGTCAGAATTCGGGCAGAATTCGGGCAGAACTCTTTGAGCAAATCTCGGTCAAATTCGCAACTGCAGGAGGACCAAGTTCTAAAGATTCAAAATCACAACGGCCACCAACCGAACTCTGGCCGAACTCTGGCCGAACTCGGTCCGAGTTCTATCAGGGTTAAGTCAGGGTTTAGTTAGGGTTTTGAAAAAGCTTTTGGTGATTTTTGAAAACCTTTTTGAAAACCTTTTTGTAAACCTTTTTGAGAGGTCATTTTAAAAACATTTTAAACTCATTTAGGGATAGCCTATTTTCCAGTACGACTCGGTGTACAACATATTCCTAGACTCAAATAAAATAAAAAATACATTGTATAAGAAATTACAGACTCGAGTAGGCAAACAGATCTTCGGTCTTGAATGGAGTGGATAGCCAATCTTGATCATGTCCAAGAATCCGAGATGTCCCGACTAGCTTTATATATCCAGACAGAGTTTGATCAATTATTAAAATCATGTTGACCATATGACCAATGGGCCAACAAATATTTCTATTACAGTTCTCTCTCTGTTTACATCATGTACTTTCTTTCAGTTTCATGTATCGTACTCTCTTGCATGTTTATATTTTCTAACCTGTTATGATCTGCGTGAGATGTAATGTGCTCGCTCCTGTCCTGACTGGACCTGTTGATAAATTTTACAGATAGCCTAGGATTGCCTACTAGCCTAGAGGAGACACAGTAGAGGTTGTTTAGATAGTTATTTCATTTTGTCTGGAGTTGTATTTACTTGTGGATTACTGTATTTGAGTTTTGAGATATATTTCTGGGATTATGTATCTTAGACACTTAGACTTCTATCTCCTGTATCTCTTTTGGATTTTACGTTTATCTATCTTTATCATTCTACCTTAGATCGTGATTGAGTTGTACCTCTGTGTTGGCCTCCTTATAGAGAGTATTCATATTATGCTAGTTATAGTTCATGACCTAGAACAGCGTTCTACCGTCGACACTGCGGCGTAGGCTGGACGTTGTTACATACTCGTACCCTCACGGTGGGTGCGGGTCGTGACACATTTTTAGTGGTGGCCCATGCAGGTCGAGTTTGTGTAGTAGTATTCGAATTAGAGTACCACTACAGCCTGCAGTAGAATTAGGATTTATTTTTTTGAAGGTACTCAATCACAGTTAGGATTTTTTGAGAGATTCCTGGGACGACCCTTGAGAATCTTGTTTAACTCCGATTTGAAAACTCTTTTCTTTTTCCCTGATTTGATTTACCTTTACTTCCTGTTATTGAACTTGATTTTGATGGATTATTGCTGAATTTCGAATCTTGATGTTAGTGGTTGAATTTGAGTCTGTATTTTTATGATTTTTGATGGATTATTGTTGAATTTTGAATCTTAATGATAATGGTTGAATTTGAGTCTGTATTTTTATGATTTTTGGTGGATTATTGTTGAATTTTGAATCTTGATGTTAGTTGTTGAATTTGAGTTTGTATTTATATGTATATGTACATTTTTTTGGAATTAAGGTATAACCTGATAACATACTTGATAAGGACAGTGAGAAAGGTAAAAGTCTACTTTATTATGGAATTTAGAATTTATTGCAGTCATATTTGCTAGCATGACAAGGACGTAGAGCCTGATATAGCTATACTTATCTTAGTTACGAAACCTAGATTTTCTTGCAGCCATACCGTGTAGCGTAGTAAGAATTCTAGATAACATGATTATAGGGTGTATGCCTTATTATGGACTCTATCGTTTATTGCAACTATGCTTATTGGCATGGCAGAATTCTGACAACATAATTTCAAGAAGACGCATATGATTATCAGATTGTACCTTAAATATTTTTGAACATATTTTCTCTACTTTTGTTTCAGTCCTTCAAAAAAAGAAAGAAAGAAAGAGAGAATTGTTATTTGTTTGTGTTTTTTTGTTTCTCATTTATTTAACTTAGGAGTAGCTTTAGTTGTTTTTATAAACTTTGTGTAACTTCTTACTATGAAATTTTTCTTAATACAATGAATCGATAATTTTGCTAGACTTTATCTTGGATTTGAAAATTTAGATCTGGGTTTCAAAATGGGTTTTTCTTTTAAACAGATAAGCAAAAACAGATTTTATCGTTATTTCTTTCTTGCTACTATTCTTGTATTAAATAATAATAATAATAATAAAACTGTCTTGATTACACCAATCATTTACTTTGCAATCTTGGTAGGAATCTAAATGTTGCTCTTGATATAGAATTTGATTTTTATATTGGGACATGAGAATATATATAGTGGACACTTTCCTGACACTTATGCATGCTACACTTGATTTCCACCAATCTGAATACATATTAATATGTCGTTAATGTTTAAATTTTCAAAATCCTAATATTTTCGATTATCTACTTTTCCTAGCTTAACTCATAATTTAAATATAAAATTTCATGATAATAGTTTTATTTATATCACTGCACATGTATGTTATACGTAGGGTTTCAATTCAAAATTTTTTTTTGGTTGAGTTTTGTGTTTAAATTTGTAAAATCTGAGACTGTGTGCATATTAACCCTTAATACGGGATTTTAAATATTAGTTCAAATTGATTGTTTTAAATGTAATATTTAGAGCTGTGTACATTGTTGTTGTAGGGATATAAATTTAGGTTCCATATTCTTACATGTTAGGTTATGATAAACATTGAGTTGGTTTTGATGTGCAAATTCTCCAAAATCCTGAAAACTGAATACATGTTAACATTTTTACATTGATTTCCATGTTTAGTTCAATTTCAGATTTAACATGTAATATTGAACTGTATGCGTAGATAAATGTATTGATAGTATATTAGGGTTTCATTTCTATCATGTTAGGATGTATTAGGAGCATTGAGATTAGTTGTGATGTTTCAAACTCCTAAATTTTAAAATTGCATTATGTTAATATTGCACTGGTTTAAATGTTAGCTTATTTTCAGATTTTGTATGTAAATGCTGAACTAAAACTGGGTTTAACCTTTCAATACTAAGCTATAACCCTGTACAAGGACACACACACACCCTAACTTAGTATACCCTGTCATGTAACCTAACTCTTCCTCTCTATGTCATGATTATATATCTATATAGATATATATAGAGCTTAGGCATACATGTTATAATGTATATACATACATAACTAAATCTCTACCTCTTTATATATACATATATACATGGTTAGCCATGCATGTTATGAGCAAATGAGTTGTGTATTGTAGATTGTTTAACCAATATGCCATGATTAGTGTAACTTGATAGTTATTGTTTGAAACCCAAATCCTCCTATGCACTTTCATGTATATTTCACATACACACACGCCTATTATCTAACCATATGAACATGTCCACATGCACCTATACACACACTAACTACATAATTTGTACATAATGTTAGCTTTTTCCTCTCTAACGCTATATATATAAATATATTGTGATTGGATTTTCATGCAATTGGCTTTCATTCTGTAACTTTTGATTTTGATTTTCTTGAATAGTACCCCTTATTAGATAAATGGTAGTTAACTTTATTTTATTTTGATAAGTACCAGTTTTCATATAGGATGGTAGACTGCCTTACAGTCTTGATGATTGTTATTTCTGTATCTTTTCTATTTTAGCACCCTAGATTGCTTGTGTGTTTTGATATCCTATGACTGTTTTGGTTTAGCATGACTAGTATACCTAGATGAGACTTTCACTACCACCGTATGCCATGACCCTGTATGTCATCCTTTTAAATCGTATGATTGTTTAAGTTCTGAGACTTTGATTGTGGGGGGTTTGACCTAGAAGGAGTATGAACATTTTAATTTCGAGGACAAAATTTTTCTAAGGTGGGTAGACTTGTAACACCCAGTTCTCTAAAATGAGGGTAATTTTGAAATTTTGAAATTTTAATCATTTATTGATTTGACATTTAAATCATGATATGATTTTTGGTAATTTTTAAATTATTTTAAAACTATTTAAAATCATGACTTGTGATTTTGATGTTTTGCTAGTGAAACCCTAGAGACTGTTTGACCTAGAGCCTAACCATGTGATTAGGATATTTTAATATCATTTCTGGCCTAAGGATATTTTGCATTTGACCTCTTTGAATTATTTTAATATTTATTGCGTTGGTGATTGTTGATTTTGACCTTTGATAGGTGTGATTTTGTGATGGTTTTGTGTCCGTATCAGACACGTATCAGTTTTTATTTACAAATGTTTGATGTGCCTCAAAGAGATTTTTTTTATTGCAGTTTTTTTTGAAAAGTATTTGAATGAGATTGTTTTCTGCATGTGTTTCCTGTGATTGCTTTGTTTTAATTTCGAGGACGAAATTTTTTTCAAGGTGGATAGATTTGTCACCCCCAGTTTTCAGAAACAGGAGTATTTTTGTCATTTTACATTTTTGAATATTTTTAAAATTTATTTTATTATTTATGATATTATTTTGGGGTTGAAATTTATTTTATTATTTATGATATTATTTTGGGGTTATTTGAGTCGGGTTCGAATTTCAACTCAATCCGACTTGAAACGGAGATCCGGGGGTAGTTTGACTCTAGTGGGACCCACACACTAGTTAGGCATGGCCCACATGATATTAATTTTAGTCCACATGATAGAAATATTTTAGTTAGAGATTAGACTAATTATTATGGATAAGGTTAGTGTAATTAGAGACTTTAGAATGACTAATTTAGCCCCAACCAATTAGCCCTTTCCTAATACTCTTAGAATAGGTTAGTGGGGGCAATTTGGACCTTACCATAATAGGACAAATAGTCCCATATGGCCAGCCACTTTGGGAGAGTATAGGCTCAAGTTCATTTCATTATTCTCATCCACACTCTCTCTCTTGTTCTTCTCCAAATTCCTAGAGAGCAATCCCTAGCAATTTCTCCACCAAATCCTTCCATTTCACCACCAAATCTTCTTCTTTCCTTCTCCATTCTAGCCAAGGAGGAAGCTACCCAAGTTTGGGAGGATTCGGAGCTCGTTCGTGTCCTTTTGGAATCTCTACGTGTCGGTGTCGCTCCGGGAAGGCTTTTCTTCGATTCGATCTACCGGGAGGTATAAATCCCTTCTCCTTTTCATTTTCTCATGCATATAGGTCTATTTCAAACCTATAGGAATGACTCCCATGGTTGTATCTCCATTTGTGTCCATTTCGTGTCCATTTGGAGGTCATAGGAGTGTCCTTTGTGTTGTGGTTGTGTCCATGTGGGAAAACTCCAAATTTGGACACACTATGTGTTGTTGTTATGTATGAATGAATTATTACATGTTTAATCTCATATTTTTGTATTGGAGATGTGTTCTATAGTGTCTCATATATATATATTAGTGTAGAGAGTGAGTTCTTGATATATTATGTTATATACTTGTGTTCTTTTGTCTCAAACTACCCAAATCCGTCATGATTTTTATCCACGTTTTTTATTTCAGCCGTAACTTAGAAATGTCATAACTTCTAGCTCAAAGCTCGATTTAATCTTCCCTTTTTTTTAAAGAAGCGTATTGAAGTTAGCTTTCCAAAAACATATATTAATAGGCCTAATTCTTTCTGTAACTTTCTGGAGAATTATTTGAGTGTCAGCTGTACGAAAGACAAACGCGTTCTCGATGTTTTCGCAATTCCGGGAGTTTTCGGAAACCAAAACGCGATCCGTTTGAAGTTTTGGAAAGCTAACACATAGATCTATAACATACTTTAATCCTAGATTTTAATTCATGCTGAGATGGTACAGTATTAATTATTAGTAGGAGTTACTATTCGGCATATGTATTTTGTGCACCCTTGTGTGTAATATAATATTCTATTTGATTTTAGCCCATGTTAATGTATATACATTATGTAATTAAATAGAGAATGCAAGCATGAGTAAATGGTTAAATAAATGATGCATGAGGTGTAAGTATCCTATCTAATATAAGCATGTATAAGTATGGCTTGTAATGAATATGTCGGTTCCATAGTATGTAATGTATGGTGCATATAGTGGTGCAAAAGAATAAATGAATGATGAATGAATGCAAGCATGAATGTAATGTAATAATAGATGTAATGTATGCAATATACAAGTTAATGAGATATAATGTTCTATGTTAACACAAATCCTATATTATCTCATGTACCCCCTTACACTATGTTGACACTATCACACTTGACACATTGTTCACTTACACTTTGACACTCTTTGATATGTATACACTATGTATGCCCATTTAACTCTCACTTGCCCCTTTGCCATGTTCACATACACACACATAGCCTCTTAAATAAGTATTTATGTATATAGTTAACTTAGCTATGTATGTATATTATATATATGTTAGCATATTGTGTTATAATATATAAGTTTATATAACCATTTGAAATGCCATGATTATAGACCTAATATTGAATACCAATATATGCATGTGTATATATGTGTAGACATATATAGCTTAAAGTAATAGATTACCTAGTGTATATCCAATGTGAATTCTTGCCTATTGTAGTATTGAATAATTGCATGCTATATAGAGTTGGGTGTATGTTGGCTTGTATAGCCTTATATTGATGTGTGCTTGCTAGGATAGTCTTGGTTAGGCCTAGTAAGACTTGCTGGGTTAGGACATGACCTAGTTTGACTAGTGCAGTTGACCAGAGTTGACCAAGGGTTGACTTTAGCCTAGTTTGACCTAGATTCATGTAGAATGCATTGTAGTGCTTTATATTACCCTTCTGGACATGTTGTGACTTGTGCTGTTCTAATTAGGAGCCAGACACCTCTCCTCGGACAGTATTCTGATCATTTCATAACTTATTTAGAATTATATTCCTGCTCTAGTTTACCTTATTTGATGCTGTCACGATATTATCACGGATTGGTACTATATGGATCCCTACATTGAGATGTTATCCCCCTCGGGAGCATCGGATACATTATGTCATGTGTTTCGTGTACATCATGTATTCCTCGCTCTCATATTATTCATGTTTCTCATGTGCTTCATGCTCGTTCATGCATGCTCGTGTACTCTCATGTGCTCTCATGAATCGGTCATGTTTCCCATGTATCTCATGTATAACCTATATTACATGTGCACTCATTTATGAGCCTTCATGTGAATTTTATGTGCACCCATTTTTGGGCCCCCATGTGAACTTCATGTGCACTCATGTATGAGCTCTCATGTATACTTCATGTGCACCCATTTATGGGCTTCATGTGAAAACCATGTACGTAACATAACTTGTTTGGATCCTTGTGTATTGATTGGGGTATGGGAGAGTATAAATAGCCATGTGAACAATTCCAAAGTAGTATAGCCATGTGCGCCTCTTTAGTATAGTCATGTGCAAATCCAGCCGTTCACATGTCGACTTTGTACTCTAAATCACTAGTCACTGGTAGCTCTCTACTTATAGTAGATATTTCTATTACAGTTCTTTCTCTGTTTACATCATGTACTTTCTTTTAGTTTCATGTATCGTACTCTCTTGCATGTTTATATTTTCTAACCTGTTATGATCTGCGTGAGATGTAATGTGCTCGCTCCTTTTCTGACTGGACCTGTTGATAAATTTTACAGATAGCCTGGGATTGCCTGCTAGCCTAGAGGAGACACAGTAGAGGTTGTTTAGATAGTTATTTCATTTTATCTGGAGTTGTATTTACTTGTGGATTACTGTATTTGAGTTTTGAGATGTATTTCTGGGATTATGTATCTTAGACACTTAGACTTCGATCTCCTGTATCTCTTTTGGATTTCACGTCTATCTATCTTTATCATTCTACTTTAGATTGTGATTGAGTTGTACCTCTGTGTTGGCCTCCTTATGGAGAGTATTCATATTATGCTAGTTATAGTTCATGACCTAGAACAGCGTTCTATCGCCGACACTGCGACGTAGGCTGGGCGTTGTTACGTACTCGTATCCTCACGGTGGGTGCGGGTCGTGACAGCATGCGCCCTTGCCTCCCTAGCCTCATGCGTCATTGCCTATCTAGCCACATGCCCCTGTCCTTACCAAGTTGTATGCGCTCTCCTTATTGGCCGCATGAGTTCTAGTAATCCTGAGCCGTATGGCTCCTTCCTGTGCCTTGTCCTGCTATTTAATTATTATTATTATCATTATTATTTCTCTGTTATTATTTGATCTTTACTGATAACTTGTGTCTTGTAACCTCAATATAGCTTGGATCTCCTGATTTAATGCTTGTACTATGATGTCCTGCACATGTACCCTGGACACGATAGTGACCCGTCGTGGTGCACTCCTGACAATTAAATATGATACGACCTGATAGTGGCCCGTCGTGGTGCACGCTTGACCAGTAAACTTGACATGATAACCTGACATGATACACCTTGATAAGCTGTTACGACAGCTACCTGGCATGACATGACCTGTATAAGTAACCTGGACATCGTAGACGATTGTGCTTGTACAAATAATCCTGTCCTGTCTTGCATAATGTCTAGGAGGGGACTCCTGAGTACCACGGTCAGGAGTACCTATTGAAATGGACTAAGGCTAATAACTAGACTAATACATTAGTCATATAGAGATCTCCCAGCTACAGGCAATCCCGTTACCTGGGCGCGCTTGGGATCTGTAGCCTGCCGTCGAGTAAGGCACATTTCCAGCACACTGTCATGTGTTGCACCCTTCAAGCTACCTAAGGCTACATGCATTTCCTGGACGATGTACCCACCTGAATTTAACCTCTAATTTTTGACCTGGGTAACCTGGATGGTCTACAGGGCTTGTGGCTGTGGAATAATCTCACTACATCTTGCTAGTAACTAGGCCTGTGATAACCCTAGTTAGTTAAAGTATCAAGCCGTACTTATTGCTTGGCCATAATTGTTGAATAGAGAATTATCAGTCTAGTCTTGCCTTGATCCTGTACAGATTTATTACATGTTCTGATTTTCTTATATTATCTTGATGATAAATGGGAGAAACCAAGTTCGGTTCAGACGAAGGGTTACAACCCCGGTCCTTGTTTGGTTTAAGGGTTGTAACCTGGTTATCTGAATGGTCCCATGGTTATCTTACCATATATCCTTGCGATGTTATATTTTCTCCAGTTTTACTATATATTATTACCTTCTGTGCTAATTGCTGGTTTTAGTTCCTAAGTGAAGCTTCCTTTGTGGCACTTGCTCTTTCTGGGGTCTGACCCAGCTGGTTTTGTATGGCCAGATTTTGGAGCAGCTCCAGAGGATCTACCAACTTTTCAGCCCGATGGTGGCGACTAGACGTAACCAGGGCAACGAGTGGGTTTACTTTTGATCTCCCACTTTATTGTAAAAATATTTTTTTGAGGTGTTTAGCCGACGAGCACCTGTTTAGCTCGATTGTACTTACTTACTGTCTGCCTACGGGCTGTAAACATGATTGGCAGATCCTAGGGTTGATCATGTATGACTAAACTCTTGCTAGTCCTAACATTTTGTAACGACTAGCTTCATGATCAGCTTAATATGTAATATTTGGGACGCCTTATTATTGTATATTTAATGATCATACATCTTGTGACTTTTACCTGCTTGCTTGTGATTGAGACACTAGGCTTATTCATGACCTTAACAGACTGTTGGCTTGTAGTAAACCCTCATGTATCTAGACAGCCGTGACCGTATAGCGAGATAGATACCATTTCATATACGTAGCTGGCTATGTCTGCCCCCGCTCTCCAGTATTCTGGTTATGGGGCGTGACAGTTTTGTAAAGCCAGATCTCAATAACATTTTGATTGAGCGTTTGGGACGCCTTACTGCTTTATCTTACATGTTCTCTATTACTGTCTCTTATTTGAATGATTGAGACAATAGATGTCGAGTAACCCTAGTGAGACCTTCATGTAGTATGCACCCCCTCGTCTTTTAGACAACATTGATCGTATTATACGGTATTCATCTACCCATAATACGTATTTGGCTAAGTCACTCCCCCGCTCTCCGGTATTCTGGTTCTGGGGCGTGACAACAACCTTAAAGATAAAAGTAGCAAAATATATATATAAAATTATTAAAATATTGTGGATTGATCTCCTTCAACTTGATTGTTTCCACCAAATCGTAATGCTGTCTGAAAGTGTTGTTTCTGCCCGCCATGGTTGCCTGGTTGAAACATGAGATAGAGAAGAAACTAGCATTAATCTCAATTTTGGTATGGGCATTGAGATTACAGATTATTTAAATATGACCAAGTAAACTATATAGCTTAAGCAACAACACTATATGTAATCAACAAATTGCTGACAAACTATTTTGGACCTATCTATCATGGGTTGGTGAACCCATGTTTTTTTTCTTTTTGTTCACACCTTGGTTAAAATTGTCCATGTCCCTCTGTCTCGACTCAAGTGGAAACCAAAGTCCTTCTCATACAGGTGTCAAATACAAAGGCCAATCTGCAATTACTATGTCAATGCAAAGAAGGAAACAACAACTAGTGATAAATCAACCAAGAAGTTCCATAATTAACAATTGTACTTGCCATTCAAGTTTATCATATATAAATCTTGATTCACTTACATGGTTTACATAAAGTAAGGAATCCAAAGAACAAAACCCCAACACAGCAAAACCCCAATTCTATTCACACGACATTGATTAATGACCATTCCTTCCCTTCAACCAAATCTTATTTATATATTGATCAGCTCCTAACATAGCCAAATGAAAGTAATCAACCAACTACTGCGTTGTCTCAGAATATCCTCCAAAAATTTCACTTGCAAGAAAAACTGAGCCAACAATCAGCTACTTAATTATCAGAGAGATCATTTGCTCTCCGAGTTAGTACCAAAAGAACAAAACCAAAATTATGACGAGTGCAGTTTAGCTCTCGGCTCCTTATTATGGAGTATAGCAGCGCCTATAGAACAACTTATGACTTTCCACTTATCAGGTGTAGAATGAAACTTGCTCTTAGGCCAACATTTACCCAAACACTAGATAGGAAACGTTATAACATGTCATGATGGCTAGTGCTACATGGTGAATCCGTTCATGATGGTCACGCTGCTGCTATGAACAACATTTGAAACTATCAGACAATACAAATAACAAGTACATTTTTGTTGACAAAACTCAAATATCACAGACTATCGGAGAAGAAGATGCGAACCAAATGTTACGAAAACTAACCCAAGACAAAGTATCTGGCTGCAGCTTCTTCTCTCCTACAAGAAATTGAAAATGTCATGTTAGAAAAAGCTCTTTCAAATTCCATAGATGACTCATTTTAGTTCTATTCACCCATATTTTTTCTCCTTTGCCGCAGGAGTACCAGCAGCATCTAATTTGTTATTTGAACAAATTTGTGATGATTCCTACATCTTGAGGTCATGGTTATTTGGAAGCCTTAGTAATTCCAATTTAGAAAGAAAAAAGTCCAAAAAATTACGATGGAAAAAATGAGAAATTACCATTTTGAAACCCCTTAATTTTGTGGATTCATTCGATCTCGACAAAGCCACTCGCCGAAAACTCGAGTGGTTAGGCTCGGCTTGATGGTCAGGCTCATGGGTAGCTCGATGCTGCTCGAAGGCGGTGGATGACTCGTCGAAAAAAGGAAGCAGGGGCGGAGTTAGGCAGAAGGAAAAGAGGAATGGTTGAGGGGAATTAGAATTTGGAAAGAAAAATTATGGTTAGGGTTTGAGGAGGGAAGAAGAATGAGCTGCAGATATAGGGATGGGGATTTTTCAAACCCATGAGTTGTCTTCCTATCTTTCTTTGGCTGCTCTAAAAAACGAGGGGCAAAAACTTTGACCTAGGGATTTGGGGATTAGAGTTTTGGGTCTATAGAAGAAGAAAGGAGGAGCAAGAGGAAGAATATGAGAATGGAGATCTGGAGGAGAAAAAGGAGAAGGGAGATGTAGATTTAAGCTCTCCTTCTCCATCGGCTGGTGGATGAGAGAGATGGAGAAATATAAAGGAGAGGAAAGAATCGAAAATAAATGAAATGGGTTGGAATGATTAACGTCAATATAAATTTACTTTTCAAAAAAAAAAACCAAAATGGTAGCTGAATAAATCGTGCCAAATTTTTTAGGCATATATTAGTTGACGGTTATTACCGAACCGTCACTAAATAAAAGGATGTTTCTTGACGGATCCTCTAAACCGTCAACTATTATGCTGTAAGATTGCTAAATTAACATAAAATAAGACATTTCTTGATGTAAGGCTAAATCCGTCAAGATAACCCATTTTTTGACGGTTTTTCATGACTATCAACTTATAAACCGTCAAGAATCGTCATTTTTCTTGTAGTGTCATCCCTACCATGCCTAATACGCTAGTCATGGCACATGACTACATTAGGCATGCCATAATTTCTAGTCAACCCGCATCTCCAAACTTAGTCATAACTAATGCCATATATAAAAAAATTATTGTTTTAAAAATATAAAACCCCCAAAAATACCATTTAGGTCAATAAATCTGGGGGTTTATACGTATCCTTTGTGCTCAGAACTAAAACCAAGTAAGACACACTTGGCTGATCGAGTTGTCAGCTTCATGCCTTCAGTCTCAGGAAGAAGAACAAAACAAGTGCTCCCAAAAGTGCGAAGCATACTTTAATCAGGAGGACATGAAAAAAGACTTTCGTGAGGTGTTAGACCAGACAAAGCAGTGGAAGGAATGATATTTGTAAGATTAACAGAGGTAAGAATGGCATCTGTCTAGAATGTTTGAGGAACGAAAAAGGTTATCAAAAGAGCACGAGCTGTCTCAAGAATATGAAAATGTTTGGGCTCGGATACCCCATTTTGTTCATGGGTGTAAGGACAAGACTGTTAAAAAAAGGTGCCATAATATTGCAAGATAGATCTCATTGTAGTAGAGAGTTACTCACGAGCACAATCAGAACAAAAAGTCTTAATCTGAGCATTGAATTGAGTGTGAATCATAGTAGTAAACGTCCTATAAATAGTAAGGAGATCATAACGGTGACGCATAAGATAGACCCAAGTATAACGAGTGTAATCATCAATAAAGCTCACGTAGTAGAGAAAACCAGACATAGATGATATAGGTGCAGGTTCCAATTGTCATGCCCCGATCCCGGGAGATAAAAAAACTAGCTATTGGGCGTGATACCGTACAAGTCTAGATTGTACTTGTATAAGGCAAAACCATTTTAGTTTCCGGTATGTTTTAGAAGACAACTATATCGCAGAAAAACAAGAAGATAAATTGAAGTCACAACAAAATATGAAGAAAATGTATCTCCTTATTAATAATTGTAATAGATTACAAGGCTTGCAGTTGAATACATAGTTTACAACAGATTACAAGACTTTTGAATAGCTAACTGAGTTACTTGCCATTTAGACTTACAACTGAACATGCCGACTCGACTTACAATGAACTTGCCAATTTGGCTTACAATCTCACTGGTTCATCTGAGTTACACTGTTCTATACATTATGTTTCGTATAGCAGAAGACATCGTCTTACAAGAAGAGCTTCTGCACACTCATCCGATTCATCGATGCCAAGCACTGATCAAACCATTTCCCTCAAGCATGAGCACCTAAAATGATGCCCATAATGTGGGTTAGTACACTTATCTGTGTACTAGCGAGCGGCGCTGGCCCAACTCACCTAAGAAGACAATACTAAATAATCATGTTATAGAACATTATTAAAAGTGATCTTTCTCGTTGCCTTAGGATCGATTAGCAGTTCATATCCGACAGAAGTAAAGCATGCATATTATTCATAGCCACTATAGTGTAAAGCATATATGTTATCACCCTTTGGTGATTCTTCCCTACAGTCGTGTAGCCATCCCTGTATATTTATAATACTTACTATGCCTGCATAAGACATTGTTAGGAACAATGTCATATTTATCATAGTTGTCACCATTTAGGTGGTTCTTACCAACATCCAACATCCTTTTCTGTAATTGAGTAATAACTTACTCTGCCTGCAAAAGACATCATTATAGCACTTGACCTATCTATATGAAGGTCACTAGCGACATACCATCTTAGACTATATAATGGTAAATGGCTAACTCTAGATGGGTTGCGAGCCCATGGAAGGTTTTTGATTTACCATGCTATTACCTCAGCACCATGAGATTCCGGCGCCCTTTCAGTGCAGGGTAGCAAGCCACCACTGAAAGTCCCAAAATCTCGATGTCAGTACATCAACAGCAATCCTTGTTCCTCCTAGGATGAACCGGGTCCGTGGCCTCGGAGTACCGTTCGAGGAACTACCTTGTGCATAAGTTGTTCATGACCATGCAAGTATATGCAACTTAGCTATGAAGAAAACATATAAAGCATGATTAGGAAAACTAAGTAAATTAGCCATTATTCTTATCCATCTAGCCACCATTGCCTTGAACTGAGCTCACAAATACCAACTACCCAATCCAGGGTATTAGTGTAATCAACATTCTGCATCGGCACTAGATAATAAAATGTTATTACTCGTCTATTCCTACATCTTCGATACCATACATTCTCATGGTCATAATTCAAGCACACTCACTGTCCAGTTCTTGGGTCATATTATTTGTGTTACCATCTATTCGAGCTATGGCTCGATATACTCACCGCCCAAGTATTTAGGACTTTTCTTTCACCTATCATGTATTTTATTGCAAAGCACACAAGCATACAATTCATTGAAATAATTCGTAACAGTTTTCAGGTCATGTGACTAATTATCTTTCTGGGTTCCATGTAAGATAGCATTTAGCAACTCAACAAATAAGATAGCATACTAATCTTTTTTATTAAGCATGAAGCTAAAGGATATTCGAAGGGTTCAACACTACTCACTTTTTTAAAGATGGTTTCCGTCACGATCGCGTAGCCTTCCAAGCGATCCTTCGCATATTCTCAAATCCAACAAGGCTTCATCGAACCAACCAGCCATCATAAGGCACCGTGCAGGTCGGGGTACTACAATATATACCACTCAAAAAAAATTTCGTCCTCGAAACTTAAACAAAACTCATCTTCATAACTTCAACTGAATTTATGAAACTTTCCAATTATCAACTTGCACTATTTAATAATCCTCTGCAATATATCGGTTAATTTCAAATGATGTACCATCTCGCCACAGCATTCCAATTTGATTCAAAATAGTGTACCATTATTGTTATTTCCTCCAACACTCGTGCAACTTCTTAGCACATGATAATTCTTCCATGCGACTTTGTTTGAATTCAGCATAGCACTTAGTTGGAATCATACACATATTTTAGGCATCCTCGAAATACATGCATTTCAATCAAGTTCAGTGATAGAGGAAACGAACGAGCTACAAGTATAAATTCATTTCCGAACATCATCAAATCCTCTGAGCATCTTGTATATTCCAAACTTGTTTATTCAATCTTCCAAACAACTAATAACACAATGAATGTTACCAATTCCAACTCAAATAATTTTTCACGGCCGACCAAAATTTTCCAATGAATCCAGAGTTCCTTTTTCAAGTCTATTATCATTCACACCACCAAAATGATAAAGCCAATAGCCACCTTTCATTTTGATACCACGATTTTCATCGATCAACTCATGTACCCATTTCGTTCGCATACACATTTATTTGCAACTGGTAATTTTTTTTCTGATTATGATCCATCTTCTAATACGTTTCATCATTCGACTATAGTAAAATTTCCCGATGTTCTCAAACATTTCTCGTATTGATCAAGCCAACATATTATCATCTCGCATGTGCGACTCTCATTTCTAGCAGCATTAATTTTGAGGGCCATTTCAAAATTGTATTCACTCTCGTCGATCTCGACTACACGCACTATCCCATTTTGTGTTACACTTTTTCTCAATTTCGATCTGGTTATCCATCGATGAAATTATTCCGACTATCTCAAGGCAACTGCCATCAATTTGCGCAGCTTAATATAATTCAACCAACCAATCAAACCCAACCAGTTTTAACAATTTTTGACATTCAGAGTAAAGGAAACAAGTTCCGAAACCAATATGATCCGCCATTCCGTCCAACGTTATAACATCGTAGTATCAAATTTTCCAATCTCTATTCCATTCTAAAGTTTACTTCCCGACATATCTCACTTATTCTGACTATACCCACACAACATCAATAGGGACATCTTAAGGGTCTCCACAACAGACAACTTAGTTTTCAGTTAAGTCTCTACGGTCAGCTATTCTAAGCTAAACCAGACATTTAGCTAACTCATCTTAGATGGATAGCTAACAGGGACATGCTTATCTCTTATCTTAGAGGCAACCAATTCTTATCATATGGACTCTATTTTATCTCAGGAACAATTTATGATCCGATCAATCTAAGGAACATGAGATGCTACCCCAATCTCATGAACTTATTCCCAAATCGAACAACTGAAATATCATAGACAACCAATCCAAGACTTAGACAACCAACTGACACTCTAGGGTCAAGTCTATCTACCCGTACTCATCCTCGGGCTATACCAACGAAGTTATTCTAGACTTACCCACAACCGACAAAATCTATCCACAATTCTTATGGGTCAATCTTGAAGCCATCATATAAATTTATAACTCGAACATCCGAATCTCAGTTTTTACTTGCATAGACGCAACATCACCAACTCGATCCAACTTGTATTCTCATATCGTACTCAAATTGTGTCTATTCAATCGGTCTAACTATTTCGAGTCATAATCCAACATTGCTAACTCAATAGTCTATTATTTACGATCCTTTTACTTCAGTCTCTTCGTGACATATTCTATTTCTATATTTTTGTTCATATGTACGGTATATACTCTTTAACCAATAAATAAGGCAACTATATAATCGTATTTCCTCTGAAAGCATCCTTTATGAATTTTTGCTAGCACCAAACACGATAATCTCTTAGCAATTCACATTAACCATTAATATTCGTTTTGCATCATCTCCTTGTGACTCTATAAAAAAATTTACTATTCATGCATAATCCAATCACTATGGCACCAATCATCCAACATATGTATCTCGATCATCTAGTAGATATGACATAACTCATTTAGATAAGTCATAATCCAACAATTTATATTCCACTCAAACTCGTTATTCTTGCGATAACATTATCCACCGACAGGCATATTGCAGCATCTCGTACATATTTATCTTCCAGCCATCAGAGTCTCATAAGGAATATCTACTCTTTTTGCATCAAAAGACAAGTGTTCATTCTTTATGCCTCAACATAATCAAGGTCATAACTTGTTAGTCCGGGACACGTCAAATTTTCTCCAGCACAACTGTACAACGTGCTAAGGTCATCTATTTCCTCAGGCCCATTCTCTACTTTTCGTTCGTTGAGGCAACTCTCTGTATCTTCTAAATCATTCGCAACATCTCAATAAACGTCTAACATCACCATCAATTTACTGATGTCCAACATGCAATTCTATCTACTCAATTCTAATATCATTCTATATTCGGCCTGTATTGTTCTCCCCAAAATCTTTTTGATAGCAACACCCACTACAATCCTTTTACCCAACTGATTTGGTCATCATCTGAATCTAAAATACGTACCATTCCCAACAAAGGCATTCATTTTATATTCTTAATTTCTCATTACCCAGCATAATGTTAACCATCACAATCTCGCAACAAGCTATTCAAACTTAATTATTAAAGGACACGCTTAGCCGTCATGTATCAATCGTAATCCAGCTACGACTCAATATTACCCAATACCTTACAGGTAAAGCATCACTATGCTATTTACAGGGTCAAGGGACATCTTATCACTAAGAGGGTAGATTCATATACTACTCAGAGTTCGAGCCATCACTAACACAATATTCCCCTTTCGTATAGATGCAACATCCATTCTGGACTATCCATCCCGCAGTGGTTCTGCTGACCACAAATACCAACCAAATTCCCTCGTATCTGAATCATAATCAAGCCAACACACATAAGCCAACTCAAAATTTTATCGATTCCCATTCACTGAAATCCATGCACATTTTTTGCTCCAACATACCATGCCATCACCCACTAACGTTTGCCACATGACAATCGACTTCTATGAATCCCACACTTAAGACATCAAGCACATATTACCAACTTATTATTGCATCGTATCATTGTTAATCATTTTGGTATCGTTAAGAATACAATAAAGCACATATATCGTAGCCCACATATTTAGACTTATTGTATGGAACACCCAGTGAGCGGCCAGGAGAATTAACAGATTTTCAATCAAGAAAGCAACTTAGAATAATTTGGAAGCAACACTAAATAATCGCGGAAGCAACTTTGAGTAATCGTAGAGGCAACTTTGATTTCATCCCGGGAGCAACTTTGAGTAATCGCGGAAGCAACTTTGATTCATCATAAGAGCAACTTTGATTTGAAACGAATCGAATAAGAATCCAGGCACAAAAAGCCATGTTCTGATACCATTCTGTCATTCCCCGATCTCGAGAGATCGAAAACTAGCTACTGGGCATGATGCCGTACAAGTCTAGATTATACTTGTACAAGGCAAAACAATTTCAGTTCTCAGTATTTTTCAGAAGTCAATGATATCATAGCAAACCAAGCAGATAAACTGAAGTCACAACAAGATATGAGGAAAATATATATTTCTTTATTGATAATTACAATAGTTTACAAGGCTTGCAGCTGAAAATAAGTTTACAACATATTACAAGACTTTTGAATAGCCAACTGAATTACTTGTCATTTAGACTTACAACTGAACATGCCGACTCGGCTTACAATGAACTTGCCAATTTGGCTTACAATATTACTGGTTCATCTGAGTTACACTGTTCCATACATCATGTTCCGTATAGCAGAAAATACCGTCTTGTAAGAAGAGCTTCTGCACACCCAACCGATTCATTAATGCCAAGCACTGATCAAACCATTTTCCCCATGCACGAGCACCTGAAATGATGCCACAATGTGGGTCAGTACATTCATCTATGTACTGGCGAATGGTGCTGGCCCAACTTACCTAAGACGACAACACTAAGTAATTATGTTATAGAACATGATTAAAAGTGGTCTTTCTCATTGTCTTAGGTCGGTTAGCAGTTCATATCCGACATAAGTAAAGCATACATATTATTCATAGCCAACATAGTGTAAAGCATATATGTTATCACCCTTTGGTGATTCTTACGCACGGTCGTGTAGTCATCCCTGTATATTTATAATACTTACTCTGCATGCATAAGAGACATTGTTAGGAACAATATCATATTTATCATAGTTGTCACCGTTCAGGTGGTTCTTACCAACAGCCAACATCCTTTTCTGTAATTGAGTAATAACTTATTCTGCCTGCATAAGACATCATTAGCACTTAACCTATCTATATGAAGGTTATTAGCGACACGCCATCTTGGACTATATAATGGTAAATGGCTAACTCTAGATGGGTTGCGAGCCCATGGGAGATTTTCGATGTACCGTGCTACTACTTTAACACCATGGGATATCGGCGCCCTTTCAATGCAGGGTAGCAAGCCCCCACTGAAAGTCCCGAAATCTCGATGTCAGTACATCGACACCAATTTTTTTTCTCCCTAAAATGAGCTAGGTTCGTGGCCTCAGAGTATCGTTTGGGGAACTACCTTGTGCACAAGTTGTCCATGACTATGCAAGTATATGCAACTTAGCTAAAAAGAAATTATATAATGTATGATAAGGAAAACTAAGTAAATCAGCCACCATTCTCATCCATCTAGCCACCATTGCCTTGAACTGAGCTCATAAATACCAACTACCCAATTCAGGGTCTTAGTGTAATCAACATTCTACATCGGCACTGGATCATAGAATATAATTACTCAATCTCTTCTTACATCTTTGATACCATACATTCTCATAGTCATAGTTCAAGCATACTCAATGTACAGTTCTTGGGTCTTATTACTTGTGTTACCATCTATTCATCGAGTTGAGGCTCGATATACTTGCCGTCCAAGTATTTGGAACATTTCCTTCACCTGTCATGTATTTCATTGCAAAGCATGCAAGCATACAATTCATTGAAATGATTCACAATAGTTTTCGGTTCATATGATTAATTATCATTCTTTATCTTTCTGGATTTCATGTAAAATAATATTTAGCAACTCAACAAACAATATAGCATACTAATCATTTTTATTAAGCATGAAGCTAAAGGATCTTAAAAGGGTTCAACTCTACTCACTTTTTTTAAGATGGTTTCCGCCACAATCGCATAGCCTTCCAAACGATCCTTCGCATATTCCCAAATCCAACAAGGCTTCATCGAACCAACCCGTGAGCCCTTAAACCAAATTTTTTATTAATATTATGCTATTATTAATATTACTATTGTAATTGTTGTCATCATATTTATATATATGTAGTCCTAAAATAATTAACTATAGCTATATAAAGGTTATAATAAGAGTTTTAAGAGTTAAGCAAATACTAATTAAGGAAGGGCTAATTGAACTTCCCAAATTCAAAATCCTGAACGGCTAAAGGAAATCCTATCAGTTTAAAACCTACGACTATTAGAATTGAATCCCACTCAGGAATATGATTTGTTTCCTGAGTTCGATCCAAATCGGATTCGATCCCATATATAAACTTGGGATATATATACATGGGGTCGATCACTTCCTTTTTCCCTAAAACCCTAAAATCTCTCTTGCGCCCCCTCAAGTTCGTGGAGTCTATGTATTCAGAAAGTGTTTGGCTAATGGAGGCTTTTGACTTCTCAAATCAGGTAATCATCTCCTTTATACAACCATATCAATTCTTCAAGCAAGTTAGTTTCATCATGCAACAAAGGTGATTGTCTTAATTCCTTAAAGAATCAAGGATAGAGAATACAATGTTAATATACCTGTCATATGACAATAGAGGAGTTTTAATGGGAGGAGCAGACTGCTAGGTGTAGAGGCCAATGTTAGATGTATACAGGTTTTTAGCAAAACCTTGGTATCCTAGAAATAACCGTCAGGTAACAGTCAAAGGGGACTCCAGTACAACAATTATATAGAAGAGACTAATGCACAGGTGAAATTGTGAACACATGTCCCTGTGCGAGTAGCCATGAGCACAAGCAAGGGTTAATAAATATGAACTGATAGGGATGCGATCTTAGGTACTGTTCACAATTTTTCGTAGAATTTAAATTTTCTTTTTTTTTAATGATACTTCATCTCTTTTCCTATAATATATATACTTTATGAATATTTTGGAGGGAAAGAAATTTGGAGCAGGAATATTTTTTAAAATTCAAAAGTTGGTTACAACTAATTCAAGTGGTCCCCAATTTTTCAAAATCTCCTAAACAATTGTTTAACAAATTTTTGATCAAGTTTGTAATAAATGAAAAGGGTGAGGGCTAGGTTGTTAAAGAGCCATTTGGTGGAGGGGCTTTTCTGCTTATTTGCCAAAATCGGAGGGGGCTGGTTGTAACTGTTGTAACCATTTTTTTTTATTTAAGGAGAGAGAGAAGCAGAGCACTCACTGCTCACTCCTCCTTACTTAATATTTTCTTGAGAGCTCTGAGCCCTCGTTCCCCATTCTTTCCCCAAATTTCGGGAACCCTAGCCCAAAGCGATGGCGGAGACGGTAACCTTCTGTTTTCGGCGGCCTGGCTAGTAGCAGCGACGATCTCGACGACGTTTTTCTCGTTCCTGAGAGCAGCGGCGAAGCACCCTGTCTCCGGCGATCCTCACGGCGACAACTGAAGTTCAATAGTTCATCGGGAGTGGTAGCAGCGATCAGAATCGCAGTAAGTGTTTGATTCCACGACCAATTCGAAGTTTGTTTAGATCTACTCTTCGATCAAGTCCTTGATCGATATTTTTCTATGATTGTTCAATTTGTGTAGGAATTCTTCCTGTGAGAACAATTCGACCTAGGTTTCCTTTCCAGAGAGCCGATTGATCACTTTCATGGTTTAATCGATAATTCGGTAAGGAATCTCTATTTTAGTTAATTTTGGATCAACTGTGTGGTTGGTGATGCGATCGAGCTTGTGATCAATCTTTTCTCGATTTGCTTAGATTCTATTCAGGGGAGATCGATTTTGGAACCTCTACGTTTATTTTCCCTCGTTCGAATTCAGACACCTCAGTTTCAGGTACTGATCTATTTTTTAATATAATTTTTTACTGATGCAAATAGAGTTTAGTAGATAGTTGGAGTTTGATTATAATGTAGGGAGTAGAGTATTTTGAGTCTAGTATTTGTGTCTGAGTTTAATTTATTTGGTTTTGTGTCAGCTAGCTCGTACCCGTGTCTCGTGTGCGTGGTTGTCATATGTCGAGTAGCAGTGCCGTGTTCGTGTTCGTGCCTGTGTAGACCAGTAGCTCGTGTCCGGGTTGACCGTGTTCAGTTCACCAGGATTGTGATCTGAAACCTATGTGTAGGCTTGAAGACTGATCGTGATTAACTCATAGATTTTTATCATTTGATTGCTGTTGTATATTGATCATTTTACGATATTGAACCCTCTAGTTTGCTATGGTTGAGGCTTAGGTTGAGCATCAGTGATTAACAATTTTATCAGAAATGTTGAGTCATTTGAATGTTGCAGCTGATATAAAGTCTTCCGTAGCTGATGTATGGGTTTAATTGTTAGATTTTATTTGTATATTATTTTTACTGTGTGTTGAAGGGAGATCAGATTTTTAGTTGGTTCCATTGAACTTTAAGTATCTGAGTTTTGGCAGTATCAGTATTTTGGTACTTGACTATATGCTAGTTAGCCGAACCTCTAAATTCTACATGAGTAATCAGTAGTTTTTCTTCCAAACTTTTTGGGCTTAACATCAACTGAATAGTTGTTGTCCAAATAATTTGGTTGTAGTTAGAATGTTTTTCTGAGTAGGAATTTTAAGAATTGGATTTATGGTAGGGCCTTTGTGTTTGAGACAATGGAATTTAGAGTAATGAGGGTTCAAACTCTGATTTCGAGAGTATCATCAGGTTTAGATACGGTTTTCAGGTTTATACCTGACACTGTGTGTAGACATTTGTAGCTGGATCATCTAACAGGAAGCCTTAGTTAAGGACTGAATGGTAAGTGATCTTTAATCCAAACCCTTTTGCAATTTTCCTATTTTAGCACCAACCATTCATTTCCATATGAATCATTGATTGTACTTTATCAAGTACATTCGTTTTGAGTTAAGGTTTGATAGAGCTGAGTAGTAAACTTTTCTAAGGGTTCATTTCAATTATATGTTTTCAAGTGATCCTGGGTAAATAATTGTTATCTTAGAAGCATATGCTGTGATGTTGCCTATATAGTTGAGTGGGTAACCTCTCATATGTCAACTACAAGTAGACTGTTTATGTTAGAATTTGATTTATTTTTATAAGAATAAGTTATAAACCTAAATCTTTAGTTTTACTTGTCTTTAGACATAGGTTAAAGAAGTTACAAGATAACTAGTTTGTCCTTGTTTAGATTATAACCAACTTGTATCAAATCATTAAATACAGGAGGACATCTAGCTCCGATCTTCACCCGTACTTTTCTGGAGCAAGGCAAGTACACTCTATGGTCTTGTACATTTTATTATATCATGTGCTTCCTTGATTGACATACTGCGGCACGACATGTTTTTCTGGTGCTCATGTTCCTTGTTCTTATTACTTGTACCTGGGAGGGGAAATATACTATTTATGTGACCAAACCCAAGAAACAACTCAAGTGTGTTTAGCTTAGACCCCGCATCGTGCACGCGGGTCCTAAGCCGTACCATTCATGTGCTTTCATATGCTTTATGTGCTTACCCCTAGCCGGTCACATACTTAGTTATATTTCAGATACTGTGCACACATGTTCAGGAGATATATCTTGTACTTAGTTCCTGTGATTCCTGAGATACCATGTTCTTACATACCATGTTCTTTCATGTGCTTATATACCCTGTTCTTTCTTGTACTTTACATACCATGTTCCCTTGTACATTTATATCATGATGTCTTGTTCATTACCTAGAACTGTACTTTGCTCCGCTCCTGAATAGGATATGTTGCAGGTGAGTTGGAGGCCATTTGCGACACATATTATGGCCGAGAGCTAGTAGATGCAGGAGAGCTAGCTGGAGTTGCTCTCGACTTAGAGGCTGCAGAAGCCTAGAGCTTTACCATTAGCACTTTACATTTTTTATGTATTTTAAGACTAGTAGACTCTATCTTTCATTTTGCTGGAATGTAATAAATTCTGAGACTTGTACTTTACTCTGGGTTTGGGATACATTTATAGATGCTGTGATTTCATACTTGTTCATAATTATCTGGTTAGATTTCCCTAGATTGGTACAACTTACTTCATCGTATCTAACGACGAAGGCTGGACATGTCCGACTCGTGTCCGATTATTCGGGAGCGGGTCGTGACACTTATCCAATGGGAGAGAGTATCAGAAACAGAGGTAAGAGGGAGATGAGTATGGCTGCCAACCAGTGGTATCAGTAATTAGGAAACAAGGAATTAGATTGGTAATAGCTAGACGACAAATGTAGGTAATGAGTATCAGAAGGTTTTGATGTGTGGGTGGCAAGTCGAGTAACCAAGGGAATTAGGATGTTAGAAATATACAGGGGATAATACCCAATAGGTAAGCCATACCTAAATTATAGATAGGAGTAAAGGTTGTTCATCTAGGAACCTAAGAGTGAGTCTGTATCAGACTTGTGTGGGAAGACCAAGTGTCCCAGGACATCACTAACCTGAGAATACTAATGTCTATATAGGCTAGGAGGCGTTACTTGTGTATCAGAAGGTAGGAGTTATGATTTGCACAGGACATGGAGTGCTCACAGATGAAGACATGTGTCCAGGTCAAATTAAAGGATGCCTAACTGATGACAAGTGTGGTATCAGCCAACAAGGACAGGTTATGATCGAAGAGGTGAGTACTTCATGTTAGGATAAGATAGATGGCTGGAAATTAGCATAGGTTATGAGGGGTGCTGTCATAGGTGAGAGTATGTTAGCGTTCAGGAAATAGGAGGAATTACCTGGTATCAGTAATGAGTGTTTAACTCAGGTTCAAGTGGAGGGAATGGTGATAACAGGTGACAGTTAAGATAAAATAGAAGCAACCAAAAGGGAATAACTATGAACATCTGATATGCATAGGTGAATGATTATAATGATTAGATAGGAATGGGTCTAGGAATAAGGGGCATACATAAAATAAGCAGTGGGATACTAGTGTGGTTATACACATTGTGAACTTCTAAACCAGGGGTAGATAGACACTGGTAATGAGACTAGATGAACACATGTGGCCAATAGGTCAAGTGCCCAAGTTGATGTATATGGTATATTATATGGACTCTAAGTCATAGTTGGTAGGCCTATGTATCTCTGATCAAAGAGCAGGAACAATGAGTAGGCAGTCAATATATGTATATACATATATAATCAAATTAAGGAAATGAGGGTAACCAGCATGTTCTAGTAATAACTGTAGACAAGTTTACCAAAAAGGGGTACAAACAGAAACTTAGGATCCTAATAACAAATAGACATGGTTGGTGATTAAATTCTTTATTACACCTATTAATCCAATAAATTCATACTATAGGTTTGTCGGACTCTGACTCAGTGCTTGATCCGAATTCGCATCTCAGGACAACAGGCAAGTATACCTTTCCTTATAGTTATGTACATGCATATTATTTTTAGTATCCAGTTTTCTTCTGTTGATTGCTAACATGTGTTTTCTCATATTATGTATACCATTTTAGTTGCCTCATTGATATATATAGTCCTTGTTCACGATTGGCCTTGTAGTACATATTAGATCTTTTCTTACTTGTACTTGATTGAGTCGTATCGTAGAATGAGTGCGTTATAACTGAACTATTATTTCCTAGTTTCTATTTTCTCAACCTGCGAGTCCATACTTGGGGCGAGGGTTGATTGCTTGAAGCCAACTTGCGAGTCCACACTAGGGGTGAGGGTTGACAGTTTGAACTAACCTATAAGTCCATATTAGGGGCGAGGGTTAGTTATTTGTTCAAACCTGCGAGTCCACGCTAGGGACGAGTGTTTTATTATCCGTTGATCTCTTGTCATTTCATCTATTTTTCTTCTAGTAGTTTATTTATTCATAGTTGTTCACATATTTTTGTATTGTGATTGTTTAGTCATTTTTCTGTTTATATCCTGGTTTTCTTTATGCATGATAAACTGTTAGATAGGCATGCTTTATGTATCTTGCTAGTCCCTTGAGGACCTGATGATTTCTCCAGGTTTAGTCGAGGTTGATCCAGGTACAGATGAGCAGATGTATGAGCCGCGTCATGTTACCACTGCAGCTGATGATGCCATTGATGCTTAGCATAGTTGGACTCTGTTATTTTATTTATTATGTCTCTATTTTATTTTCGTCTACTGGTAGTAGATTTTTCTCCATTGAACGTGACTTGAATTCTTGATACTTGAAACTTTATTTTTATATTATTCTTTATTTTTCAGTTCTTTAGTATTTATTGCTTACTTGAGTTAGATGTACCTTTTACTTCTGTGGATGAGATATAGATTACCTCGTTAGTTCTAGACTTTTGTGACATGTGAGTTATAGACAGCGTTCTACCGCCGACCCTGCGGTGTATGCTGGACTTGGACACGAACTCGTATCCGTAAAGCGGCTGCAGGTCATGACACAACCAGCCATCATAAGGCGTTGGGGCACTACACCAATATATCATAATGAACTAATTTAAAAAAATACTATTGAATCAAGATAAACTCTTAGAAAATAGTAGGGCTAAGTATTTTGCCAACTTACAACCCATACTTGTGGATAGAGAAGAGAAAGAACCACGTCCAAAAGCTCCACTATGGAATAAAATCTTTAGACGGGGTTCTGAATAATGACCTAAACTTTTCTGCAATTTTTGGCAGTAGATGTGACGATAGTAGCATGACTAGAATTCAAAGAATGAGCTGATGGAAGATGAAGAAACTTTATGTGGTACAACCGCCCCTTCCCACGAGCACGATCAATCGTTTGGCTTGTACGAGGATCCTTCACAGGACATGTGAGGGAATCAAAAGAAACAATAAATCAACTCTCATAAAGGCTACTAAATGATATGAGATTTAAAGTAAGAAGGGGAACATGTAAAACAAAATGAAGACTTGATGTGTCAAAAATAATGGAACCAAATTGAGTGATGACCAACTGAGAACCATCAGCTATATGTAAAAAGGAAAAGTGGGATGATAAACGTGTAATACTAGATAAGAGACTAATGTCAGAAGTCATATGATGAGAAGAATCAAAGTCTAATATCCAAGAAGAAGACGTACCGGTAGAGGCAGATACAGAGGAGCCAAAAAAGATAGACTCACACTGTAACTAAAGCTGGAGTTGGATCTCTAACTGAGTAAGACAGTACTGAATATCTGCCGATGTCTGTGTATTATCAATAATGTGAGCCCGCGGTACCCAAGAGGAACCTTTTGTCTTTATTTGCTTGAAGAAATGTATTTTAAAATATGGATGAAGCAGAAAACAATCATCAGCGGTGTAGTGCCCCGCTCTGCGAAGACATTAGATAGACAGAAAGATTGGGTTGCTGGCTTTGCAAGATAAGAGTTTGATATGGGTGAGTGGACGAAGACTCATTTTCTGATTCTTTTACGCCTAATAAGAATATGAGTTTTTGAATAATGTTATTGCTAATAACAAGATGGTAATCATTATGAATGCTAGTATAGCGAATCAGTATGCTCATAAGAAGGATTTACATGTTGCCATGCTAAATAAGATATTATGATGCCATGCTAAGAAATGAATGTTGTCTTGTTCAAGAGAACTTTTCCATGCTAATAAAAAAAGAAAATGGATGCTTGCACATATGTATCAAATGCTATCAAGAGTAGGTTTCAATGCTTAATGATATTGAACTGTTACAATGCTGCGTAATTAATGTTACATGTTTTCTGTTATCATCTGTTACAAAAGATTGAAATGCTTGATAGATCTGCTATCGTATAAGAGTTACCTGAAAAGAGATTATACGGCTTGGGCCGCATATAGAGAAAAAAAGATGGATGGAATATATCTGTTGATCGATAAATGAATTATTAACAGAAGAGTTTAATTGATAGATGTTTGCATTCATAGAGTCAGTCCAGACAACTTATGCACAAGGGTGTAATCTCTCGACTGATCTCTGGGGCACAGGGATCGCTCGGCCTAGGAGTGAACATGACACCCTGAGGCTAGAAGTCCTCACGATCAAGGGGGTGTTAGCCTATTAGTGAGATGGGCTAGAACGTCCCAACTGCTAATAATAGAAATACCCATGGACAATTATATTGATAGGTGTTGATTGGTGAAGAGCTAAACCCTGAGCCACAACTGCTAGTATGTGTGTATATCAATACAAAGCTCAATCGGAGAGTTACAACTGCTGGTAGGCGCATGTATTAGTGCAGAGCCGAGCCTTAAGTCATAGCTGCCAATCGGGTTGCATGAGTCGGTAAAGATTTTGTTAAGAGTTAACAATGCAGAGACGAACAGAGAATAAGATCGGTTATATCATGTTTATGCTAATCTTGTCTTATGCAGGGATGGATCATCGGCTGTGGATACGAGTCAGTGAATAAGTGATGCACGCTATGTTTTAGATTATAGACTCATAAATTCCTTCTAAGAATGAAATGTTTCACATGAAATGCTATTGTCCGAATATAGATATAAAATCATATTTTTCATTGCTCCTATCTTGTAGAAGCATGGAAAAGTATAATAATTCTTATGCGGCCCAGAATCAACATGAAACTCCATGCAGCTCAAAACTTGGGGAGTTTTCATGCGGCTCAAAATTCCTGAGAGCTTCATGCGGCTCAGAAAGCTTCCTGAGGAGCCACGTGGCCTTAAGCGGTTCAAAATTGGCCTATACAGCTGGCCATAATTACTCCGTGCAGTTGGCCATTAATGCTCTGACACAAAGTGACAGTTCTGACAGAAATGATGGCTCTGACATAAAGAAGAGACGCGACGTGCTTATAAAAATACGAAAAAATCTTTATGATAGCTGGCACAGTTCACAAATTCCAAGAAAGTTCTCTATGCGGATCACCTGTGTGACCCTCATGCGGCTCGGTTATGAGGCCACCCTCATGCGCCTCGGTTATGAGACCACCCTCATGCGCCTCGGTTATGAGGCCACCCTCATACGGCTCGGTTGTGAGGCCACCCTCATGCGGCTCGGTTGTGAGGCCACCCTCTTGCGGCTCGGTTATGAGGCCACCCTCATGCGGCTCGGTTATGAAGCCACCCTCATGCGGCTCAGTTATGAGGCTACCCTCATGCTGCTTGGTTATGGGGGCCATCCTCATGCGACTCAGTCATGAGACCACTCTCATGGGGCTCAATCTTGGGGACCGTCCTTCATGCGGCTCAGCCAGGATGCACCATTCATGCGGCTCGTAACATAACGGCAGTTGGGACACATGGCACAAGTTGACTAAGTCTTAAACAACACGGATTTATTGCAACCAACATATCATAACAGTTTAGATTTATTGCAACCGACATAACAGTCCAAATTTATTTGCAACAAACAGATCAAGATTAATCTTAACCAATCCCCAACTGCCTACTTCTCAAGACACAGTTACAAGGATGTGGCCACATGGCTGTACACCCCACTCATCACAAACTCCTATAAATAGCATGGGATTATTCTTTTGCAGACACACAGAGAAAGGCAGAGAGATACACACAGAGCATTTTTTTTGCCGGAGCCGAGGTTGCGTCCGATCGTCCAAGGAGTAAGGCAGAGTTGATAGCACTTTTCCGAGCCTCTACCGTCACCCCCCAGAATCCAAATTAGACAATTGTACTTAGATTGATTTTCCTAGGTTTTGTTTCTAGGCTCTCTTTTGTACAAGCGAGTTTGTAATTGTGAATTAAAGTTCAGTCCTCCCATAAAACTATTCTGTTCTTTGATAATCAATGGCAAACACGATGGCGACTCAGCTGGAGACTAACTTCTCCACTGCTGAGAAGTTGGTGACGCAATCGGACGCTGCCAAACTCGGCTCCATGCAGCAGATGCTGGTTGTTCGCTTCGACCATCAAGCGTTTAAATAAATGCTCTCCGAGGGGAGCGCTAGCCCGGTTCAGAAGCGAGCCGGCACGAAGAAGGCCCGCAGGAAGTGGAGGCCCAAAACTGCTGCTCCTCCCCAAGCTCTGGAAGAAGTGTTCTCTGCTGCCCAAGACGGCGGAGAAGACTCACATGCGGCCCCACTTCAGGCCGTAGAGGACCCTGCTATCCCCAAGTCTGGCAAAGGAAAGCACTACGATGCTGGACTTGCGGGAGCAAATGGAAACTCTGTGCGGTCCAAGAAGAAGCCGCATAAGCGCGCCAGCCGCATGAAGGCTCATGCGGCCACCAATCTCAGCCGTATGGAGAAGACTCACGCGGCTACCAATCCCAGCCGCAAAGAGAAGGCTCATGCGACCACGAGCTCCAGCCGCATACAGAAAGCTCATACGGCTGCTAATCTCAGCCGCATGCAGACCGCTCATACGGCCACCTATCCCAGCCGCATGCAACATGCTTATGCGGCCGCCAAGCCCAGCCGTAGGAAGATGGCTCATGCGGCATCCAATCCCAGACGCAGACCATTCGCCCTATGCGGCTCGGGTTCAGTCTTCGACCGCGTCTCATGCGGTCCTGACCTCAGATGCTCCCAGGAAGATGTGCCAGACTCTGTGCGGCACAGCTTGGTCTCTTCCTACGACGCGCCCTTGGATGGTAGAGCGAAGAAGTCTAGGACAGCGCGGGCTCGTCGAGCTCAGTCAGCTGTCCCTACTTTTGACCATCAGAAAGTCCCGCTAACTGTTACGCGGGCCTCTGATGGAAAGTTGTACAAAACTACCCGTGTCCAGCCCCCGGCGGCCAACGGACAGGGTTGTTCTCAAGAGTCTTCCAACAATGATCAGGGGCAAGTACTTTTACTAGCCCTACGTCAGGGAGCAAACATGATACCAACACACTCGTGTGCTCGGGACTCCCGGGCCCACAAAATGAGTGTAAAGGTTGCTCGAGATGCACTTGACTTGCGTGATGTGATCCTTCACAAGCGCAAGGAAAGAGAAGAAACCTTGGTGTGCAGAGAGTCCTTCCATGGACATCACTGTACTCAAGTCATTGTCAACTGCTGCTACAACAAGACAGCAGTATAAGAGGACTGGCAGTCCGTCTTCCAACGACTGCAGCACCCAGGACCGGTCCTAGAACAAAGCTCGGGAGACGAGGTGCTTCCTTTCGCCTCTTGCAATTCTACCCAGAAAGTCCCTACCAGCAAGGGAGGGAAGAAAGTAAATGTCTCCAGCCCGATGATCTCAACTGGAGCGGCTAAGAAACTCTCATCCAAGCAGTTGTCCACAATCACCACAGGAGGAGTTTATCAAGGCACTCGCTCAAAGATGAATCTTCAACACTTGGAGATTCGTTATCTACATCCCTGGAGGTAGCCGAAGCTGGAGGTAGCACTCCCCAGAACATCCACAACAATCCAGTATTCCAAGAAGATCAACCTGGGAAGATAATCCCTCCAACAGATGCAGCAGATTCTGACATCCCTGAAGACGTCCACAAGTGCCAAGATGAGGCAACCTCCTATGCAGGGGGTGGCACTTCCTCTGAGTCCGAACCGAAGGAGAACATTTCCACATACCTCGACGACTTCTCTATTCAGGGGTATGATTCGGAGAGCACGTCTTCTACAGTTCCTTCTACTGCTCCTCATGTGAGAACAGTATTCATGACTGAAAATAATCAAGACGGTCCTAGTGATCGACAACGCCTCGACACTCTTGAGGCCATACTTCATACCTTGGTTAAGTCAGTAGACGAGATCAAGACGGCTCTACCGGCTTTCCAAGGAAGGATGCCTGGCCAAACAAGCTTGGGTCCCGCCGTCAATGCGGACTCAAACACAACCACACCAACCTCGGGCGATAATCTACCCGGAATGTCGGCCCCCACTACTACAAAAGATGCCAGGGAGGCGAGAAGAGAAGTCCAGGAGCTCCGGGCAATGTTTTACGCCCGAGAAAACTCTCAGGACCTCAGGATGCGACAGCCGTATCCCGCTGCATGGAGAGATGTCCCCTTCCCTCCTCGATAAAAATCATTCAACATCAACCCTTACGACGGGAAGACATCTGTAAGCCGATACGTGACCTACTTTGAGGTCACAACAGATCATCTGCCGCATGACGATGCCATCCTTATACGATTGTTCGTTGGGGCATTGGAGGGAGTTGCATTCGACTGGTACCGCAATTTGTCGGACAACTGCATCCATTCCTTCGCCGACTTCAAACATATGTTCTTAGAGAGGTTCTATAAGGTGGTACAAGATGTGACAATATCGACCCTCATGGACGTTGTTCAAGGAGAGAAGGAGCTGACAAGGAACTACATTGAGCGATTTTGCCAAACTGCGATAAAGTTGCCCTCCGGTAACCCAAACTCTTCCTTAAATAAATTTGCCAAAAGAGGCTGCTCCCCACAATCAGCCTCTGGATGGATGAAAGTCAATTTAAGGACTGGAAAACTTTCATCATCAGTGCCACTAGCGCAGAAGCCAAGTTGAAGAAAGCTCGCCAACTGGAATTGCACATCTCGGATGGAGAGGACAAGGGCAAATGCCCTAATGCCAACAACAACAACGGCGATAATTCCTCCAACAACCGAGACAACAAGGGCAAACAGGCTATAGTGGCCGACACAACCCAGAATCCTGAACCGAAGCAGGCAGAAAAGTAGTGGCCGCAGATGACTTACTCCTTCGAGGATAGTCATGTCAAGCCCATCTTTGACATGCTCTTACAAGGAGATAGAATTCGGCTCCCTCCGACAAGGCGTAAACCTCGACATGCAGAGATGGAGAGCCCCATGTACTGTCACTACTATCGTAACGTCAACCATGCTACACAAGACTGCTTCCAATTGAAGCGGTACATCCAGAACCTCATCGACTCCAAGGCCCTGGCCATTAATTTTGAGGAGGTGACGGTCGCTGCCAACATGGTGTCAGCCCAATTCGACAGCTTCCCGCCGATGAGGACCCAAGACGACGTAGTACCCGTCCCCCGGGCAAAAATGGAGGTCACTAATCTTTCACCTCCCCGAGACCAGGATGTTGGGATGGTACCCCTCACCACATCACGAGGGGAGGTCATGTGGGTCCACCCGAACTTAGTGTCTAAAGTAACCCAGCCAGCATCACCCTCTACTGGCAAGAAGAAGTACGGAAAAGTCAAGTCCTGCCGCACAATCTTGGCCGACGTCGAAGAAGCGACATCTGTCGTTACCCGGTCTGGCGCACAAACTCAACCTACACCGGGTAACTCGGCTGAAGAACTCCAGCCGTCCACTGCTGATGCCCCAGGACTATCTCAGCCTCCACCGGCCGATAAGCCTAAGCCAAAGGAGACCCGCTTTGACAAGCCGCTCCGCAAAGACGCACCACAGGGGCTGGAGAGGCGCTACAATTTTTGATATTCTGGCGCAATTAGCCAACACACCGGCCAAATTGTCATTATATGAGCTCCTGAGACTCTCCAAAGATGTTCGCGTCGTATTGAGCGAAGCACTCCAGAATGCCAATGCATATCTGGCTCAGGTCAATCTTACAAGGGAGAGCTCGCCGATGGATCTCCAGGACAACGCTTATACAGGTACAATGCCCAATATTGTGTTCACTCTGCAATATATGCTTATTAAGGCCGACCTGCATGATCGCCCTCTATATTATACTGGATACGTCGACAATGTCAAGGTGGATCAGATGCACATTGATCTCGGTTCTTCGATAAGCATTATTCCGAAGAGCTTGCTTCACCTCATGCGCATCCCTATGTATCGGCTGACTCCTACCAGTACCGCCATCAGCGGTTTGAATTCAGGGAGAAGCTATCCCATTAGGAAGATTCGCCTGAAGTGCTAAATTGGCGACCTTCAGTCGGAAGTGACCGGCTATGTCATAGACGCAAATACCTCCTACAATATTCTTCTGGGGCGTCCGTGGATATATGATTATATGATCGTGCCCTCCATATTGCACCAATGCTTCAAATACATTGACAAGCACGGCTTCGTAAAGACGAAATTTGCCGACATCGATCCTTTCAAAGGGGTTGAATCCTACTCTTCAGATTTCTGCTTGTACGAGAAATCAAAGAAGCACCTGATCAAGGAGGATGTTCAAGAGCAGACGGAGGCCATTGTAGGGCCTGAGGAACCCTTGAGAATCCATCTCCAACCCTGCAAACCAGGCAGGACTGCACCTCTTACAGCCACAACTAGTCTTCCGGTGCTCACTACACAAAAGAAACAGATGACAATCCGACTGCCAAGGTCTGGCCAAGGGCTAAGACCTACTACGTAGCCACTGACAATTAGGCTGCCAAGAGCCGGCCAACGACAAACAGAAGAGATCAATCCTTCTGTTAAGCCTATGATGATTCGTCTTCCCAGGACAAGTCGACAGCCAAGAGCTAAGCCGGGGACTGCTAGTGAGCCAACAACTCCACGTCCAGCGCCAAACGCTAAGACAGGGATCGCTAGTGCACCTACAACCCCACGTTTAGCACCACCAGCGGAGCCCCTGATAATCAAGCTGCCCAGGTTATCTTTTCAGTCTTCATTGATACAGGGGGTGGCTGAAGAGGAATTAGAGCTAGCCAAGTATGTGGCTGCCTACACCGATATTACTTCTGCTGATGATGCAATCCCACATGAAAAGATACCTTACTTTATCAATAAAGGGCTATCTTTGAACTACTTTGAGCTTAATAAGCTTTGTATAATGTATGCTATGGAACACGGTATAGGCACCAACCTAGACACCCAAGTGACAAATGTCTATACCGTGAACCAACTCACTCCCGTGGAAGGCACTTGCTTCATCGTCGAGGGAGAGGATCATCCAATCATCTTCGGCCGAAAGAATGATCCACAGCCCTTTAGGATTGAAGAAGTTGATCTCGAACCCGATACCGGGAAACTACCCCTTTATCTGTATAGCTCCCGATCCAAGTACCTCATTCAAAAATAGGGGTATGATATGGAGACTATGCTAGGCTTGAACTACGACATCGGTCGGCGATTACCTTTGTAATTGCCGATCCCGGCTGGAAAACCACGGGATTACTACAACAAAACCAGATGTGGTATAAGTTATGTTACACCCGCAACAACTCCTGAGAGCTCGGATGAGGAATACGAATGGCATTCATATTCAACCGGATCACCCACTTCCGATTCAGATGTCAGCATCGGGGACGTATTCAGGCAAGTTTGGTCTGTCAATATGGCATTTGCTGACGCTTATGAAGAAGACGAAGATGTACCCAAGCTTCTCGAGTTAGAGTCTTGGGTTCAGTAGCTAGATGCGCAGTAGGAGAAGTATTTCGAATAGAGAGATCCTCCTACCGAAGATGAGGTCATGCAAGTTAACCTCGACGATAAATCCTTTCCAAATCCCATCTTCGTTAGTAAAAGCCTGACAGACGAAGAACAGGAGTCGCTTTTGTAACTCGTCAGAGAGTACATTGACGTGTTCGCCTGGAGCTATGAAGACATGCCAGGGCCAAACCCCGAGGTTGTACTCCATAAGCTCAACATTTATCCGGACGCAAAGGCGGTCAAGCAACAACAACGACGGTTCCGCCCAGACATCATGAATTCTATCGAAGCTGAGGTCAACAAACTGATAGCCAGCGACTTCATCCGTAAGAAACAGCATCCAGACAGGGTCGCCAACATAGTACTGATCCCCAAGAAGAATGGAAAGATCCGAATCTGCATCGACTTCCAAAATTTGAACGAAGCATGTCCTAAGGATGAGTTCCCTCTCCCTATTACGGACATAATGATTGAAAACACATATAGCTTTGAGCGCATGTCATTCATGGATGGCTTCTCAGGATACAACTAAATCAAGATGTTTTCTGACGACAAAAAGCATCGTCATTCCGAACGACAATAGGTGTGTACTGCTACACAGTCATGCCCTTCCGTTTAAAGAATGCTAGCGCCACATATCAACGAGCCATGAGTGTCATCTTTAGAGACCACCTGCGTAAAATCGTGGAGTGTTATGTCGACGACATCGCCGTCAAAAGCCGCTCTAAGGGAGATCATCTTTACGATCTGAGGACAGTATTCGACCTGATGCGAGCACGCAACCTGAAGATGAATCCCATAAAATCCTTCTTAGGCGTATCCAGTAGAAAATTCTTAGGTTTTATCATTACTACCGAAGGAATCCATATAGACCCTGAGAAGATGAAGGCAATCATGGAGATGGGTCTCCCGAGAAATCTCTGAGAACTCAGAGTTCTGCAAGGGAGGCTAGCTTATGTCAAGAGGTTTATTTCTAACCTCTCCGGGAGATGTCAACCATTCACACATCTCATAAGGAAAGGCGTCTCCTTTGTATGGGATGAGGAGTGCCAACGTGCCTTTGACAATATTAGAGAATATCTGTTGAATCCCTCGGTTCTGGTGGCCTCGGTTGCTAGAAACCCATTTCTGTTTTATGTGCGAGCGATGGAGCATTCCCTCGGTGCTCTACTAGCACAGAACAATGATGCAGGGCATGAACAAGCTATCTATTATCTCAGCCGAATGATGATAGGGCCTGAGCATAGATACACCGCCGTGGAGAAGGAATGTCTCGCTTTGGTGTTCGCCATCCAGAAGACGCGACACTATGTTACAGGACAGACCATCCATGTCATATAACGAGTCAACCCTCTAAGGGTCCTCATGACCAAGCCAGGAGCACTCAGCTCTCGCCTTGCTACCTGGGCGATACTAATGTCCCCCTACCACATGATCTTCGTCCCGCAGAAGGCTGTCAAAGGTCAAGCTCTGGCAGACTTTTTAGCAGTCCATCCAGGTTCGGAGTCAACCAGAATATACGAAGAAATCCCAGACGAGGTCACCAATTCAAATATAACTTCCCACAATACCGTCTGGCGAATGTTCTTTGATAGTGCTTCAAGAACCGGACCCAAGGGCAATATCATCGTTGGGGTCGGAGTGGTACTGATTTTGCCCTCCGGATTGGTGATTAATCGGGCATACTCACTCATGGAACCTTGCTCAAACAAAGTGGCCGAGTACAACGCCTTGGTTAGCGGCCTCCGACTTGCAAAAGAACTGGGGGTAGAGTACCTGGAAGCATATGGCGATTCGCAGTTAATCGTCAATCAGATCCGGGGTTCATATGAAGTTCGCTACGAGGACATGATCCTCTATCATCAGATAGCAATCCCCATCATCACATCCTTGAAAGGGTTCTTCATAGAACATGTTCTAAGACTCCAGAATATTGAAGCCGATGCCCTAGCAGGACTTGCCGCTTCTCTGGCGGTTCCAAATCATACTCATCACTTGGTTGACATAATAGACCATGAATTGGTCTGTCCTAAGACCAACGTCCAATTTGCTGAGAGCTATTCTGCCCTGACGATCGATGAGACGCAAGACTGGAGGCTCCCATTTATCGACTTCGCAGTCTATGGCATCTTGTCGGAAAACCCAAAGGAAGCCACCTCTATCAAAAGACGTTCTATCAGATTCTTCTACGATACAGAGACAAAGATGCTGTATCGACGATCTTACGATAGACTATTGCTTTGGTGTTTGTCAAATACAGAAGCCAAAGAAGCGGTACGCGAAGCTCACGACGGCGTTTGTGGGGCCCATCAACCTGGCCCGAAATTACAAGACCACCTTCGCCGGTGGGCTATTACTGGCCTACGATGGTGGCAGATGCGATAGACTATACAAGAAAGTACAAAGCTTGTCAGGTCTACACAGATTTCATACACCAACCATTCGAATTCCTACATCCGATGGTGGCATCCTGGCCATTTGAGGCATGGGGAATGGATATTATTGGTCCAATCACCACACCTTCATCTAGAGGACACCGTTTTATACTGGTAATTACGGATTACTTCTACAAATGGGTGAAAGCTGTTTCGCTTACAGAAGTGAAGACATCAAACGTGATCAGCTTCCTCAAGCATCACGTCATCTATCGCTTTGGACTGCCTCGAATGATCATCCACGATAATGGTCCGCAGTTTGCAAGCTACGTCTTCTATCGGTTTTGTGATAGACATCGAATCCAGAATGTTGCATCAACACCCTACAACCCGGCAGCTAGTGGTTTGGCGGAAGCATTCAACAAAACTATAATCAAGCTTCTCAAGAAGTTCGTGTCCTCAAACAAATGCGACTGGAATAAAAAGCTTGGCGAATGCTTATGGGCGTACCGTACTACAGTCCGGATGGCTACTGGGAACACATCATTCTCTTTGGTGTACGAAAGTGAGGCAGTTCTCCCGCTAAAGACTCAAATCCCCTCTCTCTGCGTCGCCCTTACTTACCGATTGACGACGGCTGATAATTACCGTCACCGGCTACAAGAGTTAGAGGCCTTAGATGAAAAGCGCCTGCTAGCTCAACAGCGAATCGAGATTTATCAAGCCCGCATCTCTGAAGCCTTCAACAAGAAGGTTAAACTCAGAACATTCCAAGTAGGCGGTCTCGTTTTGGCAGTTCGGAGGCCGATGGTTATGACTCACAAAACCGCCGGCAAGTTCCAGCCAAAGTGGGAAGACCCATTTATCATCGAGGCTGTATTCTCTAATGGTGTATACCATCTCGCAAAGAAAAATGAAGACTTGCTTATGATGTCCATCAATGGCAAGTTCCTGAAGAAATACGATGTCTAAATGACATCCGCCGAATCAACCAGATTGTTGAGTTATGTACCCTTAGGTACCGCTGAACTTACACTCTGGTTACTCTAACAGAATCCATATCGCATCTTTTGGGTAGAAAGTTATGTATGCTCATACTACTGAACTTGCTTTCTAAAAGAGCATTTTCCTCATAATCTATTACCCACACTTTCTGTGCATAAAAAAAGGGTAACAGATCCACAAAATTCCCGAAACAACCACGTCGATGTCACCTCTGAGTTGTTTCTCTTCCATCACAAACAAATCACCCTTTACAAAGAACTTCTATGTCCATATTACCTCTGAGTTGTTCTATGTATCCTTTGTTGAGTCCACTCCTGCCATGTCCTTATTACCTCTGAGTAGGAAGACTCCATTGTAAAGCCCCCATATTTACCACGTCCTTATTACCTCTGAGTAAGTATGTCAATTTTCTCTCGACTTATTATCCGTACCCAAAACTAGGGTACGCCAAGGATAATAGGCCCACAAATGTCCACATTTGACCACAAATGTCCATAGTTGACCATAAATGTCCACAGTTGACCACAAATGTCCACTATTGACCATAAATATCTGCAGTTGACCACAAATATCCACACTTGACCACAAATGTCTGCAGTTGACCACAAATGCTGTACTAGCTTCTCTAGTACACGCGTCTCTTTTCACACAATCTTATGCCTCTGGAACCCAGCCGTTCCATGGCATTCTTTCGCCCAATACTAAGAACTTCGATGTCCACCTTACCACGGAGTCGTTCTAGGTATCTCTATCAAGCTTATTATCCATACCTAAAACCAAGATATGCCAAGTGTAATAGGTCCACAGAAAGTCCTCCAGTGGGGCAAACACATAATACCAGAGATGCAGTACAAGCACAATAGATAAAAGATGATGCAAACAAAGTCATTTATTTAAATCAAAAGTACTATATTTTTTGGGACCATGTCCCTATCAAAAAGATGAAGAAAAATTATGAAAGAAAGAAAAAAAGCCGATCATGGTTCGACGACACATAATTCTCGGAGCCGGTCCTTCAGTTTGGACGTCGATAACTCAATTCTCAGGGTGGCCCGACGCTCAGCCTCTTGCGTCAACTTCTCTGCATCCTCCAGATGCGCATGGGCCTTCCAACCGTCATCAAGTTTCTTCAAGGCACACTCCAAGGCATCTGAGGTTCAGGTGACCTTGTTGGTCTTTCGGAAAATTAGCTCCTTGTCTTCGTGCGAGGCCTGCAGTTCAGACTCCAAATAAACTAATTTTCTCTGAAGTAGGAGGAACTGCTCCTTGGTATCGGTTATCCCACGAGAGGCAGCCTCTTTTCGAGCAATACAGTCCTCTCCACGGCGGCTTAGCTGATCGTACTTCAGCAATAAATCTCGGAGGTCCTTCATCAGAGCAGGCTTGGACGTCTCCCGTACTGTCCTTACCTTTTCCATGGCAGTTAAAAGGAAGGCACGCTCCTGATCTATTGCTGAAGATAGATCGACTTGCCGCAGCCCTTGAAATTGAGCCACCAGCAGATCAGCTTCTAGTAACTTGGGCTCCAAAATCTCGACTATCCCTTCCCCCATCGGGCAGGGTTCCTTCAGTTTGGACGTCGACCGCTCAATTCTCAGGGGTCCTTCAGTTTGGACGTCGACCGCTCAATTATCAGGGTGGCCGGACGCTTAGCCTCTTGCGTCAACTTCTCTACATCCTCCAGATGCGCATGGGCCTGCCAATCGTCTTCAAGTTTCTTCAAGGCACGCTCCAAGGCATCTGAGGTTCGGGCGACCTTGTCGGTCTTCCGGAAAATTAGCTCCTTGTCTTCGCGCGAGACCTGCAGTTCAGACTCCAAATAAACCAATTTTCTCTGAAGCAGGAGGATCTGCTCCTTGGTATCGGCTATCCCACGAGAGGTGGCCTCTTCCCGAGAAATATAGTCCTCTCCACGGTGGCTTAGCTGATCGTACTTCAACGATAAATCTCGGAGGTCCTTCATCAGAGCAGGCTTGGACGTCTCCCATACTGTCCTTACCTTTTCCATGGCAGTTAAAAGGAAGGCACGCTCCTGATCTATTGCTGAAGATAGATCGACTTGTCGTAGCCCTTGAAATTGAGCCACCAGCAGATCAGCTTCTAGTAACTTGGGCTCCAAAATCTCGGCTATCCCTGCCCCACCGGGCAGGGTTCTGAGAAGTTCAATCTGGCTACGGGCACATTGACGGGCCAATGCAAAAGATGTCCCCCTCTCCACGGCAGCCTCAATTCCTCGCTTCAGGTGGCGGTAGAAGCTATCAACCACGTCCTTCGACGATTCATCCAGAACTTCTGAAGAAGACAACGTCAAAGAAAGGGTAGCTGACAGAGTTGAAGAAGATGCACCGGAACTTGATGCCCCCGCCACTAGAAAAACAAGTTCTGAGCGATAGGACGCTTGAATAGCGGCCATCTCTTCCTCCACAGCCCAAAGAATTCATAGACTTGGCAGGGCGGAAAGGTCGACATCCAGAGTCACATGAATCAAGGGGGGTGCAGGGACCATTTCTTTCCGTCCCGGCCGTTCCACTGCCTGTTCTTCCGAACTCGAACCGGCGGGAGGCCCCTCGATATGAGTTGAAGAAGGAGGAGACATACTTTCTTCCACCAGATCCCCTCTGGTGACTTCTTCCCTGATGATGTCCGTCGTTGGCAGCGAAGGAGCAGGACCTGTATGTCCGGAGCAACCATCGATCAGCTTAACCCGAAGGATGTAAAGATAGAGCAAATGAACCTCCTTACTGGTCAAGACTTGACTTAGTTACCAGGAGAGGGTTGCTGAAGTTGAGTCTCGCTCACAGCCATTGTATCCTCCTCACCAGTGACATCTGAGCCGAATGCAGCTGGTTCCTCTGCCCCAGCCGCCCAGAAGGTAGACACAATTGGGTCAGCATCACCCGGCTGGAATTCAGCAACCTCGGAGATTGGCTCAGTAGAGCCTACATCGCCCTGGGTTGAGATGTCAGCGACGGAAGGAACCCCAGCCGTCACCGGGAGAACCCTGGCGGAAATAAGCTCGACACTCATATCACTAATAAAAGTGGATAGAGTCGGGTCGACTTCAGAGACAGTAGCCAGCTCTCGAGAGTCCACTTCTCCTGACGTCTACAAAGAAAAGGAGAATGATCAGATCATGGTGCAGAAAAGAAAAGCTAAAAAAGATGGTCGTAATTCGATTCACCTCCGAAACGGTATCAACATCCTCGCTTCTCTCCCTAATGATTGGCCGACGAGGCTTGACAGGAGCCCATTTCCGGGAGTAAGTTATGCCGCCAACAGCGGACTCATGCCTGTTTTGCTTGCGTGAAGGACCAGGCACAATAGGGGGCTGATCTGCCCCCACATCATCTGCAGAAGGTAGAGGCAAGTCATCAGGGTCATCCTCTTCGTCCGCATTGGTAGACTCCGAGTCTGACACCTCAATTGCATTCCCCTTCTTTTTCCTCGTCTTGGCCCCTTTCGGCTTCTCCTCCAAGCCAGTACCAATAATAAAACTGGTACTTGGGTCAAAATCATGAGGGGGCTTGTTCACCATAACATGGTACAGAGCTGCCAAGTACAAAATTTGCCCTGACTCCCTAGCATCAGGCACAGAGAAGCTGGTACGGGTGTGAACCATGTTATAGTAATGCCAAGCCCAGATGTTGTCAAGGACACTACCCTCAAAACCCAGGTAGGAGCTAGGATTGTCCAGAAACAGCTGACTGTACCCAAACTGTCGGAAGAACCTACTGGGCAAATAAGGCTCCAGGAAGACAGAGTTACGGTTGCGATATACCAGGTGTGCAGGACAGACGTTCTGCAACCAGAGGAGCATCTTATCGGACAAGAGGTGGGGAGGCCTAGTACCATCAAGATGTACACCATTCACTTTTTCATATGTAAAATGAGGGACAGACACGAAAAATGTGTATATGTCTACTCTCGCCAGCACCATCCGACAGGCTGGCATGGTACTATACTTCCAGGGCATACGGCGATACTAGAAGATGAAGGCATCATCCGCAGTTACGTCGTCTTCTGGGCCAGGTCTCATCAAAGACCGAAAGTACATCAACATCATCCCATCAGATAATGATAGGATAGCTCAATTCGTTCAAAGTCTTTCGTCATATCACGGGCGATGACCTTGGACGAGAAAGTACGAAGGCCACGATGTATGCTACACACCATGGCAGAAAGGAGAGCGAGTCTGGCCCCAAAGACTAGCTTCACCGCAGGAAGGATAAAGTTACGGCCGATTCTCTCAATAGATCCAGCCCCTCCCGAAACTACGCAGCTCCGCAGCCATACCATCAGAAATCTTGCCAGAAGAGCCTTCTCAGACAACTTCTGAGTATCCTGATAAAAATAAATAAAAGAGTCAGATTGACTCCTAAATCTGTCGCCGGTGGTTTTTACCCTCTTGGCGGTCGACACCTGGTCCTGCACCTCCTCCCGGGTTCGAGGACTTCGGGGAAAAACCTGACCTGAGGTGCCAAGCTTAAAAAGGTAACTAAGTCAGGCCTTCGTATGAGGAAGGTTCCCTTTCGAGCTGTCGTTCTTCTTCTTCTTCATCTGCTGGTATGTGCTGTGGTGACACAGCAATTCCCGGTAGACAGCAACAAAGTCCGGGAACCGCTGCTCCAATTCTTCGAACTTTTTTTTCGTGGGGTATACGCTTCGAAGACTTCATTTCCCTAAGGCAGCGTGGAGACTTCACGCATCTCGTAGAGAGCGAGTCCCATCTCCCCTTCCGGTGTAAAGAAGGTCCCGTTCTGCGGTTGTATATTTCAATAAGTACAATGGAGAGTTTCTTGTTTATGGGCAGACCATAACATGTGCCCCGAATGGTATGATACAAACCAATATCGCGCAGAAGATTCTCGTATGTCCGCAGAATCTACATGGTCAAGTTGGTCCACGAAGGGATGGGGTTCATCCAATTCAGCAGCGCCAACCGACCAATGGCGTAGGACCCCTTCTGAGCAAGCTGGTTCATGAAAGTGTCAGCCTGAGAGAACCGGAAGTTGGGACCCTGCACATTTAAGAAGCTACCCGGGGCCAACCCCATCACATAGTAGCTGACCGACGTCCTGCTCGCGACCACCGACCCCAAGTTTCTGTTATAGTGAATATCGCCACAAACATCCCCTACCGGCTCGGAGTTCATCATACCCGACAAACATCCCCTGTCCATTGGCAGCATGTTGAACCACGACAGCGGAAAGTGACATTCCATCTGAGGAATGTAGATCGCCACGCCGTTAGAAGAAAAACTCCAACATTCAGATATATCCAAAACGTTGGGATTCTTCACAGTCAGGGCATCCCCAAAGAGGAACACAGGTTTCAGGTGTTGGCCCCCCAATTTCCCCGAGTTCATCATACCCGAGAGAAAGTAGAAGGACTGGTTCTTGATATCTCTCAGCCTCTCCTCAGGTTCATATTTGGGAAGCTGGTCTGACACATAATCAACTAAATGATCGAACCTCACACCCACAGTAGATTGGGCACGACCTACCAAGAGTTCTCTCGCAGGATTGACTGGCAACTTCACTGAAAAAAGACAAAAGAAAGAAGTCAAAAGATAGCCAGAGAAAAACCACTTAATGCTTTCTGAGCTTATGCGGCTCTGTTAGGTGGGTTGTTATGCGGCCCATTTTGTAAGGAGCTTATGCGGCTCTGTTAGGTAGGTTGTTATGCGGCCCAGTATATAAAGAGCTTATACGGCTCTGTTTGGGGGGTATTTATGCGGCCCAGTTTATAAGGAGCTTATGCGGCTCTACCTAGTAGGTATTCATGCGGCCCAGTTCATAAGGAGCTTATGCGGCTCTATTTTGTGGGTCTTCATGCGGCCCAGTTCATAAGGTGTTTATGCGGCCCAGTTCATAAGGTGTTTATGCGGCCATGAGACGACTCTCATGCGGCTCGAACATGAGGCATACTCTCATGCGGCTTAGTCATGATGCAACTCTCATGCTGCTCGGACATGAGGCATACTCTCATGCGGTTCAGTCATAATACAACTCTCATACGGCTTGGACATGAAGCATACCCCATGCGGCTCGGACATGAGACGTTCATACGGCCCATACAGCACAGCATATGCGAATTCATCACACTGAACTTGAGCAGTTCAATGAAGATGAAGAGAGCTTTATATGCCAAAGGCCCGTGCATAAAATATGCGACATAGCCATTATAGTTAGGATTCGAATCCATGCAGTTCTTCTCAACGCTCTTACCGTCAATAGCAGGATGAACGTCGGGGTGAACTGAGATCGCCGACAAAAAGGCAACTCCTTTGCCCTTCACTGCAGCACTGGAGGAAGCATTGGGAGCCATTGATGATCGAAAGAGGAGAATAGACGACGATTAGGGCATGAAAGCTTGAAGAAAGAAGAGAGTAAAGAGAGTAAAGAATCTCTCTCTTCAAAAATCGCTCATATTTATAGGCTAACAGAGGCGTGGGAACCGATAGACGCTTCGGATTTCGTGCTGCCTAGAAGATAAAGCCGACCCTTGGGATTTTATCCCCTTTCATGCAAAAAAGAATGCTCAAAATCATCAAGGCAAATGTAAATATTTAATGTCGACTCTTGGGATCCTATCCAAAAGACGGCTTTAAAAATCAAGACAAATCAAAAGCAATTAATGAGACACTTACGTGGCACGAAGACCATTATGCGGCCAGAGAAGCACATGCGGCCAGAGAATCCTATGCGGCCAGAGAAATCTATGCGGCATAAAAAGCTTATGCGAACATACCCGTGCTTCTTATTCAAAGAATTTTAATTTTACAAATTAAAAACTTTGAAGGGGGTCTTGTAGAAGCATAAAAAAGTATAGTAATTCTTATGCGGCCCAGAATCAACATGAAACTCCATGCGGCTCTAAACTTGGGGAGTTTTCATGCGGCTCAAAATTCCTGAGAGCTTCATGCGGCTCAGAAAGCTTTCTGAGGAGCCACGTGGCTTTATACGGTTCGAAATAGGCCTATACAGCTGGCCATAATTACTCCGTGCAGTTAGCCATTAATGCTCTGACACAAAGTGACAGTTCTGACAGAAATGATGGCTCTGACATAAAGAAGAGACACGACATGCTTATAAAAGGACAAAAAAATCTTTATGATAGCTGGCACAGTTCACAAATTCCAAGAAAGTTCTCTATGCGGATTGCCTGTGTGACCCTCATGCGGCTCGGTTATGAGGCCACCCTCATACGGTTCGGTTATGAGGTCACCCTCATACGGCTTGGTTATGGGGGCCACCCTCATACGGCTTAGTCATGAGACCACTCTCAGGCAGCTCAATCATAGGGACAGTCCTTCATGCGGCCCAGCCAGGATGCACCATTCATGCGGCTCGTAATATAGCGGCAGTTGGAACACGTGGCAGAAGTTGACTAAGTCTTAAACAACTCGAATTTATTGCAACCAACATATCATAACAGTTTAGATTTATTGCAACCGACATAACAGTCCAGATTTATTTACAACAAACAGATCAAGATTAATCTTAACCAATCCCCAACTTTCCACTTCTCAAGGCACAGTTACAAGGATGTGGCCACGTGACTGTATACCCCACTCATCACAAACTCCTATAAATAGTATAGGATTATTCCTTTGCAGACACATAGAGAAAGGCAGAGAGATACACACAGAGCATTTCTTCGCCGAAGCCGAGGTTGAGTCCGATCGTCCAAGGAGTAAGACAGAATTGATAGAACTTTTTTGAGCCTCTACCGTCACCCCCCAGAATCCAAATTAAATAATTGTACTTAGATTGCTTTTTCTATGTTTTGTTTCTAGGCTCTCTTTTGTACAAGCGAGTTTGTAATTGTGAATTAAAGTTCAGTCTCCCATAAAACTGTTCTATTCTTTGATAATCAATGGCAAACATATCTGTCCAAAAAAAAGAATGCTAAATATTATATTATTGCTAAGTCTCTAAGAAAATGATTGTGCTCATGAAACACGCTGTGCACTTCACGAGAAATGAATAGCCCCTTGTATGCTTGGAAATGAAATAAAATGAACTGTGGCTTTTTGAAAGTATTTTTAAAAGATGTAATCTGACTATGTACTACATGAAATGAACATAGGTAAAAGTATTAAGATCACATCATAAGAAATTTTTTCTTACTAAATGAATTAGTGATAGTTTCAAACGATGTAGCCTTTGTTCACATTACCAGTACGTTGATGTTGTTGGCCCATTCCATGATCACACCCGATTTCGATAATCAACATGCACTTAAGTCAATACACAAAATATACAAACTACTGCTAATCATTTCAGAATATATGAAATCAATTTCAACGGACGTTGTACTGCATCAACGAAGCATCAACATCATCACATCTGGAGATGATTCATTTCATATTTTATTCTGTATTTTACATTTTATTGAGTCTAGGATTTATTTTGTAAAATCAGTTTTGGTAATACTGGCTTAAGGTTATTTCAGTTCACTTTCTAAAAATCCTACCCATTATTACTCATATTTCTTGTTACACTCATTTTACAAAATATTTCAAAATACTTTCAAAAACAATTTGTGTTAAAATATTTCGAAAATCTCCTGACAGAACTCCTAACCGAGTTCGGCCCGAGTTCGGTCCGAACTATATCCGAGTTCGGTCAATTTATATTCAAACTTCTGTTACCTCCAAATCTGCGAGCAACGTCTCTTTGCGAGATATATGCATCCAAACTCTGCCCGAACTTTGTCCGAGTTCGGTTCCAGAAAACACCTATAAATAGAGAAGAACTTTTTATTTCAAATAATTCAATTCACTCTTCATCTTCTCTTCTCTACTACTCAAGTGTTTTCAAACGATCCAAGATTTTCAAATCATACCTATACACCTCTTAGCTAAAAGCAAGTACTATCAAAGCTGATTTAGAGTCTTTTGGTATTCCAAGAGTTATAAAGAGGTCGTTCCAAGTTCAACAACTTTTTTTGTTGTGGAGCTGGTCGTGCGCTCGTCACCAAGCACGGTATTGTGAAGCTGGTCGTGCGCTTGTCACCAAGCACGGTGTTGTAAGAGACTGCAAGCTCTCAGTTAAAGCTTGTGCCATAGTAGATTAACATCGAGCAAGAGTACTCGAGACAGGATTAGTCCTCTCAGAGGGATACCAGTATATATCGCTGTGTCGCTGAATTTGAATTCTCTATCTCTTACTGCATTATATTTACTGTCTCTTATTTCACTGCCATAGTTTTTTAAAGTTTAGTTTTTTTTGGTGATTATTTTTCGCTGCACACACACACTCTATTCACCTCCCCTCTAGAGGTGCTCAACGGTCCTACAATTGGTATCAGAGCAGGTTATATTCAAATATAACATACCTCAGAGAGTATATATGGCAGCCGTGAAATTAATATTCAATGGTGAAGGGCAATCCACAAATAGACCTCCCCTATTTGATGGAACAAATTATACCTATTGGAAAACACGAATGACTTTCTTTCTAAAGTCTCTTGACTTTGATCTTTGGTCAATAGTCATTGATGGTTATAAGAAACCAGCACCCACAGTAGTTGAAGGTATTCTTATAGAAAAGCCTCATGACAAATACACCGAAGCTGAAAAAGCTAAGGCTAGTCTTGATGCTCGTGCCATCAATGTACTATTCTGTACAATTGACAAAACGGAGTTCAACAGAGTTTCAACCTGTAAGACATCTCATGAAATTTGGAAACTTTTTGAGGTAACTCATGAAGGTACTTCCCAAGTGAAGGAATCCAAAATTAGTAGACTGACTCAGGAATATGAATCTTTCAAGATGAAACCCGGTGAGTCAATTACACAGATGTTTACTCGTTTTCTTGATATAACTAATCCTCTGCAATCTCTTCGTAAGGATTACAGCAATCATGAGAAGATCAGGAAAGTGCTGCGGGCTCTAACAAAGAACTGGAATCCAAAAGCCACAGCAATTATCGAAGAAAACGATCTCACCACTATGTCCCTGGAAACACAGATGGGGAAGCTGATGACCCATGAACTTGATTTGCAAGAGTTTGAGGAAGCAACAACAAAAGAAAAATCTATTACCTTCAAAGCTCAAGCAAGAAAATCAACATGCAATGACTCTGATGAAGAATCATCAAGTGGTGATGAACATGCCCTAGTTGTGAAGAACTTCAGGAAATACCTAAAGTTTACAAGCAGATAGAAGAAAGATGTCCAAAAAAGCAATGAAGATGAAACCATATGCTTTGGATGCAAGAAGTCAGGGCACATAAAGAAGGACTGTCCAACCACAAAGAAAAGCAGTCCATATGACAGATCAAGATCAAGCAGAAAAGCAACAACTGGTCAAAAGTGTGCCAACACAAGTATCTGGCATGAAAGTGATGCCAGTGATTCAGAAAAAGATGACAGACCCTGCGGCAATGCAAATGTCAGTCTTATAGCATTTAATAAGATGGACCCTCAACCCTCTCATGCTAGAAGCAAATGGATCCTCGATAGTGGATGTTCGCGACACATGACTGGTGATGCATCTTTATTCGCTACGCTATCGATAAAGAAAGAAGGATATGTCTTCTTCGAAAATAACTTGAAAGGTGATATAATTGGTAATGGTACTGTAGGTATTTCTCCCTATCCAGTAATAAAGAATGTTGTCTAGTAACAGAATTAAAACATAACCTATTAAGCATAAGTCATTTGGCAGATAATGGTTATAGTATCAATTTTATGAAAGATAAATGTACCATATATGATTTATCATCTAGTGATCCTATATATAAAGGAATCAGAGAAGACAATATTTATGTTTTTTTTTTGGAGAATACTAATAATGCAGGTAGGTGCCTAGTAGCCAATCAAGATGAAAGCTGGCTATGGCACATGAGACTAGGACATACAAACGTGGATACTATCTCACGACTAAGTACAAAGAAGTTGGTAAGAGGACTCCCTAAGATTCCATTCAAGAGAGATATGGTATGTGCTGACTGTGAAAAGAACAAAGCACATAGGTCTACTTTTAAATCCATCAACGTTGTAAGTACTTCTAGACCTTTGCAGTTGATTCATATGGATTTATTTGGTCCTAGTAGAGTCGCTAGTCTTGGCGGTAAGCTCTACGCTTTTGTTACTGTTGATGATTTCTCTCGATTTACTTGGGTTTACTTTTTATCAAACAAAAGTGATGCAATTTTTGAATTTCAGATATTTTGCAAAAAGGTACAAAACGAAAAAGGCTTCATGATTACACGTATCCGAAGTGATCATGGTGGCGAATTCGAAAATTCTGATTTCAAAAAGTTTTGTGATGATAGTGGAACTACCACGAATTTTCTTGTCCTAGAACTCCCCAACAGAATGGTGTTGTGGAGCAAAAGAATCGTACTCTAAGCGAAATGGCTAGAGTCATGCTAAATCAGTATAATCTTTCTAAATATTTTTGGGCAGAAGCTGTTAGTACAGCCTGTCATATTTTGAATAGGGTTAATTCGACCAATCTCGAAGAAAACACCATATGAGCTTTGGTTTGGAAGAATTCCAAATATTTCTTACTTTAAAGTTTTTGGATGTCATTGTTTTATCCTGAACACCAAGAATAACTTGGGAAAGTTCGACTCCAAAGCAGATGACGGGTTATTTCTCGAATATGCTGCTAAGAGTAAGGGATATAGAATTTTCAATAAAAGATCTATGATTGTTGAAGAAACTATTAATATTACTTTTGATGAGTTAAATAGTCACAGATCTAGCGACAGTAATGATGAGGATACACACGCAAGGACTGAGAAGAGTTCTGTGAAAGATCTGACCCAAGATGCAAGAACTGAGAAAAGTTTTGTGAAAGATATGACCCAACAGTTCGAATCATTAAAATTCAAGCCAGATCATCCAGAAACACTCATCATAGGTAATGTATCTAAAGGTGTAAGTACACGTTCATCTCTTAAAAATTCTGATATTGCAGCAAATGTAGCATTCATTTCTCAAATAGAACCTAAGAATATAGATGATGCTTTTACTGATGAGTTTTGGATTTCTGCCATGCAAGAGGAACTTAATCAATTTGAGAGAAACCAAGTTTGGGAACTCGTTTCTAAACCTATTGGTCAATCGATAATTGGTACCAAATGGGTGTTCCAAAATAAACTCAGTGAAGATGGACAGGTTCTACGCAACAAAGCACGTCTAGTGGCACAAGGTTATAATCAAGAAGAAAGAATTGATTATGATGAGACCTATGCTCCTGTTGCTAGACTAGAAGCCATCCGCATGTTTTGTGCATTTGCATGCTTTAATGATTTTAAATTATTTAAATGGACGTGAAAAGTGCATTTTTAAATGGATTTTTAAAAAAGAAAGTTTTTGTGAAACAACCCCCTGGTTTTGAAGATGTTTAAAAACCTGATCACGTCTTCAAGCTTAAGAAAGCTCTTTATGGACTCAAACAAGCACCTCGTGCTTGGTATGAACGCCTAAGTGCATTCTTACTTGAAAATGGTTTTTCAAAAGAAAAAGTTGATACTACTTTATTTATCAAATCCTTGAATGATGATATCCTTCTTGTGCAAATTTATGTAGATGACATAATATTCGGTTCTACTAATAAAAAACTCTGTCAAGATTTTGCTAAGTGTATGCAGAGTGAATTTGAGATAAGTATGATGGGAGAGCTAAACTTCTTCCTAGGACTTCAAATCAAACAACACTCAAAAGGAACATTCATCAACCAAGCTAAGTACACGAAGGACATACTAAAAAAGTACGACCTCGAGAATGTAAAGCCAATCGGGACTCCTATGGCTACATCTACAAATCTTGATGCTGATGAAATTGGCAAACCTGTCGATCAACGTAAGTATCGAGGTATGATTGGTAGTTTATTATATTTAACTGCTAGTCGTCCTGATATCATGTTTAGTGTTTGTATTTGTGCACGTTATCAGGCAAATCCTAAGGAATCACATCTTAGTGCCGTTAAGCGTATCTTTCGATACCTTAAAGGAACTTCTACAGTCGGCTTATGGTATCCTAAAACCAAATCCTTTGACCTGATAGGTTACTCGGATGCAGATTTTGCGGGATTTAAAGTGGACCGTAAAAGTACCAGTGGCACATGTCATTTCCTAGGAAAGGCCTTAGTCTCCTGGTTTAGGAAGAAACAAAATTCTGTAGCATTATCAACAACTAAGGCTGAGTATATCGCCGCAGGACATTGTTGTGCTCAAATTTTGTGGATGAAGCAAACCTTAGAAGACTATAATCTGCACTACACTAATATTTCTATTTATTGTGACAACACTAGCACTATTAATTTGACTAAGAACCCTATCTGTCATTCACGCACAAAGCACATAGAGATAAGACATCATTTTCTTCGTGATCATCAACAACACGGGGATATTTGCTTAGAATTTATTGACACAGATCATCAACTAGCAGATATATTCACAAAACCATTGGCTGAAGACCGTTTTAACATATTGAGGCGTGAGCTCGGTATACTTGAATTTTTAGATTCATAAATGCAATATGGTAATTAAAATTAATTTCATGACTTGCAACTTTGGAATTTATTTAACGTAAATTATTTTTGGGTACAAACCTAAAAAGGGTATTTCTGTCACCACGACGACGGTCGAAGCGAAGCGGTACTTAAGAGTTTCCCGGTGAACCTCCGTTAGCTGGGACAACCCCTACAGTTAACCCATAAATAACGTAAGTTATTAAATACAAGAGTCAAAAGTCATAAAGTTATTCTTTAACCAACCAGAACAGCATTTACTGTCTCGGAAATACAAGTGACCGAACTCGGGCCGAACTCTGACCGAGTTCGGACCGAATTCGGACCGAGTTCGGTCGGCGCTGTTATGGTTCCAGAAACGAACAACCGGCCCTAGCCCCTTTATAAACCCCTCTGCCTCCATTCTTTTTCACTCACCAACTCAAATTTACTCCTTTCTCCTAGAAAGTTCTTCCTCCTCCATCCTAGCAAGGAATCCAAGAGATCTGGTGGGCGTCTCAAATTCTCATCTTCCTCCTTTTTTCTCAAAAAGGTAATCTACTTCCTTTCCTTCAATTTTCTTTCAATGGCTCCTAAGCGTCATAGATCATCTTTCCAAGGGGCCTCCTCCTCTTCGGATTATACCCCTGCTAGCCTTTTTAGTCCAGCACGACCAATAGTTCCAGAAGACTATGACTCTACTTTGTTTCCGGACAAAGAGTTTTTTGATCTTTGGTTCGATTCTTTTTCTGGTCGTAGGATTTGCAATGGAGCTTTTGTAAATTTTATAATATTTTCTGAATATGCTCCTACTTTTGACCACCTAGGATACCGAGATTTCTTTGAGGTATCAGAAAATATTTTTGACAATGCCGTCCGAATGTTTTACTGCAATTTGCAAGTAAAACCTAACAGAAATTTCTATTCTTGCGTTGCTGGGCAAGAACTAGAATTCTCTGCCACCGATATCAGTGAATTTTTCCATGTTCCTGATCTTGGTGATGCTTTGGTTGACATTACCCATGTCCAGTTCCCTGCTGATGTTACCCTAGCCTCTTTTAGGGAACTCATTTGTCATCCAAACCCTGTTCCTCGTAGGTTTTATTCCAAGAACTTGAACCAATCCTTTTATGAACTTCATCGAATAATTTTCTCTGCCCTTCTTCCAAAGAAAGGATCCACAGATGAAGTGACCTTCCTGGAACTCTCTGCTCTCTATCACATTCATTTTGGCATTCCTTTCTCTATCCCTAAGACCATGATGTCCTGGATGCTGAACTGCAGAAATGTAAGAAGGAATCTGGTATATCCAATGCACTTGGCATCTATCTTTCGTCGTTTTGAGATTGACCTTCAGACATGTGCATTCTCCTCTACTCCTATCGAGCTTGCAAGATCTCGACGGTTTTCTGCTCCACCTCTGCCTCCTGGAGCTCAGCCTGCTCCAGCTGCTGACGCTGAGGTTCCTGATGCTCCTGCTCCAGCCCCTGTCCCGGGATTTGATCCGACTTTCTACCAGTGCTTTGATGATTTTGTTGCTATATCTGCGCAACGTCATCAAAGTTATCTGGATTCGGAGTTCCGACACATTTTTCAGGCCCAGGTGCTGAGAAATGGGATAGCTAATCTCCACTACAGCCTAGCCCATGATCCGATCCATCCAGTCACCATCCAGCCTCACCCAGGCTTTCCAGGTCCTCGGTTCACAGATGAGGTCTCCTTCTAGCACTTCAACCCCACTGCAACCTACTTTTTTCCAGAGGCTCCTGGTGTTGACGACCCCACTATGTGACGTGGATTCAGTTTTTGGATAGTAGGATATCTATTAGATGTTGATCTTTTATGCTTTGATGTAGTTTTTTTATGTCTAAACTCACTAGTTCGATATTTTTCTGATGATTGTACTCAGCACTTATTAGTATGACAGTTTCTTTATTTCCAGTATTTTCTTTCCATCTTATGCTGTGATTATGTCTCTTTTCCTTCACTCTATCTTTTGCTTCCTATTGTTGGCTTCACACATTACGGGGGAGCCAAGTCATTTTACTATTTGACAAAGGGGGAGAAAAAGAGTACCATACCAAAAAGCTTACAAATCGAAAAAGCTATTACAAATCGAAAAACAAACTCTACCATTTTTTTAGGTATACTTGTATTTTGTTCTATTTTATCAAGATATATTTTGGTATAGACTCAAGTTTGTCAATTATCAAAATGGGGAAGATTGTTGGCCTATTCCATGGTCACACCCGATTTCGATAATCAACATGCACTTAAGTCAATACACAAAATATACAAACTGCTGCTAGTCATTTCAGGATATATGAAATCAATTTCAACGGACGTTGTACTGCATCAACGAAGCATCAACATCATCACATCTGGAGATGATTCATTTCATATTTTATTCTGTATTTTACATTTTATTGAGTCTAGGATTTATTTTGTAAAATCAGTTTTGGTAATACTGGCTTAAGGTTATTTCAGTTCACTTTCTAAAAAGCCTACCCATTATTACTCATATTTCTTGTTACACTTATTTTACAAAATATTCCAAAATACTTTCAAAAACAATTTGTGTTAAAATATTTCGAAAATCTCCTGACAGAACTCCTAACCGAGTTTGGCCCGAGTTCGGTCCGAACTCTGTCCGAGTTCGGTCATTTTATATTCAAACTTCTGTTACCTCCAAATCTGCGAACGTCTCTTTGCGAGATATATGCATCCGAACTCTGCCCGAACACTGTTCGAGTTCGGTTCCAGAAAACACCTATAAATAGAGAAGAACTTTTCATTTCAAATAATTCAATTCACTCTTCATCTTCTCTTCTCTACTATTCAAGTATTTTCAAACGATCCAAGATTTTCAAATCATACCTATACACCTCTTAGCCAAAAGCTAGTACTATCAAAGTTGATTTAGAGTCTTTTGGTATTCCAAGAGTTGTAAAGAGGTCGTTCCAAGTTTAACAACTTTTCTTATTGTGGAGCTGGTCGTGCGCTCGTCACCAAGCACGGTGTTGTAAGAGACTGCAAGCTCTCAGTTAAAGCTTGTGCCATAGTAGATTAACATCGAACAAGAGTACTCGAGACTGGATTAGTCCTCTCAGAGGGATACCAGTATATATCGCTGTGTCGCTGAGTTTAAATTCTCTATCTCTTGCTGTATTATATTTACTGTCTCTTATTTCACTGCCATAGTTTTTTAAAGTTTAGTTTTTTTTGGTGATTATTTTCTGCTGCACACACACACACTCTATTCACCCCCCCTCTAGAGGTGCTCAACGGTCCTACAGATGTAATGACCCACCATCAGTCTGCACGCAGGTGCAAGATGCACCGTGATGGATAGTCCGAAGTGATAGCTCGAGCCTCATCCTCAGGAGCTATAAATCATAAGAGATACAAAGATGGGTTCTACGTCCATGATATGGTAATCTATTTCAAAGAGTTGGTTTTGTATATAAAGGGATATAATGTATGGAACGGGATCATCGTACTTCTATAAAGTTTTTGAGAGATTGTAAGCCAAGTATGGCATTTTATCAGAGATAAATGAGAGCTTTGTAATCTGTTCAAGAATATCAGTAAGAAGAATTTATTTTTGCTATCATTGTGTACAATTTATATTCTGTAATATGTCTGCTACTAATTTCAAATATTTGTATTTTGTTCTGCTGTGCTATTGTCTATCTTGTCTAATTTGTTATTATACAAGTCTTGGTCTTGTACAAGTGTAACTTAGGCTTGCATGGCATCGTGCCCAAGGGAGAACGAATGGTTCCACAGAGTCCGAAGCGAGGAAAAAAAGGACTCTGCAGGATCAGAGCGCAATATAATGGTATCAGAGCAATACGATCCTCTGGCCAAATTCTTGATTCGATTGAGTTCGAAGATGTTCTATTGATCGGAATTCCTTTACCTACTTGATGTCATAAATGAGATGAACGTTCCATACAATAAGTCCGTAAATATTTTTTATGATGCCAGCATATATATATTTTATTAACTGATTGAGACATGTTTTCAAATATGAGTTTTGATATAATATGAAACCAAATTTTTATGGATTGATGATGACGAGGGATGGGGACTATCGCTGCTATAGATATCGTAAGTTTGTCCTAAGTTTCGAGGATGAATTTTTTTCTCGATTGATAATTATGTAGTGTCCCATTCCGCGAAGGCATAAGATAGACATAAAGATCGAGTTGCTGGCTTTGCAACAAAAGACGATTGATCTAGGTGAGTGGACGAAGACTCATTTTTTGATTCTTTTATGCCTAATAAGAATATCAGTTTTTGAATAATGGTATTACTAATAGCAAGATGGTAATCATTATTGATGCTAGTATAACAAATCAGTATGCTCATAAGGATTTATATGTTGCCATGCTAAATAAGATATTATGTTGCCATGATAAGAAATGAATGTTGCCTTGATCAAGAGAACATTTCCATGCTAATAAAAAGAGAAAAGAGATGCTTTTCACATATGTATCAAATGCTATCAAGAGTAGGTTTCAATTGTTAATGATATTGAACTGTTGCAATGCTACGTAATTAGATGTTACATGTTTTCTGTTACCATCTATTACAAAAGATTGAAATGCTTGATAGAACTGCTATCGTATAAGAGCTACCTAAAAAGAGATTACACAGCTTGGTTGTATAGAGAAAAGAAGAGATAGATGGAATATGTTTGCTGATCGATCGATGAATTATTAACAAAAAGTTTAATTGACAGATGTTTGCATTCATAGAGTCAGTCCGGACAATTTGTGCACAAGGGTGTAATCTTTCGACCGATCTCCAGGGCATCGTGATCGTTCGGCCTAGAAGAAAATATGACACCCTGAGGGTAGAAGTCCTCGCGATCGATGGGGGGTGTCAGCCTATTAGTGAGATGGGCTAGAACGTCCCAACTTCTAATAATAGAAATATCCATAGACCATCATATAGATAGGTGTTCATTGGTAAAGAGCTGAACCCTGAGCCACAGCTGTTCGTATGTGTGTATATCAGTGCAAAGTTGAACCAGAGAGTTACAGCTGCTGGTATGCACATGCATTAGTATAGAGTCGAGCCTTGAGTCACAAATGCCAATCGGGTTGCATGAGTCGGTAAAGATTTTGTTAAGAGCTAACAATGCAGAGACGAACAGGGAACAAGATCGGTTATATCATATTTATGCTAATCCTTGTCTTATGCAGTGATTGTCACTCTGTTTTCTGTTATACGTATTTTTAGTATACGTATAAGGATTTCTGACATTTGTCAGGTGAACCGTATTTATACTTGTCTTGCTTAGTCTTGGCTTGGTTTAGTTTTGGTTATTCTTGGCTAGTCTTGGTTCGGTTAACCTTGGTTCTACATAACATGTTGGCTTGGCTTGGTTTGGTTTGGGTTGGTTTAATATGACTTGGCATGGTATTTAAACCAACTTCTCTCTCTCCCCTCATTTATTTCTTCATTAACTCTTCTCCTCCTTCTTCATTACTCCTCCCACCAACCAACCCAAGGCAAGTATAACTTGCTCTATGGAGAACATAATAGTTCTCCATTTTTTATTGTTCTATTCTCTTTCTTGCATGATTCTAAGTATCTTTAAAGCATGAAACTTTTTGTTTTGATGGTTATATTTTTGTAGATCTAAGTTTTAAGTTTTTTCTTGTTTTTCTTGGTTTTGATCTCTAAAAACTTGGTATTTCCAAAAACTAGTGGTTCCATGTTGTAGAGAATTTGATTTCATATAGTTTTGGCTTTTATTTTGCTTAATTTCGAGTTCGGATGAGGAAGTTATGACCGTGGCAAGTTTTTGGAACTTCCATGGCTGAATTTGCTATTAGGAGACGACGACCCCCATGTGTTTGGGAGGCCATGCGCCAAGAGGCCAGGTGCCTTGAAGTCCAGGCAACACATCCTTTGACTTCGAGCGTGTCATACGCGAGGTTCTCTATGCGCATGTACTATAGACGCAACGTGAGTTAATTCCCATGCGCGGATTTGTGCAAGAAATTCCCATGCGCGGATTTGTGCAAGAATTTCCTTTGCGTGGATTTGCGCAGGAAATTTTCATATGCAGATTTGTGCAGGAATTGTCCATGCGCTAGATTTGCCCAAAATTTCCATACGCCGAATTTATCCATAATACCTATGCACCAGATTTGTCCAAAATTGTCCATGCATCGAATTACCCAGAATTTCCATGCGTCGAATTTGCTCAAAATTTTCCATGCGCCGGACTACCCAGAATTCTCATGCGCCGGATTACCCAGAATTCCCATGCGCCGGATTACCAGGATTCCCATGCGCTGGATTGCCCAGAATTCCCATACGCAGATTTGTGCAGGAAATTTCCATGTGTGGATTTGTGCAGGAAATTCCCATGTATGGATTCGTACAAGAAATTCCTATGCATCAGATTTGCCCAAAATTGCCCATGCGCAAATTTGTTATATTTTTGCCTGTTTAAACTATTTTGTAGCTAGAATCTTGTAAAACTCAAAACATGAAAGTTGTAGATCTTCGTCTTGGCTTCAAGAAACTTTCTGTCTCACTTTAACTGGAGTTTATATATGATTGATAGTTTCAATCACCCATGGATATCCTTGATCTTTCTTGCATGTTTTTCTATACTTGGCCTAAATTGCGACGACTCGACTTGATAAGCTTGAACTTGAACATGATAATATGATCCCCACTTAATAATCTTGTTAGTGGCCCGTCGAGGCACACTCCTGACAAGTATTCTCGATATGATAAGTAAACCTGACATGACATGTATAACCCTGAATGCTGTTGCGACAGCTATTCCTGTCTTGCTGGTGTAACTCTTATCTTGACTCCGTGGTTGATTTTCCAGATTGTGATTATACATGCTACATGTCTTGTCTTGCATTATGTCTAGGACATGGATTTATTGTCACCCCACTTTTCACAAAATTTAGGAACTTTATGATTTTCAAGTTCATGAATTTTATTTAAAAAGGGGTATTATGATTTTAGGTTGAACTCAATATGCATTTTTTGTGAAAACCTTGGTTTTGGGCTTGAAGGCTTGGGCCAGCTTATCATAACAATTACCACTCGGTTTTGATCCATTGATATTAGGCTTTTGGCCATAGATAACATTTTATAAATTCTACTGTGACCTAACCGTTGATTTTGAATTCCATCGAACGGACTGAGAGAGAGAGAGAGAACAATTTCTCTGAGATTTCCTTCCCAACCTCTCTAACAACCTTGTGCAAAATTTTCGAGTATCAATTGGTTCTTCCCGCCAATTGTTGCTTTTTTTCCAAGCCATGTTCTAACTGCCTATTTAATTGGCAGCAGATCTCCAATTTCCTGATTGTGCTCAAATCAATTCTTCTCTTCTTTAAATTTTTTGTAAACGAGCTCGAGGAGGAGACTCATGGCGATGGTGATGATGCTGCTCTGTTGATGTTTATCTTTCCAAGATTGGTAATTGGCACAAGGGATTCCAGTGATCGGCTCAGTATGGATCCTTCTTGATCATCAGCTCGCAGTTCCTTCTCGATCCAGTGATTGGTAAGAATTGTAAAATCCTTGTGATTACTCGATTTTAATCGAAGTGATCGATTGATTCAACTGTTCTTCCTTGTGGATCGGGATCTGCAGATCGAGGCATTGTTGATCGATTGATCGACTCCTTGTCTTCATCACTAGGGGTGGGCATACAGTTCTAGGACCCGCGGTTCCGACCCAGCCTGAACCGTAAAATGTCTAAACAAGCCGGTTCCTAAATTTTGAAATTTAAACGGGTCGGGCCGGTGCGGGTCGTGTGACATTAACGAGCTGGGTCCTATTTTCAAAATAAATGGGGCCCCGGCCCGACCTGTTTCTAGGAGTATATATATATTTTTTTTTATCAATTTTTAGCATTTTTTGTTATTATAGTCTATACATAAAAGAATATCTTATTGTTTACTAAACAAATTCTAGAAGTTTGAGAAGACATTAGACTTGTTTTGATCTTATAGACAATATAACATATGTAAATGTTTACTATTATAGAATTTTTTAAACTTTTTTTGGGACTCGTTTGGACCCGCTGGTCGTCCCGTTTCGGACCCGTTTCAAACGGGTCGGGTCCGGTCCGGGTCCAATATTTTTTGGACCCGCCCCGCCCTGCCAAGTAACGGGTCCGGTCCGGGTCCAACAAATTTGGGCCCGGCCCGACCCGTGCCCACCCCTATTCATCACTAACAATTAATGTGAGTTCTTATCAATTCTCGAAGGAGTAATCCACCATTCGTTCGATCTACCTTCTGAATTTTTGATGATCTAAATTAGAGTTGTTCGAATCTTGCTTGTAGGTCATTTGACTCTGTTCCGAGTGTTCCTCGACATTTTGCTTTATTCTTGGTTGATTCAATCAATCGAACAAGGTGAAGATCCATATTCAATTGTTTATGTTCAATTGGTAAGATTCTCGATTTTGTTCTCAAAATATGTGATGTTGAATTGATAGATCGAGGTTGCGTTTGAATTGTTCTGACTTGATAAATCATTCTCATCGATTTGTCATTGGGTAAGTAATCTCAGATTTTCTCAAATTTAGATTATGGATTTATTTCTATTTTTTGTTCGATTCATAGAGATGTGTTGTATGTTCATTGGTTGGATGATCGATTTGAGTATCAGAATTTTGGATAAATGAGGATTTGAACCCCAGTGTAGCAAGTTGCAGACACTCTCTTTGGACCCTGATTTGATCTCGTAGAGGTAACTCTCTGATCTTTTAATATTTCAGTTGTAATCTAATGATATGGCATATGCCTGAGTTGTTTTGGAGTAGGTATGGTTGTGTAGGAATTCTACTAAGTCAGGAATTGATACTAGGATGATAGTTGGCCTATTATGATTCAAACATCTAGTTCCGTTAGAGTAGAGTATTATGATTTCCAGTTTACTTTTTCAACTGTGTTGATGAACTCAGTAGGTTGTGATGGGATATTAAATTCTCAATTCAAACTGAGATTCCAGTTTTTTACTTAGGGTCTTATTTTAAACTGGAATCCCAGTTAGATATTCGAAATCTGAGTTATCTTTAAACCCAGGTTGATTCAGCTCGAGATTGGGTCCTCTTAAGTTGAGCTCATATCAGTCAGTTTGGGTTATCTTGCAAAATACTGATTTGGTATTGCTCAGGAATTCTAACAGTGGATTCTTATGTCAATACTGAGAAGTATTTGTAATAGAAGGGTTACTTCTTTCGAGTGAGATAATCTATAGGAGATAAAGTTTGTTCAGATGGGTACCTGAATCATGAGTTCATACGTTATCAACTGAGAGTTTGAGATGGATGGTAAGGACTGATCTTGTGTGATCTGTGACTGAAGAATAAGTTTTAAACAGAATTTTACTGAACAAGTGGAGGAGTATAACTCAGATTTTCTCATGAGTTGTATGTATCAGTGGGGAGCCTAGTTGATCCTATGGAGTTGCTTTTAAAATTCTTTACTATTGCATTTTCTGTTATCTATGAATGATGATTTGATTTCAGTTTGGTAGAAATCACTAGGATTGTAGGTATGGGTGATTACTGCTAATAGGATAACCCTAATGGTAGTTGCCTTGTCCAAATTCAAATAAGTTTATTAATTGATTGAGGGGTTTCAGTTGGGAGTATGATAATGGACTGACATTGAGAGTGTGGACACTTATGAAACTGCTTATAGGCAGACCTACAAAATATTAGTGTTGATTCATGCTTCACAGGAATTAGGCTAGGTTAAGTTGGGTATCAGGAATTGGATTCTGTCACACCAGGGGTAATTTGGTGCTCCTATTTTCTTTAGCATTCTTAAATTGTAGGTTGCAAATAGTTTAGTTTGTTAAAGTAGTATGAGTATACAGCATGACCGTAAATGAACAGTTTAAAGAATCTACTTGTTAAGGTATTGGATAGAAAACTTAACTTATTGGTATGTCTCATAAACACTTATATAGTTTAGACATGGTTAGAATTATAAGGTGAACTAGAACTTGATAATTAATCAACTTGTACCTATTAACAGGAGAACATCCAGCTTCCTTCATTACCTGTACTTTTTTGGAGCAAGGAAAGTACTTTTCTATGGTTTTTGTGCGTACATATCTTGTACTTTTCTTGTGACACATCATGACACGATATCTTGTACCCTTGTACTTTCCTGTTCTTGTACTTACTTGTATCGGGAGAAAAAATATACTAGCTATGTGACCAAACTTCGGTTACTATATTCATGTAGAAAGCTGAGGCCTCGTATCGTGCATACGGGTCCTAAGTCGTACCGATATTCATGTACTCCTGTGCATATTTCTGTACTCATCCCAGCCGGTCACATAGGCTAGTTGTATTTCAAATATTGTGTACATGTCATATCTTGTACTTCAGGTTCATGGTTACATTCTTGTACTTTATTTTCTGTACTTACATTCCTGTACTTTCCTGTTCTTTTCCTGTATTTCATATTTCATGTTCTCATGTACTCATTTTCATATCATGATGTTCTTGTTTATTACCTGGAACTGTACTTTGCTCCGCTCCTGACTAGGATATGTTGCAGGTGAGATGGAGGCATTGTGTGACACCTACTATGGCCGTGAGCCTATAGATGCAGTAGAGCCAGCTGGAGTTGCTCTGGACTTAGAGGCTGAGGAAGCCTAGTATCTTATCCTTAGCAGTTTACATTCTATTGTACTTGAGACAGTCAGACTTTATTTTAGCTGGATGAATGTAATAACTCTTAGACATATACTTTGATTCTGGGATTCACTTATATAGATGCTGTGGTTTTATTCATTTATGTCTGGACTTGTAGTTTCCCTAGAGATTGGTACAGCTTACTTCATCGTGTCTAACGATAAAGGCTGGGCGTGTCCGACTCGTGTCCGATTATTCGGAAGCGGGTCGTGACATTTATGGTTACCACGGTCAGGAATTCATAATAAATCTGACTAGGTTAAACAACTAGAATGATTAAGTAGTTCATATAAAGAGATTTTCCAGTTACAGGCGATCCTGTTATCCCGTCCACACCTGTGGACTTGTAGCCTGCCATCGAGTAGGGCGCATTTCCAGCACACTGTCATGTGTTGCACTACTTGTATCCTAAGTACTCAGGTACACCGGAAATCTTGATAACTCTTGTAACTTGTTAACTCTTGTAACTTTCGCATGGATAGACTGGATAGTTTACAGGGCTTGTGTCTGCGAGAATTGCATCTTGTTAGTAACTAGGCCTGTGATAACCCTAGTTAGCTAATGAAAGCAAGTCGTAGGACTTGATTGGCCGTTCCTGAATGATTGTCACCTGATTAACATGAAAATTATATTCCAACTCTTGTTCTTCCTGATGTAAGCAAGTATGTTTATTTTAGTTCTTATCATTTATGTTATTATCAATATGTTACTTCTATTAGTTCTTCTATTCTTTATGTGCTGGTTTTAGTTCATAAGTGGAGCCTCCCTTGTGATACTTGCTTTTTCTGGCATCTGACCCAACTGGTTTTGTATGGCTAGATTTCGGAGTGATATCCGAGGATCTAATTACTTTTCAGCCAGATCATGAACACCAGGAGTAACCGTGGCAACGAGTGGGTTTTTTATTTTTGCTCTTCCACTCTACTGTAACTTATTCTTTTGAGACGTTTAGCTGTCGAGCATGTGTTAGCTCGTGTTGCAACTTTATTTCTGTCTGCCTAAGGGCTGTAACATGATTAGCAAATCCTAGGGTTGATTATGTATGGTTTAACTCTTGCTAGTCTTCGTATTTTATATGACTAGCTTCATGATCATCTGAATATATAATATTTTGGATGCCATACTTTTGTATATCTAATGATTAAATATCATGTATCATCTATTTGTTTGCTTGAGATTGAGACACTATGCTTGTTTTTTTACCATAAGAGGCTGATAGATTGTAGATAAACCCTCATGCATCTAGACAGCCGTGACCGTATTGTGAAGTGTGTTGCACTCCAATGTACGTAGCTAGCTGTATCTGTCTCCCGCTCTCCAGTATTTCGGTTCTGGGACGTGACACAGTTTAAGTGGTGGCCCATTCAAGTCTTGTAAATCAAGTTGTGTGAGGGTTTTACTGGATAAATGTCTAAATCTGCATTCGCCCTATCTCTACTTGTGATTTCTAATCTTCCTGATTTTTGCCCCGATAATATGCTCTTATCCTTGATCTATCTTGGTCCTTCCTAATTGTTCTCCATGTCATTTTCTTCAGTGACATTGTTCTTGGTCCTACCGATCAGCCGAACAGAGCACCTCCTGTAAACCGACAGCAACCTAGGGACCGAACCCAACACTCAGGGACAACATCCCGAGTCATGCCTTCCGGGGAATAAGAGACATCGGTACAGCCAGTCCAGCCTACAGAGCCTGACAATAGAACCCTGATGGAACTCATCCGGGACTTGCTTGCATCACAAGATCGTCCAGGTGATGCTCTGCAGCAAACAGTACAAGAAGCTATGGGGAGAGTTGGTTATCAAGGAAACAATGCATCCAACAACTTCAAGCGCCTGAACTCTCATTTCTTTGACAGAAGTAGATATGCTATTCCTGCTGATGCTTGGCTTCAGGACATAGAGATTATTCTGGAGGCATCCAGAATTCCAGCCAAAGAGAAGGTGGCTGTTGTATGACTACAATTGTTGGACTTAGTCTGCAGCTGGTAGATGATGCAAGCAGTTAGTTTGGTGATGCCTATCATGTGGGCGGTATTCAACGAAAGATTTTAAATGAAGTACTTTGATGTAGTAGCTTGCTATGATCTACAGACAAGGTTCATCAATCTCAAACAGATGGGAAGAACGGTCGATGGATATGCGGTCGAGTTTTCAAGACTTAGTCGGTTTGCTCCCACCTTGGTGGCGACCAATTTGGACCGAGACCGATTCCAGCAGGGACTCCACATAGAGATTATTCTAGCAGTAGAGCAGTTTGAACACCAGTCATTTGATACCGTTTTGCGAGCAACAAAAAGACACGAATATACTTCACAGAGGATAGTAGATCGATCCGGAGGACGGAAGAGGCCACATGGACAATTATCCCAGTCATCACACTACACAAAAAAAGGCATTTAGGAACAGTTTTTACATGTTTATAATATTTTTTGGAACATATCATAACCGTTCCTAAAAGTGGCGTTGCAATATTTGGAACGGTTATAAAGTGTTCCGAAATTTAGTCGGGAACAGTTATCAGACGTTCCTAAAGTTAGATTTGTAACACATATTATGTATTCTTAAATTATTTTTGGAACGCCCTAAAAACGTTTCTATATGTTATTTTGAAACGCTTTATGCACATTCCTAAATAAAATTTGTCACACTTTTGCATTGTTAATGTAGCTAGTTTTGAAACACTTTATTAACGTTCCTTTATGTTTTTTTTAATTTCAATTTCATGTTACAATTTTAGTTTGAATAACAAATATGATGATTCCTAAACAAATCATTGAAACACATAATAAGTAGTGCTAGATTTTTTATACATTTCCTGAATCAACATTCAAGAGCTCCATAAATTTAACCAAAGCTGTTAATTTAATATAAAACAAATAACAACATATCCAAAAAGTTAATCTTTATAAAATGTCATCGAAATTATAAAATAAAAATATAAATAATAAAAGAAGAGATTTTGTTGTCCGAAGGATGATGATGGAGTCTTTCCAGAGGCCAGGAAGACTTCAATCTTGTACATAAGGTTTCCTTTCTCAAAGACTTCATTCATGTTGAGATACTCTGCTCTTCAACGAGCTTTGATTACATTGTAGGTGTTTGAGGGAATTTTGCACATATCCGGAAGGCAACCGCGCCACCAAGGATGTTGGAAATGTTGATCTTGTCCCGAGTTTCATCGTTGGCATTTGTAACTAACTTTTGCAACCAAGAACACTTGGACAAAAGGGGAAACTGCATGAAAAATGGGAATTGAGGGTAAAGAAAACACAAAATACTAGCTAAGTAAAAAATATAGGATAAGATATATAGTGAATGATGATACGATATGGCATGATGAAGACTTGTTTCAATAGATTCTTGTTTAGAATGTTTCCAAAGTGTAACTTGTGCAAGTTATTTGAGCACTATCACTGTTGTCGACATAAAACTGATTGAAACTTATGAAAAATATTATCCTTCGGAAGAAAGTTGGTCAGATAGACCTAGATTAAATACATAAAGACCTGGATTGAATCCATAAAAAGTACATAAAAACCATTTAGTTTCGAATTCATTTCCATGTTAACAGAACCACCCACCCAACCATATAATTTTATAGTATGCTGGACTTCTTCTCAAAGAAGTGGCATAGCTGTGCATCAGAAAGATGCTTGCAGGTCTACATTTATGCTTAAGCTGCTCCTAGGTCTTAGGCAACAGAAACCCTAAACTTCTTCAGTTCTTGTCAGTAATACACTTGAATGTTTAATAAATACTTAAGTCTTTATATTCATCACAACCAACAATTCATAATAGGATTTCTACCATTTAATATGTTAATATGTGGAATATCCTTTATCAGGACAAAGAAAGGGTGTTCAACGTCCTCTTGGCCATAAATCACATAAGTTCATCAAAAAGCTCCAGAAGTTTGTTCTCAGTCTCATCCCAGTCAGACCCACTATGAATTGAAATAGCTTCTTTTTGAAGAATCTTTTCTTTGTCCTAATCAGCTCTGTCAACAATACCAATCATAAAATCCTTTGAATAAATAGAATTATGAAGTAAAGAAGTTGTGATACTATCATTGGTACTCCTTCCCTTCAAGTCATCTCATTTACCACTAGATTTTCTATAGAACATTAGTCGTGTATTTAGAGCTCAAAAGTTCATGAGAAGAATAGGAATTCCATCTGATCACTTTCGATGCCAAAAGAAATATGCCTATATAATTAGCTTAGAAGGATAATTAATGGTTTGAGTCTTTGTGATTTAGGTTGGAATAATGATATTGAGATTATCACATAATTACATTTAGTGTGTTTTGTTTGATAAAATATTTGATATGAATATACATGTATAATCATTTTCCATCTTTACATATTCCTTGTGTCCCTTACTCATACCCACACGTGGGTAAGACCCTGCTCTTGCTTGGAAAATACTCATAAGGATTGACAGTCCAAAGGAAGTGAAGGATTCATTTAAAGGCATAATACATATTGTAGAGTAGACTGAGTAGTTATCAGACATACCTGTGCCAGGATTGATGTCTTTATAAGAATACTGCCACCAACTTATGCTTCAGTTAGACTAGTTTCTTTGGTCAATTCAGGAGAAATAGTGAAGTGAATGCCCCATTTTTTCCTTGAAATAACTTCTTAGTCTCATATTCGCCATTACCACAGAAGAATGTTTTTCCGGTTAAGAACTTAGCAACTTATTAGTACTCCCCTGAAACAATAAGCAAGAAAGATTTTCATACTTTTTGACAATAATGCTTGTATTTTAGATTTAATTGTTGTTCAAGATCATGACTATCCTCTTACTTAATCCTGACTTCAGTCAGGATGTGATATCTTCAGCTTGTCCATTGAGAAATTATTCCCATGAAATTCATGGTTTTAATGCTATTATTTGTGTTTTCATTTTTCAGTTCTTTCTTTGCCCCTAGCACCTTGCAAATGAAAAGGGAGACAGAAGATGTTGGCCCCAAGGTTTCAATACGATATTTTGATAAATGACCATATCTATGTTCAATAATAAGTTTCAATATATGCATGTCTTGACTCTTAAATACTATTTGAGAAATGTAGGCCTTAGAGCATCTCCAACCCTATTGTCTTGTTAAGTGTTGTGAGTCTTAGGTGGCTCCTATGTGGCATGAGCCACAAGACAATGTCTTGTTTATGTGGCAAAATTATATCATAAAAGACAATGAGATAGAAAAACTCTCTCCAATGCAAAAGTATTGAGAAGACAATAAAAAGTATTTTTTCCAACTTCCAAGGCAACTTTTAAGACAACTACTCATCTTCTTTCTTTTTTCTAATATTTTTTATTCATAATTGATGACATGGAAGAGAAGACATTGTCAAGTGCATTGTCTAGAACAAGACAATCAATTTCACAATGTCTTCTTTAATTTTTGCCACATAAGCTTCACAATTGACTTGACAATTGCATTGGAGAAGAACTTTTGAATAAAATTTTGTCATTCCTATGTGGCATTAACTTTTTTCCAAAGTCACAATACGGTTGAAGATGCTCTTACACATGAAGAACTTTAGTAAAGTGGACACTTACCAAAACTGATTCAGTATGTAGGTCAAGAGCTCAAGGTTGAAGTTTACTTTTACAAGGAAAATATGTAAATGATGTAAAATTCTAGAATCATATGTATACGTGGTGTGGGGGTGTGAATAATTCCAGAGATGTTTAGCACGTAGAAGCACGACCTGATCCCAGATACATGACCTTGACCCTATATATATATATATATATATATATATATATATATATATATATATATATATATATATATATATATATATATATATATATATATATATATATATATATATATATAAGAGCAAATGACCTCTAGCCTAGTGGTTAAGAGAGATACATGCGGCCCAAGTGGTCGGGAGTTCGAGCCTCAGTGGAGGCGAGTTCGCCACAAGTACCCATTGCTTCAAAAAATATATATATATATATTTATATATATATAAAAACAAACGTTGCTTTCTAGTCCCTACAACAGTTACGAGTAGGATTAATGGCCTAAAGCACAAAATAATCGGGACCATAGATTTATAACCAGTCAGACTGGCATGATAGTCCACAAGTCAGTCAACTAAGTATTTATTTACATATCTTCTTGACCAATTCCAATATATGAGTCAGTCAAGTCATTTGGTCGGCAAAAGTACCAATTGGGAAGAGTTTCCAGTAGATGGGCCTATATATCAACTGGGCAATAGACTAGGAAGTTGACTAGCCCCTACATGGGTTAACTTACTCAAAAGGGAAAGGACAATATGAAATGGCCAAAATTTTTGAATTGAATAGTCTACAACAGTCGAGGGACTGTACAATCTTTTGACAATGGACCTAAACAGCTAGAAGGCATACCAAAACCTTCAGCCAGGTTTCCTGGAGATACCAACTTGCCCAACCACCCAAGAGAGATTCAATACCGTTCTAAATGCTTTTGATTGCTAATATCCACAAGAATGAGTGGTGGATAGATAAACTGTGATCTTCATCATTGATCCAAGTCTTTTCTTAAAAGTTCTCCCTAAGCGGGATGTCAGAGTCGCAAAAACCCGCTACAAGTTAGATATGTTCCCACTGGTATGGGTGTACGCTGTCTGTGAATATTTTATGTTATCATGTTATCACGAATAAAGTTACATATTTCAACCATATATATTTAAAATTTAATTTTTCAACGTAACTGGTTTATTATCATTTAGATATATTATTGTCTAGTCATTGCAATATAAGTCAAATGAGAATAAAGATATAAAATATGGAGGAGCAAGAGGTAATACAATAGATGAAATCATCACTGCATATAAACTAAATATATCAGAATGCAAATCTTGTGTCGGGGTTGAATTACATGCAGGTATTAGTAATGCGACACTCAGTTACAAATACAAGAGAGTTACTTCAGTATATTAAAAAACACCATCATATCATTGAGAGTACTTTAGTATCATCACTGTCAAAGATAACTGGCTAACATGGTAAAAGCTGTGATACTACAAAACCAAGCAAAGCTAAGGGATGTAAAAGCATAGTAAGCGTGTAAAAAGAATAGTAAGGTTGTAAAAGGAAGGAAATTTATCTATCGCATGTAAACCAATTGCCAAGGGTGACTACTTTTTCATTCAATTTCAAAACTGGTAAGAAAGAACACTAAAAGGCTATAGAATTCAGTAAATTGAACACTGTAAATTGATACATCAAGATAGATACATGGAGGATAGATAATTTAAACAAAACATCAACCAATCCTCTATATATAAGTTAGTAAACACAAAATATCAATAAAAGGAAACAACTTGCATTTCTGTCCAATTCCTCAACTTTCGTCTTTGCAAGGCGTGTTATTTTCCCTACTTAGTCAATATCTTTTTTCATGCAATTGAGCTTGACTTTGACTCTAAGCCCATTAGTGCTTCTGCAACAGCTTTTCATTATCCGGTTCCACAGTTAATGCAAACCTTAAATTCTTTTTTGTATACTGAATAAGAAAAAAATGTTTAGTGTTCGATACAAGAAAAGTTGTTGTATCTATTATGGTATGCATATTAGACATAACCTAAAAACAAATAATACACCTTAAAGGAAAATATAATATCTTGTCTAATAGGTAAGAGATGTGTTATTTAGCTTTATACTGAGGTAAATTAATAACAGAAAGACACAAAAATTGTACACTAGACCACAAACACATAGCCTTCTCATTGTAAAAAACTTAGAAATTTTCCGCCTGAGGATTTAACCTTTAGAACGTAAACTCCAACCCTTAGTTGCTTTTACATAAATGCTAAAGTCGGCTTGGACTTGACGCTTATTGTAAATTATGTACCCTTGACATCAACTCCAGCTTGATATCAATTTGTATGTTAAATATTTCAAAATGAATATTCTATAAAATGGAGTGTGTCCCTTGTCTGTGTAGCTTGCCGACGATGTCGACAAGACCATATTAATCTTCCCATATGCAATGACAAGGGCCAAACTAAAGTCCTACCATAAATGATTGCATCCAAAAAAAAACATAAAGGACACAAGAATATAATAAAAGGATTGAATAAACAATGAAAAATCAACATGAATATCACAATTCCAGTTTGACTATGATAATAACGACTGTCAACTATCCACTTAAGAAGCAAACGTTGGACTTTGATAATAACTGTTGGTATATGTGTTAAGTATTATTGGGCTTTAGTCCCACATTGCCTAGAATGATAGGAGAGGAGGCTAGCCTCTCCTATATATATATGTAGTTTCTATTCCAATTATAATCACTTAAAAATCTCTATATGGTATCAGAGCCTAAACTTGCTTAGAATACCGTCAGAGCCATCCTTTCCACACAAACCCTACCCCTAGCCTCGCCCTCCCTTCCTCCCTCCACGCCGCCACTGCAGCTGCAGCTACTGCGCCGCTGCTCCCGCTGCCGCTGCAGCCGCTGCTGAGCCGCTGCCGCTACGGCTGTGCAGCTGCCACTGCTGTGTCGCTTCCGCTGCCGCTGCAGCCGCTGCGGCTGCTACTGCCGTTGCTGCTGTCATGGGTGCCTCCGTGCACACCACTTTTAGGTCTCCTACTGTGTAGGTAAGCCTAAACTTGAGATTTATCTCATCTGTGGCACCTACGGTGTTGGTAAGCCTAAGCTTGAGATTTATTTCATCTGTGACACCTACAGTGTAGGGAAGCCTAACATCGTTTTTGAAGATTTATCATATATAAGATTCTCAAGGAGATGCCGATGATGCCTAGATCCGATGAAATCAGACATATTTGAATTTAGGAGAGGACGACGAGGACAAGCGTGAGTCGTAGAGCAAGTGTGACGTGATCGAAAAGAAGCATCGATGGAGGCGATCCTCAAGAAGCTGGATGCTGACGATGTGGCGACGTTGATGAAGTTGATAAAGGTGTCGGCTGGTGATAGCATGATACGAGCGCCGCCAAAGTTGGAACTACCCTCCATCGATCTGAAGTTGGATGGACCAGCCACCTATCTGAGTTGGTCACGGCGGGTGAGAAGAACCCTTGTAGAAAAGAACCTGGAGAAATTCTTGACGGGGAGAAGACAGAGACGAAAGAGGGCTCGATAGGACGCGACGAGTGAAAATCCACTCATATGGTAATTTACATCTAGCTTCTCAATTCCTTAGTCCAGTCTATTGCTTCCACAGTAGATGGCATTGAGATGGTGAAGGACGTATGGAAGAAGTTGAGGAGAACCTATGATGGCCTGGGAAACAACCTACGAATCTTTTAGATAAAATAGGAGATCGATGACACTGTACAAGGGGAGAAGACGGTGCAGAAGTACGCTACGGAGTTGGAGCGTATCTGGCTGGATTATGATCACTCCTCGAAACGGGCAAGCTACGGAGATCCGAAGTGTAAGGAGAGACGTGTGTTTGCAGGAGAGGACGATAAAATTCCTTAAAGGGTTGACTGCAGCATTTACACAGAGGACAACCTTACTCCTCGCCCAACCAGAGATCCCTAGTCTCGAGGAGGCTATCTCAGCCATGATCCAGGAGGAGACACGGATCAGATTACAGACAGGGACAGGTGGTCCCTCCGAAGCAAAGTTAGCACTATCAGCTGCTAACTCGAGTGACACAGGATCCAAGGGAGAGCTCTGGCGACACAATCGGTAGTGCTACAACTGCGAAAAGATGGGCCATCATTGATATGCTTGTACCAAATCACCTAAGGATGGAGACTCAGGTGGTGGACGAGGACGAGGATATATTGGACGTGGACGTGGTCGAGGAGGCCGACGAGACAGCCGAGGAGGCTATCGGGCAAACTTGCTGGTGGCAGAAGGGAATGGAGGAGCTGGTGGCACCTTTGCTGAGGAGGATCAGGCACTGTTGGACCTGCTGGAGAGAAAGCAGAGAGCGTCGACCGAAGGAGACAGGAGGAGCGGAGCAGAGGAGATATCCACCCCATTCTTCGGAGGCAACGCCGCTATGTATGCTCACCCATCAGAAGGTACTGACGAGTCACTCGCTCTTGCATCTATGTCTTCCTTTAAAATGTCAAACTAGATTATTGACTCTGGAGCATCTCGGCATATGACCGGGAACGCTAGTGAGTTTCCTTCATACACTCATTTAGCACCAGCAGACACCATTCAGACTGCAGATGGCACTTTTCAACCAGTGGTCGGTAAGGGTACTGTTAATTGTATAGGTTTAGTAAGATTATCCAATATGTTATATACTCCATCTTTTCCAGTCAGTCTCTTGTCTATTAGTTCTGTAGTTCTCCAACTAAAATGTATTGTTTCTTTTGATATTTCTAAGGTGATCTTCCAGGAGAAAGGGATGGGACGAAGACTTGGGACTGGCACCTAGCATGAGGGACTGTGGTACCTAGATTGGGAAGGACTGGACTCAACATTGATATCCATGGCAGAGAAGGCTGGAATAGGAGAGCTGCATCAGAGGACTGAAGATACTTTGATACTTCATCAAAGGAGGATGGGACATTCTTCTTTTGATACTCTAAGTAAGTTATATCCAGAGATGTATGCAAAATCAAATAAACAAAAATTAGTATGTGATGCATGCGAGTTAGGAAAGCTTACTAGAAGCTTATATATTGGTACTGGCATAAGAGTTCTCTTATTTTTGAGGTAGTACATTCTGATGTTTGGGGTCCATGTGCTACTAACACTATGATTGGATATAAGTACTTTGTCTCCTTTATTGATTGTGCATCTCATGTCTCCTGGCTATATTTAATAAAAAATAAGAGTGAAGTATTTGCTTGCTTTTGGGACTTCCATAAACATATCCAGACTCAGTACAATGCAGTAGTGAAGGTACTGAGGTCTGACAATAGAACGGAGTACACCAACATGACACTTATAGAGTACCTGTCAGCACACGGAATACAGCACCAGACCAGCTGTACATACACTCTAACACAAAATAGAGTAGCAGAAAGAAAGAACCGACACCTTCTAGAGACCGCAAGAAGTATAATGATTGACATAAATGTCCCACAAAATCTATGGGAACATGCAGTATTGACAGCAGCTCAACTTATCAACAAGATTCCTTTAAAAGTCCTGGGATGGAAGTCCCCATGCGAAGTATTGCAAGGCAATAATAGTGGGATACTCCCACTAAAGGTATTCGGGTGTGTGTGCTTTATGAAAGACAACAGACCATCAGTTGGGAAACTTGACCCCAGAGCAGTCAAGTGCATCTTCGTGGGCTACTCAGCGACTCAGAAGGGATATGTGTGCTGGAGTCCAGTAGAGAAGAAGAAGTTCGTTAGTATGGATGTCCACTTCCGAGAGCATGAGCCATATTACTCAGTGACTCAGGAGGGCACTTCACACAACATGCCTAATACTACCAGTATAAGGCGAGAGAGGGAGATGGAGAACTTGGTGGTAACCGATCTAGAAGTATGGCATAGAGGCACGGTTGAGGAGAAACATGGAGGTGAAGCAGAACAGGAGGAGGAGATAAGAAGTATTAGGCCTACGGATCAGGGGGAGTTACTTACCTACAGTAGGAGAGAGAAGCAAACTGCAAGTCCAGTACCTACAGTGCCAGTGCTAAGTCCCTTGCATGCGTCTGTCCCAACTCCTGAGACACCACCATCCTCCTCATCTACACCCCTTCCCTCCTCCGGAGATATCATTCCTCCTACTTCTCCTATACCACTACCTACACGAAGGACTACTCGCAGTAATACAAGAAATCCTCCAGACAGATATGGTTGGGACCTTGCTAAGTTTGTTTCTTATGATCATATCTCTTCTTCTCATGAAGCATTTATAGCATCTTTGGATAGTATTACTATACCTAACAATTGGCAGGTTGCCAAGAACGATCCAAAGTAAAAAGTGGTAATGCATGAGGAGTTGGGAGCTCTTGAGAAGAACCACACTTGGGAGCTGGTGAGACTGCAAGAAGGAAAAAGAGCAGTCGGACGCAAATAGGGTTTTACTGTGAAACAGAATCCAGATGGACAGGTTGAGTGCTATAAAGCTCGACTGGTGGCAAAATAATACAGTCAGACGTACGACATCGACTATGACGAGACCTTTGTACCAGTGGCAAAGATGAGCACTGTCAGGACCTTGATCTCCCTGGCAGCCAATGGAGGGTGGAAGCTGCACCAACTGGATGTGAAGAATGCATTTCTTCATGGGGATCTAGTAGAGGAGGTGTACATGGAGATACCACCAGGATTCGGTACCAAACAGACAGAAGGCAAGGTCTACAGACTATAGAAGTCCCTCTATGGACTGAAGCAGTCTCCTCGAGCATGGTTTGACATGTTCAAGAGAGCAATGATAGGGATGGGATATCAGCAGATCAATACTGATCACGCTGTCTTCTTCAGACGAAGTGGAGACCACATCACCATGCTTACGGTATATGTAGATGATATGATTATCATAGGCGATGATGAGCAGGAGATCGCCCAACTCAAAAGAAAGCTTGGCAAGGAGTTCGAGGTGAAGGATCTTGGCCCTCTTCGATACTTCTTTGGGATTGAGATTGCTCAAGATAATGAGGGAATCATTCTTTCTCAATGGAAGTACGTACTGGACTTGCTTACGAAAACGGGGATGATGGGATGCAAACCAGCTACGACACCGATAGACCAGAAGTTCAAACTAGATGCTGAAGCTGGAGAACCAGTTGAACGTGATAGATATCAGAGATTGGTGGGCAAGTTGATCTACTTGATCCACACTCCACCTGATATCAGCTTTGCGGTCAGTGTAGTGAGCCGCTACATGTATGACCCCCGGAAGGGTCATATGGACGCAATATACCAGAATCTGAGGTACTTGAAGGGAGCCCCCAGAAAGGGACTGATCTTCAGAACAAATAATTATGTAATCATCGAGGGCTATTATGATTTTGACTGGGCTAGCTGTGCTGACGACATGAGATCCACATCGGGCTAATACATATTTGTAGGAGGCAACTTGGTCTCGTGGAGGAGTAAGAAACAGTTAGTGGTAGCCAGATCAACAACTGAAGCAGAGTATAGAGCTATGGCTTTGGGAGTCACAGAACTATTGTGGTTAAAGAATATGCTAACGGAGCTAAAGCTGGACCAGGGAGACAAGATGAGGCTATAGTGTGACAACCAGTCAGCTATTAGTATTGCCAAAAATCCAGTACAGCATGATAGGACCAAGCATATCGAGATTGACAGATTCTTTATCAAAGAAAAGCTGGAGAAAGGAGTACTAGAGCTGGGATATATTCCAACCAAAGATCAGGTAGCAGATGGACTGACAAAGGGGCTTAATTCTATCAGCATGATAAGAGGATGTGACAATATGGGTTTAGTGAATATCTTTCACCCATCTTGAGGGGGAGTGTTGGTATATGTGTTAAGTATTATTGGGCTTTAGTCCCACATGCCTAGAATGATAGGAGAGGAGGCTAGCCTCTCCTATATATATGTAGTCTCTATTCCAATAATAATCACTTAAAAATCTCTACAATAACCAATAATTTCTTTCGGGACTTTTAGCCGTCTTAATGCTCGAGTATCACAGAAACTAATATGATAATGTGTATTAGTCACTGATTCATGTCTTTATTGTTGAACCAGTAATATTGACAAACATATATGCTATCAATCTAGTATCAGTAAAAGTATTCTACTAATGGTATCGTAAATCGACAGGCACTCGATTATTAATTTCCATCTTGCCAACATTCTACAACTCAGTTAATAAGTATGCTAATATTGGTATTGTAAACCCTGTTTGTCAAAAATCAAACCGGGTTAAATTTTGGTAATTTTGCTAATTACCAAAGTTTTCTTCAAGTGAAAAGCAACCTTGTCCTTGTCATTATTAGGGATTTAGTCAATAATCCCTAATAATGATTGTGTTTGTTAATTATAAAGGATCAAACATTCACCATGAAGGATGATTGGGAGAATAAATCTCATGAAACTTAAGTGATACGGTTGTCACAGACAAGAATTATAAAGAACTATGTGACTGTCAGATACACCTGAAACTGATTGGAAAACTCTACTTGATGGCTATACGACCACATGCTTTATAGGTTAGCATAGTTTGGAAATGAAACAACAGTATCACTAAAATGGACAGTTTAGTAAACAATAATGTTGAGATGGAAAAACAACGATATGTTGGAGGATAGAAGATGAAGTGATTGTATTTATTTTGAAGTTAGTCAAACCTTAAACAAAGATAATAAGATAATTTAGATTGTTCAGATATGTGCAAGAAGGATGATATCTGGAATATAGGAGTGATAAGATTTTACAAAACAAGGAGAGATAAAGAAGCAGCAGCTGGAGTGAAGCAAAAAAAGATGGACCTGGAGTGAAGCAGTAAAATAGGCATGGTAGTTGCTCTGAAATAGATGAGATGCCTTGCAAATAAACTAAAAGGAGAAGAATTCATGCAAGGAACCAAAAATGTGGAATCGTGGTAGTGCTGTAGTTGCAAAAGAATAATTGGCAACAACATTCTAAAGATACAAAACAAAACCTTGAAGCTTAAACACTGGATCTGACGAACCAATCTTCCAAAGAAATCCTTTATCATCTTTGCCTCCCGTATCAATTAAAGATTCATCTATTGGACTGCACGCAATCGCAAAAAGTTCATCTACACCAACAAAAAAGTAGACTCTGCTGATATATCGTCATAAGTAGCATGCGTAATGCACATTGGCAAGATTTGTGCAAAACTACTCAACTCGTTGATAAAGAATCAATAATAACCAAAAGTATTGCATTAAGAAAGAAGATGGGACTTTTTGCATTTTGTTAGAACAATAAAATGAGCAGTTAACCTATCACGATCTGCTTCAAAATCACCCGATACACATGAATTTTACAATATGTGGATGCCAGTATGCAAGAGTTTGAAAGAGGACTTTTGCAATCAACATAGATGGTAGAATAGACTAGAACTAAATAATTTAAGTGAATAAAATTTCACCAGATGAAACCAGTAAATGTTGGAAAGTTTTCAGTAGTTGTGCTGGAAAGGACTTATGAACATCTTATATACCAAAAAGAATCTAACACTAATACAGACTATTGAATCCGACAAAGTAACTCTGCTTGGGACACATTACATAGTTATGTGAGAGCATACCTGAATGTCCATTAAAAGTGTAGACAAAGTCATCCGTATCTTCTACAAAGACAGAAATGAAAAGTTATTACCCGATGCTTAAAAGAAAAACTGCAAGAAAATAATGAAAGTATTGATATACATAAAAAAAAAGTATTGACAGTTAATTTAATACAAAAGACAAGGTAAAACTTAAACAAAAAACAATGCTTTAGAGTAACACATAAAATAACAAACCTACACTTAAGTGATTGTATATTCATACCAAGATATAGAAACACTCAGATTCCATTGCATGATTCCAAAGGAGTGCGTGTATATGAAAGTTGACAAACTCCATACAATGATAGCCTTAAATTAGACATAATTTGAATCAACATTTACAATATCAGTTTCGTACCCCCACCCTTCGATTGGTTTCGATAGTTTTGGCAGTTTCACTATAGGTTTTCGAAGACATTGTAAACCTTGATTTGAATAGATAGGCCCAAGGAGAAACCAATTAGATGTGCCAAATGCCAAAGTTGCTGTTGTTGCTATTGTTGTTGCTTTTGTTTTTTCTGTTGTAAATTTAAAAATAGGTGGAAAATGCCCTCTCTTCTGTAGATTGTTGCAAACCATTTTGAAAAGGAAAATGGTAGAAAACATCATTCCCGTATAAAAAAGGAAAACAAGAAGTACCATATTTATTTTCCTTAGGCAATCTCAGACTGTAGAAATAAATCTTGCACTTACATACCCTTGAATCCGTAGACATTCTCACCAGAAGAGAAGCCTTGTACCTATGTAAACGAAAGGGAAGTCTAAAATCAAGCGAAGGAGGGGAAAATAACTAGTGTCACTAGCAAAAGAGCTATATTGCACGCACATGGGAAATAACGTTAGTATCCTCATCGTGTCTATACATGTATCCATGGCCATATTTGTGCAACATATGCTACTAGTCTACCTATCTAAAAATGTCTGTATCCCATATATTTATCATGTCCTTATTCATATTTGTGTCCATATTCATGTAATAAATAATGGTTTATAAGCCATAAGTCACATTGACTAGAAATTGAAGTCACCATGACCTAATGTGTGAATAAAAATAAAACTTTTCATGTCACATAAACTACAACATCATGACATCAAACTTGACAGGGACTGCATCCTAAGACTTTGAACTACATACAGTAGCCCCGAATGTCATCGAAACCAACACTCATGACTCTTAAGAAGGGATGGAAATTCAACATAAAAGACATTACCAAATTTGCCACAATCATATATCTGAAGTGGTTAGTCTTCCATTCTTAAGAACCAATACTTATTAACTAAGGCTCATCCAGTAATGGATGTATCATGTATCCCTATGGACTGTTGTGCTAACATGTGATAGTACTGTATTCCAAACTAGAAACAATCATAAGCATGATAAGATATAATGGTTGATCAAGTAGATTTAGAACACTACTTGATTGAATATTATGGTATAAAAAATATTATAGCTAATATAGTTTTTGGAAGTTCGATGATGGTCCCATTGATTGAATATCCATCATTGTCACTAAGATCTGAATCTGATGAAGATAGACCATATTTTGAAGGCTCGATATGTAATGTCCCGCTCCGCACGAGGCATTTTGTTGGCTTATTGAATGCGATCAGAATGTTGGACCGTGACTTGTGTTGGAAATAAAGAGAATGGAGACTGATGCAGTCTCTTTTAGCTAGTTAGACGAAAAGGGGTATTGGAACGTGGCTCACTGGTGGAGCTACGCTTAGTGGGAATGTGTGCGATCGGAACAGAAAGACCCTTTATACAAGCGAGTGGAATTGTCCTCTCTCCTCTATACGCCTTCATGCTTAATAAAATAGAGTATTGCGATGCTATGATTTGCCTCTAAATATCCCATATTTTAGTTGCTGGATAGTAAAGATGCTTATGTTGCCTAATATTGAAATGAACAACACATGAACATTGAACTGCCGAATGAATCACACTTGAACTGCTAATGTGAATTGATGTCATGAAATAAAAATGTCCCTTATGCTTAATGTTGCTGAAACAAATGGATCACTTGAACAATGAGATGATTTGTGAATGATAGAATAAGAAATGAACTGGCTATGCTATCGACCTAAGGGACTCAATGAAACACTGAATTATGTACACTCTGTGTAACTATTGCGTAGAAATAAATGCTGCCTGTTTTCATATAAGTAATAAAATGAATGATAACTGCCCCAATGAATTAAATGAAATCTTACAGGTCCCTTGAGAAATGATGAGGCTTGGGATCGTTGAGATCACCAAGTGAAATGATGGTAATATTGAGAATGAATATCATTGAACATGACTCGATTGAGATGAATGATGATGCACTGTTGCCTTTACTTCTTTTAATATTTTATCATGTAATTTTGTGCACAATCGAGTTGGACACGCATTCGCACGGTCATAGGACAAGTTGTATACAAGATTTAGTGATAAGTTTTCTCGGACGGTACCTCAAAACGTTAGGAGGACCAATCTGGCCTAGGAAGAAACATTAGCGTGCTTTGGGAGCATGGTTATTGCGAGACACTCTTAGAAGCTACCTAGCTACTTTGACTGGACATTGTAATAACTTGAAGTCCTATATGGCAAACGTCCGTATGATTTAACAATGCCAGTGGCCATGTAGTCAGGATGCACGCTAATGAATATTTTGTGCATGCAGAGTAAGTATATCTACTAACTTATATTTGATGTAGGTACGAGGAGTCGGCTATTGGTAAAAAATCACTTAAATATGATATATTCAATACATGTGTTGGTTTATCTTGCCTACTTAACATGCTAAACAAAATGATACTGTTATGTTGCCTTTCAATATGAGAACCTGCCTAACATGTGAAATTCAGTATTCTACAATGTTGCCTTGCTACAAATACTGCTTGAACATAACTTACATGCTAAATGATGCTTTCTATGATAATGGTCATAACATGTTTAAGATGTTACTGCTAACGATGCCTCAATGATACCTTTACATGATAACACCAAGTATGCTATAATGATGCCTCCACATGAATGCTGTTAAGAACAAGTTTACATACTTCAATATTTCTGCTCATAAACTGTAAACTGATGCTAGGCCCCAACTAGAAAGATTACTCTAATAAATGCGTGCTAAAATTGACCACTTAGTGTCGGTTTAGGCGAATGGGCTGGATTCTTCTCGCGAGTACATAGATTATGTACTGACCCACGTTGTGGGCACTCTTTTTAGGTGCTCGTTCTTGGAAAGTTCTGTACACGAAGATTAGCTTGATCGGTCCTCCGAAATCGAAGATTTGTTGGGCATACAGAAGCACTCCTTGCAAAAGATGATATCTATCATCTGTTTATAAAGGACAAAATACATGGAATATTGTAATCAGTTGCACCAGTGAGTTCTAAGCCAAGTCGGTATATTCAGTTGTAATCAAATGTATCAAAATATCAAATATAAGCTTTATGACATTTTGTTCAGTTGGTTATCAGTGTAAAGAGAGATGTGTTGTAAACTTTGTATTCTATTACAAGTCTTGTACTCTATTTTTAATTATCAACAAAGGCAGCTTATTTCTACATATCTCTGTACGACTTCAAGTTTCTGCTTTTTGTCTGCTTCTGCTGCTGCGATGTGTTCATATTTGGAGATTATCAATTATATACCGTCTTTGCCTTGTATAAGTGCAATACCAGACTTGTACGTCATCATACCCAAGCGAGGACGATCGATTCCAAGGATTAAATGCGAGGGTGAATGACTCTACGGAATCGGGGCATGACAAATTGGTATCCAAGTACGGCTTTACGCCATTGGACTCTTATTTGATTCGTTTCAAATCACAGTTGCATCAGTGATTAACCAAAGCTGCTTCCGTGATCACTCAACATTGCTTCCATGATTAAATCAAAGATTGCTTCTGCGATTATTCAGTTGTTGTTCTATAATCATTCCAAGTTGTTCTGTGTCTAAAAGTTTGTTGACCCTCTTGGCGGCTCACTGGATGTTCCATACAATAAGTCAAAATACATTATGATGCCCATGAATGAATGATTGTTGTTAGTTTGGACACTAATAACCCAATAATGACTCGATGCTATAGTATACGGTTTGTGAATGATGTTCGAAATGTGAGAATAGAGAAAGTTGCTAATTGTGTTGGAACATGGTTGAGAGTTGCATGTTATGTTGGAAAAGAATAATGAATAAAATAATTGGTAGATGAGTTCAACAGAATTGATGAGTTGACTCATGTGTGTTGGCTAGTACTTTTGAGACCCTAAGAATGTTGGCTTGTGATTTGAGACCCTGAGTTGTTGGTTTTGTGTGGTGATCAGTTAGATCACGATTGTCCGGAATAGACTTGGGTTTGGTATGGTTTAAGGATGGCTTCATTTCTGAGTGGTATATGCCTCTACCACTTCAGAATTGAGATGTATCGCGACACTTTCCATTGGATAACAATGTGTCTATTTGTCAGCCTTGGGTGGTATTGAGACTTAGCTGGAAGTCATGCCTTGTTGCTAGTTGACTCGAGTATCCCTTGACAGTGATGTTATGCTTGGTAGCAAAATTGTTAGAAATCGTAACAGGTGCCTTAGTTAAAAGGGAAATGTTTGGTTTACAACCAAACTTTTACAACCTTTTTACAACTTACACCCATTTGCTGACATGTGGGCCATGCCACCATCTGGCCCATATGTCAGAAAATGGGTGAGTGGTTGTAAAAAGATTGTAAAAGTTTGGTTGTAACTGTAGCATTGCTCTAGTTAAAAATTATACAGTTGGGTAATAACTCAGACTGGTCGGATGGTAATTATATTATAGGTAGAGAATGTTGTGGCTTAGAACACTGAACAATAGTTGCGACTAGTTGGATGGGAATCATGTGCGGTTATTAAGTCTAGTTGCTAAATTGAAAGTTTTGGAAATATTGTCAATGACTCGAATGGATGTTGGAAACCTGTGTTGTAACCCTAAGGTGCGATAGATGCTAATCCATCTTGATTGCCGAAGGGTAGAATCAGTAAAACTTGAGTTACGCTTGCCGAGATTGGTAGTCGTTGTATGCGTATATGTATGCTGAGGAATTAAAGTATATCCTAGAAGTAACAAGTATTGACCCTGAATATTTGTGTTGTATAGAGAATGGTTAGTTGATACATGAATTATCGGATTGAATGGAATGAACTACTCGACCCTTGCGATACGAGATGTTACGAATGTCCGTACGAGATTTTGATGGCTGGAAAACGAATGAGATCTAGAACCATGATATGTGTTGGACAGTGTCGGTAGATGGTATGATAGTATAGACGGCTGTCAGTTGGGATATATATTGCTGGCTTACGACTTAGTGGTATGACTTGTCATGCAGACCAAATAGTATGATTCTATAGTGTTGTTATGACTCTATCAGAATCGATAACCCTTGAATAATTAGCCATGGTATATAGATCCGTGTGGGTATGAAGGAATTGGAGTAGAAATTGGATCATTAGGAAATTTACTTGAGGGATTATTAGATTGTTGGGAATCGTATGTCGGACTGGAAATTAGACCGTAATATTGCTGGATTGATCTTAGTCGATCGTTGGGTAAGTCTAGAATGAGCCTCTGTGGGAATTAGTTCCTTGAGGATGACCCAGGATAAATAGACTTGATCCTAAACACCGTGGGCTGCTTAACCAATTATCGACATAGCCGACAATGACGATTAGTTGCTCAGACTGAGTTGATACCCATAGGTTTGGGTAGAGTTCTTTAGAACTGTCGTTTGCTTGTTGGCCTGAGAATAAAAAATTAGTATCATCCCTAGTCGCTGTCCACTCTAGGGAAGTCATCTGAATGATTAGGTTTAGCTGTCAGTATAGCTAACCTTAGAGACTTGACCAAATGATAGGGTGACCGTTGGCGACCCGTAGGATAACCTTTTGGTATTAGACGAGAGATGGTGGTGATGAGTATGACCTAAGGAAGTGTATGCTTCAACTTGTGCCTTAGAGATGTTTGACCCTTGTGAGGTTATATGTCGGCCTTAAGCAGGAACTGGAATAGTGGGATGAGACTTGAGTTATATGTATCGAGTAGTGAATTATTCTATGAGATGGAATTGACTGCTCATGACGGAAATATTGGATCGGTATCTAAAGTCGGGAAGCTGGATTAAAATTGATCGTTGCATAGAATTGTACTTTTGGTTCGGGTAATCGATAGTCGGTGACTTCGGATTTCACCTTTCACAAAAGATGAATTCCCTCGGTGGAAAATATTGTTGGATTCGGGAAGGAATAGAAATTGCACATGAACTCTTGGTATGGTTGGCTCGAAGTTAGACCTTTGACCGAATATTAGAAATATTATGCTTGGATAAGGAACTTATTTGAGTTGTCCCTAATGTTGAGTGTTATGGCTGGAAGGATAGTGATTATGGCGAAGTAATACGTCAATTGAAAGGATGCTAAGTCGGATTTGGAAAAAAGAGTTACAATCGTGGCTTATCGAATTGCACTAACATAAAAGTTGGCTGAAGTACATATATTTTGGGGATGCCTAAAGTATGTGTATGGTCCAACCGAAGTGATAGCTGCGACAGAGATAATACTATAGAGGGAGCTTATTGAATCGTACTATGTAACTCCACTTCTCGATTTTTCAAAAAATAAATTTTTTGATTTTAATAATAGCAATTGATTTATTTGGGTTTCAAATAAAGAGTTAATTTTATTTTAATTAATAATATGATGATGGATATTTTAGAGGGAAATAAATTGGGAGTAATTTTTAAATTTGAAAAGTTGTTACAACCAATTTAGTGGTCCTCTCACCTTTGTTTTAAACAATGATAATTATAATAAGTTTTTAACTATTTTTTAACAGTCAGTATAATATTTGAAAAGGGGGAGGGTTTTTCTATAAAATTAATGAGCGGAGGAACCTAGAGGAAAATTTAGTTTGCGGGGGGGGGGGGGGGGGGGGGGGGGGGGGGGGGCGGTAGTGTAAAATGTTCATTTCATCTTCTTTAAAAACCGTTCTGTGGAGTGAGAAGTTTATTCTCCTCCATTCCTTTTTTTTCTCGAAGAGAGCTCTCCACTCTTCTGAGTCTCTCCAACTCTCCGACCCGGCGACGACGACGACTTCGGCGACGAGCCCCCATCTCCTCGGCGACAGCATGGACTACCCTCTTCTTCACTAACGGCGACCACCTCCCGAAGCAACAGTAGCAGCGGCGTTGTTCTTCCAGGAGCTCAACGTTTCTCCGATCTAAGGTTTCACCACTTGGTGAGCAAATCTTCCACTCGATTTCTTCAGATCCAGAGGTTAGTGGATCTTGCTAAAATTCAATTTTCTTTTCTTATTTTGATCGGATCCAGTGGACAATCGACGAGAGAGCCGATCGTTCCAACTCCGATTCCGAGTTCTTACCAGGAACGTTACATTGTAGGTGAGTCCTGGTTCAAACTCTCTTACTCGATTCCTCTGTTTTCCTGAGAATCAAGTCATGATTCTGAGTATTTAGTTCTAGCTTCGTACCTCCGTTTGTGGATTTGTCTGAGTCAGGTGATTCTGTGTCCAGAGACGAAGAAATCGTGTCGGGGACATTGGCTTGGATTCTCCTAATTAGTATTACTGCTGAGGTATAATTCTTCTACACTTTCGGTTGTTGATTTTTTTTAATAGCTTTTGATATGGGTGTTGGGCATGATCTATAGATAGGAGTTGTGTCCGTGTCTCTGGATGAGTTCATGTCCTATTTCGTGTACGTAACCAGTGCTAGATGTGTTTTGCCAGATTCACCTGGGTTGGGATCGATTGGAGCAGGGCAGCATTGATGTTTTTCTTGTTTTAATTATTTTATTTCTTATTTGATTGTAAATTGTTCTGTATATTTTTCGATTCTGTGGATTCAATTTGATCAAAATATTATGCCGTTTGTGATTTTGGCTTATGAGCATGCTGTTTAAATATTGAGTGTGTTGGTTCAACTGTGGGAGGCATTGCTGGTAGTTGCTTGAGTAAAATAGATGTTGAGTATAATTTTTGGTAGGATTTATGGTCCCTGTTGCTTGCTTCATAGCACCAAGGGTGGGTTAAATCCTTGATTATTTAAAGCTATGTTTGAAGATTACTTTAGACTGGGTATTTAGAACTCTTTCAATTCTGTTCTCTGTGTGGTTATATAGAGACTTTTAATTTCAGTCCTGAATATAACTTACATTTTACTGCTTCCATTTCTACTACTATTGGGTGTCTGTCTTGAGATTGTGTCCGACTTGAGTCTGGTATAATTATGGCCTGGGGCTATTATGGTAGCAATGATTTAGATATTTCAATATCCTAATTAAGAGGACTGTGATGGTTGGATTGGACCCAATGGTTGGGCATCACCTGGGTTGGTGTATTTATTGCTGGTACAACAGTCCATTTTAGGGTTGATTGTTTTAAGTAATATTATACCTTTATCAGTTTTATTGATAAAGACATCAACCCTATCCTAAGTCTAAATTATTATTCAGAAAACCAAGACTTGTTCAGTAAAATAGTTTTGCCTCATAAAGTTAGAATTGATCACCACAGATACACCCTATATAATTAGAATATGATAGCATTGAATTGAAAAGAAGAGTAATGTAGACCTACCATTTGTTTTATAAGTCCCTTGTTATAAATTACCCAATTGAGTACTAGTTAAACTATGGGTGTTCTTTGTAACCTAATGATTATTAGTTCATAGTATTTTCTTGTCAGTTATACAAATTATTAGGAGGTTAGCTTAGCACTTGTGCTTTAAGGGTAAGGGTATATTTTTAACTTGAAAATTAGTTAGCTAGACTTATAGAAATTTGTATCAATATACCTTATAATTAATCAACTTGTACACATTATTAAATACAGGAGAGGATCTAGCTCCGATCTTCACCCTTACTTTCCTGGAGCAAGGCAAGTACATTCTATGGTCTTGTATATTTCATTATATCATGTGCTTCCTTGATTTTCACACTTCGACACGACATGTTTTTCTGGTGCTCAAGTTCCTTGTTCTTATTACTTGTACTTGGGAGAGGAAATATACTATTTATGGGACCAAACCCAAGAATCAACTCAGGTGTGTTTAGCTTAGACCCCGCATCGTGCACGCGGGTCCTAAACCGTACCATTTATGTGCTTCATGTGCTTTCATGTGCTTACCCCTAGCCGGTCACATACTTAGTTATATTTCAAATATTGTACACACATTCAGGAGATATACCATGTACATAGTTCCTGTGATTCCTGAGATACCATATTCTTTCATATTCTTATATTTTATGTTCTTACATTTCATGTTCTTACATTTCATGTTCTTTCATATACTTTACACACCATGTTTCTTCTTGTGCTTTACATACCATGTTCCCTTGTACTTTCATATCATGATGTCTTATTCATTACCTAGAACTGTACTTTGCTCCATTCCTGACTGGATAAGTTGCAGGTATGTTTGCAGGATATCATTCTACCTTATGGGCCAGAGCTCGGGATCTTAGCTGAGCAGGATGGTCATGACTTAGCTTGAGGTTTCAGGTTTAGACTGTTAGTCTTACTTTTAGATATTGATTTAGAATTCATAGTACATTTCATTCTTAATGACTCGTACATTTATATACATAGAATTATGGATTATGGTAATCATTCTGGGATACGTTTTAGATGCTGTGATTATATACTTTCATGTTTATCTGGTTAGTTTTCCCTAGCTTGGTACAGCTTACTTCGTCGTGTCTAACGACGAAAGCTGGGCGTGTCTGACTCGTGTCCGATTATTCGGGAGTGGGTCGTGACATATTTTTAGTGGTGGCCCATGCAGGTCTATCCAAATGGTACCTAGGTCTTAGCGTACTATTGGAGGACTTGATTACACTAGGGAAACTTGATCACAGCATAGGAAAAATAAAAAAATATGGGTATATTGGGTATATCAGGTATATTGATATTCTATAAACACTTGTATTTATGTCTAGGTTATTTTAACAGTTTTTTGTTTTTCAGATAGTTCAAAAGCACGCTACACCGAAATAGTCGATCCACCTGCACTTGAGAGTTACAAGCTTCCACTATCTTCTATCATTCTACTATCCCCATGGGTAGTACGTAGTTGACGAAGACGTTTCAAGAGTTCCTTGACACCAGCAGGCAGTCCTTTTCCAATCCAGACTTGGAAATGAATTTTCCGAGTTAGGGAGGACTTCTGACTTCTAGACTCTCAGACACTTGGACTTTTTCGACACCGAGCACATATCTTGCACCAAGGAGCAGATCGAGAACCTGGAGTCACCACTGAAGATCGTCCAAGTTTCTAAGGACCCGACTTCTCTGAAGATTAGAGCCACCAGCCAGGATATCCAGAATGTAGCACGGACAATATGACGCGATGGGAAGCTGAAGCTCATGAGGGACATGAAGACTTATGATGAAGATATCAACTACTAGGGATCAGCAAAGCATCGCCACACTCAGATAGCGCCTCTTCAGTCGTGCCATCAGATTCAGATGATGGCCATTTGTGCTTTCTCCTGCCATCCAGACATCGCTTCGAGGAGTGCCGCAAGAGAATCAGACTTATTTATACTGCGAACTTTTGCTACTGAATAAAGGACTGCTGGAGACCGCTGGTTACACTGCCCAAGGACAAGCACGAGGAGCACCAGTATCACAGAAGAAGGACCCACCTCTCCAGATTCAGCAATCACATGGAGCATTACCGCATGGAGCAGTCTACGTCAGGAAAGTTGAGGAAGGTTAGAGAGATTTTCGTCCCGGAGAAATACTGAAGATAGACTGAAGATAGACTGAAGATAGAAGATTTCTTTTGCATGGTTGGAAAAACCATGTATCTTGATTAGCAATCCATTCTCTCCTTAGAATCCTCTTAGCACCTAGATTATTTCTCGAAACTTCTTGTTTGAAACCTTGGTTGATGTCGAAACTTACTTCGAGATATTTCAGTAAACTTATTTCAGATCCACAATTTAATAATTGTTTGAAATCTATTAATCGATACTGTTTGCATATTCATCATTCCTGACCTTGTTTCCTAGTGATGGCTCCTATTTGCAAATTTTGTTTCTTTATCAAACTTCGTGTTAATTGATATTTAATCGTTTCTCGAGATTTCATTCGAAATCCTGTTCCTCATTCGAAACTTGTTTAAAGCTCCGTCCTATGCAGACATTGTTGCAAATACCTTTGAAGGTTTTGAAGATTTTGTTTCCCATTCGAGACTTGTTTTCTCATTCATGACTTTGATTTTCTAGTCAAGAGTTGTTGGTCCACTATTTTTGTTTCGATCTTGTCACCTATCCAAGATTTTGCTTGTTTCATGGATACTTGTTCCTACTCGTCTATTGATATTCTGTTCGCTAATCGAACTTGTACTATTCCAGCATTATTCCTACTTGAAATATCATTCTGAAATCTTACTTGAACCTTCGCTTCTATTGATGCTTGTTTGGGATTCTATTTCCTATTCCAGATTTTATATTTATTCGAGATTGTTCTTTATCTGCGGCTTTGTTTCAAACTTATTTGAGATTTGCTTGTCGCATATTTACGATCCAATACCTTGTATTCCATTCACTAAATGATACATGCTTTCCATTCACTCTTCGTAACCTAGCTTTCTATTTGAGAGTTCTACTCGTGATTTTGTGTCCTATTCGCGACTTTGTTAATACTTGATTTTCTATTTTTCACTATGTACCTTATTGGAGAATTCATTTTCAATTCAAGTTTTGCTCGAGATTTTATTGTTATTCGAGATTTTATTGAAACTTGTATGAAATTTTATTTATTTTGAAACTTGTCTCCTATCTAATACCTTGCCTCAGTTCATCCTTCGAGACTCTGTTATCCTTTCGGGATAACATCCCATATGTGGAATCTTGTTACCATTCCAGATATCAGTGGATATTTTGTCATAATTTGAAACTTTGCCCTGTCTGAAATTTTAAATCTCTCTGGTTGCCCTTTTGTACTCACCGATGGGATCCCTTGCCGTCTCTTAGTACCTAATAAATCCTTGTATTCTAACAGTCAGGTAACTTCACCATTTCTATGACTTGGACTACTGAAACTCATTTTGAACTCCTTGAAACTCTTTTGAAATTCCTAGGGATAAAGTCGAGAGGCTATTCGATGACCTACTATGGCATGACAGTTGCGTACTGCAGCCATTAGCTGGATTATGGAGACTGAGGCATGACAGTAGCGCACTGGCGAGGTAGGAACTTTAAGTTGAAGTGATTTCAGACAATCGTAGGTTTTCGAGTACTGTCGAGACTTGTCATATTCTTCATACCTTGATCTCTTGGGTTGCTTCGTCAATGATTGTTGGAAAATGGATTAGGTTGACAGATTATTCGGTGACATATTATTATTTGAGTCACGGAGCCGAAAGTCCACTGCAGTCAGATATATACTGGCGGGGTAGGGATTCTAGGCAAAGTGATTTTAAATAGCTATATGTTCCCGGACACCATGGAAACTATATCCCTTTTTATATGATTATTGGTTTTCGAGAATCACAGATCCTTGCACGTTTATCCTGATTTGATACTGTATCTTCTGAGTATTGCGTACGTCTTCTCAATCAACCCTTGCTAAATTTTTCTTCTAGCATTTTATCGTTAGATCATTGAATTCCTCAAAATTGTATATTGCTAGATTGTGATTCCGTACTTCGTTTGTGACTTGTCCAAACTTCGATCTTAAGTCGTGTCAATCTGACCATGATTTTCTATCTTGTTCTAGTCTTTCTGTGTTAAACTATTAATTTTTGATCATACCTAATGATTGTGTCTTCATGATTTGCTCCTCTAAGATGTAATTGAACTTCATTCCATTCATACCAATTTAATCTTTGATCATTGTTAGATCGTATTATTTTTCTTGTGTGTAATTATTGTATTTGATCTCAAAGGCTCAGGGCGTCTCAGAGTTGTACAAGATCGACAGAAGTACTGGGCGTACAGCAGCAGACGGCCACTGGAGTTCGCAGTTGGAGATAGAATGTTCCTGAAGATCTCGCTGACTAGGGGCGTCATTCGTTTCGGCAGAGGCAGAAAGCTCAGTCCGAGATTCATCGGGCCCTTCGACGTGACTGCACGGATTGGCGAGGTGGCATATCGACTGGTGCTTCCAGCTAGATTGGAGTGAGTGCACGATGTTTTCCATGTGTCTCAGCTGTGATGCTACATTTCGGACCCGAGCCATGTGGTGGATTTTTTGGAACTAGAGGTGGGTCCAAGATTGACCTACGAGGAGCAGCCAGTGGAGATTTTTGATCGGAGGGAGAAGCGCTTGCGGAACTAGACTATTCCACTTGTCCGCGTCATGTGGGGACACCACTCTCCGGGAGAGTCCACATGGGAGCACGAGGAGGAGATGCGGGAGCGCTATCCCAGTTTGTTTATTTGAGTGTACCTTGATATTGAGAATTTTAAATATAATAAATAAATTGTGTTGAACCTTCTTGAGATTTGCTTTGAATTGTTTTGTTGCCTCTCGAATTTCGAGGACGAAATTATTTTAAGGAGGGGAGATTTGTAACTCCACTCCCGATTTTTCAGAAAATAAAAATTTTGATTTTAATAATAGCAATTGATTTATTTAGGTTTCAAATAAAGAGTTAATTTTTATTTTAATTAATAATATGATGATGGATATTTTAGAGGAAAATAAATTGGGAGCAATTTTCAAATTTGAAAAGTTGTTACAACCAATTTAGTGGTCCCCTCACCTTTGTTTTAAATAATAATAATTATAATAAGTTTTTAACTGTTTTTTTAACAGTCAGTATAATAATATTTGAAAAGGGGGAGGGTTTTTCTATAAAATTATTGAGCGGAGTAACCTAGAGGAAAATTTAGTTTGCGCGGGGGAGGGGCGGTTATTGCAAAATGTTCATTTCATTTTCTTTAAAAACCGTTCTGTGGAGTGAGAAGTTTATTCTCCTCTATTCCTTTTTTTCTCTTGAAGAGAGATTTCCACTCTTCTGAGTCTTCCTAACTCCCCGACCCGGCGGCGGCGACGACTCCGATGGCAACAACGACTTCGGCGGCGAGCCCCCATCTCCTCGACGACAGCGTGGATAGCCCTCTTCTTCACTAACAGCGACCACCTCCTGAAGCGACAGCAGCAGCGGCGTTGTTCTTCCAGGACCTCGACGTTTCTTCGATCTAGGGTTTCACCACTTGGTGAGCGAATCTTTCACTCGATTTCTTCAAATCTAGAGATTAATGGATCTTGCTAAAATTCATTTTTCTTTTCTTATTTTAATCTGATCCAGTGGACAATCGACGAGAGAGCCGATCGTTCCAACTCCGATTCCGAGTTCTTACCAGGAACGTTATATTGTAGGTGAGCCCTGGTTCAAATTCTCTTACTCGATTCCTCTGTTTTTCTGAGAATCAAGTCATGATTCTAAGTATTTAATTCTAGCTTCATACCTTCGTTTGTGGATTTGTCTGAGTCAGGTGATTCTGTGTTCAGAGACGAAGAAATCGTGTCGGGTATATTGGCTTGGATTCTCCTAATTAGTCTAACTGCTGAGGTATAATTCTTCTACACTTTCGGTTGTTGATTTGTTCTTAATAGCTTTTGATACGGGTGTTGGGCAGGATCTGTAGATAGGAGTTGTGTCCGTATCTCTGGATGAGTTCGTGTCCCATTTCGTGTACGTGACCAGTGCTGGATGTGTTTTGCTAGATTCACCTAGGTTGGGATCGATTGGAGCTGGGCAGCATTGATGTTTTTCTTGTTTTAATGATTTATTTCTTATTTGATTGTAAATTGTTCTGTATATTTTTTGATTCTGTGGATTCAATCTGAGCAGAACATTATGCCGTTTGTGATTTTTGCTTATGAGCATGCTGTTTAAATATTGAGTGTGTTGGTTCAACAGTAGGAGGAATTGCTCGTAGTTGCTTGAGTAAAACAGGATGTTGAGTATAATTTTTGGTAGGATTTATGGTCCCTGTTGCTTGCTTCATAGCACCAAGGGTGGGTTAAATCCTTGATTATTTAAAGCTATGTTTGAAGATTACTTTAGACTGGGTATTTAGAACTCTTTAAATTCTGTTCTCTGTGTGGTTATATAAAGACTTTTAATTTCAGTCCGGAATATAACTTACATTTTATTGCTTCCATTTCTACTACTATTGGGTGTCTGTCTTAAGATTGTGTCTGACTTAAGTCTGGTATAATTATAGCCTGGGGCTATTATGGTAGCAATGATTTAGATATTCAATATCCTAATTAAGAGGACTGTGATGGTTGGATTGGACCCAATGGTTGGGCATCACCTGGGTTGGTGTATTTATTGCTGGTACAATAGTCCATTTTAGGGTTGATTGTTTTAAGTAATACTATACCTTTATCAGTTTTATTGATAAAGACATCAACCCTATCCTAAGTCTAAATTATTATTCAGAAAACCAAGACTTGTTCAGTAAAATAGTTTTGCCTCATAAAGTTAGAATTGATCACCACAGATGCACCCTATATAATTAGAATATGATAGCATTGAATGGAAAAGAAGAGTAATGTTGACCTACCATTTGTTTTATAAGTCCCTTGTTATAAATTACCAAATTGAGTACTAGTTAAACTATGGGTGTTCTTTGTAACCTAATGATTATTAGTTCATAGTATTTTCTTGTCAGTTATACAAATTCTTAGGAGGTTAGCTTAGTACTTGTGCTTTAAGGGTAAGGGTATTTTTTTAACTAGAAAATTAGTTAGCAAGACTTATAGAAATTTGTATCAATATAGCTTGTAATTAATCAACTTGTACACATTATTAAATACAGAGAACATCTAGCTCCGATCTTCACCCGTACTTTCCTGGAGCAAGGCAAGTACATTCTATGGTCGTGTACATTTCATTATATCATGTGCTTCCTTGATTGACACTCTGCGACACGACATATTTTTCTGGTGCTCATGTTCCTTGTTCTTATTACTTGTACCTTGGAGGGGAAATATACTATTTATGTGACCAAACCCAAGAATCAACTCAGGTGTGTTTAGCTTAGATCCTGCATCGTGCTCGCGTGTCCTAAGCCGTACCATTCATGTGCTTTCATGTGCTTACCCCTAGCCGGTCACATACTTAGTTATATTTCAAATATTGTACACACATTCAGGAGATATACCATGTACATAGTTCCTGTGATTACTGAGATACCATATTCTTTCATGTTCTTACATTTCATTTTCTTTCATGTTCTTACATTTTATGTACTTTCATGTACTTTACACACCATGTTCCTTCTTGTGCTTTACATACTATGTTCCCTTGTACTTTTATATCATGATGTCTTGTTCATTACCTAGAACTGTACTTTGCTCCGCTCCTGACTGGCTAAGTTGCAGGTATGTTTGCAGGATATCATTCTACCTTATGGGCCAGAGCTCGGGATCTTAGCTGAGCAGGATGGTCATGACTTAGCTTGAGGTTTCAGGTTTAGACTGTTAGTCTTACTTTTAGATATTGATTTAGAATTCATAGTACATTTCATTCTTGATGACTCGTATATTTATATACATAGAATTGTGGATTCTGGTAATCATTCTGGGATACGTTTTAGATGCTATGATTATATACTTTCATGTTTATCTGGTTAGTTTTCTCTAGCTTGGTACAGCTTACTTCGTCATGTCTAACGACGAAGGCTGAGCGTGTCCGACTCGTGTCCGATTATTCGGGTGCGGGTCGTGACACATTAGCATGGACTTTGGCTGAAATACATATATTTTTGGGACGCCTAAGATATGTGTATGAATCCAAACGAAGTGGTAGGCTGCAACAAAGATAACAATGCTGGAAGAATATTGGTAAATCAATGAGAAGTACAAATATTTGGAAAAGAGAATGACAGATTGAATCATTGATGAATAAGTAACTTTTTGTGACTAAGTGAATTAGTAGAATGAGTTGTCCCCTTAAATTTCGAGGATGAAACTTTTTCTGAGTGGTACATTACGTAGTGCCCCGCTCCATGCGAGGCATTTGGTTTGCTTGCTGAATGTGATCAGAATGTTGGACCGTAACTTGTGTTGGGAATAAAGAGAATGAAGACTGATGCAGTCTTTTTTGCTGGTTAGATGGAAAGGGATATTGGAACGTGTCTCGCTGGTGGAGCAACGCTTAGTGGGAATGTGTGCGATCGGAACAGGAAGACCCTTTATACAAGTGAGTGGAACTGTCCTCCCTCCTCCCTACGCCTTCATGCTTAATAAAATAGAGTGTTATGATGCTATAATTTTCCCCTAAATGTCCCATGTTTTAGTTGCTGGATAATAAAAATGCTTATGTTGTCTAATATTGAAATAAACGATACATAAACATTGAACTGCTGAATGAATCACACTTGAACTGCTAATGTGAATTGATGCCATAAAATGAATTGATAATGTCCCTTATGCTTAATACTGCTGAAACAAATTGATCACTTGAACAATGAGATAATTTATGAATGATAGAATAAGACATGAACTGGCTATGCTATCGACCCAAGGAACTCAATGAAATACTGAATTATGTACACTCTGTGTAACTGTTGCGTAGAAATAAAATGCTGCCTATTTTCATATAAACAATGAAATGAATGATAACTGCCCTAATAAATTGAATGAAATGCTACAGATCCCTTGAGAAATGATGAGGCTTGGGATCGTTGAGATCACCAAGTGAAATGATGGTAATGTTGAGAATGAATGTCATTGAACATGACTCGAATGAGATGAATGATAATGCACTGTTGCCTTTACTTCTTTTAATATTTCATCATACAATTTTGTGCACGATCGAGTCGGACACGCATTCTCATGGTCATAGGACAACTTGTATACAAGGTTTGGTGATATGTTTTCTCGGATGGCACCCCGAGACGTTAGGTAGACCGATCCGGCCTAGAAGGAAACATTGGCGTGCTTTGGAAGCACGATTATTGCGAGACACTCTTAGAGGCTGGCTACCTACTTTGACTGGACATTGCAATAACTTGAAGTCTTATATGGCAAACGTCCGTATGATTTAACAACGCTAGTGGCCATGTAGTCAGAATGCACGCTAATGAATATTTTGTGTAGGCAGAGTAAGTATATCTGCTAACCTATATTTGATGCAGGTACGAGGAGTCGTCTATTGGTAAGAAATCACTTAAATGTGATATATTCAATACATGTGTTGGTTTATCTTTCCTGCTTAACATGCTAAACAAAATGATGCCGTGATGTTGCCTTTCAATATGAGAACCTGCCTAACATGTCAAATTCAGTATGCTACAATGTTGCCTTGCTACAAACACTGCTTGAACATAACATACATGCTAAACGATGCTTTATATGATAATGGTCATAATATGTTTAAGATGTTACTGCTAACAATGCCTCAATGATACCTTCGTATGATAACACCAAGTATGCTATAATGATGCCTCCACAAGAATATTGTTTAGAACAAGTTTAGATACTTTAATGTTTCGGCTTATAAACTGTAAACTGATGCTCGACTCCAACTAGAAAGATCACTCTAATAAATGCTTGCTAAAATTGACTACTTAGTGTTGGTTTAGGCGAGCGGACTTGAATCTGCTCGCCAGTACATAGATGATGTACTGACCCACGTTATTGGCACTCTTTTTAGGTGCTCGTGCTTGGGAAATTCTGAACACGAAGATTGACTTGATCGGTCCCGCATTATCGAAGATTTTTTGGGCATGCAGAAGCTCTCCTTGCAAAAGATGATGTCTTCTGTTTATAAAGGACATAATGTATGAAACATTGTAATCTGTTGTACCAGTGAGTTGTAAGCCAAGTCGGTATATCGAGTTGTAATCCAATGTATCAAAATATCAAATGCAAGTTTTATGGCATTTTGTTCAGTTGGTTATCTGTGTAAAGAAAGATGTGTTGTAAACTTTGCATTCTATTGCAAGTCTTGTACTCTATTTTCGATTATCAATAAAGACAACTTATTTCTACATATTTCTGTGCGACTTTAAGTTTCTGCTTAATTCCGCTCCTATAATTCAAATAATGTGTTCTATTCAATGAGTAAGAACATCCTCATTATCTTCAATTTGTCTGCTTCTGCTGCTGTAATTTGTTCCTATTTGAAAATTATTAATTATATACCGTCTTTTTTTTGTACAAGTGCAATACCAGACTTTTCGGCATCATGCCCAAGCGAGGACGATCGATTCCAAGAGTTAAATGCGAGGACGAATGAATCTGCGGAATCGGGGCGTGACATGATATCGGAAGAGAACTGAGTATCTGGTAGATGCCTATTAATACTTTTCCTTCTTTGAAGATGGGGGAGTATAAATGCCAAGAACACTTCCCTTTGACTCCACCGCAGGTTTTTATTTAGAGATCTAGCACCCTTCGCTTTGGAATCATCATTTGAAGGTAATGGAGGACATCTGCTAGAGAATTCATATGTCAGAAACATTTACAATGTTGCAATAGAACTTGTCACCTTAAATATCTAAAAGGAAATTATAAGCAGAATATAATAGTAAATGTTATTCTAATGAATAATATGCATTTTTGCCAAAAGAAAACTCACAAACCACAAGAGCACCGCTAGGTGCAGGTCGATAAAGTCGGAGGCTTTGTCGAACTTGGGAGTGTTTGTGCAGGGGTTAAGATGGGAGATGATGGACCTTAGGGTACAGCACAGGCGAAAGGGCTGCGACGGAGGTGGCAGAGGGTGTGGAGGAGGGTTGTGGTCTTCGCAATGGAGGGGCCCTGTGGATAAGGAGGGGGACTGAGAGGAGGGATCGGGACCAAAGAGGAAGAGGAGGGGAAGGGAACGGAGGTGGTAGTGGAGCTGCTGTTTCTTTTGGGGGTTTGGGGATTTATTCTTGGTACATTTATTTGGTGATGTGGATGGGGGAATAAATTCCTGGAACGTTTCCTGTATCAATCACGTAACAAATTAAAACTTGTATTTGTCGTTCTGAAAAATATAATATATGTTTTAATTTTATGAATATAATTTTAGGAACATATAATCAGTTTAAAACGGATAAAATACGTTCCAACACTTGGGAACCCTTGTAGGAGCGTAAAAAGTACTTCATAGACCAAGTCAAAGAAGTTGAGAACTTTACGCAATTCAAACTGAGTCAGAATCAGATTTTACGCGGAGATCAAACAGAGTAAAACTCTACGCAGGCCACTTTTACGCGAGAGTTATCCACTAAACTTTACGCGGGAGACAGGCTGTCCATATCGCATTTAATGCGCGTGATACTGTTCTGACATAATAATTTTCTGACAGCGGTTTGTACAGAAGCCGAGAAGATTTGATTTACACTAAACCCAACACTTGTCATTTAATGTGCTGATGGGCTACTTTACGCTCAAGAGATTGCTTCTTTTACGCACGAAAGCAATTTGAACTTTTACGCTCAAGGCTGTTGTGCGTGTAAAGTTTATTTAAACTAATTTTACGCTCAGGGCTATTTTCAGCTACTTTACGCGAGAAGTATATTTTGGGCTATTTTATGCCCAGTCTGCTACTTTTCGCAGGAAGTCTATTTTGGGTCATTTTTATGTCCGATCTTTTCTGGCTACATGAGAACGTGGTTTGCATACGTGGCTTTCATGCCACACTTATCGAAGAACGTGTGTACGTGCTCTCACTATATTGCTGAAGTTATAGGACACGTGTCATCATGCGTAGAGGATGATTTTCATCGTGGGTGACAGTTACTCGCGTAGAGACCCAACTTTGTTGCTTTTTACGCACAGAGGGTCTAGTCTATAAATAGACTTATTTTTTTAACACAGAGAGCATCAAGGGAGATACATGAGAGGAGATTCTGAGAAAATTCATACTTTCAGAGTGATATTCCTAGAAGCATTTCTTCAACTTTTTCTCAAGAACAGGGTGAAGCAAAGCAGAAAAGCATTCGACTGTGCCATTAGTGCCGTTGCTCGATACCTTTTTGGTGACTTAGTTCTTCCGATTGTTCATCTTCTTCAAGTAGTTTTCTTCATCATCATCGTATAGTCCAAGGAACAAAGTGATCGTTCTCAGATCAGACTTCCATAGCAATACTTTTCAGAACAATTTATACTTTTGTACTTTTTCTTGTTTTCTTTCAAAAGCCAATTTTAGGCATTTTGTTAAGTGAAACAAAATGGTGACTCTGCTGGGGAAGACCTTCTCCTCTGACGAGAAGGCAATTGCTCAATATGATGATGTGTTGTTCGGATCGACAAAGAAGACTCTGGTTGTTCATTTCGACCCGACTGCTTACGAAGAAATGCTCCGAACTGGGGGTAGTACTCGCTGCTCCATTGTTCAGAAATCGTAAAAGGCACAAAAAGTTTGGATTCCTAAGTCCAAAACATCCTCGGATCTCCCTCCTGTCTCTGAAGGTAATAGAATCCTTCACATTCCTGTTGTGGAGGCTCCCATCTGTGATGAAGCAGTCTCTACTTCAGTGATGCGCCCTGGGCATAAAAATTAGTCTCCCGTCGGTGACTTGGTAGACTCCCAAGTTTTACGCTCTGTGCGTAAAAATCAATTTTTACGCTCTGTGCGTCAGTCTCCCGTCTGTGACGTGGTAGACTCCCAAGCTTTACGCTCTGTGCGTAAAAATCAGTCTCCCGTCTGTGACGTGGTAGACACCCAAACTTTACGCTCTACGCGTAAAGGAAAATCTTCCGTCTGTGACGTGGCAGATACTCATGTTTTGTGCTCTACGCGTAAAGGTAAATCTCCTGTCGGTTACAGCGTAGATAAAGTTCACAATGATGTCCTTGCATCTAAAGTAAATTTGCCTGCACGCATGCAGCATAAAAATATAAATTCTATTATTGGTAAAACTTCAGTTTTTCACCAATAACCTTCTTACACTGCTTTACGCAAGGTACCAAACCTTCAGATTACGCGTAATGCTGATGGAGTCCTTTGTGCACAAAAATCTTCGGATTTACGTACGAAACTCCAAGAGCATAAAAATGTACAATTTGGTTCTGCTAATGCAGCCAGTAATCTTCTTTATACACAAGGGACTAAACGTTTCTCTGTCCCAAATATAATAAAGAAGACTACTCCCTCTACTCCTTCTGATTTACGCGAGTTACTCGTACAAAAGCGTAAAAACGGAAAATCTCCTATGACATATCCAAAAGAAGATCACCATTGTGAGTGTCACCAGATTGTAATCAAGTATTACTGTTCGACTTCTAAACGGTCAATTTTTGATCGGCTAAGCTACAATGTGCCTCAGCAATCAATTGATGATCAAGAACATGAGTTGTCATATGCATCAGTCAATATGGCATCTCATACCAATAGAGGACGACGTCCAAGACGTAACTCGTCCCAGACACCTGGTCAACAACAGTTCAACCGACTTCGTGATACCTTTGAAGGGGTATATCAGCATACCCGGTCGAGAAGTCAAAGACAGTTACAATCTTCAGATTCAGAAGCTGGGGGTATCCAATCGCTGGAGTCAGAAACTGATAGTGTTGATTCATACCTCTATAACAATCCCTTTGTATGTTCAAGGAGGTTGAATCTTATGCTATCAAAGATGAACCGGAGATGTCAACTGCTAATACAGAACAACGTCTCTCCATGGTTGAACAATCACTAAAGGACATGCTTTCCATGATGCAAAGTATACATCAAATAATAATGACTCAGCAAATAGTTCAGCCGGCAGTGATAACACCAGTTCTGGTAGCATCAAAAACTCAAGATAGTCAAGGGTTTGATACACCTTTGAATAATCTTAGTCAAGAGCCTGCTATCAATCAAAATTTTGCAGTTCCAGATCCTCTCGTTCCAGAAGATGTACCACCTCCGGTGGGGGTCGCGGTACATCCAACAACTATTCAATCGAATGTGCTTCCTCAAACTAGTGAAGCTATTCAAGCAGTGCGTGAGTTAAAAGCACAGTTTAAAGTTCTGAAGCACAAGGATCAACTCTAGAGGTTAGGGATTAAGCAACCTTATCCTCCTCATGGGAATGATGTGCCCTTTTCTCCAAAATTCAAGCCACGATCGATGGTATTATTTGATGGAAAGGCTTCTCCTAGTCAATATATCAATTATTTTGATATTATGACTGTACATTTGCAGAAGAATGATGCTCTTCTTACCTAAATTTTCATCGGGTGTTTGACGGGTTCAGCTTATGACTGGTATCGCAGTCTGCCCGACAATTGTATATCGTCTTTTGACGAGTTTAAAGCAATATTTCTCTCCCGCTTCTATGAAGGAGGCATGGACATGAATATGTCCTCCTTAATAGAGATCAAACAAAAGGAGAAGGAAGATACATGGATGTTTATCGAACGTTTCCGACAGGTAACTTTGAAAATGCCTCCGGGTATGCCAGATTCAGCATTGATTGATACATGTAAGATGAATCTGCGACCAACTATTGATGTCTTTATAGGCTCTCAATTTACAGATTGGGCCTCGTTCATTATAGCAGCAGTTTCAGCCGAGACCAATGGTAGATTGGCTCGTGAGCACGAGATGATTTTTTGCTTCAGAAGACAAAAAAAGGGCTCATCTGGTAATAATTCTAGCAACCGTAATAGGAAGGGGAAGGAAACCCTAGTGGTTAATCTTTCATAACCCAAAACGATGCCAAATAATCAAAAGTCTTCCAAACCAAAAAAAGAATACTCTTTTGATGACAGTGATATCCCGGGGATATTCCAATGTCTTGTGAAGAGTGGCAAACTCCAGATTCTAGAGCCAAAAAGGCCTAATGAGGTGAATCTGACTGACAATCCCAAATATTGTATCTATCATAGATACATAAATTACCCTACCAAAGCTTGCTATGTCTTAAAGAAGAAAATCCAAGAGTTGATAAATGCCAATGTCATCGCTCTAACCAATGATGAGCATACGGTTACAACTAATATGATTTCTCTTCAATTTGGAGGTTTTCCTCCACAACAAGTTTCAGATGGAATTGTCTCAATTCCTAAGGCAACAAAGAAGATCGTGAATCTCCCGCCTGCTAGAGAGCAAAATGAAGGATTATTGCCTCTCATATTAAAAAATGGTAAAATTATGTGGGTACATTCTGACTTAGTACCCGAAATGGAAGATGAAAGTAAAACTTCAAAATCCAAGAAAGGTAAGAAAGTCAAAACCTGCAATATGATTTCTCATGTTGTTACTCCAGATCATGATGATTTCGGTCATCTTTGGGATGGCATTCCTTTGGAGGATAGACTGAGGGGTTTGAATATATGCCCTCTAAGTTTGGCTCCTCCAACCAAACTCAAGCTTACTTATAGGCAATGGTTAGCAATGAATAGTATCCCCTTATACAGGGCACAACAAGTCTTTGCTGCTTATGAGAAAGCTCCTGTAGGGATTTTTCCTCTTATCCCGAATACTCTTTCTCCTGTGGCTACAGAGGTTTCTATTTCTCCTTCTCCTGTGGCTACAGATGTTTCTGTTCCTTCTTCCTCTGCTGAATTTTCTATAAAAAGTCCGCTACCCACTCATTTGTATAGTCAACAATCAGTCCATCTCATAAAAAAGATGGGCTATGACTTTCAAAAGGCGGAAGGTTTGAACTATGATAAAGGAATGCGACTTCCTTTACAACTTCAAAGTCAAAAATCTACTGTTGGATTGGGATTTGAAGTCCCTCATAAAAATTCTCGCAAGAAAAAGACTAAGGAAAAGAAGAACAAAACCTGTAATATGGTACTTCATTCTCCTGAGTCTGAAGAAGAAACCTTTGCTGGTACGAGATCTGGAAAAGAGTACCACAAAGATTATGAGGGAACTTCTAAAGAAGCAGAGGGCGTTGATGAAATACTACTAGGTCAACCGTCTCCTGTTCCTGCTAAAGCAAGACCATCTAAACCATCTGTGGTTGAGAAAGGAAAACAGAAAGCAGTACACTTTGAATCCGATTGAAGTCTGCTTCAAATTAAGGGGTGGTGATGAAGCCCTACAGTTTGATATTCTAGCCCAACTAGCTAATACTCCGGCTAGACTCTTTATCTTTGAGTTGCTTCATCTTTCTAAAGAAAGCCAAGAAACTTTGAGCGAAGCTTTGCTACAGGCAGACTCATGCTTAGCTCAACTCAAAAATCCTAACAATATACCAGTATCGTGTCCACAATGTCATAGTATGATGAAAGCAATTCCTAACATTACTTTCACACAAGAAGATATGTTGTTGAAGCATAATAAGCATGACATGCCTCTGTGCTACACAGGGCATATTGAATCTACTGAAATTGACAGGATTTATATTGATCTTGGGTCTTCTATTAGCATTATTCTTCAGAGTATGCTACGACCCTTGAGAATTCCTACTAGCGATTTGACTTACACTAGTACAACAATAGTTGGTTTCAACTCTGGAAAGAGTAAACCACTGGGGAAGATTCGTCTGAAGATTCAAATTGGTGATCATCAAACTATGGCGACCTTTTATGTTATCAACTCAGATGTATCTTAAAACATCCTTCTTGGAAGACCGTGGATACATGAGAATAACATTGTGCCCTCAACTCTCCACCAATGCTTCAAGTACGTGAATTCTCAAGGGATTGTGAAGACCATATTTTTAAATATCAATCCTTTTAAGGGTGTTGAAGCCTATTTCTCTGACTCAATACTCCACAAACAGGAGTAGGTGAAAGAAATATCTGATATGGCTGAAGATCGGTCACTTGCAGAAGATCAATCTGTCAATAAAGATCCTCTAGAAGATCAACATTTGGAGATCAAAGTCAAAGGTTGAATCCAACCCCAACCTGTCAATGATCAACCTCTGATGATCAAAGTTAAAGGACGAACTCGAGCTTCGTCTGAGGAATCAGTGAGTATTCTAGTCAAGAGCCAAGTTCAACCTCTCATGATCAAAGTTAAGGGACGTACTTCTCGTACGAATGATCCAGAACCTCTACTGATTATCAACCTTGGCAAGCCTACACAAAAGACGGATGACGGTTCGTTAATGATCAATCCAAAGCGTAGTAGTCAGTTTGTAAATGATGTAAATATTAATCATTTTCTACTTTCTAATATCAATGAAGACTTCCTTTTGGAGTATATGGCTGTCAAATGTATTGAAAGAATGACTTTATCTTCTGATGATCAAAGTCATCAATATAAAAATGACATAAATACAGAGGAAACCTTATATCTTAATCATAAGGAAAATTCCTTTCCTTCTCATGTCGATGTTGGACCTTATGCTCAAAGGTTCTTAACATCTTCTCCATATTTTCTTCCCATAGCCTCATCATCACAAGCTTGTGTAACTTATAGACGTCACGAAGAATCTTATTTCGTGATTCCGTCTGATAAGAAAAACAAGCGCCAAATTGTGTTTGGTCTGGCTAGAAATATCCCTGTTATTCAGACATATGATCTTAGAGATAAAGATAAAGGAAAAATCCGAATTGACAAATATAGTCAACAATCTCTCAAGATTATCCAGAATATGGGATATGATTTGAAGACTATGTAAGGTCTCAATCAAGGCAAAGGTAGACGGTTACCATTATGTGGAGATCCATTTTACCAGAAAACTTGGCATGGGTTGGGATACGATCCGTCTCATATGTTTAATAAAGATATACAAGTAGAATTTTCTTCCAGTTCTTCACAATCCTCAGATTCTGAAGAAATCCAATTTATCGAATCGGATACACCGCATATGTGCAAGGAAGATATGGAAAAAGAATGTTCTTCCAGTTTTTTATAATCCTCATATTCTGGAGGAGACTATTATGATGAATCTGAGTGTGTATTCTCAGTTAACATGGTTTAAACTGATGGTGAATCTGAGCCATTTGAAAATGACCCTTGGGCATAATAAATGGACACTCAGTAGGGGCTTTATTTTGAATAGCGATAACCACCTACAGAAGATGAAATCTTCCAGATTGACGCCAGAGACGGAACTACGTCTAAGCCGATATTCATCAGTAAAAACCTTTCTGAAGATGAAAAGAAAGAGTTGATACAGCTGATTAAAGAATATATTAATATTTTTGCATAGAGTTATGAGGATATGCCGGGTCTAGATCCTAAAGTAGCTACTCATAAACTTAATATTCTTCCTAATGCCAAGCCTGTAAAACAACAGCAGCGGTATTTTTGACCAGATATGATGGATGCAATTGAAGCAGAAGTCAAAAAGTTGATCACATGTGGCTTAGTTCGTGAAGAACAATACCCAGATTGGGTTGCCAACATTATTCTTGTCATGAAGAAGAATGGAAAAGTCTGAGTTTGCATAGATTTTTGGGATCTTAATGCAGCTTGTCCAAAAGATGAATTTCTACTTCCGATTACTGATGTCATGATAGACAATACATGTGGTTTTGAACGCATGTCTTTCATGGACAAATTTTCAGAATACAATCAAATTAAGATGCATCCAGGAGATGAAAAGAATACCGCTTTTCGTACGTCCCTTGGAGTTTACTGCTATATGGTGATGCCATTTGGACTAAAAAATGTCGGTGCTACATATCAGCGGGCCATGAGCAACATCTTTCAAGAACATCGACGGAAAATAGTTGAATGTTATGTTGATAATATTGCTGTCAAAAATTGATCAAAAGACGATCATATTCAAGACTTAAAGACGGTATTTAAATTGATGCGTCAACATCAATTGAAGATGAATCCTACTAAGTCTTTCTTAGGGGTTTCCAGTGGCAAGTTTTTGGGATTTGTTATCACTTCTCAAGGTATCCATGTTGATCCTGACAAAATCACAACAATTCTTGAAATGCGCCCTCCACGTAATCTAAAAGAACTCCGTGGCTTCCAAGGTCGCATTGCTTATATCAGGAGATTTATATCTAATCTTTCTAGGAGATGTCAACCTTTCTCTCGGCTATTAAAAAAATGTGTATCATTTGTTTGGGATAAAGCATGTCAGAAAGCTTTTAATGACATCAAGCAATATCTTACAAATCTACCTATTTTGGTACCTCCAGTGGTAGGAAGACCATTTTTGCTCTATATTCGAGCCTTGGATCATTCACTTGGTGCTCTTCTTGCACAAAAAAGTGATAAAGGTCATGAACAGGTAATTTATTATCTTAGCCGAATGATGGTTGGAGTTGAACACATGTATACTCCTGTGGAGAAAGAATGTCTGGCCTTGGTTTTTGTTGTTCAAAAGACATGACATTATGTGTCAGGACAGACTATACATGTCATATCCTGAATAAATCCTATTCGGGTGTTGATGAGAAAATCGAGCATCCTTAACTCCAGACTAGCCACATAGGCTATGTTGCTTACTCCTTATGATATGGTCTATGTACCTCAAAAATCAGTAAAGGGTCAAGTATTAGCTGATTTCTTAGCAGCTCACCCTATACCTGAAACATCTAAGCTTTATGAGGACATTCCAGATGAAGTCGTGGATTGCAACATGACTTTGAAGGATGACATTTGGCAACTATATTTTGATGGAGCATCGCGGATTGGACCTAAAGGCAATATTGTCTTCGGAGTAGGCATCGTCTTGGTCTCTCCTAACAAAATGGTCATATACCGTGCTTATTCTCTTAATGAACAATGCTCCAATAATGTGGCAGAATACAATGCTCTTCTAATTGGTCGCCAAGTAGCAAAACAATTGGACATTGTGTTCCTAGAAGCTTATGGAGATTCTCAACTGATTGTTAATCAGGTCAGAGGGACATATGAAGTCAAAAATTCTGACCTCATTCCCTATCATCAAGTGGTAGTCGAATTGATCCTTTCATTCAAAGGGTTCTTCATTGAATTTATACCACATTCTCAAAATTTGGAAGCTGATGTTCTTGCTAGTTTAGCTGCAGACTTAGCTGTTCCAATTAGAAGACAAAATACTATTACTTTCTTGGATCAAGATTTATTCTGTGTCAAGAATAATCTGCATATCGAATAGAGTTATACTACAGAATCAAATTCTCAACAAAGGGATTGGAGAAGTGCATTCATTGATTATGCGGTTTATGGAATTTTACCTGAAGATTCAAAAGAAGCTGCATCAATTAAGAGACGATCATTTCGATTCTATTATGATTCTTCTTTACATATGTTATATCGTCGATCTTATGACGAACTTTTGCTGTGTTGTCTCTCTGAAAATGAAGCTAAGCAAACACTCCGTGAAGCTCATGATGGTGTCTGCGGTGCTCATCAACCGGGTCCAAAATTACAGGACCGTATTCGAATAATAGGGTATTATTGGCCTTCCATGATAGCAGATGCTGTGGATTATGCCAGACGGTGTAAAGCTTGTCAGATTCATGCCGATTTTATTCATCAGCTATCGAAATTCTTACATCCTACGGCAGCTTCTTGGCCCTTCGAAGCTTGGGGCATGGATATTATTGGTCCGATTAATCCTCCTTCTGTCAAGGGTCATCAGTTTACCTTGGCTATAACCGATTACTTTTCTAAATGGGCGGAAGCGGTTTCCCTTGTTGAAGTAAAAACATCAAATGTGGTCACCTTCATCAAACACCATGTCATTTATCGTTTTGGGATTCCCCGAAGGATAATTCATGATAATGGACCCCAATTTGCCAGTCAGGTATTTTATCGATTCTGTGATAAGAATCGAATCCAAAATATGGCTTCTACGACTTATAATCCAGCTGTTAATGGTTTTGTCGAAGCTTTCAACAAGACAATCATTAAACTTCTCAAAAAGTTTGTCTCTTCTAACAAACGTGATTGGAATGAGAAACTTGGAGAATGTTTATGGGCTTACCAAACGACAGTCCAAACTCCTACTAGCTTTACACCATTCTCACTGATTTATGGATGTGAGGCTGTTTTTCCACTAGAAATCCAGATTCCATCTCTTAGAATAGCCATTGCAAATGAGCTAACTACAGAGAATAATGATCGGTTGAGCCTTCAAGAACTAGAATGTCTAGATGAAAAGCGTCTTCAAGTGCAACAACACATCGAGTTATATCAAGCCCGCATATCTCGAGCTTTCAATCGTAAAGTTAAAGAGAGGGTATTTAAAGTCGGTGAGCTAGTTCTAGCTGTTCGAAGACCGATGGTGATGACTCATAAGAGCAAAGGAAAATTTCAAGCAAAATAGAAAGGTCCTTATGTCGTCGAGACGGTATTCTCTAATGGTGCCTATAGGTTGTCTAAACCTAATGGAGATTTGCTCATGATGCCAATTAATGGCAAATTCTTGAAGAAATACTATGTTTGAATTTCTTCTTTATTCCCCATCTACCAATGTTTGGTTAAGCTGATTATTTGTCTTCCTAAAAGAGAATTTGTTTTAATCTTTTGTCTTACCAGCTGATTAAAAAAGAGAGATTTATTATTTATCATGTTTATATGACCTCTGAATAAATATTAAGTCTACTTCTTTTCTTATCTATCTTGTCCATATGGCCTGTGAATAGGTATTAATCTATTTTTTTTTGAGTTGTTACGATCTATCACGTTCATATTACCTCTGATAGTATTGTACACTCTAAAAAGAAAACAAGATTCATTATCTATCATGTCCATATTACCTCTGGATAGATATAATTTATTGAGTTTAGAAGACTTGTCATGTCCATATTACCTCTGATAAGTGTTTTCTATCTCATACCTATTGTTTAAATTCAAAATAAATGATAAGGTCACAAAACAAAATATTTCATTCATGTCTTAAAAATATTACAGAATGAAAATGATAGAAGAATACAGAATTCTTTATTGATGAACAAAAAGAAGAATACAAAAGCTCTTTATTTGCCTAAGACGGAGCATATACATCTTCTAACAGTTTCTGTAGCTCTGCTATACGCTTCTCGCGAGAGTTCATCACAGTTGTAGTAGCTAGAGTACGCCGAGCTTCTGGAGTACAAATATGGGAGAAGTCGACAAAAGTAGCTATCATCTTATCCTTGGCTTCATTAAGGGTTTTTATAGTAGCTTCAGCACCGAAGACTTGTTCCTCCAAAATTGAGCTCTGTGTTAAATGTTGGTCTCGAGCTATGATCCACTGTTCCCTCTCCGCCTTCAAGTGAGCCAATTCTGCCTCAACTTCACGAATTCTATCATTTTGTTGATGAATTCTTATATTGGATGTTTCATAGGCTTCTTGCTGAATATCCAGCTCAGGTTTAACTCCAGCCAAAAAAGCTTTTTCTTTGGCAACTTGCTACTGTATTCTTGGAGAGCTTCATTGAAAGTAGTCTCCCGAGCGACGTATTCAGCTGATAAAGCTTCATACTCACTTTGGATGAGACTTTTGATAGTTTCACTTGACAGCCTTAGATATTCTCTAATGGGCTGTTCAAGTTCCTCCACGACCTTCTCCAGCGCCGCTGCTCTCGCTGCATCATTAAACATGGCGACGTTCCTGATAGTAAGAGCAATCACAGCCTTTAGACTTTCATAATTGAGGCCCTTCTTCAGGACTATTATGATCAGAGCTGCCAGGGTCTTGTAAAAAGTTTCAGTATGAATCTCGACTAAGAGATATATTTTTGCATTCGAGCTTGGCATTACAGCAATGTCTATCAGATCCCTTTTCTGAAGACTAGGAGCAAATGTTGTTGTTTTGGTAGCAGACTGAGATGAAGTCGGTATTGTCGTGGCTACCATAGCTAACTGATCTCCAAGAGCTTCAGGGACAATGTCTCCAGCAATTGTTACTCCAGCCATTTCTGGAGTCGAAACTACTTGAGTTTCGGTGGCGGTGATTGGTGTGGGAGGAATGGTAGTTATGGTAGCTGGCTCCGGTTCATATACTGTCTTCTCAGGAACTTGTACCACATCAGTAGCAATAACTGAGGATGTTATTACCACGTCTCCGGCTTTAGTTGATGGGTCGACTATTGTAATGTTCCTATTCTGAAATACGTATATGACCGTATTATTGTATTACAAGGATTTTAAAATTTGGTATTGTTAAAATTTTATTATTAAATTATTAGAGGTAAATTTTTTCTATTATTATTAATGTTATTATTAATTTTCTTGTTCCAATTCTACCCTCCCAAAATATCTAACCTAACCCCCTCTCTCCTCACTCAAATCACCCCTCACATCACTCACCCACTCCCTCTCTCCTCCCTCACCTTTCCCACTCTCACACTCTTTCTCTCTCCTCCCTCTCTGTCGGCTGGAGAAGCCAACCCCCCTCTCTCTTATTTTCTCTCGTTCACTCTCTCTTCCTCTCACTGCTCTCATCTCCCTGCTCTCTTCCTCTCCCTCACTGGAAGAGCTCCCCTGCCTCCTCTCTTCCGGCCTCCCTCTCCTTTCCAACCTCCTCCCCGATCCGATCTCCGGCGACCAGCCCCATGGCCGCCGCCTCCACTGCGGCCACCACCACAGCCCCTTTCTCTGCCTCCTCCTTCCACCATCCGCCATGGCCGCCCCTTCTTCGCGGCCACCGCCATCAGCCTCCACCGCCACCATCATTGCTCCGACCGCCATCATCATCGTCCCCATCACTCTCAACCGCGGCCACCACCACTTCCTTCCCTCTTCAGCTGGTCGAGCCCCATGGCCGCCGGAGCTCCTGCCGCCGTTGCACTCCTCCGCCGGAGCCCGACCTGTAATGCCTGTTGTCCGTATTATATATTTTTAGAATACGTGTACGTATTTTATCTTGTATTGCATGATTCCTTGCTTAGTTTTCTCTATGGCTAGGGTTATTCTTGGCTTGGGTTATTCTTGGTTTGGGTTGGCTTGGTTCGGTTTGGGATTTGCTTTTGGTTCATCATGGACCAAAGGATGAACCCCCTACCTACCACCACCACTACCATTTATTAACCATTCTTCCTTCTCTCTCTTCATTACTCTTCTTCCATTTACTTCTTCACCTACGAGAGAAAGAGAGAGAGAGGTCTAGGCAAGTGCAACTTGCTTCATGGAGGAACTCCAATTTTATTGCTTCATTCTCTTTCTTACAACATTTTAACTTACTTTAGTACTTGGCATTTTCTCTTTTTATGTCTAGATTCTTGTAGATCTAAGTTAACTTTATTTTCAGAAATCTTGGGTTTTGATCTACTAAATCTTGTTATTTCTGAGTTTTGATAGTCCCATGTTGTAGAGGCTTTCGTTCTACCACATTTTGACCTATAAAAGTTCGGATTTGGGCTCCGGATGATGGAGTTATGAAGCTTGAGAATTTGGCTCTCATGGTGTTCTTCTTCTCTGAAATTTGGAGAAGATGAACTGTGCTGACTTGACCGCATGAATATTTCATACGGCAAGTGTTCTATTCAGCCGCATGACTGGAAGTACTTGAGCCGCATGAGGGCCGAACTCATCTAGCCGCATGACTCGTTCAATCCCCAGCTGCATATGCTCTGCACTCCTTCAGCCGCATGAGACGTTACTCGTTTAGCCGCATGTGCCCTCCTTGGCCGCATGAGGACCCCGCTCATTCCAGCCGCATGAATGCTCTAACTTAGTCTCATGCGCCCTCTCTTTCCGCTTCTTCCAGCCGTATGGGACTTTACTTGACCCAGCCACATGAGAACTTCTTCCCGAGCCGCCTGAACTTGGTCCCCTTGTAGTCGCATAGGCGTATGACCCCGCTAACCGCATAAGCGCATGGCTTCGCTCCTGTCCCTGCCGCATGGATTGTTCTCTCAGCCGCATGCTTTCCCTCTTTCCGTAGCCGTATATACTGTTCCTCCTCCTGTCGCATGAGCTTGTCTTTCTCTCCGTCGTATGGACCCAATTCATATCAGTCGCATGCGCCCTCTCTTCCCGCTAGCCGCATAAGGACTGATATCCTTAGCCGCATAGGCTTCCTTTATCAGCCGCATGCGTCTGACCCTATTCAGCCGCATGAGCTGTTCTTCTCTCAGCCGCATGAGATTATTCCCGGCCGCATATTCCTGAACCGCATGACTCTCCTATAGCTCTGTACTGTTATTTTATTTTTATTTTTGCCCATGCCTTGGAACTCCTATGGTATATTTTTATGCCCATTTTATATCCTTACGCCTCTTATCCTGAACTTGATAAATCACGATTTGATTGATATGATTGAGATGACAATTGTACATGACATGGTGTGACAAGGAACTAGCATGACACGACAGTGACCCGTAGTGGTGCACTCCTGACAAGTAAACATGACATGACCTGATAGTGGCCCGTCGCGGCGCACTCTTGACAAGAACACTTGACATGAAAACCTGACATGATATATCTGATAAGCTGTTGCGATGGCTACCTGACATGACATGACCTGTATAATTAACCAGGACACCGTGGGCGATTGTGCTTGTACAAATAATCCAGTCCTGTCTTGCATCATATCTAGGAGGGGATTCCTGAGTACCACTGTCAGGAGTACCCAGTGAAATGGACTAAGGTTAATAACTAGATTAATACATTAGTCATAAAGAGATCTTCTAGCTACAGGTAATCCCGTTACCTGGGCATGCCTTGGGATCTGTAGCCTGCCGTCGAGTAGGGCACATTTCTAGCACACTGTCATATGTTGCACCTTTCAAGCTAACTAAGGGTATATTCGTTTCCTGGACGATGTACCCACATGAATTCAAATCTAAATCTTTTAACCCGGGTAACCTGGATGGACTGGAGGGCTTGTGGCTGTGGAAGATTCTCACAGCATCTTGCTAGTAACTAGGCCTGTGATAACCCTAGTTAATTAAAGTATCAAGCCGTAATTTTTGCTTGGCCGTGAAATGATTGGATGGAGTCTAACCAGTCTAGGCTTGTCCTAATTCTGTTCCAGATTACTGCATGACCTGAATGCCTGTATTTATTTTACCGATAAATGGTGAGAATTTCAAGTTCGGTTCAGACGAAGGGTTACAACACCGGTCCTTGTTTGTTTTATGAGTTGTAACCTGGCTATCTGAATAGTTCCATGGTTATCTCATCGTATATCACCTTGTGATGCTTTTCTTAACCCTGTCTTATTTACTACTTTATTACTATTGTGCTAATTGCTGGTTTTAGTTCCTAAGTGAAGCTTCCTTTGTGGCACTTGCTCTTTCTGGGATCTGACCCAGCTGGTTTTGTATGGCCAGATTTTGGAGCAGCTCCCGAGGATCTACCAACTTTCCAGTCCGATGGTGAATACCAGACGTAACCAGGGCAACGAGTGGGTTATTTTTGGCTCTCCCACTCTATTGTAAAAATATTTTTTTGAGGCGTTTAGCCGACGAGCATCTGTTTAGCTCGATTGCACTTACTTACTGTCTGCCTACGGGCTGTAACATGATTAACAGATCCTAGGGTTGATCATGTATGACTAAACTCTTGCTAGTCCTAACATTTTGTAACGACTAGCTTCATGATCAGCTGAATATGCAATATTTGAGACGCCTTATTATTGTATATTTAATGATCATACATCTTGTAACATTTACTTATTTGGTTGTGATTGAGACACTAGGCTTGTTCATGACCATAGGAGACTGTTGGTTTGTAGTTAAACCCTCATGTATCTAGACAGCCGTGACCGTATAGCGAGATAGATTCTATTTCATATGCGTAGCTGGCTATGTCTGCCCCCGCTCTCCAGTAATCTGGTTCTGGGGCGTGACACGACCCGACCCTGGCCGAGCCGCCTTGCGCCCGCCGGTTAGGTTCCCGAGCTCCCCTCTCCATCTCTTTCTCGTTTTATGCGCTGCCTCGTCGAGCGTGCCGTCTCGAGCAGTGCACTCTCGTGCAGCGAGCCCTCGTGCTCTGTGCGTTTCCTCGGGTTGTGTTCCCCGATGTATGCACACCTCGATTTGTGTACGGCTTCGATTTTCGTGTAATCTCGGTCTACGTGTTGCCTTGAGCAGCAGGACGCCTCGAGCCCCGCGCTGCCTCGGGCACCGTGCCACCTCGGTTTGCGCACCGCCTCGTTTTCTGTGTCTCGGCCTTTGTGCCGTTCTTGATTTTTGTGCCATATCGATTTGTGTACCACGTTGGACTCCGTACCGCATCGATTTATGTGCGCACCTCGATTTGTGTGCTGAATCGATTTACGTACTCCTTGGACTTTGGGTCATTTCGATTTACGTGCTCGCCTCGATTTGCGTGTCGCATGATTCGTGGACCATTCTGGTATTCGTGATTTTCTCGATCTGTGTGCACGTTTCGATTTACGTGCATGTGTTTCCCGTTCATCTCGATATTCGTGCCATCTTGATTCCTGTACGCATCTCGATATACGTGCATGTCTCGATTTACGTGTCCGTATCGATCCGCGTAGCTAGGTTTCCGTGCTAGATCCTCAACTGCTTGTGGGACCCACCCGGTGTAGCCTTCTGCCATCCCTTGTGATTATTTTATTATTTTATTATTTGGTGCTGATGACTATTTATTGTGTGTTCTGAGGATCTCGATTGGCGTACTAGCTTGGACCATGACTGCCGAAGACTTGCTTACCTAGCCGAGCCCTCTAGGCAAGTATCCCTTGCTCAACGACGGCTCTTGCCCTCTCTCCTGGATTTTATTGTATTTTAATTTGTTGTAATTGTAAATGTATAACCATGAGTAGTGTAGCCTAGTAGTAGAACTGCCATGATAACCTAGATTAGCTTGGTACGATACTGGGCTAGACCGTATCGGACGACTCGGATGGGTCATCCATACCTCCGAGGACACGAGCACGACTCACTTATACGGATTGTCCCCATATGCCCCATGTCTGACTCGCGGTAGGGTAACGACTTTGGCTAACTTTACTTGTGGCAGTGATTGTGCTTGGGTGAGAGATTTATGGACATGTGTTGTGGTGCGCCCTGCGAGGCGGTTATTTTATTATTACGCATGTTGCCTTGGCACCCAGAACGTATTGTAGCGCTGCTGGAGGCCGGGACTTAGTGGTCTCGGGTTCGAGTGGTTTCCAGTACGCATCGTAGTGCTACTGGAGGCCGAGACTTAGTGTTCTCGGTTATCGATTTGTTTCCAGTACGCATCGTAGTGCTACTGGTAGCTGAGACTTAGTGTTCTCAGCCCGCGAGTCTGCGATTCTGTAATTCTGCGACGGGTTGCGCTGAGTGGTTTTAGCCCCAATTCGTAGGGTGCTCCCATCCAGATTACAAAGGAGACTCTGCCGGATTTTTCCAGAATTCCCAGTTGGGAATTTGGTTCGAAGGATTAGGCAGAACCATTCCTTTGGTTTGCTGGACTGGGCTCGTGCATGTTCACCTTGGCATAGTTTACCTGATCCCATTGCCTGCTAGGTAGACTCCCGACTAGATTAGTCGCCTAGCGTCTTGACCTGTCTTGTCCGTCTGATAGCGTAAGGAGAGCGGTTCTACTCGGGAGACGGTCTGCAACCCTGGTCCTTATTTGGTTTAAGGGTTGTGGATCTGCTCCAGAGTGGTTCACGCAATCCTTGCCACTTTTTCGGCGGCATTTAATTATATTCTTGTCCCTTGATTATTCATTCTAGGAGTTGTCCTAGTATAGCCAGATAGGGCTGACAGTTGTCCTATGTATCGGGATTGTGACCTTGGATATGTATGAGGATTGAGTAATATATGAAGTATGATCTTGGGATGTTCAATTGGTAGACTAAGTGGATTCTTAGATAGTGTTGCTAGTTATTTGGTGATGTTCTAATTTGATCAGATATGTCTTCGAGGACTTTTAGATTTTGGATACTGGTGCGAGTGTCTCGCGGAACGAGGAGAATATCGAGGGTATTATTATATGATTTTTACTCGACTTCCCAAATGCCCAAAACCTGGTACCTTTGTGTATTTCGGTAGTTGAAGAACCTGGTTGGATTGCTGTGTCTTGGTAGTTGAGGGACTTGTTTTCTAGTGGCTTGTGATCATTGACTTGGAGGATTCTTATGAGTTAGAGGGCCTAGCATTGTTAGGGGGATGAGCTTGGTATTTGGTGGTTGTCTTTATTGACGTGGTATTCACTCCATCATGGATGGGAGACTCTTAATAGATTGATCTGGTGGATAGTCCGACTGGATGATTGGAGCTCTAGGCTCCCATATATTCTTGAGATGTTATTGTGGTAGAGGTTTTTATCTTGTACTTGACCTGATATCCATGCCACGATGTGGGCAGATGACTTCTTGTGACTGACAGATTTGTCTCCCAGACCTGACTACTTGTATCCGTGCTATAAGTCCAGCTTACCCTTTGAGGTACTGGCCCTGACCTTGCACTGCGGTACCCCTTTTCTACTGGCACTTTGAAGTGCTACTTCCGTGATTATATGGCATTGCGATGCCATCCTGATATTTTGGCTATATTATATGATTACCTGCACGTGTATCTGGTAGTTGGCCTATAGTCTTAGCGTGGTTTGGATTGCTTGCTTGTTTGTTGCATAACTCTAAGGGTGGATCACAACTGGGACTATAGGCGCCAAGGTTGATTCTTACTTAGCGTTCTCGTACTGGGGTGCGACATCTAGGAGGATGATCATGTGACCACGGCATGTGATTCCAGATAAATGTATGTTTAATCTAGGCAACTTAAACTGGTAGAAGCATTAGGGGGAACGGAATTCCGAGATCGTGTATTACCAGCCTTATCCAAGACATTAGTCATGACCTGCAGGCTGGCCACCACGGATATTGTTACCATTCGTACTAGTGGATGGCAATATCCGGCTACTTATGTACTATATATTATATACATGGCATGCGCGACACGGTAGCCTTACGAGGGACCGGTGGTGACATGCAAGCCCGGTGGCCTTACGAGGGATCGGTGCTCTTCTTATATGCTATACTTGGCCCCGCTAGCCATGCTGGGACGGCACGATCTGAGGATTCCTATATTGCATTGTTGGGGTAACCCAACCTCCACATAGAGAGCCGTAGGCATTTTGAGTGGCCGCTTATTCACTTAAATTGTATGGCCTGTTGCTTGCTAAGCTGGCTGGTACGTAACGCTATTCCGGTGCGGTAATTCATTCTCTTGTTCTTATTTGATGTAGGGGTGAGTTACTGTTCCGATGACAGACTATGAGTTCCAGTTGGCGATGCAAGCATTAGTGGATGTTAGGATGACTGTGATGATTGTTGGTTACTTACGTATTAGTAGTTGGATTGCTGCCTTATATTCTGTAATCGTGCGTTGGTACCGCACGATCCCTTACCTTATTTACTGTTTTTAGATGCTATTTCTGTCATATTTTATCATGCTGGTTTTCTTCGTCCGTCCTTGAGCCTTCCTTTCTGGTACTTGCTGCGGTTGGACTGACCAACCCTGGATTGTTCCCAGATTGCCTGAGACCGACGCTGTGGATCATCCAGACTTGACTTGGAGGATGTGCTTCAGTTCCCGACCATGCTAGAAACTGTTGGAAGGTATACTAGTCTACATTATTATTCTGTACTGTGGATTTTCTGATTATCATATGAGTATTCCCTGCTTTCCATATGATTATCTCTCTTGATGTTGTTTCATTGTGATTTGCCTGTGGACATGAGATCGGATTTAGGCCATAGATTGATTGCATGCAAGGATACCCAGCAAGACTTGACAGCCATCATCGCCGTATAGCGTATTCGTACCTTATATGGTGTAGCTGGCCTACGTCCGTCCCCGTATTTTGGTACTGGGGCGTGACAACTATATCCTCATCACCTTCATAGGCTACTGGCTCTTCAGGCTCTGGGAGTACTTCTGTTTCTTCAATGAAGTCTATCTCTTCCTCAGCAGCCGCTTCTTTATCTGCAGTTAGTTTTTTCTGCAGTTTGTTCTTCTTCTCTGTTTTCAGCAAGAGAACATAATTCTGGCCGAGCCTCTACTTCGGGCTCTTGTTGTACTTCCTCCTAGACATTATCTTCTTCTGAAGAAGAACCATCTTCCTCAGACTCCGTATTTTCCTCATAAATAGTTTCTTGAGGAGGAGCAGCCACAGGCTTTGCTGCAATGATGACACCTACAAATTAAACAAAATAAGTTAATATACAAAATCATAATACATAATCTTGTATAGATTTTGTGTGATTTATATTTACCTGGAGTAGGTGCAGGACGTGCCAAGTATGAGTCATAGTCCCCATCCCAGTCATCATCATCGAAAGTAATAGCCGGTTCATCTGATGGGATGAGCTCTCGATCAACAGTATGTGTAGTGGCAGCGTCTTCAGTAACTTGTGTCTTTTCTGGCAAAGACAAGTGAAGTGATGAGCTGAGGCGTCCCGGAGATAGAACCCCCATACCTTCTGTTGATGTTGCTGGTTGAGATGCAGAGGATCCTTCTCCAGGATGAGTCGAAGAAGATGTCATATGTTGTGGCTCTTCGACTGGAGTGTCGCTCTCTGGAGTAGAGGCTCTCTGTCTAGAAGGCCCTTTGACAGTAACCTTCTTCTTCTCCTCTGGGAGAGTCTTCTCTGGAAGGGTAACAGCTATACCTTGTTTTCGTTTCTGGGTCTTGCCGATAATGATTGGTCCCGCAGCTATTTCCCAAGCTCCCGTGGGGATGACTTCCAGATACTCATCTGGAACAGCAGCGTCATCGGGTATGTCAGGAAATACCCTGACTTGCTCTTCAACATTTCCTTCCTTGGGCCATCTAAGACTACCCTTCAAATTATATCCATGTGCGAAGGAGCGAATGGACGGATAAAAGCGAGCATACGCACGAAGTATTCGTAGCTCGGTCGTGCTGGTAGCAGTCGATACTCTGAATTTAGCACCGGTACAAGCAGTGCTAAAGTATCTCCAGGATCTCGCACCATAAATTAGCTTCCCATAATGGTAGAAGCTGGTGGAGGGATTACCAACATGAAGTTGGTCATATCCAATCTGGCGAGCGAACCGACTTGGTAGATATGGTTCGAATGCACAGTCGTCTTCATCCCTGTACATCAGATGTGAGGGTCTGATGCACTGTAGCCATTTGAGAACTGGCACATGCAATGAAGTCCTCCCTTCTCCTCTATCTTCAAACTGTACGCCGAGGCAGTCGGCTGGAACCGGTGGCCTTGTGTAGAAGAAATTCCATCCATGGGAAAAGTTCAGCACTGCTCGGGTATCTGCCACTGTAGTTGCAGTCCATGTGGCTTTGTTGAATTTCTGGAGGAAGACCTCTGTATTATCTTCAGGGACTGGTGGCAACAAACTGGAGTTATGATGTAGTAGCCAGCCCATTAGATAAGTGTAGGGCATCTCCACCCTTGGGAAATCTTTTCGGTGAGGAGCATTGTTGATTATTTCCTCACCAAAGGTCCGCAAACCTGCGTTTATTCGGTACACCATTGCCGATAGCAGGTTGATTCTGACCTTGAACACCAAACGTACTGCAGGCCACAATACGTTTCGGTGAATTCTGTCTACTGTGCTGATCCCGGGCACAACCCATCTCCGCAGCCACAAAGACAGAAAGCCTGCCAGTAAGGCTTCCCTGGAGATCTTCTGACTAACATGTCTCAGGTGGCTCAAGGTTTCAGTCCCCGCAGGGATGTCTCCGGTCTTTTTGGACAGATACTGGTCCGGAGACTTACGTGAGATCATTAAACTATTGATCAGATCTGAAGGGATTATTGAACAAGGATTGATGGTTGGAGCCTTGTTGTCACGCCCTGCTCCCGCAGGCGCGATCGTCTTTGTTAAGGCGTGATGCCGCACGGGCCTAGGTTGCGCCCGTGCAAGGCTAATCCCAGAAATGGCCGATTTGAGCTAGGCCACAGAGTCGTACAGAGTGTCCCCATTTGCAGCGGAAAGTAAACGAACACAAGTTGAAGCGAATTCAAACTCTTTATTGATTTTTAAGAAGTTTACAAGCGGCGCTAGAACGAGTTTACAAGTCTCTCAAGCTCTCTCTCTCTCTGAAACATAAAAGGCGTGCCAAGTGGCTTACAACATGGAATGATTCATGGCGATGTTCCGATACATTATGTCATGTATATGGTGCTTTAGCTCCTTGCAACGCTCCAAGGCTCCAGAGTTGGCTCCGTGCCTTATCACGTTCGAGGAAAGCTCCGCACCCGACGACATCTCCCGCATCCTGCAAGCAAACTGTGGGGTTATCAGTATATTATTATGCACTGGTGGAAAGGCTAGCTCACCCACAATGCTATCATTACCAAACACGTTCTATTTACTTTTGTGTACCGTCTATCATTCATTGTCTTTCTAATCTTTCCTTAGGATCAGTTTCATGGCATATTTCATAACCTATCTCGTATTGCCGAATTTAAGTATTTGTATGGAAATACATGCACGACTTACCCATACTTACCGTCCGGCCTTCCCTGTCCAAAGTAAACCAAGTTAGTCAACAATTCATATAAACTTTCAATGTCAAGTGCGTGTCCCTGCCTCAGGTCCTAGCGCGACGTAGGCGTGTTTTTCTAACTCAATTTCACGAAGTACTCTCAATCATTTGGTGTGTTTTATTCAAGCCTGTTCAGAAGGCGCTTTATTCAGTTAACTTAGACTACTTTGTTTCAATGCAAGGACTTGCACGTGGATTGCCACCATCAAACCCCACTTAAGTCTATATGCACCGGTCGCTGGCGTCAAAAGTCATTTTGGACCCTTTCTCCCTTGGTATTTTTCAACTATCAGAGCGTACGGCTGTTACAGCTTGATAGTGTCTTGAAATACTCCTGCACTTACGTCTCCTGGGTGGCCAAGCTCACACCCAGACAGCCCATAAGCCGCTTGATTTCCGTCCGGGCCGGCTACGATCCTCCCTTTGATCGTGTCGCAGAAATCCCTTATTCTGCCTACCTCCCGTATACGATGGGATTGTCCACGACCATTTCGTTTTGTTTGTCATTTTAACTTAATGGCTGTCTCTGAGCCGTTGGCTAACCCTTAGCCTTAATATGTTATCGACCAAGTTGGCGGCGACATCCGTACAGCGCGGGTAGCAAGCCCCGTTGCACGTCCCCGTTATACCTGTCGCTAACCATTCCTTCCTTTCTTTCTTATCTTTTATTCATTCTTTCTTTTCTTTCTTTCACTTGTTCGTTCGTTCGTTGATTCATTCACGTATTCATTCATTCTCATATTCATTTATTCATTCGTTGATTCATTCATTCATACATTACGCAACTCCTCGTACGGGAGTCGCCTTGGCAACCCATCGGTCCCGAAGTCTTCCAATGTTGCTATACTCTATCCGGAATGACTATGTCGATAGTCTTCCATTTCATTGTTATAAACCATTCATTGTTTCTTTGTTGAACGCATAAGGAACTCGAAATGTAAACTTGTGCCTTAGCACGAGCGTGGAGTGCGGTGCGAGAGTTTTCACATTTTCTATGTTCTTTTCCATATTCTATACAAGCATACAAGATGGGATTATTCCCTTAGCTAGGTGCATTGAGTCATTTATTAGCATGCACGGTGTCATCGCCTAGCGATTCTAGCAATAGTGTCCGTATTATTTTGTGTCTAGGCTAAGCAAAGACGGGTTCATCGGAGCCACCCACCTTAGCGATGTTCGCATCGACCGAGCGATACTCCGAGCGCGCCTTTGAAAGTCTAAGTCTGGATTCATCTTCGATGGGCCAATGTAAGTCTTGCATCAATTCTTCATCAGGTCGATGCCAACTCTTCGGTCGATGGCTCGTTTGAGTCGTTGCACTTGCCGTTTGAATCGGTGTTCCGCTAGGGCGGAGCGGGTCATTACATAATACACCAGTCAAAATAAGTCTCGTCCTCGAGACTTCCTGAGTGCAGGTCATCCTACCATTCCTTAACTCATGTCGTCGTGTTTCTTAGACAATTCCTATCGAATGGCTTTACCGTTCAATGGCATCGAACTATACTCGATACCTTTCTAAGTTCCGTGTCGCATACGTTTGTTCAATTTTATTGAATGACTTTTCACTCATTCTAGAGTTGATGGTACTTATTCAATCGTCGTGTTTCTTCGACTCGGTTACTATTTCGACGTGTCATGGGATTGAATTGGTCGCACGAGGTGCGTTGTAATCCATCAAACACGAGAGTCGTAGGCTGAGGCAAACTCACTCATTCGTTCATGCGCATCGCAACACCCACTTGCAGCTGCATTCGAGTTCATCATATCGCTGAGTTTGGATCGTGCACATATTCAAGGCATCCCCCGAATATGTATATTTCAATCAAGCTTAGCGATTAGCAAAGTCGGACAAGCTACTCGTGATAGTTTTGATTTGCCGATCGTTTTGCTAACTTCGATTTAAAACCGAACTCGTGTGCATCTCACTATCGTTTATTTCGGTCATCGAGATGATTCGATTCGCTTCTCAAGCATTCTTGTATAGAAAATCAATACGATTTCTTCTTAGCAGAATCGACCAAGTTTAAGTAAATTTCTGTCTGATTCAATACCAAGTATTGCACTATCATCGAGTATATCTTCCTATCAATGATTCAATTCGATATCCCAACTTTACTTGTGCACCATCCATTCCTATCATTCACTTCGTTTGGGGCCAATCTCGCCGTCGTTCACGTACACTCCCAGTTCCCCGTCTTACTCTAAGTCTTGTTTCCCCAAGTCTATCGTCCATCCAGATGATACCGTAAACCACAAAGGTTCAATCACTCGGCGTAGGGTCGTTCGCCTATCTGCTAGGTCATTTCACCAAGTCATAGTTAAAAGTCAAGTTCTCGTTTCATTGTGCAAAGTCATTGTACGACGCTCGCCCCAATCCTATGGTCAAACCATTTTGTTCATTCGTACAGGGTTTTCTACCCAAGCTCGTTTCACTCAAATTTCTAATCATCGAGCAGTGTTCGTCCTATTCGCATCAACACATTCTCCGCTCCAAGTCCGAGCTCGTTTAGGAAAGTCATCCTACGATAGGTTATCCTCAACCTAATCCTTGACATGTTATCATCGTGTGTCCGTACTGGCAATTATCGTAGTCTATCTCTTCAAGTGTGTTTTGATACGATTTACCTATCCATCCTATACAATTCACGTAGTCGATCACAAGGTCGTCTAGTATTATAATATGTCGTGTCCCGATCTCACGCAAGTCTGATTATCCACGGCAGACATGAATCACCATGTCAACGTTCTCACGGAATAATCGTCCTCATCGGGACGTAACTCTTGAGTTGAATCTAGACTTACTCATTTTCGATACGCGGATTGGGTCTACTCAATCCTCAAGTTTTCTTATTCTTCAATCGCAAGTCCTAACAATCTTCGAATTTACCTTCGCTTCAAACCACAAGTCGTAGCAATCAAAATTGCCACGTCAAGGTATTTCGAGTTCGATCATTCCCGCTGCACATAAATCACCATGCCAACGCTCACGCAGAATGATCGTCCCAAATCCGATATGACGCATGTGCGAGGCTGGAGTTGCGCTCGCACAAGACAAGATCGTTATCGTTGTGGTTATCATCGAACAATCAAGTTACTTCCCTTCCTCATTCCAAACATTCATCTCTATCAAAATTCCCCAATATAGTATCCTTCAAAACAATAACTTCTAACACGATCATCATTCATCGAATCAGAGTACCCCCGAGTTATCGTACATCGATCTTTGATACGCCTTAATACCATCGATGATGTACATAACCTGACGATCTTTCTTTTGCAACGAATTTCGAATCGTGTAACTTAATTCCTCAATTCGCATTATCTCATGCTAACTCTTCATCGAGCAATATCAATTTCAATTCCTTAGTCATTCTCGTATCTCCAACCCAACATTTTCCATGCACGCTATCTTCCGATCGTGCTAACTTCGGTTTCGTCTATGAGTATTTCACCTTAATTCAAGTTTCAATCCAGTCGACTATTTAAAATCGCACGTACGATCTTCTACGTTTCTTCGACCAACACATCCGTTTACGTTATCGTTTCGAATCTCCATTCAACCGATTCATAAATTTGTACTACGCATTCTTATCTCGTCCGAACAACATCTCGTCTGAGGCTCTCAAAGTCACAACCAACTAAGCGTTACTCATTCTAAGGCTTTGCACGATATCATCGCTTGCCGACGTACTCGTTCTATCCGTAAATCCTTTAGTCTCGCTCGAACAATTTTTATAACGTCCATACACCACTTAGGGTTCGAGCCACTCGACTAATTGTGGACACTCATTCTTATTCTTCCTCGAAGCTATCACATACACCACTCGAGATCAAGTCACTCTACAAATCCTCAAAAGGTCATTCGATTCCCAATCGATATGTTCAATTGCCCGTTCGCCCGTTCCTCAAAGTCTAAGAACCATTTTTCCGTGTTCGCTTTAGCGTTGGTCAAGTGACGCCTCTATCAACATACGTTCTAAGTCTCACTTATTCTCGTCCGAGCGATAGTCGATCTCGCTCGCAAACTCGTTCGCACCAGAAGGTCTAGGTGCGCGATACTCGGCACAACTTAGCCGAAAGGTTGTGTGCATAACCATTCCGTTCGAACTATACTTCAGTCTCGTGTACTCGTTTTCTATTGTCAGCGTAAGGTTATTCAAGTATGTACTACGTTTGCTAACTTTTAGCATTTGTTCCTTCTAACTCAAGTCCGTCGCGGTTTGGCACAAGGCCTTCGCCCATCGATCCCGTTCAACCGAGTACTTGTACGAGCTTTTGAAAATATTAGACTTATTGTATGGAACATCCTAAGGCACAATGAGAGAAAGCGTACACTTCTTCTGTTTCAAAATAAGCTTTCAAAACTGAGAGAATCGAAATGAAGTCCAAGGACGTAAGGTCGTGCTCTGATACCAATCTGTCACACCCCGCTCCTGGAGGAGCGATCGTCCTCGCTAAGGCATGATGTCGCACGGGCCTAGGTTGCGCCCATACAAGGCTAATCCCAAAAATGACCGATTTGAGCTAGGCCACAGAGTCGCACATAGTGTCCCCATTTACAGCAGAATGTAAACGAACACAAGTTGAAACGAATTCAAACTCTTTATTGATTTTCAAGAAATTTACAAGCGGCTCTAGGCCGAGTTTACAAGTCTCTCAAGCTCTCTCACTCTGAAACATAAAAGGCGTGCCAAGTGGCTTACAACATGGAATGATTCATGGCGATGTTCCGATACATTATGTCATGTATATGGTGCTTTAGCTCCTAGCAACGCTCCAAGGCTCCAGAGTTTGCTCCGCGCCTTAGCACGTTCGAGGAAAGCTCCGCACCCGACGACATCTCCCGCGTCCTGCAAGCAAACAGTGGGGTTATCAGTATATTATTATGCACTGGTAGGGAGGCTAGCTCACCCACAATACTATCATTACCAAATACGTTCTATTTACTTTTGTGTACCGTCTATCATTTATTGTCTTTCTAATCTTGCCTTAGGATCAGTTTCATGGCATATTTCATAACCTATCTCGTGTTGTCGAATTTAAGTGTTTGCATGAAAATACATGCACGACTTACCCATACTTACCGTCCGGCCTTTCCTGTCCAAAGTAAACCAAGTTAGTCAACAATTCATATAAACTTTCAATGTCAAGTGCGTGTCCCTGCCTCAGGTCCTAGTGCGACGTAGGCGTGTTTTTCTAACTCAATTTCACGAAATACTCTCAATCATTTGGTGTATTTTATTCAAGCCAGTTCAGAAGGTGCTTCATTCAGTTAACTTAGACTACTTTGTTTCAATGCAAGGACTTGTACGGGGATTGCCACCAACAAAGCCCACTTAAGTCTATATGCACCGGTCGCTGGCATCACAAGCTATTTTGGACCCTTTCTCCTTTTGTATTTCTTAACTATCAGAGCGTGCGGCTGGTACACCTTGATTGTTTCTTAAAATACTCCTGCACTTACGTCTCCTGGGTGGCCAAGCCCACACCCAGGCAGCCCCATAAGCCCCCTTGATTTCCGTCCGGGCCGGCTACGATCCTTCCTTTGATCGTGCCACGGAAATCCCTTATTCTTCCTACCTCCCGTATACGATGGGATTGTCCACGACCATTTCGTTTTGTTTGTCATTTTAACTTAACGGCTGTCTCTGAGCCGTAGGCTAACCCTTAGCCTTAATATGTTATCGACCAGGTTGGCGGCGGCATCCGTGCAGCGTGGGTAGCGAGCCCCGTTGCACGTCCCCGTCATACCTGTCGCTAACCATTCCTTCCTTTCTTTCTTATCTTTTATTCATTCATTCTTTTCTTTCTTTCATTTGTTCGTTCGTTCATTGATTCATTCACATATTCATTCATTCGTTGATTCATTCATTCATACATTATGCAACTCTCCATGCGGGAGTCGCCTTGGTGACCCATCGGTCCCGAAGTCTTCCAATGTTGCTATACTCTACTCGGAATGACTATATCGATAGTCTTCCGTTTCATTGTTGTAAACCATTTATTGTTTCATTGTTGAACACATAAGGAACTCGAAATATAAACTTGTGCCTTAGCACGAGCGTGGAGTGCGGTGCATGTGAGAGTTTTCACGTTTTCCTTATTCTTTTCCATATTCTATACAAGCATACAAGATAGGATTATTCCCTTAGCTAGGTGCATTGAGTCATTTATTAGCATGCGCGGTGTTATCGCCTTGCGATTCTAGTAATAGTGCCCGTATTATTTTGTGTCTAGGCTAAGCAAAAACGGGTTCATCGGAGCCACCCACCTTAGCGATGTTCGTATCGGCCGAGCGATACTCCGAGCGCGCCTTTGAAAGTCTAAGTCTGGATTCATCTTCGATGGGCCAATGTAAGTCTTGCATCGATTCTTTATCAGGTCGATGCCAACTCTTCGGGTCGACGGCTCATTTGAGTCGTTGCACTTGCCGTTTGAATCGGCATTCCGCTTGGGCAGAGTGGGTCATTACACTTGTTTTCTTGAAATCTTCCATTCTCGGATGTCGTATCCTCATGGTAGAAGAGATAGGTTGTCCATTTATTAGTATATGCCAAGTGAGACCCACTGTCATACATACTGGTATAAATTAGGTAATGGCACATCAGTTCTTGGTAGACCTCAACCAATCGAGGATTTTTCTCTTTGACTTCTACTAGTTCCCGACTGGAAGGAACATACTCTTCATAAGGTGCTTCACCCACCGGAAGCTTAGAGATGAAATGCATCTCGTGCAGGACAAGACCCATCTCACATAATAGAGTTACAAAAGTTCCTGTTGAACTCATGTACAACTCCATCAAAGCCAAGAACAGGTTACTGTTCATCGATATACCCTGGCTTGTAGAGGCTACCGCTTCATAAAGGCCGATGGATTCCAGGTCCTTCTTGAAGTTCTTCATGATCCAGGCACTAAGCTGAATCCAGTTCTGGTTATATGGAGTCAACCATCCTGGTAGCCTAGGGTTGGCCTGAGGATGTAATACTGCAGCCCCTATGAACTTGTTAATAAACATTGGGGTCTGTACCGGCTGGATCAGAGCTGAATCTTCGCTCGGTGTGAATCCAGGCAAGAGACCGGAGAAAGGGACAACACCACCACGAGGAGTACTAATGTGATACCCCATATTGTTGGCTCTATCCCTCTTGAAGATGATTTTGCCCGGCCTACCATGACTGCTGGGAGTCAGGTTCCATAGCATTTGTCGGGGATGGGTGGCATAAACAAATGCTGATAAGGGATAATCCTTGGGCATGTCTGGGAGATACATTGCCCTCTCTCCAAATTTGAACACACAGGACTCCTTCTTGGGGTGTGTTTGTGACTGGAAATCTATCGCATCCCTGAACAAGAAGGCTGGCTTCAAAAATTGTTGGTCATCTAGCGATACCAACAATTCCCCATTTATCATAGACAGCAGCATCCTGTCCCCCTGGGCAGCTATCAGCTGTTGTCTCCCTTCAGTGTATTCTGGATTTGATTGAGGGAACTCTTCATGGGACAAGTTCTCTAAGTAATTTGAGCCCATCATACCAGTTGGCGAGCCAAATATTTTTGCAAGTGGGTGAATTTGCAAGTCCACTGCCAAAAGAAAGAAGAAAAATCAAGTTAGTAAAAATCTAATTTGAATTTTTACGCAGATGACTTGGTCTGAGTTTTACGCATAAAGATTAAAGACTCTGACTATGCAAAATTTACGCTTATGCGCAAAAAATTAAAGTTGATAAAAATTCTTTGTTTTTACGCAAAGTCTTTCACTTGTGAATTTTACGCTGGCACATATTGATGTGAGCGTATTGTGAATTTTACGCTGGCACGTATTGACATAAGCGTATTATGAATCTTACGCTGGCACATATTGATGTGAGCGTAATATGATTTTTAGGCTGGCACATATTGATGTGAGCGTAGTGTGACTTTTACGCTGGCACATATTGATGTGAGCGTATTGTGATTTTTACGCTGGCACGTATAGACGTGAACGTATGTTTTTATTTTTTTACGCTGACACATATAACGTGGGCGGATTTTGTTATTTCGATTTCTACGCTGACACGTATAACGTGGGCGTGAAGTTTAAAAGTTCAAGTCCTCTTCTTCTCCGGCGAACTCACGGCCGAAGTTAGGTAGTATTCTACCTTCCATGGCCGGAGCCACAACGGGGTTGAACTATCGGGGTGCCACTGATAAGGGGATGTTCGTTTTCGTGCGATCGGCCATCGACGAAGCAACGGCGGGCTTCTTGCCCTTGCTGCCGATGGCGGTCTTGCTCTTGGGGGCCATCGAGTCGAAGTGAGAGTATATAGAGGAAGAGAATAAAGAGAGAACGATATTTCGAGAATAAGTAAAGTTCTCTATATACTCGTAAAAGCTCTATTTATAGAGAATTTTGAAATCGGTTCAAATTTCCGAACTTTATGCTGTCTGTTGGATATCTCGACTTTTACGCGAACCGTTGAGTATCCCGAATTCTACGCTGATGACCGTTGAGTATCCCGAATTCTACGTGGACTGTTGAAATCCCAAATTTTACGCTTCTGTTCCAAGTATTTCAAATTTTGAAAATAATTTGAAAAATTTGAAGGGGGTCTTGTAAGAGCATAAAAAGTACTTCATAGACCAAGTCAAAGAAGTTGAGAACTTTACTCAATTCAAACTGAGTCAGAATCAGATTTTACGCGGAGACCAAACAGAGTAAAACTCTATGCAGGCCACTTTTACGCGAGAGTTATCCACTAAACTTTATGCGGGAGACAGGCTGTCCACATCGCATTTAATATGCGTGATACTGTTCTGACATAATAATTTTCTGACAGTGGTTTGCACAGAAGCCGAGAAGATTTGATTTACACTAAACCCAACACTTGTCGTTTAATGTGCAGATGGGCTACTTTACACTCAAGAGATTACTTCTTTTACGCACGAAAGCTATTTGAACTTTTACGCTCACGGCTGTTGTGAGCGTAAAGTTTATTTGAGCTAATTTTACGCTCAAGGCTATTTTCAGCTACTTTACGCGAGAAGTATATTTTGGGCTATTTTACGCCCAGTCTGCTACTTTACGCAGAAAGTCGACTATTTTGGGTCATTTTTACGTCCGATCTTTTCTGGCTACATGAGAACGTGGTTTGATACATGGCTTTCATGCCACACTTATCGAAGAACGTGTGCACGTGCTCTACCTATATTGCTGAAGTTATGGGACACGTGTCATCATGCGTAGAGGATGATTTTCATCGTGGGTGACAGTTACTCACGTAGAGACCCAACTTTATTGCTTTTTACGCATAGAGTGTCTAGTCTATAAATAGACTTATTTTTTTTAACACAGAGAGCATCAAGGGAGATACAGGAGAGGAGATTCTGAGAAAATTGACACTTTCAGAGTGATATTCCCAGAAGCATTTATTCAACTTTTTCTCAAGAACAGGGTGAAGCAAAGCAGGAAAGCATTCGACAGTGCCATCAATGCCGTTGCTCGATACCTTTCTGGTGACTTAGTTCTTCCGATTGTTCGTCTTCTTCAAGCAGTTTTCTTCATTATCATTGTATAGTCCAAGGAACAAAGTGATCGTTCTCAGATCAGACTTTAATAGCAATACTTCCCAGAACAATTTGTACTTTTGTACTTTTTCTTGTTTTCTTTCAAAAGCCAATTTTAGGTATTTTGTTAAGTGAAACAACCCTTATATACTGTTTCAAACCGAAAAATGCAAAATGTTTCAAATCCTTTTTGGTGTAGTGTCAACACCAGCCTCGGCAGCTAGGGTATTGACTATTAGAGCTCCTAGGAGGGCGACACCAGTTTCGTTGGTTCAACACTCAACTTCGACGTATCCTCAATAAGAGAAACAAAAACAATCTTATGCAGTGGGCTGCTCTTATTGTGGAAAGCCCGGGCATGTGATTTCAGAGTGTCGCAGATCACATGGATTGTGCTTAGCTTGTAGGACATCAGATCACAGAATCGGATCCTGTCTGAATAGAGCCAGTTCATCTTCATCAACCCTAACCTGTCCATCGGTTTAGACACCAACCCCAGTGTAGCAGCAACAACAGCAGTACCAGCCTCCGAGGCCATTATCGCCTCAGGTTCAAGCATTCCAACAGCAAAGGCCGTAATAGTATGCTCAGTCCTAAGCTCAAATTTAGAACAGACAGAGAGGTCACCAGTAGAGGGGACCAACACCAAGAGGACAGGGTCAAGCTATGGTTATGACAGTAGCAGAAGAATTGGTATCGGGTGAGGTGATGGCAGGTACCAGTCTCATCAACTCTTTTTCAGCAAAAATATTATTTGATTCGGGTGCATCGCATTCATTTATATCTGTACGATTTATAATACGGATATCATTGGAGCCCGAGTCATTATCAGTAAGACTCAATACACTTACTGGTAACGGTCTTGTGGGAGTAGATAGTCTTTTTTTGTGTCGAATCGCAGTTAACGGTAGAGAGTTTTCTGTTAGATTGATAGAATTTTCGATGGCCGACTATGATGTGGTCCGAAGAATGGAATGGTTGAAGGATCAATATGCAAGAATAGACTGCCATGTTGGCAAAATTATTTTTGGTATTCCCGACGAAGAAGAATTTTCATTTTTTAGAGGCAAAGTAGAACCTTCTCCACCAATCTTGCGAATGACAGTAGCAGAAGCAGTTCAGTTTTCCAGAGTAGTAGAAGAATTTTATGACGTATTTTTCGAAGATCTTCCAGGCATGCCGCTAGAGAGAGAGAGAGATAGAATTCACTATTAATTTGATTCCAGGAATGGCACCGGTATCAAAAAGAGTCTACAGAGTGGCACCATCAGAATTGGAGATTCTGTATAAGATGATTGAAGAACTCAGAGCCAAAGGGTTCATTTGTGCTAGTAGATCACCTTGGGGAGCCTCGATGCTTCTTGTGAAGAAAAAGAATGGTACGTCAAGATTATATATTGATTATCGTACCTTGAATTTCGTAACAATCAAGAATATATATCCCCTACCAAGGATAGATGATTTATTCGATCAACTCAGTAGGACAGTAGTATTCTCGAAGATTGACTTGCGATCAGGGTACCATCAGATCAGAGTCAGAGAGCAAGACATCCCGAAGACGGCATTCAGATCAAGATATTGACATTAAAAGTTTCTCGTTATGCCATTTGGAGCAACCAATGCGCCAGCAGTATTTATGGATCTCATAAATCGCATATTCATGCCCTATTTGGATCAGTTTGTGATAGTGTTTATAGATGACATCTTAGTCTATTGTAAGAGTGAAGCAGAGCATGAGCGACATCTCTGAGTAGTCCTTCAGATTCTCAGAGAGCACCAGTTGCACGCAAAGTTCAGCAAGTACGAATTTTGGCTTGATCGCATTTCGTACTTAGGTCACATCATCACCAGAGGTGGATCCCCAGAAGAGCATGGCTATTAGGACGTGGCTAGGACCTACCACCGTCGTAGAAGTTTACAATTTTCTAGGATTGGCGAGATATTATCGACGATTTGTATCAGACTTCGCTCGGATTTCAGCGCCCTTGACGTAGTTGACATGCAAGGATGTACAGTTTACTTGGACAGCGGAATGTTAGATTTCATTCGAGAAGTTGAAGCAATGATTGATGATGGCACCCATTCTCACGCTTCTAGATAGGACTGGAGGATTTTTAGTTTATTGTGATGCTTTAGGTAAGGGATTAGGATGTGTCCTAATGGAACATGGCAATGTAGTAGCTTATGCATTATGTCAGCTTCGTGATCACAAGAAGAATTATCCAACACATGACTTAGAGTTAGCAGCGGTTGTTTTTACACTCAAGCTTTGGAGACATTACTTGTATGAAGATCAAGTAGAAATTTTTACCGACCACAAGAGTCTCAAGTATGTGTTTACCCAGAAGGATCTCAACATACGTCAAAGAAGATTGTCATTGTAACTCCACTTTTCCTAAATAATAAATTTGGGTATTTCTTTATGATTTTATATCCTTTAACTTAAGGTTTTAATTTATTTTTTAACATTAATATCATTAATGATTTCTAACTATTTTTCTAATAACATTTATTAGAGTATATTCCAATAATTTAGATTGGTTAAATTTTCCTAATCTTCTACTTAACTTCTTGATTAATTCAATTAAGAATTTAATGATTTTTCCTTAAACCCAACTTTTATTCTTCCAAAACCCAGCAACTAGTCTTTAGGCCGAGACAGCCCAACTTAACCATCACCATTCCTTTTAAATCGATTGATTCATTCATCCATTCAAACTTTCATTCATTTTCAATTTCCCTCCACTACTCTCTGCTAACTCCAAGTGGGAAGACGACGAAGCTGTAGCGCCGATCGCGGAGGAGGGAAGGCCGAGCTCAGAAGCTTCTCTTCATCTCCACCCTTAATCTCTAACCACCTAATCCTTCTCGACCGCCTGATCGTAACCAACTCCTAATCGTTTCCTAACCGTCTCCGTCGATCGCCGCTGCCTACCTAACCACCTTGCCGTTGCCCGCCTGACCGCCCAACTGCCTGTCTGACCATCCACCGCCTATAAATAGACCCTTTAGCGTCCTCTCTCTTCACCATACTTTCAAGCGGCGGAGCCCTGTCAATTTTGCTAGTGACTTTCTTCTTCCTCAAGCACCGAGCTTCTGGCCATGGTAGAAGCACTGCGGTGACGGCGACGACGTAGCCAGAAGGCCACGAGAGTGGTGAGTATTCTCTTTCAAATCTTTCCTAGACTCCTCTACCATGACTCATTTTGATCCATAAATTGTTCTTCATGGAGGATCAGAGTTTAGGAAATTCTTTCCTCCGAGACTGGATCAGCGGTCGTGACGTAGATGATGCGAGTCTTTGCTGCTTCGTAGTACTGCGGATCACCTCTCGATCGATTCCCCATAGCTCTGCACCAATCGTTTGATCGACTTGGTAAGTTTCATAGATACTTCCTGTATGTGATCTTTCCCTGTGCCAATAATTTGGGGGCTTTTGATTCAAAATTATGGATAGTTTTTGCTGGATTGATTCTCTGGATTGTGAATTGAACTTATTTTTATGAGATTCTAGTCATCCTTTCAAATTTTGATTCATTTTCGAAACCAATCGTGCTCACGATCATTCATTCTTTTGATGCACTTTTCTTGTTCGGTGAAATATTTGTATGGATTTCACGATCAGCTATAGGACTCGTAGGAGTCGTATCATACTCGTGGAGAGATAGTTACATTGCAATTGTCGCCCAAGTATAGTTCCACACTCGATTCGATTAATTGCCTGCTCTTTAACATTTTGAAAAAGTTCGTATTGCATCAATTCAGACACACGATAGTATCGGACACTGGTGCGGTTGGTTCAGGTGGATTCTTTTTTCTGTTCTACTCTAATGGATTGGTTTAGTAGCAACTAGAGTAGTGTTGTCACAAGATAGAATAGTGTCTCATTATTGGTGGACACAAGGATGATCAGACATGTATAGTGTCTTTAGGACACGACTGTTGGGAGAGGATTCTTGATGTTATCGACTGGGCTAGGAAGAAGTTGAATTTGGACGGTCCTTGATTAATGGCCGTTATTTTTGAATTTAGCTGTGGTTAGGTTTACTTGCTTCCATTTTAAATATTCTTGACCGTTGGTGATTTTAGAGTTGATTATGGGTTCTTTCAAGGATTGACACTAGTGTGTCTAATATTTTGATTACTTGTGATACTAAGGTCAGGATGCAGGGACAAGGATTCTATTGGTGAGTTATTGAATATTTGACCGTTAGGCTTGTTAAGTTTGGTGGACAATTGACTGAGCAAGACTTGGGCTTAGAATGGATGTTAATGGGCTTGTGGATTTGGTCAATGTTAGAATATAGGGATTTTCCATTCATTTAGGTCAGAAAGGGTTTAGCTGGCTTTATATTGTTTGCTGGTTTGAGATAATTATCAAACCTGACAAGTGAATAAGTTAGTTAGTAATTGTTACTAGTGATTAGAACTTAGTTAGGGGATTAGGAAAGTTTAGTAAAACACTAGTACTTGACTAGAGGTTTAAATTAGAAAGCTTCTAAAATCTTATCTCTATTCTAGGTGATCTAGAAGACTTGAACAAAATCCCAAAAAAGAGGCAAGTACATGTACTCAGTATTACCATCATTGCATGCATTGCACACACATTGTTTTGTTCCATTATTGTACTTGTTCCCGATTGATTGTATTGTTTTTCGTGTCGAGTGGGGGACGTTCTAAGATATGTGATTGACTAATATTGGACAAATATTGCCTGATCGCATACACCATATGCCTTATGTCCATTTCATGCGTGAGTGATAGCATTGTCGTCAGACATACCTGATTATTATGTGACTGATAGCATTATCATCGGACATGCCTGATTATTAATTGACTGATAGCATATTCTATATGCCTGATTACACATTAGTCCCCACATGTTGATAACGTCCAATTGCACATGTTCACGTAGCTAGTACATGCTTTCTTATTTCTCATGTTTATCTGTCTTTCAGTTTCTCTTGCTATACTGTTCTATTGACATCCTGTGGTGAGTTTTATTGAGTTACATTGTGCTTTGCTCCATCATGACTAGCCTGTTGATTACAGGTGAGATTGATCCCGTAAACTGTCATGGCTAGCAGTGGAGCTCACTTCAGATATTGATATATAAATTTATGTATAGGAGATTGATCGAATGTATTTGAGTACATGTTGTATATATTGTTGCTAGATAGTTTTATCTTTTGCTGGCTTTGTAACCGGTCATTCATGTATAAGTTGTAATAATTGTATAGTGGATTGCTGTGATGGTTAGTATTGATTCCGAGATTAGATGCTGTGATGAGATTATTCTTGTTATTGATGACTAGACGGCTCACTACAACTGTCAACGACAGTGTAGGTCGGGCATGCATCGGCCCATACACGATTATTCTGGAGCGAGGAGTGACAGTCATGTCCCGATTCTGCAGAGTCATTTCACTCGTATTTAACTCTTGGAATCGATCGTCCTCGCTTGGGCGTGATGCAATACAAGTCTGGTATTGTACTTGTACAAGACAAAGACGGTATATAATTAATAATCTCCAAATAAAAACACATCGCAACGACATGAGCAGACAAATTAAAGATAATGAGGACGTTCTTACTCATTGGATAGAACACATTATTTGAATTGTAGCAGCAAAAATAAGCAAAAAACGTGAAGTGGCACAAAGATATGTAGGAATAAGATGTTTTTATTGATAAATAAAAATAGAGTACAAGACTTGCAATAGAATGCGAAGTTTACAACACATCCCACTTTATATTGATAACCAACTGGACAAATGCCATAAAGCTTACATTTGATGTTTTGATACATTGGATTATAACTCGATATACCGACTTGGCTTACAACTCACTGGTACAACTGATTACAATGTTCCATACATTATGCCCTTTATAGACCGAAGACATCATCTTTTGGAAGGAGAGCTTCTGCATGTCCAACAAATCTTCGATGCCGCGGGACCGATCAAGCCAATCTTCGTGTACTGAACTTTTCAAGCACGAACACCTAAAAAGAGTGCCCACAACGTGGGTCAGTACATCATTTACATACTGGCAAGCAGAATCCAACCCACTCGCCTAAACCGACACTAAGTGGTCAATTTAAGTAAGCTTTTATTAGAATGATATTTCTATTTGGGGCCCAACATCAATTTACGGTTTATGAGCAGAAACATTGAATTATGTAAACTTGTTCTTAACAGCATTCGTGTGGAGCACTACAAGAAAGGTGACTTTTTACGGCTTTAATTTTACGGCGTACATAAAATGTATGTCGTTGATAGTTAATTTACAGCATACATATTAGTAAATGCATTAAAAGATTAAGAATATGTCAAATAGATCTTTTTATGACGTGCATTAGAACGTCGTATATAATTAAACCATTAATACGATGTACACTGTATTCCCCAAATATTCCTTCACCCAAAATTTTTGGAACAAGGTGCCTCCTAATTTTTGTTTCCGCAATGTATAGCTAAACCCCCTCGTTAAAGAAACATAAGCTGCTCTCTCTCTCTCCCCTGCTACGCTATCTCTCTCCCCCGCTGCTCCCTCTCACAGAGGTTCTCCACATGTACTCTCTCTCTACCTCTCTTTATCTCTCTCTTGGTTCTCTCTCTTCCGGTTCTCTTTCGGTTTCTCCATACAATCGGACGGTTCTCTTTCTCTCTCTCTGATTTCTCTTTCTCCTCGTTATCTCTACAAATCTTTCATATTTTTTCTTCTTTCTTCTTCATTTTCTACCAATTTTAGGGTTTTCCCCTTTATTTTTAGGGTTTGTCCCCTTTTTAATTAGAGTGATCTAATTTTAAGAGTTTGTATGTACCAATTTCAGGAATGACGTTATCTGCTACTCGACTCCTATTCTAGTGGGTATGATTTTATTTTTTCTCCTAATTTTTTGTAAGAAATTTAATTTTAATTTGAGATATAAGTTTTTCGATTAATTTGATTTTTGTTTATATTAGTTTTAATTTGATTTAATTGAGTCGCTGACTGTAATTTTTGTATGCTTGATCCAAATATTAGAGGTTGAATCAAAATATTTTGATAATTTAGTCTTTATTTATTATGATATATTGTTCCTCATATAATTTAGAGGTTGCAGACTTGTTTTACTTTTTTTTCCTGTTAATAACTTCTTTTGTTGCTTGCAAGGAAGACCTTGGATAATTTATATAGTTTTCCTTTTCAATTGTTTTCTTTTTATTTAGGACCTGTTTTGTTTCACGGATCCCATTAGTTAGTGATGAGAAGTCATAGTCACTGTATGTTCTTTTACACCAATTGCATATACATAGTGCTACTTGATATCTATGTTAGTGTCCACAATAACAGTGATAATTTCTCAATTCTCATGTAGATTCATTTCACAATGGTTGTCTTTAACAGGTTATAATTCGTACAAGTAGGTCATTAACAATGGACAAAGATTGGGTACACCTTAAAAGATTACTATTTATTCCTTAAAACCAGAGACATTAATATGTAAGAATACTTGTTTTCTATTAATATAAGATTATGTGTGAGCCGGGGGTTTGTCTTTATTTGTAGAGATTCACAAGCATATAAAAATGGAGCACGCATGTTTGTTGATACAATTCAAGCTAGTAAGGAAATAAAAAAAAATTCAATGTCCTCTTTGTCGATGTTTAAGTCATCGATTTCACCATTTTGATACGGTTTATGAACACAGTCATATTTGGGATGGATCCTTTATATGATAAATGGGTCTTTCATAGAGAAAGTTCTACTGCAACTGAAGATGAAGATTTGGAAATACCATAAGCATATAAAATGTTTAGAGATGCAAATTTTGAAGATAATTATTTTGATGACAATGATAATAATATGGAACCTGCATATTAAAAAAGAGATGCAAATTTTGTAAATCTTGTGGAGGATGCTGAACTTCCTTAATATGGTTGATCTACCTGCATATGGAAGTCGGTCATCGGTACTATGGGAATCCAGGTTGTGAAAAGAACCTCTGAAACTGATTCTTTAGTTGTAAAAAGAGCCTCTAGATTACAATCTTACTCTGCTTGTTTATGCCTCCGTTATGCCAATAGTTTTCTTTTTGTTGCCTGGGATGGCTGTGGCTACAACCACCCTCTAATTGTTGGGGCTACTGTCGTTTCACTTCTTCTTGCTCTCTATTGATTTGAGGCTATGATGATGATGATGATGGTACCCATTCCTCCTTCCTATGGCGAGGCAGCTCTGCTGCAGCTATTTATTGGAGGAGGATAAAGAGAATGGGGGTTCTTCTTTCATTCATTGTGATGATGAATCAAAGTAGTAACTGAGCCTCTTCTTTCATTCATTGCGAGTGATGATGGATCGAAGTCGAATCTGAGCCTCTTCTTTCATTTATTGTTTCTATCACCTCGATATGTTTCTTGTCTCGATATGTTGCTTGTCTCATTGGACAATAGGATATTTCTTATTCTCATTGGACAATAGGATATTTCTTGTTTCTTTATTTATGTTTATAATTTTATGGTTCCATATTCTTAGCACAACATTTCACAAGTACTCGACTCTTCATTCTGCTATATTATCATATTTCTTCATTTATGCTCTGTCACTGAAGGAAATAAAATCAGAAAGCTTCAGTTTGGTCTCTTTGTTAAGCTTCAGTTTATAGTTTCTTTATTTATGTTTGTGGCCTCATGTTAGGTTGTGGCTAATTTGATAAGCTTCAGTTTGGTCTCTTTGTTAAGCTTCAATTTGGTCTCTTTGTTAAGCTTTTTTTCAGTGGAGGAAACTAATTTGATAGGTTGTGGCTACCTGGGATGGCTGTGGCTACTAGCACATTGTCTGATGGGGTATAGGTTAATTGCAACCATCCTCTAATTGCTTAGGGCATCACCTCGATATGTTTCTTATCTAATTGGATAATAGGATTTCTTCTTCTGTTCTTCTTCTGGAATGGCTGGTTACTAACCCAGTTGGGTTTTACAGTTATATTAAACCTGAACTTCTTTTCCTCCGTCTATTATTCCTCTGCCTTCTCTAATTCTCTGCCAATGGCAAGGCAGACACTGCAGCCATTCTTTTAGCAAAGGAGAAGAGAGTGGAACAGAGGAAAGATGGTAATAAGACCGTGTCTCATCAACGTGATGGATTATTAGATTCAAATTTGAAGCGTTGCTGCCATTTCACTTCTTCTTGCTCTCTATTTATTTGAGGCTATAATGATGATGGTACCCATTTCTCCTTCCTATTGCAAGGCAGCTCTGCTACAACCATTTATTGGATGAGGATAAAGAGAATGGGGGTTCTTCTTTCATTCATTGTGATGATGAATCAAAGTAGTAACTGAGCCTCTTCTTTCATTCATTGCGAGTGATGATGGATCGAAGCCGAATCTGAGCCTCTTCTTTCATTCACTGTTTCTATCACCTCGATATGTTTCTTGTCTTTGGACAATAGGATATTTCTTATTCTCATTGGACAATAGGATATTTCTTGTTTCTTCATTTATGTTTACAATTTTATGGTTCCGTATTCTTAGCACAATATTTCACATGTACTCGACTCTTCATTCTACTATATTATCATGTTTCTTCATTTATGCGCTGTCACTGAAGGAAATAAAATCGAAAAGCTTCAGTTTGGTCTCTTTGTTAAGCTTCAGTTTATAGTTTCTTCATTTATGTTTGTGGCCTCATGATAGGCTGTGGCTAATTTGATAAGCTTCAGTTGGTCTCTTTGTTACGATTGAATGCTTGTACGAGCTTTTGAAAAATATTTAGACTTACTTTATGGACATGCCGAGGGACATTCGAGAGAGAGCGTACACTTCTTTATCGACGACGAGCTTTCAAAACTGAGAGCTTTTGACATGAAGTCCAAGGACGTAAAGCCGTGCTCTGATACCATTATGTCACGCCCCGCTCCCGTAGGAGCGATCGTCCTCGCTAAGTCGTGATGCTGCACGAGCCTAGATTGCTCTCGTGCAAGGCAGTTTCATAACGGCCGATTACATCGGCTACGACGGGGTCGTCGCACAGAGGTCCCAAGCAGAAACATTGAAACATGCAGCAGAAATTTAAAGTTAAAACACAAGTTATTAGAGACCTCTTTATTGATATTAAACAATCAGATTACAATAGGCGCAAGGCCATGATTACAAGTCTCTCGTGCTCACTTTTCTCTCATTTTACAAGTCACTCTACTCTCTCTCATCTCTCGATACAATGCTTGAGCCAGCGAAAGCTTCAGAAGGCAATGTACATACATTATGTCCTGTAGAAGTCTTGAGTTCACGACCGCACGCTTCGACTCGCCATGGAACTCCTTGCCTCGATGCATCCAAGCGAGCTCCGCGCCACGAGCTTCTACTGCACATAAAAACTGTATGGGTGTCAGTACTCAACTGTACTGGTGGAGTGAGCTCCTCGCCCACCCATACAAAACCGACACGTTCATTTACTTTTTGCAATACAAGCCCCTTTCGATTGTCTTGCCAGTCTTGCCTTAGGATCAGTTTTAAGACTACGATGTCTGACCAACTCGATTTGCAACGACATGGTCGTGCTATAATGCCAACGTGTATTCCGATCGAGGTAGTGCCTCGTCGTTTACGTACTCGACCGAACTTTAACTCGGGACGGTAGGGTTGTGCCATACTCTATTCGCGACTTAACATATTCGAGACAGTGCTTCGCCGAGGAACAACTTATGCGAACTCGACTGTACCAAGACTTTCACTTAAACTCAAGTGCCACTAGACTAATTCTTAGACTTGTTCGTGCATCAAGATTGAGGCCGTGTCTCAAAACTTATCAAGACCTATCCATGTTACCGCCTTGTGGCCTTCATGTTCGACTCGTAAACCAACTTAGACAAGACTTGTGAAACATAGTGTTAATTTCATGGACATCCCGACACCAAGTATCGTGCCAAGCATGGTGCCTATGCTGCAGCCCAATCTTAGGCCCAGACATTGTGTTACCGACTAGACCTGTATTCAAGCTCTAGACCCAATCCAAAGGCATACACACGAAGTGCAGCTATTCTGTCGACCCATTTACATGAGTGGTCACTAGCAATGTCAAGCTATACTGGATCTTTGGCTCACAGTGACCCCTTCGCGTGGAGGTGCGAGCCCCACCGAATGGTCCCGTGGCATATACCGTAACGGTTCACTTCTATCGAGTCGCACCATCGTCGAAGGCCGTACGGTATCTGCTTTTCTCTCCTAGGCCGACTCGATCCTGGCGTCCCGGCGATCGGTTGAGGGATTCCCCTTGCACACAAGTTGTCCAATGACTATGGAAGACTCAACTCGATCTACCAAATCCTTCCTTAACATGACCATGCTTCCCATCTTTCTATCGAGACTCCCAAGTAGCGGGACCGATCTCGTGTGCGGGACTTTTCGAGACTTAGCGAGACTCCCAAGTAGCGGGACCGATCTCGCATGCTTGCTTATCCAGACTTATCGAGACTTAGCGAGACTCCCAAGTAGCGGGACCGATCTCGCGTGAATGAGGCTTATCGAGACTTAGCGAGACTCCCAAGTAGTGGGACCGATCTCGGCGACAACCAGTCACGAAGACTTTCTATGACCGTGGCATGCTTTTTACTAAACCAACCGTGGCTCGTACCTTAGATAGGCCTGGTTCTCTAGGCGATGCTATTGCTCAAGTCATATACTTTAGATGACGAGCCTTGTTCTCGTGGGTCTACGCGACTTGACAATCGCAGATAGAGCAGGACAGTGCTAGAAATGGCTTCGATAGCCCAACACAACTCTTGTCTAACTTATTCGGGCAATGACTCAACGAGCAAAGGCTATGCCGAGCTACGCATCGAGTGGACGGGCCGTGCACGTGTTCGACTTGAACAACCAAGTTCTCGGGTGCCTAGACATAAGCCACAAGCCGTGCAACGCGACTTGAACCACGGGACGGGCGAAGGCTATGCCAAGCCTTAGACGATGGGACCGTGCGTGCTTTATCAAGCATTCATGCGGACGACGCCTACGACTTAGGCTAATTCAAGTGTTGGGAAAAAACGACGGGATCGTGCATGCTTTATCAAGCATTCACGTAGGCGACGCCTAGGACCTAGGCTGATTCAAGTGTTGGGATAAAACGACGGGACCGTGCATGCTTTATCAAGCATTCCCGCAGGCGACGCCTAGGACTTAGGCTGATTCAAGTGTTGGGACAAAATGACGGAACCGTGCATGCTTTATCAAGCATTCACGCAGGCGATGCCCAGGACTTAGGCTGATACGAGTGTCGGGGCAACTTAGCAACTTAGGCCAACTTCCTTCTCCCAAGCCACGGGACGAAGGATCGAGTGTCATTTGAAAGCACGCTGAGCTGACTTCTAAGCAGACCATAGGACCATTTCAATGTTCTAAGACATTCTGACCCGTCGGGATTATTCCTTTAGCTATGTGGATGTATCTCTTTTATTAACAAGCCTAACTTGTGCAAGTTGAAAACATGCGAGTTATTAAGTAAAGGCTAAGATGAGGCAAGTTCACCGAAACTATCCCACCTGAGCGAGAAGTCGTCTCGACCGAGTGAGTCTTCGAACAGCCGTTGCAAGGCTAAGTACAAACGCCGTCGACATTTCGATTCCTCCGATTGACTTTGCGGGACGGGGCACTACATAAAATATTAAAAAAATAAAGGCAATAGTGCATCATCATTCATCTCATTCGAGTCATGTTCAATGACATTTATTCTCAACATTACCATCATTTCACTTGGTGATCTCAACGATCCCAGGCCTCATCATTTCTCAAGGGACCTGTAGCATTTCATTTAATTCATTGAGGGCAGTTACTATTTATTTCATTACTTATATGAAAACGGGCAACATTATCATTTCTACGCAACATTTACACAGAGTGTACATAATTCAGTGTTTTTTTGAGTTCCTTGGGTCGATAGCATAGCCAGTTCATTTCTTATTGTATCATTCACAAATCATCTCATTGTTCAAGTGATCCATTTGTTTCAGTAGCATTAAGCATAAGGGACATTATCGATTCATTTTATGGCATTAATTCATATTAGCAGTTCAAGTGTGATTCATTCAGCAGTTCAATGTTCATGTGTTGTTCATTTCAATATTAGGCAACATAAGCATATTTACTATCCAGCAACTAAAACATGGAATATTTAGGGGCAAATTATAGCATCGTAATACTCTATTTTATTAAGCATGGAGGCGTAGGGAGGAGGGAGGACAGTTCCACTCACTTGTATAAAGGATCTTCCTGTTCCGATCGCACACATTTCTACTAAGCGTAGCTCCACCAGCGAGCCACGTTCCAATACCCCTTTCCGTCTAACTAGCTAAAAGAGACTGCACCAGTCTCCATTTTCTTTATTTCCAACAAAAGTGACGGTCCAACATTCTGATCGTATTCAACAAGTCGACCAAATTTCTCGCACGAAGCGGGACATTACAAGGATGGCTAGAGTTACTAGTAGCTTTTGGTCAAATCACCAAAATGATGAATTAGTGATCGTTTCAGACGATATAGATTTTGTTCACATCACCAGTACATTAATGTACTGACCCACCATCAGTCTGCACGCAGGTACAAGATGCATCGTGATTGATAGTCCGAAACGATAGCCCGAGCCTCATTCCGAGGAGCGATAAATCATAAGAGATGCAAAGATGGTTTTACGTCCAAGAGATGGTCATCTGTTTCAAAGAGTTGGTTTTGCATATAAAGGAATGTAATGTATGGAACGGGATCATTGTACTTCTGTAAATTTTTTGAGAGATTGTAAGCCAAGTATGACAGTGTATCAGAGAGAAATGAGAGCTTTATAATCTATTCAAGAATATTAAAAAAGAGAATTTGTTTCTGCTATCATTGTGCTCAATTCATATTCTGCAATATGTCCGCTGCTAATTTCAAATATCTATATTTTGTTTCATTGCGTTATTGTCAATCTTGCCTGATTTGTCATTGTACATGTCTTGGCCTCTACAACTTAAGCTTGCACGACATCACGTCCAAACGAGGATGAATAGTTTCACAGAGTCCAAAGCGATGACGGAAGGACTCTGCGGGATCGGGACATGACACACGGGGTGTCCAGCCTTCTGACAATGACTACAAATTAGACTAGAGCATTTTCCACAATAAGTACATATAGAACACACTTTTTATTTTTTATTTTTTTCAAAATTATTTTTTGAATTTTTTTTACAAAATAAGTAAAGGACTTTTGTGACTCCGATATTGACGTCAAGGAGCTAGGATAACATAACGGAGTAGATGACAAGGAAAAAGAAGAAGAAATACTAGGCTCTGATACTATGAAACAAATCAACATTGATTTTATTAATTGATGATATGAAAAGCTAATACAACTATGAATACATATAGATGGAAAACGGATCCATATTCGTATATGAGTAAGAGAAGAAATATGCATCCATATATGAGAAGGAATTTAATCCTAAATCTAATTAATATCTAACCCTAAATCTAATTTAATCTTGACACTCAATATTTTTGCATTTGCGAAGACATATCTACTTTATTGTGTTTTGTGAATATAATGTATCATCTAGAAAAGACATTGTCTTGTACCTCATGCCCCCATATAAATTATAATACATTACAGGACAATATGGTTGGAGATAGGGGTGAGCTTTATTCGGTTTTGGACCGAAAATCGAACCGAATCAAACCAAACCGAATAAGAGGTTGAGTTCGGTTTAAAAAAATATTCGGTTTGGTTTCGGTTTTGAAAATACTAAATTTTCTTGTTTGGTTTCTGTTTCGGTCTTAGGTTTCGGTTTCGGCCCAAAACCGAATAAGAAAATTATATATATATATATATATATATATATATATATATATATATATATATTTATATATATGTGTGTGTGTGTGTGTGTGTGCAAAAAAAAAAAATTATATATATATATATATATATATATATATATATATATATATATATATATATATTCAAAAAAAGCGCAAAAAAACCAAAAAATCCAATAAACCGAATAAGCCGAAAACCGAACCGATTTAGTTCGGTTCGGTTTGATTCGGTTTTGGGCCAGTTCGATTCGGTTTTTCTTATTCGATTTCGGTCCAATTCGGTTTTGGATTATTCGGTTCGGTTTAAACCGAATTAACTGAATGCTCACCCCTAATTGGAGATGGCTCTAATCAACACAATGTAATAAAGCCGTTGCCTAAGTACATTGCTTATGTATATACACACGGTCTTTTTAGTAACAAAATAAACAGTTTTCTGAAATGCACATAAAGATAAAAGTCGCTATTACTAACAGCAATACGTGTGCATACACTCATGTCGCTATTAGCATTGATAACATAAACATGATGATTTTTTTAATCAGTTCTTCATCAGTTGTTTAAACGTAATCGGTATATGTAAAAAATAACAGAAATACCATTACTAATGGCTATATGGTGACCATGTCACTATTAGCATTAATTGACGAGATTAGCATTAGTTGACGAGATAAGTGCATTTGACGAGATAAGTGCATGCACTCATATCGTAAATAGTTTTGGGGACATAGTGGAAAATGTGCTGCTATTGGCGACATGGTGGAAAATATTTGCAGTGGATCATTTTGTTTACATGTTTCCATGCATGGCCATTGACTAGCTAGCTTGAACTAATTAGTTATGCCAAAGCTAATTGAGTACATGCATAGCTAGCTTGAACAAATATACATGCATGGGTTTGCATGTGGTTACAGTTAAGCTAACTTACATGCATAGCTAGCTTGAACAAATATACATGCATGTATTTGCTCGTTACACTAGTTGTCAAAACTATTGGCGTCATGGCCAATGATATTAGCAAATCAAAACTGCGTGATGCCTATTCGCCAATGACGACATGAATATATACACTTATTATATCGTCATTAGCAATGAAGATTTGTATCTTTATGTACATTTTTAAATTTTTTTTACTTCTTTATAATTTATTTATATTATTTTATTCTACATGAATTTTTTTTTGTTTTAGTAATGCATGTTATCAGTTCTCTGTATTTTCTTTTAAAATATTTTATGAAATGCACCTATTCACTATTGAAACTAGCATATATTTTTACTTTAAAAAAAAAAAGCAAATGTGTTTATTCTTTGTATGAAACAAATAATATTTTAAAATATGTCTTACTAATCAAAATGGCTGATTTACTAAAAGAGAACTGAGATTGAAGCTATACACATTGGGTTACGCCTAGGCCGACATCTCAAAGCCAAAGAAATCATCATTGCAGGAGACTCGTGGATTGCTAACAGGATATTCAAAGGCGACTCTAAGGCCTCGTTTGGTTCACGGAAAGAAAATTAATTCTCATGTATTTTTCATGGGAATGAAAAAGTAGAATTCCTATCAAATTTTTTTTCTTATGTTTGGTTGGTGTAGGAAAGGAAAGAAAAAATATATCATTGTTCCAACAATATCCAATGTCAACATAATTATAATGAAGAGCTAATTGGTAAAATAGGTAATAAATCAAGGCTACTTTTGTCATAATGTTTGGTAATTAATGTTGAAAAGGATGAGAGAAAATGAATCCCATGAGTCATAAGAGGAACCATTTTTCCTCCTATTTTCTCCCATGTCAGGAAAGTGTTTTCCAATTTTGTGGCTACCAAACAAAGGAAATGAATAAGTTTCTTTTTCGGATTCCTTGAATCCGTGAACCAAACGAGGCCTAAGTCTTATTCCTTGGAAGCTATCGGACATGATACAGTCCATTATCAGTGAAATCCCTCCAAGTCAACAATTCGATTTCTTGTTTGTGAGAAGATCTCGAAACATTGTCGCCCACACTCTAGCTAGGTTCGTCCTTGATAATAAACTGAGCTCATGCTTTGTAGCAGCTCCCAGATGTATTGCCCAGCTTATTGCTGATGACTCTCCCCCTTGTGGGTATTTTGTAAATTGCAATCAATATATTAAGCCGACAGTTTTATGAAAAAAAAAACAATGAGATGAGTATTTGTTAGCTTTTTAAAAAAGTTAGAATATAAACTAATTTTTATATTTTAAATAGAAATATTTGCTAAAATATTCTTTTTCTTTAGTCTACCATGCATGCGAGGGATGCTCTAGTACACTATAGTGACACTCATGACAACTTAACTGAACCATTCATTCACACTGTATGATATGCTTTTGTTTGGGCGTTGAGTGGGGTGGTGGCAAAAATAATGGAGGGAGAGTGCCATGTGTTAATAGGTGCTTGGCTGTATTTTCTCACAAGTGCTTCCCACGTTGGAGACAGAGAAAAGGCAAATCTTCTATTTGTCACTTATTAAAGTGTGGCAGTTGACGTATCAACTCAGGATCATATGAATTGAAAGCACTGCTTTACCAGGAGTCCATCCATATACGTGTCCCTAATCAATCCATATCCTCAGCTTTCTTTCGGAATAATGTAAAGATGTAGACCAAAATTCCTTGGGAAAAAAACCCTAAGGGTGTGTTTGATTTGACTTTTTTTTTCATAAAAAATATTTTCACCACAAAATTTTTCACCAATTGCAGTATTTGATAGATTATATTTTTCATAGAATTATTTTTCAAAAAACTACAATTTTTCATATTTTCTTCTAAAATGGTGAAAAATGAAACTTGTTCAACCCATAGGAAAATATCATTTTCCATAAAAAATAACTATTTTCTTGAAAAATGATGACAATCAAACACCAAACTAAATTTTCCATGGAAAATTTTTAAAATTTCATGAAATTTTTTTCCTAGGAAAATAATTCCATAGAATTAATTTCTTTTCCACATGTTTTGCACCTTGCAATCAAACACACCATAAATTATATTTTTTGGAAACGGTAAGTACCATTCATGTTCAAATCGATGCAGCTTCTCAACTGTCGCATAATATAAGAAGCATATTGTCACGCCCCAGAACCAGAATACTGGAGAGCGGGGGCGGACATAGCCAGCTACGTATATTGAAATAGAATACATCTCAACTATACGGTCACGGCTGTCTAGATATGAGGGTTTACTACAAGCCAACAGTCTCTTAAGGTCAAGCCTACTGTCTCAATCTCCAGCAAATAATATAATTACAAGATGTTTGACTATCAAATATACAATAAAAGGCGTCCCAAATATTACATATCAGCTGATCATGAAGCTAGTCGTACAAAATGCTAGGACTAGCAAGAGTTAAGTCATACATGATCAACCCTAGGATTTGTTAATCATGTTTACAGCCCGTAGGCAGACAGTAAGTAAAAGTGCAACGAGCTAACAGGTGCTCGTCGCTAAACGCCTCAAAAGAATAAATTTACAATAGAGTGAGCGAAACAAAATAGAAAATCCACTCGTAGCCCGGGTTCCTTCTAGTCGCCACCATCGGGCTGGAGGTTCGGTAGATCCTCGGGAGCTGCTCCGAAATCTGGCCACACAAAACCAGCTGGGTCAAACCCCAGAAAGAGCAAGTGCCACAAAGGAGGCCACGAAATAAGAACAAAAGCCAGCATATCAGAACATAAGAAAATGAAAGAAAAGTACAAGTAGTAAAGAACACGTCAGGGCAATAAACGACTAGGGACGTGGAACCATTCTGGAAACCAGGTTACAATCCTTAAACCAGACAAGGACCGGAGTTGTAACCCTTCGCCTGAATAGCTCACTGTCTCTACTCATTTATCGTTAAGATAAGTAAAACAAACATGCTCAGGAGATAGCAGGTACTGGAGCTAGACAAGACTTAGACAAGACTGGACACCATCCATTCGCAATCGGCCAAACAAATACTACGGCTTACTACTTTAACTAACTAGGGTTATCACAAACCTAATTACTAACAAGATGCAAGTGAGAATTTCAGTCCCAAGCCCTACAGACTATCCAATTATCCTACCGCGGGTTGAGAGTTATAGGTGGGTACATTGCCCGGGAGACAAATGTACCCTTAGGTGACTTAGAGGGTGCAACACATGACAGTGTGCTGGAAATGTGCTCTACTCGTCGGCAAGCTACAAGTCCATTAAAGCGCCCAGATAACGAGATTGCCTGTGACTGGAAATTCTCCATGTTCTAGTTTGATCTAATCATTAGCCTAATCCAATTTAGCGCGAGTCCCTGGCCGTGGTACCCAGGAAGTCACGTCCTAGACATGATGCAAGACAAGATAAGTGGATTGTACAAGCAGGCAAGCAGGAACACCCACGGTGTCAAGTTGATTATACGAGTCAAGTTACAAGTTACAAGTCAAGTCAAGTCAAGTCAAGTCAAGTCAGGAGTGCGCCGCCACGGGCCACTATCAAGTTATCAAGGTAAATCATGTCAGGATACTTGTTAGGAGTGCGTCACGACGGGCCACTATCATGTCAGGTTGGTCATGTCAGGAGTGCACCACTACGGGTCTCTATCGTGTTAGGCTAGTTCCTTGTCATACCATGCCATGTATAATAGTCATTCCAAACATATTAAGTAAAATTAAGTTCATGACAAAAGGCGTAAGGATATAAAATGGGCGTAAAATATCTAATAAAATATCAATGTACAGGGCTATAGAAGAGCCAAGCTTAAGGAAAATAAAACTAAATCTCCATGATTGGACAGATTGCGCAAGGGGTCAGGGAGTTGGATTGCACAGGGGTCAGCTGTGCAGGGTGCCAAGTGCGCAGGGGCACAGGGCGCAGGGGCAGATTGCGCATGAACAGACTGCGCAGAAGTGAACTGCGCAGGGGTAGATTGCGCAGGAGCAGACTGCGCAGGAGTGAACTGCGCATGGGTGGATTGCGCAGGGGTGGATTGCGCAGGAGTGAACTGCGCAGGGTGAAGTGCGCAGGAATGGTTGGCGCATGGGGCTGAGCGCAGTACACCATAGGGCAAGCTGCGCGGTCGGCACTGCGCTAAAGAGCGCAGGCCGAGAGGGGCTGCGCAGTCTAGCACTGCGCTAAAGAGCGTAGGCTGCAGGCTGCTACTCTAGGCCGAGAAGAACACCAAGAATCACCAAGAATTCAAATTTTCATATCTTTATCAAATCAAAGCCAAATCTAGATTTTCAAAGTTCTAACTTGAGTAAAATTGAATTCTCTTCCACATGGAAGCATCAAAATCCACAAAAATCCAACAAAAATAGATCAAAACCATGTTAATCTGAAAATAGTTAAAACCTAGATCTAGAACAATGGAGACTCCAAATCATAAAATGTCAAGTTCTAATGTTGATCACCATGGCCTAATCTAGCTAATGAACAAATAAAATGTGGTTCTCATGTGGTGGCAAGGTGCACTTGCCTATGGGTGTTGGTACGTTGTGTAGAGGAAGGAAGAAGAAGGAGATGGAGAAGTAAATGAAAAATAAAGAGGAGAGAGAAAAGTTATGTGGGATTTAATGGAGGTGGGTGTGTTGTGTTGAGGGTGGAGCATAGGCTAAGGTGTTCCAATGCATTTAAACCAAACCAACCAATTAAACCAATTCTCCTCCACAAAATAAACCAAGCCAGGTAAAACCCAATTACGAGAACCAAAATCTGCAAGTCAAGCCAATTACAAGTACAGGCCAAAATCTGAGAAAATAAAATACAGGTCCGAAATACGTATACGCCTGATAAAATACGTATTCCGAATATGGGTGTTACAACTCTACCCACCTTAAAAGAATTCTGTCCTCGGAATTTAATCAAGGAGCTAGAGATTGCCACCGCAAGCTACACTAAGCACAGACAAGCTACCCTAAGCAGTTCAATCATACAATCATAAAATACAAGCAAGGAAGGGAAAGCGTAAGGCATAAGAAAGATATTACACCTTACGAGTCAAACAAGTAGGAATATCGCGATCGGATGTCATCTTCATGTTCCCACGTTTGGCTCCCCCAAGGAGCGATGAACTCAAGCAACACGAACTAAACTGATAGTCTTCCGCTTGAGGTCTATCTCTTTGGTCAAACAGGGACACGGGCCTCTCCTCATACGAAAAGGTTGGTACCAATAACCGTTTTTGAATGATCTAGGACATGGCTCGGGCCCGGAATATACCGTTGTAATTAGGACACATGAAACATGACACGTGTCCCGCATAACGTCGGCAGAATGCAAGATAATAGGACACAGATACCTCTCTGCCAAGTCTGGATCTGGGCCTGGGACAGGGCGAACTGCTGAGGCCTCTGTTGCTGGAAGGCCTGGGCCTGAGACAACAATGGCCTCGGGGGCTGGTACTGCTGTTGCTGCTGTACTGGTGCTGGTGCTGGTCCTCTTACCGAAGGACTAGTCTGGGTCGATGAGGAGGAACCGGCTCTATTCGGACAGGATCCTATCATGTGGTCCGGTGCTCCACAAGCCAAGCACAATCCCTGTGCTCTGCGACACTCCGAAACAACGTGCCCTGGCTTCCCACAATGAGTGCAGCCCATTGCGGAAGACTGCTTCTGCTTCTACTGCTGCGGGTACGTCGGGGTTGAATGCTGAACCGACGTATCCGAATCCGTCCTTTGGGGAACTCCAATAGTCAAGGCCCTAGCTGCCGGGGCTGGTGCTGAAGACTGGGTCATCTGGCCGTGAGATCGCTTCCGACCTCCGGTCCTATCCACGATCCCGTGGGAGGTATACTCGTGCCTCCTGGCTGCCCTCAATACTGCATCAAAAGTCTGATGCTCAAACTGTTCCACTGCTAACAAAATCTCGAGGTGGAGCCCTTGCTGGAACCGCTGGGCTCTATCAAACTCGGTCGCCACCAAAGTGGGAGCAAACCGACTAAGCCTGGAGAACTCGGCCGCATATCCATCGACCGTCCTGCCTCCTTGCTTCAGATTGGTGAACTTGGTCTGTAGATCGTACCGAGCCACCGCATCGAAGTACTTAGTTTGGAATCTCTCTCTGAATAGTGCCCGTGGAATAGGGGCCACTAATCCCACGGCCTGTGTTGCCCACCAGCTGCGGGCAAGATCCAGTAACTGTAGACGCACTACGGCCACCTTCTCGTCCTCCGGGGTTCTGGCTGCCTCTAGAATGACTTCAGTATCCTGGAGCCACGCGTCAGCAGCGATAGCATCTTCACTGCCATCGAAGAATGGAGGGTTCAGGCGCTTGAAACTGTTCGCTGCACTATTCTTTGGATGACCGCCTCTGTTCAGAGCATCTTCCACTGCCTGGTGCAAGGCATCTCCTCGGCGATCTTGGGAAGCTAACAATGATCTGATGAGACCCACCAAAGTGCCATCATCAGGCTCTGCAGGCTGGACTGGCTGAACTGGCGGCTTTCCTCCAATAGGTACGACTCGGAAGGCTACTCCGGAGTGTTGGGCTTGATTTCCGGGCTGCTGATCCACGGGAGGTGCTCCACCTTGCTGATCGGCAGGGTCAAGTACAGTACCGCTGAAGAAGACGACACAGGGAAAAACAATAAGGAAGGACCAGGACAGATCAACGATACAAGCATGTGATCAAGTTAAGATTCTCAGGGATTCAGAAGATATGAACGGAGATCAAGGACGAATAATGATTGAGACATCTATCGGTAAACCCTCACATTTCTTGATTGACAAGACCTGCATGGGCCACCACTTAAACCATGTCACGCCCCAGAACCAGAATACTGGAGAGCGGGGGCGAACATAGCCAGCTACGTATATTGAAATAGAATACATCTCAACTATACGGTCACGGCTGTCTAGATATGAGGGTTTACTACAAGCCAACAGTCTCTTAAGGTCAAGCCTACTGTCTCAATCTCCAGCAAATAATATAATTACAAGATGTTTGACCACCAAATATACAAAAAAAGGTGTCCCAAATATTACATATCAGCTGATCATGAAGCTAGTCGTACAAAATGCTAGGACTAGCAAGAGTTAAGTCATACATGATCAACCCTAGGATTTGTTAATCATGTTTACAGCCCGTAGGCAGACAGTAAGTAAAAGTGCATCGAGCTAACAGGTGCTCGTCGGCTAAATGTCTCAAAAGAATAAATTTACAATAGAGTGAGCGAAACAAAATAGAAAACCCACTCGTAGCCCGGGTTTCTTCTAGTCGCCACCATCGGGCTGGAGGTTCGGTAGATCCTCGGGAGCTGTTCCAAAATCTGGCCACACAAAACCAGCTAGGTCAAACCCCAGAAAGAGCAAGTGCCACAAAGGAGGCTACAAAATAAGAACAAAAGCCAGCATATCAGAACATAAGAAAATGAAAGAAAAGTACAAGTAATAAAGAATACGTCAGGGCAATAAACGACTAGGGACGTGGAACCATTCTGGAAACCAGGTTACAATCCTTAAACCAGACAAGGACCGGGGTTGTAACCCTTCGCCTGAATAGCTCACTGTCTCTACTCATTTATCGTTAAGATAAGTAAAACAAACATGCTCAGAAGATAGCAGGTACTGGAGCTAGACAAGACTTAGACAAGGCTGGACACCATCCATTCGCAATCGGCCAAACAAATACTACGGCTTACTACTTTAACTAACTAGGGTTATCACAAACCTAATTACTAACAAGATGCAAGTAAGAATTCCAGTCCCAAGCCCTGCAGACTATCCAGTTATCCTTCCGCGGGTTGAGAGTTATAGGTGGGTACATTGCCCGGGAGACAAATGTACCCTTAGGTAACTTAGAGAGTGCAACACATGACAGTGTGCTGGAAATGTGCTCTACTCGTCAGCAAGCTACAAGTCCATTAAAGCGCCCAGATAACGAGATTGCCTGTGACTGGGAATTCTCCATGTTCTAGTTTGATCTAATCATTAGCCTAATCCAATTTAGCACGAGTCCCTGGCCGTGGTACCCAGAAAGTCACGTCCTAGACATGATGCAAGACAAGACAAGTAGATTGTACAAGCAGGCAAGCAGGAACACCCACGGTGTCAAGTTGATTATACGAGTCAAGTTACAAGTTATAAGTCAAGTCAAGTCAAGTCTAGTCAAGTCAAGTCAAGTCAGGAGTGCGCCGCCACGGGCCACTATCAAGTTATCAAGGTAAATCATGTCAGGGTACTTGTTAGGAGTGCGCCACGACGGGCCACTATCATGTCAGGTTGGTCATGTCAGGAGTGCACCACTACGGGTCACTGTCGTATTAGGCTAGTTCCTTGTCATACCATGCCATGTACAATAGTCATTCCAAACATATTAAGTAAAATCAAGTTCATGACAAAAGACGTAAGGATATAAAATGGGCGTAAAATATCTAATAAAATATCAATGTACAGGGCTATAGAAGAGCCAAGCTTAAGGAAAATAAAACCAAATCTCCATGATTGGACAGATTGTGCAAGGGGTCAGGGAGTTGGATTGCGCAGGGGTCAGCTGTGCAGGGTGCCAAGTGCGCAGAGGCACAGGACGCAGGGGCAGATTACGCATGAACAGACTACGCAGGAGTGAACTGCGCAGGGGTGGATTGCGCAGGGATGGATTGCGTAGGAGTAAACTGCGCAGGATGAAGTGCGCAGGAATGGTTGGCGCATGGGGCTGAGCACAGTACACCATAGGGCAAGCTGCACGGTCGGTACTGCGCTAAAGAGCACAGGCCGAGAGGGGTTTTGCAGTCCAGTACTGCGCTAAAGAGCGCAGGCTGCAGGCTGCTACTCTAGGCCGAGAAGAACACCAAGAATCACAAAGAATTCAAATTTTCATATCTTTGTCAAATCAAAGCCAAATCTAGATTTTCAAAGTTCTAACTTGAGTAAAATTGAATTCTCTTCCACATGGAAGCATCAAAACCTACAAAAATCCAACAAAAATAGATCAAAACCATATAAATCCAAAAATAGTTAAAACCTAGATCTAGAACAATGGAGACTCCAAATCACAAAATGTCAAGTTCTAATGTTGATCACCATCGTCTAATCTAGCTAATGAACAAATAAAATATGGTTCTCATGTGGTGGCAAGGTGCACTTGCCTATGGGTGTTGGTGAGTTGTGTAGAGAAAGGAAGAAGAAGGAGATGGAGAAGTAAATGAAAAATAAAGAGGAGAGAGAAAAGTTATGTGGGATTTAATGGAGGTGGGTGTGTTGTGTTGAGGGTGGAGCATAGGCTAAGGTGTTCCAATGCATTTAAACCAAACCAACCAATTAAACCAATTCTCCTCCAAAAAATAAACCAAGCCAGGTAAAACCCAATTACGAGAACCAAAATCTACAAGTCAAGCCAATTACAAGTACAGGCCAAAATCTGAGAAAATAAAATACAGGTCCGAAATACGTATACGCCTGATAAAATATGTATTCCGAATATGGGTGTTACACATATAGCCGTTACTGTAATTTTGGAGTTTTGGTACACCATGAGAACTCGATCATGAAGTATTCAAAATCATATTTAAATCTCATCTAGTGTGTCATAAATATATTTTTTTTACAAAGATATTACATCGTTGTACAAATAAATTCAACTCTTAATCCTCACAATTAGGGGTGAGCAATATACGGTTCCAAAACCGTAAACCGGGCCGAACCGAACCGAACTGGCCATTCGGTTCGGGTTGAAATTTAACGGGTCGACAATCGGGTCTGCAATTTAAATAATTCGGTTTTTGGGTCGACAACCGGTTATTGGGTTCGGTTACCCGACCGACCCGAAAACCGAATATTTTTTTATTTATGAAATTACTAAATTAACCCTGGGTTATATAAACACTCAGGCTCAGCCGCAAGCCCTAAATTTCTCTCTCTCTCTCAGTCTCACTTTCTCTCGTCTCTCCTTCTCTCGCCGCCGGCTGTTGCTCTCCCTCTCTTGCACAGCCCTAACTCTCTAGAGAACCCTAACCCTAACTCTAAGAGGCAAATCTCTCCCTCTCTCGTGCTATCTCTCTCTCTCTCTCTCGAGATCTGGGCTATCGAGAAACCCTAGATCTCTGTCGAGAACCCTAACTCTCAAGCTAAGCTAGATCTAAGGAGATCTATCCCTAATCTGGTAAGAAATAACCCTAGATCTGTGTATTTTATTTTGTTTGTACAAAGATTTGTGTTTTTTATTTTGTATTTTCTAATTATTTGGTTACTTTCGTGCATGTGCTAGAAATCTAGCCTAGATCTAAAGGAATCTAACCTAGATCTGGCCCCTTGCTCTTGTTGTGCTGTTGTCTTCATCTCTCGATATTAGGAATCTTGTTGACATTGAACAGAAGTTTGTTCTCACTCACTGTAAGTATCATCTATCCATTGTTCTTCCTGGACCCCTTTCTTTCGTAATTTTTTGAATATTTGGTGGTTTAAAATTTGGGTTCATGTCTGTTGATATTAGCAGCATGTTTGTTAATTTTTGGGCAGCATGTTTAATGTCTGTTGAGTTTAGTGTTGACTGTTGACTGTTGCAGCATGTTATTTTCGTTTAGTGTTGACTGTTGCAGCATATTTGTTTCTGATAGCATCATAGCAGCATGTCTGTTGACTGTTGCAGCATGTTTGTTAAATTTCTGATAGCAGTATGTTTGTTAATTTTCTGATAGCAGCATGTTTAATTTTCGTTTAATATTCTTTGGTAATGTTCTCACTCACTAGGACAGCATGTTTGTTTCTGATAGCAGCATGTTTAATGTTTAATGCAGCATGTTTAATGTGCCATATTTAATGTTTAATGCAGCATGTTTAATGTCTGTTGACTGTTGGTACATTGCACTTGGAGTTGGAAGTTGGAACATTGCACTTTGCAGTTTACAGTGCATTTTGTAGGCTCTGCAGTAGACATTTTTAATGTTTTAGCACTTTGTTTAATGCTTTGCAGTGCACTATGTTTGCTTTGTAGTTTGCAGTGCACTATCTGATCAAATTGCAATTATAGGCTTTGCAGTTCGCAGTGCACTATGTATAATGTTTTTGCACTTTGGAACATTTGATTGGGTGTACAGAATCTTCAGTTTTTGGCTTTTAAGGATTACTTATGTAGATTGGGTTATTTTGGTATATTGGGTTAGGGTTAGGTAGCTAGGTAACTTAGTAGGTTACTCATATTAAATTGTGTGATGTTGAATAGGTAACACCCATCCAATCAATGGCAACAACATCATATTCATGCAATGTGCGTATTTCTTGATTTTTTAATTGAAGTACAAATTGTGTGATATTTTCATTTGTTATTTATATTTTGTATATTCAATATTTTAATGTACAAATTATTGTTTTAGATGTCGCAAGAAGGCGATCCTCAACCACCAACTAGCTCTCAAGCAACAAATGAGCCAATATCTAATCCTAATTCGAGGCTTCGAGTTTCAAGAAAGCCTACGAAGGAAAGAGCTCCGCATTGGAAAGTGTCACCCTCATTTCCCGTATTTCCCGTATTTCCCGTATTTTGTATTTTTACTCGTATCTGGATTTTGGCATGTATTTTTATTTTTTCTCAAACTTGTGGGATTTCGGTATTTCCCGTATTTTGGGTTTTGGCATGGCTCGGTTTTATTGGGGATGGTTCGGTTTGGTTCGGTTTTATGTGTTGGAACACCCTTAACCTATGCTACCCCTCATCCCCACCATAACTCTCCCTCTTTATAACTCCACCAACCACTCTCTCTCCTCATAACTTCCACCATTAATTTCCTTTTTCTTCTTCTTCTCCTTCCTCCACAACTCTCCTAACCCTAGGCAAATGCATCTTGCCACTACATGAGGACCCTCTTTTCTTTGTCCATTTGCTAGTTTAGGACATGGAGATCAACATTAGTTCTTGGATTTTTATGATTTGGAGTCTTTGTTGATGTAGATCTAAGTTATTGCTATTTTCGGATTTTATATGTTTTGATCCATTTTGGTTGGTTTTTTTTTGAGTTCTGATGTTTCCATGTGGAAGAGCTTTCAGTTTCACTCCAGTTGGAGCCTTGGAAATCCAAATTTGGAGTTCGGATGGCCAAGTTATGAACTTTTGAAGTTTTGGTTTCAGCCATGAGTTCTTGCTGTTTGGAGAAGACAGTGAGCAGTGTGTAGAGCTGCTTAGCTTACGCACACTGAGCTACGCGCGCTCTTTAGCGCTGCGTACGCAGGCTTGAGTACGCTTCCTGTTGGAAGCGTGTCTCCTTGAGCGTGCGTGACTTTCACACACTGCTCCCTGTAGCGTGCGTGACTTTCACGTATGCTGCCTCCCTTGAGCGTGCGTGACTTTCACACACTGCTCCCTGTAGCGTGCGTGACTTTCACGTATGCTGCCTCCCTGTAGCATGCGTGACTTTCACACACTGCTCCCTGTAGCGTGCGTGACTTTCACGTATGCTGCCTCCCTTGAGCGTGCGTGACTTTCACACACTGCTTCCTGTAGCGTGCGTGACTTTCACGTATGCTGCCTCCCTGTAGCGTGCGTGACTTTCACGTATGCTGCCTCCCTTGAGCGTGCGTGACTTTCACACACTGCTTCCTGTAGCGTGCGTGACTTTCACGTATGTTGCCTCCCTTGAGCGTACGTGACTTTCACACACTGCTCCCTGTAGCGTGCGTGACTTTCACACACTGCTCCCTGTAGCGTACGTGACTTTCACGTATGCTGCCTCCCTTGAGCGTGCGTGACTTTCATACGCTGCTCTCTCAGCGTGCGTGACTTTTCACCTACGCTGCTCTCTCAGTGTGCGTGACTTTTCACCTACGCAGCTTCCCTGCGTGCGTGCTTTTGCACATATGCTGTCCCTTGACCCCTTGCTTAACCCATTGGCTCTTAGAGTTTTGGTCTTATTTCTTTAAGCTTGGCTTTTCTATTGTCCTGTATATTGATATTTTATTAGATATTTTACGCCCATTTTATATCCTTACGCCTTTTTGTCATGAACTTGATTTTACTTAATATGTTTGGAATGACTATGGTACATGGCATGTATGACTAGGAATTAGCATAACACGACAGTGACCCGTAGTGGTGCACTCCTGACATGACCAACCTGACATGATAGTGGCCCGTCGTGGCACACTCCTGACAAGTACCCTGACATGATTTATCTTGATAACTTAACTTGACTTGTCTTGACACCGTGGGTATTTCTTTCTTACTTGCTTGTTAAATCCACTTGTCCAGTCTCGCATCATGTCTAGGATGGGACTCCTGAGTACCACGGTCAGGAGTACCTACTAAAATGGATTAAGGTTAATAACTAGAATAACACAGTAGTCATGAAGAGATGACACAGCTACAGGCAATCCCGTTACCTGGGCGCTCTTGGGATCTGTAGCCTGCCGTCGAGTAGGGCACATTTCTGGCGTAGTGTCGAGTGTTGCACCCTCTAAGTCAACTAAGGGTACATTTGTCTCCCGGGCGATGTACCCACCTGAATTCAACCCTAATCTTTCGTCCTGGATAGCCTGGATGGTCTGCAGGGCTTGTGGCTGTGGAACAATCTCACTGCATCTTGTTAGTAATTAGGCTTGTGATAACCCTAGTTAGTTAAAGTAGTAAGCCGTAGGAATCTGCTTGGCCGTGATTGATTGAATGAGGTATAACCAGTCTAGTCATGTCTTGATCCCATGCAAGATTGCTTCCTATCTTGATTACTTACATTACTTATCTTGCCGATAAATGGTGGAAAACCAAGCTCTGTTCAGATGAAGGGTTACAACCCCGGTTCTTGTTTGGTTTACGGGTTGTAACCTGGCTATCGGAATAGTTCCATGGTTATCTCGTCGTATATCACCCTGCCATGTTTTTATTAGTTTTAATTTTAATATTAGATTTTTCTTGTGCTGATTGCTGGCTTTTGTTCTTATTTCGTGGCCCCCTTGTGGCACTTGCTCTTTCTGGGGTTAACCCATATGGTTTTGTGTGGCCAGATTTCGGAGCAGCTCCCGAGGATCTACCAAGCTTCCAGCCCAATGGTGACAACTAGACGGAACCCGGGCCAAGAGTGGGTTTTCCTTTTTGCTCTGTCCACTTTATTGTAAAAATTATTCTTTTGAGTCGTTTAGCCGACGAGCACCTGTTATCTCGATGCACTTTTACTTACTATCTGCCTACGGGCTGTAAACATGATTGACAAATCCTAGGGTTGATCATGTATGACTAAACTCTTGCTAGTCCTAACATTTTGTAAAGACCAGCTTTATGATCAGCTGAATATGTAATATTTGGGACACCTTATCATTGTATATTTAATGATCATACATCTTGCGACTTTACTTACTTGTGGTGATTGAGACACTAGGCTTGTTCATGACCATAAGAGACTGTTGGCTTGTAGAAAACCCTCACATATCTAGACAGCCGTGACCGTATATCGAGGTGGTTTCCATTTCAATATACGTAGCTGGCTATGTCTGCCCCCGCTCTCCAGTATTCTGGTTCTGGGGCGTGACATAGTTTAAGTGGTAGCCCATGCAGGTCTTGTCAATCAAGATGTGTGGGGGTTTACCAGATAGATGTCTCAATCAGTACTCGTCCTTGATCTCTGATCGTATCTTCTGAATCCCTGGATTCTTGCCCTGATCCTGTGCTTATATCGTTGATCTGTCCTGGTCCTTTCCTTATTGTTCCCTGTGTCGTCTTCTTCAGCGGTACTGTACCTGGTCCTACTGATCGACGAGGTGGAGCACGTCCTGCGGAATCGGCAGCAACCAGGAGATCAAGCTCAGCATTCCGGAGTAGCCTCCAGAGTTGTGCCTACTGGAGGAGAGTCACCAATTCGGCCCGACCAGCCCGCAGAGCCAGATGATGGTACCTTAGTAGGCCTCATCAGAACCTTGATAGCTTCCCAGGATCGTCGAAGCGACGCCCTGCACCAGACTGTTCAAGATGCTTTGACTAGAGGCGGACATCCAGGGAACCAGGCGGCGAACAGTTTCAAGAGATTGAACCCTCCTTTCTTCGAAGGCACCGAGGATACGTTGCCACGGATGCATGGCTTCAGGATACCGAGGTGATTCTGGAAGCAGCTACGACACCCGAGAATGAGAAGGTGGCGGTGGTACGCCTACAGTTGTTGGATTTAGCTCATAATTGGTGGGCGACGCAGGCCATGGGATTAGTGGCACCCATTGCTTGGGCAGTGTTTAGAGAGAGATTCCAGACGAAGTATTTCGATGCTGTGGCTCGGTACGACCTGCAGACCAGATTTACCAACTTGAAGCAAGGAGGCAGATCAGTCGACAGTTATGCATCAAAGTTTTCTAGGCTCAGTAGGTTTGCCCCTACCTTGGTGGCGACCGAGTTTGATAGGGCCCAGCTGTTCCAACAGGGACTGAATTTGGAGATATTGTTGGCGGTTGAGCAGTTCGAGCACCAGACGTTCGATGCAGTCTTGAGAGCAGCTAGGAGGCATGAGTATACCTCCCAGAGGATCGTGGATAGGACCAGAGGTAGGAAGCGGTCCCACAGTCAGATGCACCAATCATCAGCTCCAGCCCCGGCAGCTAGAGGATTGACCATTGGAACTCCGAGGCGGGCGGTCTCAGTATCGTCGGTTCAGCATTCGACCCCGACGTACCCGCAGCAGCAGAAGCAGAAGCAGACTTCCGCGATGGGATATTCTCATTGCGGGAAGCCAGGGCATGTGGTGGCAGACTGTCGCAGGGCGCAGGGATTATGCCTGGCTTGTGGAGCAGCAGATCATAGGGTTGGGGCTTGCCCGAATAGGGGTGGTTCATCTGCATCCAACCCTTCTAGCTCTTCGGTGAGAGGACCGGCCCCAGTACCATTTCAGCCGCAGCAGTATCAGTCTTCGAGGCCCTTGCCGCCTCAGTCTCAGGCATTCCAGCAGCAACACCCCCAGCAGTATGCACAAGCCCAAGCTCAGACCCAGAATAGGCAGAGAGGTTTCCAGCAGAGGGGACCAGCAGCCAGAGGACAAGGTCAGGCCATGATGATGGCTATGGAAGAAGAAGTTGCACCAGGTGAGGTTGTGGCAGGTACTATTCTCGTCAACTCCTTTCCAGCTTCGGTATTGTTTGATTCTGGTGCATCGCATTCATTCATGTCTGCACGATTCACGACACGGATAGGATTGGAGCCCGAGTCATTATCAGTGAGGCTCAATATACTTACTGGTAATGGTCTTGTGGGAGTAGATCGAGTGTTTTCCTCGTGTCGGATCGTAGTTAGCGGTAGGGAATTCCCCGTTAGATTTATAGAGTTTCCTATGGCAGACTATGATGTAGTCCTTGGCATGGATTGGTTGAGGAACCAGTATGCTAAGATAGACTGCCATATTGGCAGAGTTGTCTTTAGTATCCCCGGCGAGCCAGAGTTTTTGTTTTCTAGAGGCGCAGTGGAGCCATCTTCTCCACTATTGCGGATGGCAGTAGCAGCAGTGCAGTTACCTCGGATAGTTGAAGAGTTTCCAGATGTCTTTCCAGAGGAGCTTCCAGGGATGCCGCTAGAATGGGAGATTGAGTTCACTATAGACTTGATTCCCGGGACAGCACCAGTATCAGAGCGAGTCTACAGGATGGCGCCTTCAGAGTTGGAGATTTTATACAAGATGATTGAAGAACTGAGGACCAAGGGATTCATCCGTACGAGTGGATCGCCTTAGGGAGCCCCGATGCTTCTTGTGAAAAAGAAGGATGGTACGTCCAGGCTATGTGTTGATTATTGTACCTTGAATTCGGTGACAATCAAGAATAGATACCCTCTTTCGAGGATAGATGACTTGTTTGATCAGCTCAGAGGGGCTTCAGTGTTTTCGAAGATCGACTTGCGGTCAGGATACCACCAGATCAGAGTCAGAGAGCAGGACATTCCGAAGACAACATTCAGATCGAGGTATGGACATTGGGAGTTCCTTGTTATGCCCTTTGGAGCGACCAATACGCCGGCCGTATTCATGGACCTCAAGAATCGCATTTTTATGCCTTACTTGGACCAATTTGTGATCGTGTTCCTAGATGACATCCTGGTCTACAGCAAGAGTGAAGCAGAGCATGAGCAACATCTCAGAGTCGTCCTCCAGACGCTTCGGGAGCATCAGTTGTACGCCAAGTTCAGTAAATGCGAGTTCTGGCCCGATCGCATATCATACTTGGGTCACATCATTACCCGAGGAGGAGTGGAAGTGGATTCCCAGAAGATTGTGGCTATCGAGTCATGGCCGGTACCCAGCTCAGTGGCAGAGGTTCACAGCTTCCTTGGATTGGCCGGCTACTACCGGCGGTTCGTTTCAGATTTTGCAAGGATTTCAGCGCCGATGACCCATTTAACCCGCAAGGATGTGCCGTTTGTTTGGACAGCAGAGTGTCAGGAATCATTTGAGAAGTTGAAGCGAGGTTTGATAATGGCTCCCATTCTCACCCTTCCATATGGGACCGGAGGATTCACAGTTTATTGCGACGCTCCAGACAGAGGATTGGGGTGTGTCTTGATGCAGCATGGAAAGGTGATATCTTATGTGTCACATCAACTACGTGATCATGAGAAGAATTACCCAACCCATGACTTAGAATTGGCGGCGGTAGTGTTTGCCTTGAAGCTGTGGAGACACTACTTGTACGGAGATAGAGTGGAGATCTTTACTGATCATAAGAGCCTGAAGTATGTTTTCACCCAGAAGGACCTTAATATGCGGCAGAGAAGATGGCTCGAGCTATTGGTGGATTTTGATGTGGATTTGTAGTATCATCCCGGGAAGGCCAACGTTGTGGCAGATGCATTGAGCAGGAGAGCCGGAGTTTATCTCCTGACGGCGCAACCAGAATTATTGGCAGATCTTCAGAAGATGGGAATTGAAGTGGTTCTTCCAACCAGCGTGGCATTGATGGCCAGTCTACCGGTTCAGTCCAGCATAGTTGAGAGGATCCGGGTGGCACAGTCAACAGATTCCAAGATCCAGCGACTCAAAGCAGAGTGTGAAGCAGAAAGGAGGCCAGAGTTATGTATCCATGAAGATGGTACACTTCGGCACGGCACTCGTCTTTGTGTGCCCAGTGGAGACATCAGACAGGAAGTCATGGCAGACGCCCACAGTTCTCAATATTCTATTCATCCGGGTGGTACGAAGATGTACCGTAATATTCGTCAGCATTTCTGGTGGAATGGCATGAAGAGGGAGATAGCCCGGTTTGTCTCTCGGTGTTTGGTTTGCCAACAGGTTAAAGCTGAACATCAGAGGCCCGCTGGACTTCTTCAACCCTTACCGATCCCAGAATGGAAATGGGAACATATAACCATGGATTTTGTGACCGGATTGCCCAGATCTCCTGCCGGCAGAGATGCTATTTGGGTAATTGTGGACAGGCTTACCAAGGTGGCACACTTTCTCCCATTCAGAGTTGGACAGTCGACGGCACAGTTAGCAGAGATATATCTCAGGCAGATCGTCAGGCTTCACGGTGTACCAGTCAGCATCACCTCAGACAGGGATTCAAGATTCACATCACACTTTTGGCACAGCTTGCAGAAGAGTTTGGGGACTCGTCTCCAGTTCAGCTCAGCTTATCACCCGCAGACGGATGGTCAGTCAGAGCGCACAATCCAGACCCTTGAAGATATGTTGAGGTCCTGTACCCTTGACTTTGGTGGTTCATGGAAGAATTATCTGCACCTGGTGGAATTCTCGTACAACAACAGTTATCAGGCCAGTATCCAGATGGCACCCTTCGAGGCTCTTTATGGCAGGAAGTGCAGATCTCCGCTAGCATGGGACGATGTCGGGGAGAGGCAGATGCTCGGACCCGAGTTGATTTCCCAGACGGTTGAAGTGGTCAGGAAGGTCAGAGATTACCTCCTAGTTGCCCAGGACCGTCAGCGCCATTGGGCCGATACTCATCGGCGTCCCTTAGAATTTGCTGTCGGCGACCATGTATTCCTTAGGATCTCGCCTAACCGCGGCGTCATTCGCTTCGGCGTACGGGGAAAGCTTAGTCCTAGGTATATAGGGCCGTTCGATATTCTAGAGCGAGTAGGAGATGTATCCTATCGTCTCGCTTTTCTGCCATCGCTGAGTGAGGTACATGATGTATTCCATGTGTCCCAATTACGACGGTATATTCCAGACCCGAGCCACATCCTAGACCATTCGGAATTGGTTGTTGGTACCAACCTTTCGTATGAGGAGAGGCCCGTGTCTATATTGGACCAGAGGAAAAAGATACTCAAGAACAAGACTATTAAATTAGTCCGTGTTGCTTGGGGTCATCACTCTCTAGGTGAGTCAATGTGGGAGCGTGAGGACGACATCCGATCGCGATATCCCTACCTGTTTGACTCGTGAGGTATAATGTCCTTCTTATGCCTTACGTTTTCCTTTCCTTGCTTGCATTGTATGATTGTATGATTGAACTGCTTAATGTAGCTTGCCTGTGCTTAGTGTAGCCTGTCGTGACAATCTCTAGCTCCTTGATTAAATTCCGAGGACGGAATTCTTTTAAGGTGGGTAGAGTTGTCACCCTCATTTCCTGTATTTCCCGTATTTCCCGTATTTCGTATTTTTACTCGTATCTGGATTTTGGCATGTATTTTTATTTTTTCTCAAACTTGTAGGATTTCGGTATTTCCCATATTTTGGGTTTTGGCATGGCTCGATTTTATTGGGGATGGTTCGGTTTGGTTCGGTTTTATGTGTTGGAACACCCTTAACCTATGCTACCCCTATCTCCACCACAACTCCCCCTCTTTATAACTCCACCAACCACTCTCTCTCCTCATAACTTCCACCATTAATTTCCTTTTTCTTCTTCTTCTCCTTCCTCCACAACTCTCCTAACCCTAGATCCTCGTGCAACAACTTAGTCTCGATACTTAAGGTCTTTACTCAATCTCGCACAACATATCGCTATCCATCCGCATAGCCATACAACGCACATCATACCGTATCAACTCGTTGCACCAATGCAACGAACGATCCACGACTTGCTGCACTCCGTGCAACCGACAACACATAATCCTTCGCATAGCCACATAACACGCACCGTCTCATATATCGACTCGTTGCACCTTGTGCAACCAACAACACACATCTCCTCACACCCCGTACGACCGATAACACATAACGCCTCGCATTGCGTGCGACCAACAACACATAGCTCCTCGCACTTCGTACGACCGACAACACATATATCATTGCACTTCATGCAACCAACATCGCCATATTCGTTGCACTTCGTGCGACCAGCATTCCATAACTCGTTGCACTTCGTGCAACCAACATCCCATAACCCATTGCACTTCATGCAACCAACATTCTCCGACGGTATTCGAAGATAACGTGATAGTCACGACATACTTGTGGCAGACGTACGCACTTAATATAGACTTATTGTATGGAACATCCAATGTAGCGTCGAGCAGATCCATGAGCCATGCGGTTGCGGAAACAACTTAGAGTCTTAACTGAATTTCGATATCGAAGCAACTGAGGGTCAAAGAGATTCACGCACGGTCCAAAGGATGGAACCGCTCTGATACCAACTTGTCACGTCCCGACCCGGGAAATCGCTCGTCCTTGCTAGATTTTACCCGAATCATCGTCCTCGCTGGGGCGTGATGCCGCACGAGCCTGGAGTTGCGCTCGTACAAGGCAAGATAACAGGTTCAGATAGAACTATCTCAAATCGATAACATAAGCAGCGGAAGGAAACAAAGTAAAACATAAGAATCTCTTTTATTCATATTGAACTGAAGGTTACAAAGGCTCTGAATAGCCCAACATAAAATGCCAATTGGCTACAACGCTCATGATCTCTCTTAGCTCACAAAGGATTACATTGTTCTATACATCATGCCTCTTTATAGCTACCAAGTTGTCTTCGACTGAACATCTCCATGTCGCAAGTCCGAACGCATATGCAGAAGCTCCTCTTGAACGCCAAGGACTCCATGCCTCGGCACGTCCAAGCCAAGCTCCGCCCCGAGCCGATCATAACCTGAGCCTGCACATAAACTAGTGGGGGTTTAGTACTTTCGTCCTCGCTTCGCACTGATCAAAACCCGCTCGCACCCAAACCAAACACTTAATCATTTAGTGAGCATGCATCTTACTTTGTGGTCTTTCTATTTAGCCTTAGGATCAGTTTTATGGCAAAACTTATACATAGCACATATTCATAAATGGGTTCTACGCCGTGTTCCTGCAGCAGATATAGTTAGCCATAATATGAACATAAACATAGTGCTCGTGCTCATCTCGTCCCGTTTTCCTTAGCCTGCAGTGGTTAGAACTTAGCATAATCCAACGTACGATTTATACAACCGACCGATCATAAACGTAAACATATGCATAATGGGTGGCAGGCCCTGCGCCTGCACCCAGCTCTCATCTCAGCCCACCGGCCCTATCTATATGAAGGTCACGGCGTTTCGCACCGTAATGGACTTGGCATCTCATATGTGTAAGCCTACAATCGCTTCGATACGGGTTGCTAGCCCAGTATCCAAAGGATCCCAAACTTACGGATATCATAGCTTATTACAGCACTGGACGGTCGCAATCTGTCCGAGTGTTGTGCACCATAAATACCACACATAATTCCCTCCTAGGCCGAACGGTCCCGGCGCCCCGGCGTAACCGTTCGAGGGAAGCCGCACCCGTGCACGGGCAATCCGAGTCCATTGACCATGCAATACGTACCATAGCATACAATCCATAGCATACCAACCAATCTCGTATTCCATAAACATAGTCTCGCACATAAACGGTTTCCCGTGCCATAAACATAATCCACCATTCATATGGGGAGCTCCGTCGGCGTTATGCCCCAACACATCTATATTGATGCACGACGCCCAACGGCTTTGTCGTCTCGTACTCATAATCACGCGTCTCGTTCGTATTGTTATTCGCATAGCCTACTTCCGTGTTTACTTAGTCATTTCATAGCATAAGTGCCCGAGGGCACGCTCAGCACCGTATTCAATGTTCTATGCCTAGTGTTCAATGTTCTCGGAGCCGTGCACATGATGCACATCTCAATATCATCTTTCAATGTTCTACCATCATTGGCCTACTATGACTCGTGCACTCGATACACGTCGCTTCAATTGTTCGATTGTTCAATGTTCTATCTTAGTGTTCGACACATACTTAGACCATTTGTCGCCGAGCCACGCTCGCTAACACGATAACATATTATGCGTACCATAACATATTTTATTAGACATGAAGGAATAGGGAGAGAGAGTCAAGAACCCGCCCACCTTAAGCCGATACGCCTTGCCGTTTCGCCGATTGAAGCGTCTCGCTTCCATAACTCGATCACATAGCTAACTCTTGGACTTAGCCATTCCTTTGCTCTTACTCGGTCGATTTGGCCTATCGCGCCCATGCCACAATCCGTTGCAGGGCCTCGATTTGGTTTCGCGGACACTTCATTGCATAAGGCAAAATGCCGACCTCTTATCGTCCAGGGTAAAAGCATAACCTGCACACCAGATCAACCAAAGTTAGCACTTGCTCAAACGGGACTTATCCTTTGCATCGATTCGATTCATAAATTCCTACCGACTCAAAGCTTACCTTTGGCCAACGCAACACTTGCATCGATTCGTATCGATACCTCGTCGGGTCAACGTAACTCTTCGAGTCAACGACTGATCGTAATACACCGATGCGGAGCGGGGCATTACATAATATACCACTCAAAATCAGGTTCGTCCTCGAACCGAAACCAACACTTAATCCAAGTGCCTCGCATAGATCGCTTCATGATCTCGTGCTACTATCGTTGAATCATACAACTCAGTCTTGATCATACACATATTTTAGGCGTCCCACCAATATATGCATTTCAGCCAAGCTCAGTTGTAGGATATCGGGACAACTTACAATCTCAACTTAAATCCTCAAGCACCAATCAGTCCGTGTTCGACTTAGTCATATCTTAGCACCTATTCCCAGATAATTTTCGTATGCATCATCCCATAACATGCGATCATCTTCCAACATCTAGCACATAACTTAATTCAACCATAACTTCGATCTTGTGAGTTTCTCGCCGGCCACCTAACACTCGTATTGCATCGAGTCACTGCGCATCCGATCGCAACAATTCTCTGCAATGCCTACTCGCCCAAACGTTTTCTATCTCTCGCATAACCCAAGTCTTTCATCCAATCATTCATAACATTTAGCCTTAACAACATGGACTATGTCAACATGTCACAAATTCTTTTGTCTACAATCCGTACTAAGTCTCGCACACAACTATTCCAACATGATCTACATTTTCGAACCATATACATATCGCGTCTGGGGCTACCCCTGCTAGGTAACTTATCCAGACATCACTTAATCTCTCCCGACACAAGAGGTCAACTTGAGTCTACGATGCTCAAAGGCAACAATCTTTCCGACCCAAGGTCTCTTACGATACGCTCATCCCCGATTCTCGACCGAGTACGAATTCTTTACTCAATTTCGAATCAATCCCGACTAGTTCGTTTCGTAACATAAATCGCGTGCTCAATACACATAGCCTAACCGTTACTCAAACCGATCCACAACACAACTCTTAGGGTCATTCTACTATCCGTCGCTCTCGCGCATTGCAGAATCCTTGCAATCGCCTTACCGCATCACTACGCTAAGCACGTTCCTCAACATACATTCGATCATCGACCAACCAAGTCTACTTACGCGCTCATTCGATCGATTATAACTTTCTATCCGTCTCGATCCCGTCGAAGGCTACTCGCTAACTTTTGAGACACGATACTCGTTCGCTTAGACTTATCCTCAACATGCACTACCTCATTCTTTCATCCTCGACAAAATTTCTACGCGACTTTTTTAGGGTCATCCTATGGGACTTCAACATTCACTTGATTTGGCGGTCAAGTCTTCTAGGGTCATCTGCCCCGAAACTACGCTCGATAATTGAAGATCATCAACGAGGGACAGTTACAACGAACCATGCTATATCCTATCGTGGTGCCAAATTAATTTTCGACAATTCCTATATGACTTTATCCAATCCGACATATTTTACTCATCCATATTTCATCTACCCCCGCGCAACTGATGCATCGTTACTACTCGAGTCACTTAGACACTGCCGTTGACAATATCGCACAATCCTCAATTCTACCTTCGCATCAAACCACAAATCCATATCCAAATTGCCACGCCTTGCAAGTTCGATCATCCCCACTGGATGAATCACCATACCAGTGCTCACGTGGAATGATCGTTCTAATTTTGACGTGACGTATGTGCGAGGCTGGTGTTGCGCTCGCTCAAGACAAGAATGTCAACATAGTAGTGATCCGCGAAGCAATCCATACACTTTCGTTTTCTTCCGAGTAACATCCATCCACTCTCAAATTCTTCGAAGCATTTCTATCGTTACCGTCCAAACTACCATCCACTTAACTTGCATCTTATTCATCCAACAACAATGCTCAACATAATTTTCGTTCATTCGATCAGAGTATCCCCGAGTTATTGCATATCGTCTTTGATACGCCTCAATACCAACGTCGATATGCATAACTTGAACATCTTCCTTTCTCATAAGCTCAAACCCGTTGCAATCATTGCCATTATCCGAACTCGAATACGAATCAAGTCTCGCACATATCAATTCTTATATCCCTAACTCGCACTTCCAAATCGTGCTACCAACTCATCGTGCTAACCCAAATTCGTTCATACGATTTCTTCGTACCTACTCAACGCGTTCCGAATAAGTCTTCGTACTAACCCAACATAAGTCCGACCGGGTCGACTATTTCCTCAACGTAACATTCATTCGCATCATGTTCGGCCTATCGTTCAACTTATACTTAACGAATCCTCGTCCGACGTATCATCCATAAGTACGACTTCGTACATAATCGTTCAACTCACGCATCGACTTTTATCAAATCATTCCTACTCGAGTCTCGGTACTACTCCGTTCGTTGTGGACAAATCCATCATAACCGATACAGTCGTCTCGACACAATCTATCGCAAGTCATCAACCGGCTTAACATAGCTATCGCTAAATGGTATCCCATATACCACTCAGGATCGAGCCTATCGTTATCGATGCAATACTTTACCATACTATTCACATAATTGGTATTGCATATACCACTCGAAATTGAGTCATTACTCGACATCACACTTCGCATAGGTCCGACTTCTATCTTAACTTAACCGTCCTGTATGGCGATCCTTCCGATCCCAGCTCTAACGTTAGCTCAAGTTTGACACACATTCGATCTAACCGTGTCATGGCGATCATCTCGATCACACCCACAACATTCGCTTATTCAAAGCTCAACGCGACATATAGCCAACATACACGTTCGCCTACTCAACTCAACTTAGCGACCAACCCGATTCGTACTATCGCATCCGCGATCTTCGAATCCTGCTCGTTGCAGCTCGTGCAACAACTTAGTCTCGAAACTTAAGGTCTTTACTCAATCTCGCACAACATATCGCTATCCATCCGCATAGCCATACAACGCACATCATACCGTATCAACTCGTTGCACCGATGCAACGAACGATCCACGACTTGCTGCACTCCGTACAACCGACAACACATAATCCTTCGCATAGCCACATAACACGCACCGCCTCATATATCGACTCGTTGCACCTTGTGCAACCAACAACACACATCTCCTCACACCCTGTACGACCGATAACACATAACGCCTCGCACTGCGTGCGACCAACAACATATAGCTCCTCGTACTTCGTGCGACCGACAACACATATATCATTGTACTTCATGCAACCAATATCGCCATATTCGTTGCACTTCGTACGACCAGCATTCCATAACTCGTTGCACTTCGTGCAACCAACATCCTATAACCCATTGCACTTCGTGCAACCAACATTCTCCGACGGTATTCGAAGATAACGTGATAGTCACGACATACTTGTGGCAGACGTACGCACTTAATATAGACTTATTGTATGGAACATCCAATGTAGCGTCGAGCAGATCCATGAGCCATGCGGTTGCGGAAACAACTTAGAGTCTTAACTGAATTTCGATATCGAAGCAACTGAGGGTCAAAGAGATTCACGCATGGTCCAAAGGATGGAACCGCTCTGATACCAACTTGTCACGCCCCGACCCGGGAAATCGCTCGTCCTCGCTAGATTTTACCCGAATCATCGTCCTCGCTGGGGCGTGATGCCGCACGAGCCTGGAGTTGCGCTCGTGCAAGGCAAGATAACAGGTTCACATAGAACTATCTCAAATCGATAACATAAGCAGCGGAAGGAAACAAAGTAAAACATAAGAATCTCTTTTATTCATATTGAACTGAAGGTTACAAAGGCTCTGAATAGCCCAACATAAAATGCCAATTGGCTACAACGCTCATGATCTCTCTTAGCTCACAAAGGATTACATTGTTCTATACATCATGCCTCTTTATAGCCACCAAGTTGTCTTCGGCTGAACATCTCCATGTCACAAGTCCGAACGCATATACGGAAGCTCCTCTTGAACGCCAAGGACTCCATGCCTCGACACGTCCAAGCCAAGCTCCGCCCCGAGCTGATCATAACCTGAGCCTGCATATAAACTAGTGGGGGTTTAGTGCTTTCGTCCTCGCTTCGCACTGATCAAAACCCGCTCGCACCCAAACCAAACACTTAATCATTTAGTGAGCATGCATCTTACTTTGTGGTCTTTCTATTTAGCCTTAGGATCAGTTTCATGGCAAAACTTATACATAGCACATATTCATAAATGTGTTCCACGTCGTGTTCCTGCAGCAGATACAGTTAGCCATAATATGAACATAAACATAGTGCTCGTGCTCATCTCGTCCCGTTTTCCTTAGCCTGCAGTGGTTAGAACTTAGCATAATCCAACGTACGATTTATACAACCGACCGATCATAAACGTAAACATATGCATAATGGGTGGAAGGCCCTGCGCCTGCACCCAGCTCTCATCTCAGCCCACCGGCCCTATCTATATGAAGGTCACGGTGTTTCGCACTGTAATGGACTTGGCATCTCATATGTGTAAGCCTACAATCGCTTCGATACGGGTTGCTAGCCCAGTATCCGAAGGATCCCAAACTTACGGATATCATAGCTTATCACAGCACTGGACGGTGGCAATCTGTCCGAGTGTTGTGCACCATAAATACCACACATAATTCCCTCCTAGTCCGAACGGTCCCGGCGCCCCGGCGTAACCGTTCGAGGGAAGGCGCACCCGTGCACGGGCAATCCGAGTCCATTGACCATGCAATACGTACCATAGCATACAATCCATAGCATACCAACCAATCTCGTATTCCATAAACATAGTCTCGTACATAAACAGTTTCCCGTACCATAAACATAATCTACCATTCATATGGGGAGCTCCGTCGGTGTTATGCTCCAACACATCCATATTGATGCACGACGCCCAACGGCTTTGTCGTCTCGTACTCATAATTATGCGTCTCGTTCGTATTGTTATTCGCATAGCCTACTTCCGTGTTTACTTAGTCATTTCATAGCATAAGTGTCCGAGGGCACGCTCAGTACCGTATTCAATGTTCTACGCCTAGTGTTCAATGTTCTCGGAGCCGTACACATGATGCACATCTCAATATCATCTTTCAATGTTCTACCATCATTGGCCTACTGCGACTCGTGCACTCGATGTACGTCGCTTCAATTGTTCGATTGTTCAATGTTCTATCTTAGTGTTCGACACATACTTAGACCATTTGCCGCCGAGCCACGCTCGCTAACTTGATAATATATTACGCGTACCATAACATATTTTATTAGACGTGAAGGAATAGGGAGAGAGAGTCAAGAACCCGCCCACCTTAAGCTGATACGCCTTGCCGTTTCGCCGATTGAAGCGTCTCGCTTCCATAACTCGATCGCATAGCTAACTCTTGGACTTAGCCATTCCTTTGCTCTTACTCGGTCGATTTGGCCTATCGTGCCCATGCCACAATCCGTTGCAGGGCCTCGATTTGGTTTCGCGGACACTTCATTGCATAAGGCAAAATGCCGACCTCTTATCGTCCAGCGTAAAAGCATAGCCTGCACACCAGATCAACCAAAGTTAGCACTTGCTCAAACGGGACTTATCCTTTGCATCGATTCGATTCATAGATTCCTACCGACTCAAAGCTTACCTTTGGCCAACGCAACACTTGCATCGATTCGCATCGATACCTCGTCGGGTCAACGTAACTCTTCGAGTCAACGACTCATCTTAATGCACCGATGCGGAGCGGGGCATTACAAGGAGTACCTACTAAAATGGATTAAGGTTAATAACTAGAATAACACAGTAGTCATGAAGAGATGACACAGCTACAGGCAATCCCGTTACCTGGGCGCTCTTGAGATCTGTAGCCTGCCGTCGAGTAGGGCACATTTCCAGCGCACCGTCGAGTGTTGCACCCTCTAAGTCATCTAAGGGTACATTTGTCTCCCGGGCGATGTACCCACCTGAATTCAACCCTAATCTTTCGTCCTGGGTAGCCTGGATGGTCTGCAGGGCTTGTGGCTGTGGAACAATCTTACTGCATCTTGTTAGTAATTAGGCTTGTGATAACCCTAGTTAGTTAAAGTAGTAAGCCGTAGGAATCTGTTTGGCCGTGATTGATTGAATGAGGTATAACCAGTCTAGTCATGTCTTGATCCCATGTAAGATTGCTTTCTATCTTGATTACTTACATTACTTATCTTGCCGATAAATGGTGGGAAACCAAGCTCTGTTCAGATGAAGGATTATAACCCCGGTCCTTATTTAGTTTACGGGTTGTAACCTGGCTATCGGAATAGTTCCATGGTTATCTCGTCGTATATCACCCTGCCATATTTTCATTAGTTTTAATTTTAATATTAGATTTTTCTTGTGCTGATTGCTGGCTTTTGTTCTTATTTCGTGGCCCCACAAGCTCCCGAGGATCTACCAAGCTTCTATGGTTTTGTGTGGCCAGATTTCGGAGCATCTCCCGAGGATCTACCAAGCTTCCAGCCCAATGGTGACAACTAGACGGAACCCGGGCCAAGAGTGGGTTTTTCTTTTTGCTCTGCCCACTTTATTGTAAAAATTATTCTTTTGAGGCGTTTAGCCGACGAGCACCTGTTAGATCGATGCACTTTTACTTACTGTCTGCCTACGGGCTGTAAACATGATTGACAAATCCTAGGGTTGATCATGTATGACTAAACTCTTGCTAGTCCTAATATTTTGTAAAGACTAGCTTCATGATCAGCTGAATATGTAATATTTGGGATGCCTTATCATTGTATATTTAATGATCATACATCTTGCGACTTTACTTACTTGTGGTGATTGAGACACTAGGCTTGTTCGTGACCATAAGAGACTGTTGGCTTGTAGAAAACTCTCATATATCTAGACAGCCATGACCGTATATCGAGGTGGTTTCTATTTCAATATACGTAGCTGGCTATGTCTGCCCCCGCTCTCTAGTATTCTGGTTCTGGGGCATGACAGAAAGATTTCAAGAAATTTCTTGATGCGGAAGGTCGTCCAAAAGCAAGTTACAATCATTGCGGAAAAGAGTATCATTGCCATAGTAAACTTAATGGGACTAGTAATGTGAGAAATTACTGGAATGCATGTCCACTAAATCCAAAGAATAATGATTCTAGTCAAACAATTCTCAACTTGCAATCAATTACGAAGGAAAAGGACAAAATACTAACTAGCTGGAAATTTAACCAAGACGAGGTGAGAAAGGCCTTGACAAATATGATTATCGTTGACGAACTTGCATTTCGATTTGTGAAGTGTGAGGGCTTTAGACACTTCATGAATGTAGCGTGTCGTAGTTTTCGTATTCCGTCAAGATGGACCGTGGCTCGGGATTGTTATGAAATGTACTCTATTGAAAAGAGTAAGCTAAAAACATACTTTAAACAATCCAAGCAAATGGTTTGTCTTACGACGGATACTTGGACATCGTTGCAAAAAGTCAACTATATGTGTCTTACGGCACACTACATAAATGAAGATTGGGAGTTGAAGAAGAAGATTATAAACTTTTGTCCAATTACAAGTCATAAAGGAGAAGCCATCGGGAAAGCGGTAGAGAAGTGCTTGCTAGAGTGGGGTATTGATCGAATATTCACTATAACGGTTGACAATGCGAGCTCCAATGATGTTGCTATTTCTTATTTAAGCAAGAAAATTCAGAATTGGGGAAATAGCATTCTACAATGCAAGTATTTACACATGCGATGCATTGCACACATCATTAATCTTGTTGTTGTTGACGGCTTGAAATTGATGTCTCCATCGGTTGCTCGTGTTCGAAATGAGGTAAGGTATGTGAGACATTCTCCAAGTCGCTTTCAAAAGTTCAAGGAGTGTGTTGAAGCCGAAAAGATACAAAGCAAAATAATGTTGTGTCTTGATGTGAGCACTCGTTGAAACTCGACATTTTTGATGTTGGATACGGCACAAAAGTTTGAAAGTGCCTTTGAGAGATTCGCCGGACAAGATCCATGGTTCAAAGTAGAACTAACGGAGAATGGCGGATATCCTATTGAAGATGATTGGGCCAATGCAAGAAGGTTGTGTACTTTCTTAGAACACTTCTATGAACTTACTTTGCGTATCTCGGAATCCTTATATGTCACTTGCAATAATTTCTTTGATGAAATTACATCCATTGATATTCTCTTGCGCACATCAAAGGAGAGTGATGACTATGACTTGTCTCTCATGGCCGACAAAATGAGGGAGAAGTATCATAAAAATTGGGGTGACATTGAAAAAATGAATATGATGATTTTTATTGCACCAATTCTTGATCCTCGACATAAGTTGGAATATGTAGAATATGCTCTTGATCATCTCTATGGTCCGGAGAAGAGCGATTCCATGAAGAAGAAAGTAAAAAGTATTTCGTACTCTATGTTCAATGAGTACAAAAATATGAGCTCTTCACAAAGTGGTGGTAGTGGTACTACTATTAGTAAAAGAGTTGAACCTTCTAGTGCAAATCAACCGTTGCAATTGAAGAAGTTCATGAAAGCCCAATTCAAGAAACATAAGATAGAATTGGGTGGTGGTGATGCTAAATCCGAGTTTGATCGATATCTAGATGAGAGCACCGTAGATGATGATGATGAGAGTGATGATTTTAATATTTTGGGATGGTGGAAGCTCAATTCTCCTCGTTTTCCGATCCTATCGAAGATGGCTAGGGATGTGTTGGCCGTTTCCATATCTACCGTGGCGTCAAGAGTCCGCTTTTAGTACGGGTGGCCGTGTGCTTGATTCATATAGAAGCTCTTTGACTCCAAAAATTGTTCAAGGTCTCATTTGTTGTCAAGATTGGTTTCGAGGGCCTTCCGATCGACCCATAGTATCCATTATTGAAGAGGACTTTGAAGACATATATAAAGTTGAAATGGGTAATTTCTTCTTTATAGTATTATTTCCATATCTTCTTCTATGTGTTTTAACTTCTTCATTGATTTCATTTTTCATTTAGAATTGGACAAATTAATGGTGGAATCAACAACGTCAACAAGTGAGGTTTGAGTATTTACACTATTTTAATTTGGGAACAAACTATTAGTTGGAAACTTGGAAACATAATTTGTAATATTTTTTGGTGCTACATTTACTGCTAGTCTGCTACTAGTACTGTAATGCCTGTAGTTCGTATTACGTATCTTGGAATACGTGTACGTATTTCCTCTTGTATTGCATATCTCTTGGCTTGGCTCGATTTATTTTGGGTTGGTTCGGCTAGGCTTGGGTTGCCTTGGTTCATCATGAACCAAGGAGAGAACCCCTACCTACCACCCCCATCATCCTTTATTAACCCATTCCTTCATTCTCTCTCTTCATTACCCTTCTTCTTCTCCACATTTACTTCTACACCTACCAGGAAGAGAGAGAGCTTAGGCAAGTGCAAACTTGTTTCATGATGGATCTCAAAGTTTTATTATTCTATTCTCTTCCTTACTTGATTCTAAGATACTTTAGAACTTGGCATTTTCCATTTTTATGGTTATATTTTTGTAGATCTAAGTTTTAAGTTCCTTCTTGTTTAGTTTTTCTTGGTTTTGATCTATAAAAACTTGGTATTTCCAAAAACTAATGGTTCTATGTTGTAGAGAATTCAATTTCCTTCAGTTTTGGCTTTTGTTTCGCTTGATTTCAACTCCGGATGAGGAAGTTATGGCCATAGCAAGTTTTCGGAACTTCCATGGCTGAACTTGCTGTTTGGGGACGACGAACCCCATGCGCCGGGAGGCCATGCGCCGGAAGGCCATGCGCCAATTTGTACAGGAATCCCATGCGCCGATTTGTGCAGGAATCCCATGCGCCGATCTGTGCAGGAATCCCATGCGCCGATTGCGCAGGAATCCCATGCGCCGATTGCGCAAGAATTCCATGCGTCGATTTATGCAGAAATCCCATGCACCAATTTGTGCAGGAATCCCATGCGCCGATTGCGCAGGAATCCCATGCACCGATTTGTGCAGGAATCCTATGCGCCGATCTGTGCAGGAATCCCATGCGCCGATCTGTACAGGAATCCCATGTGCCGATTACGCAGGAATCCCATGCGCCGATTGTGCAGGAATCCCATGCGCCGATTGTGCAGGAATTCTATGCGCCGAAATTGCTCTATTTTGCTGTTTTTGCCTGTTTAAGTTGTTTTGTAGCTAGAATCTCGAAAAACTCAAAACATGAAAGTTGTAGATCTTTTCCTTGGCTTCAAGAATATGTCACTAGTTGTTTTATGCAAGTTTCTCTCATTCATGATAAGGTAAGAATAGAACACGATAGTGGCCTGCTGTGGCGCACTCTTGACAAGTAAACTGACATGATATATCTCGATATGCTGTTACGACAGCTAACCTGACATGACAAGTATGAAAGATCTGGACACCGTGGGCGATTGTGTTTGTATAAATAAATTGGTACTATCTTGCATCATGTCTAGGATGGGGATCCCTGAGTACCACGGTCAGGGATACCTACTGCAATTGACTAAGACTAATAAACTAGAATAATTCAGTAGACATGAAGAGATTCCCAACTACAGGCAATCCCGTTATCTAGGCGCATTAAGTGAACTTGTAGCCTACCGACGAGTAGAGCACATTTCCAGCACACAGTCGCGTTTGACATTCTTCATAAACGGACATTCGACCTGGATAACCGGATGGTCTGCAGGGCTTGTGGCTGTTGGGATAATCTCATTGCATCTTGCTAGTAACTAGGCTTGTGATAACCCTAGTTAGTTAAAAGTATCAAGCCGTACTCTTGATTGGCCGTGATTGATTGGATGGAGTTTATTTTCGCTTGGTCTTATCCTGATCCTGTACAAGATTGTGACATGACATGATTATTGATGCTTGCCTTAACAATAACGATCGGGGGTCCAGTTCTATTCAGGCAAAGGGTTACATCCCCGGTCCTTGTTTGGTTTAAGGATTTTAACCTGGCTCCCGGAGCAGTTCTGTGTCCTCTCTTCGTTATTGTCTTATTGCAACCCCATGCCATGTTCGTCATGTTTTACCTTACCTTACCATGATTAATTATGCTGGCCTTAGCAATAAAGATCAGCGGTCCAGTTCTGTTCAGGCGAAGGATTACAACCCCGGTCCTTGTTTGGTTTAAGAGTTATAACCTGGCTCCCGGAGCAGTTCTGTGTCCTCTCTTCGTTTATTGTCTTCACAATACCAATAGTATTTGAGACGGGTTTCTATTCAGGCGAAGGGTTACAACCTCGGTCCTTGTTTGGTTTAAGGGTTGTGACCTGGCTACTTGAATGGTTTCCTCGTACTAAGTTTACTGTTGCTATCTCTATTATTATCAGTTCTTTATTTATTATCTTTAATATTCTATTGTGATATGCTGGTTTTAGTACCTAAGTGAAGCCTCCTTTGTGGCACTTGCTCTTTTTGGGGTCTAACCCAGCTGGTTTTGTATGGCCAGATATAGGAGCAGCACCAGAGGATCTACCTACCTTCCAGCCAGATAGTGAACACCAGGCGTAACCCTAGCAATGAGTGGGTTTCTTTTGTTCTCCCACTTTATTATAAAATTATTCTTTTGAGGTATTTAGCCGGCGAGCACGTGTTAGCTCGTATTGTACCTTTATTTACTGTCTGCCTACGGGCTGTAACATGATTGGCAAATCCTAGGGTTGATCATATATTAACTAAAACTCTTGCTAGTCCTGATATTTTGTACGACTAGCTTCATGATCATCCAATATGTAATGTATGGGACGCCTTACTATTGTATATTGATGCTCTAATATCTTGTGACTGTTACTACTTGCTTGTGATTGAGACAATAGGTTTGTTCTTGACCATAGGAGACTGATGGATTGTAGTTAAACCCTCATATATCTAGACAGCCGTGACCGTATAGTGACGTGGGTTCCATTTCATTATACGTAGCTGGATATGTCTGCCCCCGCTCTCCAGTATTCTGGTTCTAGGGCGTGACAAGTACTACAGTCCTACTGTCTGTTTTGTGCTATGGCCTACATTCACTGGAGACATTATTTCATGTTGGGATGTTGGGAGACATTATTTTATGTTGGGATGTTGGGAGACATTATTTCATGTCTGGTCTATTAGCTACTTGCTGCAGTTGTTGTTGTTGTTGGGAGTTGGTCACTTGGGAGTTATTCCCAGTTGGGAGTTGCTGCAGTTGTTGTTAATCGACAGTTGGGAGTTGGAGGAATTTATTGCTGGTCTGTTTATAATTTATACTGCTGCAGTTGTTGTTATTCCTAGTTGGGATGTTGGTTGGATTGGGAGAATTTATTACTTGCCTTGAAGTTGCTGTTGTTAGAATTTGTTATTCCCAGTAGGAATGTTTATACTGCTGCAGTAGTTGTTGTTGTTAGAATTTATTACTGCTGCAGGCAGCCTGCAGTTGTTGTTGTTGGAATTTTTTCTTTTTTTACTGCTGCTTCTTTCATTCTTCACTGAAATGTTACGTTTGGAGACAATGGGACAATGGGATTATGGGAGGTTGGAACTTGGAGTTGGAAGAAAATGCTGCTTCTTTCATTCTTTACTGCTGCTTCTTTCATTCTTTTATTCTTTTTTCATTCTTCATCAGTTCATTGATTTTATTACTGCTGCTTCTTTCATTCTTTATAGTTTTTACTGCTGCTGGCATGCTGCTTCTTGTATTATTGTTTACTGCAGTTTGTCTATTCCATTGGGACAATGGGAGGTTGGAACTTGGAGTTGGAAGTATGACATTGGCGAGGCATTTATGCAGCCATTTACTGAAATGTACAGCTGTTGGCGAGGCATTTAATACAGCCATTTAGTTGGTATATGAGTATATCTATGATCTATCTATGAGGTTAATTTGTTTATTTTTCCCTTAAAATTTTACTAACATATTTGAGGAGAAAGTGGCAATGATGATGTTGGCTTGAGAATACGAGAACTGATACTACATGCATCCAACTATGATGCATAAATAAGCCTTATCTGAGCCACATTTTAGTTTTTTTTCCCTTCTTTTTATTGTCTTGTGCGGGAAAAGGGGTTGGGACCAATATGCTGTGGACTACCAATATGCTGTGGAGTGTGGACCAATATTATTTCTTTTTATTGTATAACTCAGTCACTGACTTGTAGTCTTGTATAGCTTATTATTGTATAACTCAGCATTTTTATTGTAGAACTCAGCATTTTTCCTTCTTTTTTTTGTATAACTCAGTAGGGGAGAGCACTTAGGGGAGAGCTTATTATTGTATAGCGCAACCATATTGTTGTGGACCAATAAGATGAATTTTTATTGTATCTTCCAGTTCCAGCCATATGTACGTTTTTTTGGCACCAATAAGATGAATTTTTACTGCACTACATTTTTTTGATGTGTTTTTTTAGGCCCGGCCCAATTGGCCCACAAAATCGAACCGAAAAACCGAACTTCAAATTCGGTTCGGTTTTGAACGGTTTACAAGCATTCGGTTCGGTTCTCGGTTCGCCCATTTTTGGTTTTCGGGTTGATCGGTTTTGGGGTCTTCGGTTCGGTCTGGACCGAACCGAACCGATGCTCTCCCTACTCATAATGGTGGGCAGAATAATATAAGTTAAACTATAACTCTTAACCCTCACTCACAACTCAAAAAATTTCAGTGTTATCATGACAATGATTTTGATATCCGAAAGTTTGTAATCGTAGACATGACCGTCGGCCGACGTGGTAGCCGTCCATTAGCTCATATGCTATTTTCGGATCCCAACCGAACCAGGAGGCCAATAGCCGGCCGTCACGTAGGCCGACGGTCACGTCCACAGTTACAAACTAAAGACAATGTAGCAGCTCCGTCTGATATCAATATCTTTTACTGATCTTTTACTGTGCAGCCTCAATGCCTTATACAACATTTGAATGAGGCCGTACTTGCAGGTTATATATTCATATATATGCTTAAACATTATCGATTCATAGTGCGACAAACTGGGATCTCTTACTCCAGTATCACCAAGTAAGTAATATATGCAGATATGATGCCATATCATGGAGATAGCCAATGCAGTTAAATTGGATCCATAATTAACACTGAAATATGAGAAGGATGTGTTACACGAACTATCAATTCTCGGTCAACAACCTTCCAAAACCATATATAATTCGTCTATAGGAATAATCAGGGATTATCTGTCATAGAATTTACTGGCAAACTTAATTTGGGTTTGCAATTTAGTTAAAGAAGCAAAAAAAAAAAATCAAGGAAAGGAAGTTTAGTGACTTTCTTCTCATGCATGGTTGTTATAAGATTGTATCCAATTATGCCAGTGTCAAGTAATGTCAATGCAAATAAGTGAATGCACTATATAAAATATTGATAATTTATTGCGATCAAGATCTCATGTTGATATCTCATATCTCATGTAATTTTTCTATTCGTGAACATTACGTATGCATTAGGATGCAAATATGTAGTTATATTCCAAGGTTAACTAAAGAATATCTACGTGAACAGAAATTATTGTTGGATTGGATAGAATTTTCGTCCTACGCGGAGAATATTCCCAAGTGTGAAGAGTGTCATTTGTTATGTTGGAGATGTATTGGTCCTGGAACGTAATTATAAGATGAAAAATAGAGTTTTAAAACACTACGAAGAAGATGGACAACTTAGATACCGGAGGATTCAGAAATACGAAATCAAATGTAACATTTCGAAGAAGACATAAATGAATTTCATAGCAGCAGGGACGAAAGCCCACAAAAACTTTCTGATTAGATCAGAGAAGAAATGTATAGAAGAAGAAATAAGGCCTACTGGGGTGACGGATCACCGGAGCTCAAAGTTAGATTCCTCCACACGATCAGCTTCCAATAACCAACAAGTTCAAAGATGAACTGCTGAACACTATGTCAAAATGCTCTTCTGACTCCTCGGATGGACAAAACTCTCTCTCTCTCTCCGTTTCTATCTTTCTATGCTCTCTGAATTTCGTAAGGAACTTCTAGAATGAACTGATTGAATGAGAGAGAAGAGTGAAACATAAATAGTGTCAGTCCAGTAACCGCCTAGTATACGATATGTTCGGGACGTGGTAATGCAGACCCGTGAAAGGAGGAACCGTTCCTGAACATGTCGCAAGTATTCAGATCGTAAACAGACACGACAACGCTTATAGGCGCGTACTACAACAATCTGCGGCAACTGTGCCTGTGCGCACTCGTGCACAGCATGCGCTACACGTACTGCGCGCAAATTGTCGCGCCAACCTGCCGTGCCATCAGGCCGCCCTATCTGGTCACGCCATCGGACTGCGACAACTGGTCATGCTATTTGGTCGCACGAATGGGTCACACGAACTGGCCGCACGAACTGGCCGCGCGAACTAGCTACGCGGACGGGCGTGCGATCGACAATACAAAGGCTCACACAAAGAGTGCAACTTAAGCGCACTATGTGCCTAGCGACGATGCTGACGTGTTAAGTACAAAGTGTGCCAACAAAATGCTAAATTATCCCTCATGAGCCCGAGTCCAAGTCTGAGTCGCTAAGCCTCTACGGGGCTTGGCTTATAAGGAATTAATTCTAATAGCATTACAAAAAGCATAAATGCTTTCTTTGTGGAGTTAGCCTTCTTTCCACTAGAAAATACCCCCACATGGCATCCATGTGCCTCTCCACACCTCATGTGCATCTCTTAATACAAGCAAAGCTATATATAGAGATACTACCCATTTTGCTTAGGCAATATTGGGACTATCTTTCTAGTCTCTAAGGCCAAACACCAGCAATCTGTCACATATCTCTGTATGGGTTTGAATGTTCCCCATAGTAACTATCCATCATGTATTATGATAGATGTTGCTGACGACTTGGATCTTTTTGCATGTGTCAAACGACAGTATAATACAAGAATGGACTAAGCCTTAAATTCTATACCATAGCTGCAATTCTTTCCACTCACACAATATAATCACATGTGCTTCTGGCCGCACATTAATCGCCCTGTGCCAGCCAGGTTTCAGTATATGTATTTTGGATGTCTATAATTTTACCCTCAAGAGACGGTCTGCTATCTCTGTTCATAGACTCTAGGTGAGTTTTTTTTAAAGAGACATGGCATGAAGCGTTGCGCTTACTTGCGGTGCTATGTCGCTTTGACATGGCTTAAAGTAGAGACATTACCTCTACCTGGGTACCTCTCATCGTAGTGTCATGCTACTGTAGCATAAGGACAAAAGGCTCTCTATAGTGCCAAACTATCCAGCATGAAGCCTTGTGCTTCCGTACGATGTTATGCCGCGATGACATGACTTGCGTAGCCGAAGCTTTACACCTACCTGGGTACCTCTTCGTGGTTTCATGTTGCTGTAACATGAGGACACCATCCCCTTTGTAGTGTTGTCCACAACTCTTTAATCATACAACATTAGGCTAACTGCCTATATGCGGTGCTACGCTGCTATGACTTGGCTCGCAAAGTCGAGGCATTCCCCTACCTGGGAACCTCATGGTAGAGTCTCTCTACTTGTCACAACCCGCACATAAATATACGGGTACGAATACGTGGGCCACGCCCAGCCTACGTCGCAGTATCGATGGTAGAGCGCTGTCAAGTACCCGATACTAACTACAACATCTAAAAGATCCATAACTATAAAGGTACTCATACATCACAAATGCTAAGGAAGATAAGACAAGAAAGATAACAATATTACTAGAATAACTAGAATCTGCAAAAGGATCATATGAGACAGGAATGAATTAATAGAGGAAAAACAATAACAAAACTAAAATAACTACCAGACCTAGAACTCCTGGGAGACAACTCACGGTGAAAGAATATCGAGATCTGCCTCGGCTAGCATCATCCTGTAGCCCAATAATAAGGGCATAACAACTCCTAAAAATATTATCAACGTATCCAGTCAGGATAGGAACGAGTACATGAACTAACAGCAGTTCCATGTGAATTGACAAATTCTATAGGAGATAATTATAATGAAATACAAGATAAAATATCAAGACTGGATTATAAACATGATATGCAAAACTGGATATCATGTCAAGGTATGAAATACTAGAATGTATAACAGTATAATAATATCTGATGTATAATGTAAATATAAACAGTGCCTTGACATATTAGAGCATTATGTGATTGGTTTAGGAACTTGCACATGAATATGGCCTGGCTAGTCATACATGAGATGTATGACTAGCACTTGGCTAATCATACATGGGTTGTATGATTAACACTCACATGAAACATGCATGGTGGGGAATGACCACATAACCTCTAATAACTCTCCATCCCCGAGTAGCATAATAAATTCGAACATGTCACGTCATGATGCGAAATTCTCTAAGAAGGTAGCAAATTTCCTTAGGAATCGAAGTCTATACAAGTACAAGAAAACAAGATCGAACAATGTACCAATATACCATAGTAACCGAGGAATGACATCTCATGACAGGATCCGACGTATACTAGTCTGTGTACCATCGTGTCGGAAATCAAATCACTACAACTAAATCGGATATAACAGATATCAAGACAATAGAAACTATCAGAGAATGTACTCGCCTGCTGTCCTGAGCAACAAGTGAGGGTCTATGCCTGAACCGACGTCACAGAGACCTAATATGAATTTATAGAGTTACTTAGTGTTCTAGAGTAAACAATATATATATAATACATTAATTCTATGCTTTTATGCCTATTCTAGGTCAAACTCAGTCAAACTGGGTCAAAGGTTGACTTACAGTTGACTTTGGTCAACTGGTCAACTCTGGTCAACTCCTAGTCCACTATGGGTTAAACTAGGTCAAAACTAGTCTCTATAATCATCCACATAGTCAACTTATCAATTTCAGTAATGTGAAATTACTAGAATCGATGGATCTCAATTTCGGTGCACGGATCTCAAAATACGAACCAAAATGAGAAGGATTATAACAAATTATAATAGTTAAGGGAAAAAGTCTACATATGTTGTCGGATAATAAAACAAATATCACCAACATGTCCAGAATGGTCAAATCAGCTTGGATAGCCTACCCATTAGTCCAATTTTGACACAAGGGCAAAAAGGTAATTTTAGGTCAAAATGATGTCCGACCTTAGACCCACTTTGTACCAAAAAATGTGCCAGGATAAAAGAGTACTAAACCTAACAAATTTTATTTCCACAAATCCAGAATAACGATACGAACTCAATGGTATATCCGAAATTGGATTCCGATGACCCGATCTTAAAATGGTCCGTTGACCCGGATATTGGAATTCGATTTGCACGAAAATATGTGCCGAAGCCAATGTCCACTAAATCTAGAAAAGTATATGTCAACGAGTCCAAATGATGATACGAACTCAATGATCTATCCGGAATTGGATTCCGATGAGCCGATCTCAAAATGGTCCGTTGACTTGGACTATGGGGCCCACTTTGCACCAAAATGCGTACCGGGGACCACATCCTCCAAATCTAACAAAATTTATATGGATTCGTACCAGAACGATGCTACGAGTCTAGTAGTGGTGTCAAAATGGGAATTCGAAGTCCCGGATCCAAAATTAAAATTTTTACAAGTTAGAAATTATGAATTCGGACGACCAACTTTGGCGTCAAATTCAACCAATCAAACAAGCTCACAATGAAATGAAACTTAAGGGACAGAAATATGGTTATACTAGCTGCACACATGAACTGGTGTCATACCAAATGGATCTGCGAAGGAGGAGATACGAGTCCACGAAGTTGGCTCCACAAAACTGTCCAAAATATACACAATTTAAATGGTCAACATGGTGGTTGATTTTGACATAGCAAACGACGGAATTAACGGCTGAAATTTGACAGGGGTGAAGGGGTATATACCGAGATGGAGACGGAAGAAATGGATCAACGATCTAACAATCGAATTGTCCAGAAAACTCGTATGAAGTCGCTGCGACGAAATACGAATTCTGACTTCGATTCCGTGCGAATCACGGCGGGATTTCGTGCGAAACGCACGAATCACCTAGGTTGCACGTCGGGGAAGGAGACGTACCAAGGAGGGTTCACCGGAGCTCGCCCGACCAAGGGGGAGGCCGTGGTGGCCGCGTGGTCGCACGCCACCACGGTTGCTGCTACCGCCAAAGCTGCTGCTCGCGCTGCTGTTGCTGCGTTGGCCGCGCGGTGGCGCAGGGACCAGGTGGGGGCACGACGACGGTGTCGAAAGAAATGAGGAGGAGAAGAATAAGGAGAAGAAGATGGTGAGGGTGGTGTAGATGATAATGGTGATATTGATGATGATAATGAAGAAGAAGATGATGGTATAGAAGAAGAAGGAGAGGAGAGAAGGATCAGCCATGGAGGAGGAGGAGATGATGAAGAAGGGTGAGAGTGATGATGATGAAGAAGAAAAAGAAGGAGGGGGTGCTGTCGTATGGAAGGAAGGGAGTGCGTGTGCTGCTGATGGTGATGGATGAGGGGGTGTGAGTAGAATAGAGAGAGATATGTATATATTATTAGAAAGAGAGAGAAAGAGATATTTTATAAAGTAGAGGGAGAAAAAGAGATATGTATATATTATTAGAAAGAGATATTAGTGGGGTGTATGGGTAGTCTTGAGAGGGGTCACATAAAATTGGGTTGAGTATTGGATCAAGTTCGGTTGAGTTTAGTCTTGTTTTGGCCATATTTACAAATTTAAGTCATTTATAATCATTATTGAAATATGAGCATGCAGGAGATCAATCTGGTAGCACGCAAGTGGCACATGCATAGTAGGCTTAAAATAGTTCAGAACCATATATTGGGTCGATTAGATTGGACCGATGTCGGGCCCCGAAATTAAATTGGAAGTTGGATCAAGTTTTACGGTAGATGATCAATTGGCCTAAATTGACCCGAAAGTTGTGCGATGTAAACAGAGCACAAGGAAACAAGTTTGAGTGGGACATGGTATATCAAAATGGAGATAATCTTGTCTACTACAAGCTCATGAAGGAAATTTCCAGAGATTGACATCTCTGACGCTCCAGAAATCAAAGTCACGGAAAAAAGCATTTAATGATCAAAATAACTAAATAAAAATGAATTATCGAAAACAATTCATTTAGAAAATTTAAAAAAATCCCTAAAATTCAGGAGGCTCACATCCTACCCACCTTATAAGAATTTTGTCCTCGAAATTAAATGTTGGTAGTGGGGTTAAAACATGATAAAAGTTTAGGCAATTGCTTAGGCACGATCAAAGAACGACGAGTTTTGCACGATCACGATAATCAATTCAGAATTACTTAGGCACGACTAGTGATTTTGGCACGATAGAAACACGAGAATTTCAGATAAGATTCGAGGAATCAAATCATGGTCAGAAAAGATTTTTGGCACGATAAAAACCAACGTGATCAAAATCGTAATTCGACATGATCATAGATAAAGTCAGTCTAACCTTGGTCAACAGTATTACATATGATGGAGAGTATGATAGCAGCCTAGGCATGACCAAACTTAAAATTTTGGTATGATCAGGGATTAGAACAGAACTTAGTCATTAGTAAGTATTAAATCAAAAGTTAAGCACGAGTGGTAATAACATTAAAATCCAATCACGATTAAAAATTTAAGTCTCGATACGATCTAAGTTGATCAAGTTTTGATTAAAACATAATTTAGACAAGATGAAGAACAAGGTCATCGAAGTCTGAGCACGAGCATCCAAGGATGGAAATCCAGGTCACAATTGAATTTGAAGTCATTTAAGTCTAGACAGGAATAAAGTCTCTTTGACACGATATACAAGACGACCAAAATCGATTGGTCAGAAATAGAGGGGATCAAAATCTTAATGATATTGAAATTTAAGAAATAATTCAAGGATAAGGAATTGAATTTCTTCCGTTATGATAGAAAACCAAAATGTAGGATTTGTAGAAGGAAGTCGGGGTAATCATCTCGCTCTGCTTCGACTACTACCAAGATCCAAAAATTTTAGTCATGAAGATGACCACTCATGAAGCATGTTCTTGTTGTAACTCCTCGATTAATCTTTTCTTTCTTTTTCACCAGATTTGTAGTCCTTTCAAATTAGTCATCTTGAAAGTCCAAATTCCTCAACATTGTCCTAAATTTTAATTTAATCCTTGTATCAGAATTTATAAAATTCTTGGCCAAATCTACACTTCTCCTATTAATGCCACTACAACTTAAAATGCATTCCTCATTATATAAATCAACCTCTACATATCTTTCAATTGTACCTTCAGATATCACTCTTCTTAAATTTGGTAATCTTACAAATCTTTAGATTTTCTTATAACTCAATTTTTTTTTCTTCCACCAGTTCTCAATCATTCTCTATCAATACTTATTTAATTTAGCATCATCACTACATGCAATCATAATATCCTTTTTATGTACCTTAAATTCCTAAACTTAGTACTTTGCCTGAATTCAAAATAAAACATCTCAAGAATCACTAACTTAAAAATATTTAGGTTCTCAAAATTCAGTCGTCCTCGAATATCCTCATCAGCTGTAAAAATACAACTATGAAATATTACTGTTTCATGCACATTCAAATTCTCGAAATCATTATTCGTTCCTCCTAAAACAATCCATATTCAAAATAATTCTTCAAGTGTAATCATTTTTCCAATTGATAATACCGGCCTCTTGATTTCATTTCCAATCTCAGTCATATATTTATCCCAAATTTTTATCTAAATTTTCAACATCTTATATTCCTACCAAGATACCACTTGATAACAAATTCGTCTTCCACAAGATAGATGATTATGATACTTCCTCGACTTTTCCATGGTAAAGAAATATGAAAATTTCAAAATTTTTAAAGTGTAGAGGACAGATATAGATATGAGACAGTTGATAATTAAGACAAGAGAATAATGGTAAGATGAGAAAATCATCATACGATAAGAAAAAATGATAAGACAAGAAATAATGGTAGAAATTATTCTTGCTTATTTGGTTAAAAGAAGTGAATCAATTTAAGATATGATCTGATAACCATACACGTATATCTGAAATCATGTTGCCAGAATTTCTGCCATGCCAGTAAGCATAGCTACAATAAACGATAGAGTCCATAACTAATGTATACACCCTATAATTATGTTATCTAGATTCCTTACCACGCCAACCGGTATTGTCACGCCCCACTTCCGTAGGAGCGATCGTCCTTGCTAAGGCGTGATGCCGTGTGAACCTAGATTGTGCTTACCCAAGGCAGGTCCATAATAGCCGATTACAGGCTAGGCGACGGGGGTAGTCGCGCAGAAGTCCCAAGCAGAAACATTGAATAGTCAGCAGCAAAAATTTGAAGCAAAACATAAGTCATGCAAAATACTCTTTTATTGATATTGAAAAAATATTATAATGTGGGCACTAGAATAAATTACAAGTCTCTCAAGCTCACTATTCTCTCATATTACAAGTTACTCCGCTCTCTCTCATTTCTCAATACAAGCTTCAAGGTGACGAGTGACAAATTCTACGAAATGGCAATGTCCATACATTATGTGCCGTATAAGTTCTGACTTCATGCGGCCGCATGCCTCAAAACATCAAGGAACTCCATGCCTCGAAGCATCCAAGAGAGCTTCGCGCCATCGGCTTCTACCTGTGCCTGCACATGGAAACTATGTGGGTATCAGTACTCAACTGTACCGGTGGAGTAAGCTCCTCGCCCACCCATACAGAACCGACATATTTATTTTCTTTGTGCAGCTTAATCCTTTTTTGATTGTCTTCATAGTCTTATCTCAGGATCAATTTTAGGACAAGGACGTCTCAGCCTATACTTGGCAACGCAACGACATGGTTGTGCTATACTCTATTCGTGGCTTCAATATATTCGAGGCAGTGCCTCGTCGAGTAGAAACTTATGTAACTCGACCGTGCCAAGACTTTCACTTGTTTTTATGTGCCTCTAGACCATTCTCGTGCCAATGACGTCAAGGGGACGACTCATGCTGGTTGTGCCAATAGACTTGATCGTGCCTTAAGATCGAGACCGTGCCTCCCAAGGATCAACCAGACTTAACCAACTTGCCTTACAACCCCTCCGGAATTAACTCGAGACGACTCGATGACGATGCCACATTCATGCCGAAGTACGTGTCCTTGCTATAGCCAAATCTTAGGCTCCATAATGGTGTTGCAACCGTGCACACCTAACCCGTGCCGATTCAAGGTTAGCGCTTGCTATAAGTATACCTTGTTAACCCAAATCGTAACTTGCTAGTACTTGATACAATCCAAAGGCATACACACGGATAGCCACTTTTATGCCGACATATCTATATGAGCGGTCACTAGCAATGTCAAGCTATACTGGATCTTTGCATACGGTGACCATTCGCATGCGAGGTACGAGCTCCCACTGAATGACCCGCAGCCTATGTTGTAACGGTTCACTTTAATCGAGTCGTACCGTCGATGAAGGCCGTACAATATCTGTAATTCCTTCTAGGCCGACACAAACCCGACACCCCGAGATCGTTCAATGAATTTACCTTGCACGCAAGTTGTCGAATGACCATGCAAGACTCAACTCGATCTACCAAGTCCTTCCTTATTTTTGACCATACTTTCCAACTTTCTATCGAGACTCCCAAGTAGCGGGACCGATCTCGACGACAACCAGTCGTATGGACTTCCATATCTAGACTTCTAAAATAGCAGGACCGATCTCGGCGACAACCAGTGCGTGGACTTCCTTATCGAGACTCCTAAGTAGCGGGACCGATCTCGTGACTTCCTTATTGAGACTCCCAAGTAGCGGGACCGATCTCGTGACTTCCTTATCGAGACTCCCAAGTAGCGGAACCGACTTCGGCGACAACCAGTCGCATGCATTTGAACCCAGGAAACGACTACTAAGTAGTCTTCCAGCTTAACTTGAACATAACGTGTTCCTTTGTCCGTGGCATGCTTATTCTTAACCCAACCGTGGCTCATGCCTTAGACAGATCTTGTTCCCTAGGCGACGCTATCGCTCAAGTCACATACTTATATGACGAGCCTTAAGATCGAAGGACTATGTGACTTGACAACCGCAGAGAGAGCGGGACAATGCTAGAAATGGCTTTGATAGTTTAGCAAAACTCTTGTCTAACTTATTCGGGCAACGACTTGACGAGCAAAGCCTACGCCAAGCTTTGCGTCAAGGAAACGTGCCGTAGATGCGTTCGACTTGAATAACCAAGCTCTTTGGATGCCTAGACTTAAGCCACAGGCCGTGCAATATGACTTAAACTACGGGACAGACGAAGGCTATGCCAAGCCGTGGACGACAGGACTGTACATGCTTATTAAGCATATACGCGGGCGACACATCTGACTTAGGCTAATTTCAGCTTGTGGCTGTTGGCACATTTATTTTGATATCATTAACAGCATCTTCGTAGTCTAGTTTTTTTTTGAATTTCAGCTAACAAATAATCTCTCAAAAGCTCCCCTACAAAAAGATCTGTCCATTCAAGCCGAGTCATCAAAGCCTTATGGACGTTCCTAAAAGAAGACTAAAGAAATGACCAGCGCACCTTAAAGACAGCTCTTAAAAGATTCAAGATTTTGAGTCTGTACAAGGTATAGGTCTTTCTTTATAAACACCTAAGGTTGGATGACAAACATAAAGCTCTTCAATTTTTTAGTCAAAAATCACTGTCTAAAGAAACATCATACCGACGGTATACCGCTGTGTACCGACGGTATACCGTTTATGAGCAACAAAATATTCTGTGACGAACTTCGGCATACCGACGGCATACTACAGTACACCGACGGTATACTGTTTTGTGAACCACAAAATGTTCTGTGACGAACTTTGGCATACCGACGGCATACAACAGTATACCGACGGTATACCGTTTTGTGAGTCACAAAATGTTCTGTGAGGAACTTCGGCATACCGACGGCATACAATAGTATTCCGACAGTATACCATTTTGTGAGCCACAAAAATGTTCTGTGACGAACATCGGTATACCGACGGTATACCGCTATATATCGATGGTATACCGCTTCATCTGATTTGATTTTTGAATGGACAAAATACTAGCATTTAATGCTCCCAACAGATATAATTATTACCGTTACTGTTACGAACGGAATGCTGACGGTATGTCGGTCCATACCGACGACATGCTGTCTGGGTTATGTTCAGGAGCATTGAATGCTACCCTCTCTTAGTTTTCTATATCAATGGATTCCTTCCTTCCATTGAAGGCCATCCACTTAAGCCATAAATTTCTCAACAAACAAGAGCTCCACCATTACTACTCTACCCAAGCCTTTAATTGTCATACAACCCAAAAGTGTTAGAGTATTCAATAGTTGTACTTTTCGATCATCAAGTGTTGTAGAAGATCAACGGTTTCTTTTCCTTTCCTTTTGAAGTTGGCGAGCCTTCTTAAGAAAACTCGTGTGTAAGAAGTTGGCGAGTTCTTCGGATCCAAACTCATGTTGAAGTTGGCGAGTTGTTCGGATCCAAACTCATGTGTAACTATTTACTCAATAGTAGATTTAAGCCGGAGAGAGTTCCGGGACTGGATTGCCTCTAGGGAGGAGACCAGGATACATCGAGTGTTTGATTTCCTCACTATTTCTTTTTTACTTCAGTAATATAGCTTACTTGTGTTTAGTTTTATTTTATTTCCCTATTCACCCCCCCTCTAGGGTTCTACAATTGGTATCAGAGCTTTGTTCTCTTGATTTGGATTTACACCCATAGAGTGATCCATGGCCACTAACCCTAGTGTCAACACATTCCACAATGAGGAACACTCCACGAATAGACCTCCTCTATTTGATGTAACCAACTATAACTATTGGAAGATTAGGATAAGCATTTATCTGAAGTCCATAGATTTTGATTTATGGGACTGTGTGATAAATGGTCTCCCTACTCCTTCCGAAGTTATTGAGGATGTTGTGTCTAGCACCCTTAGGGATAAACTCACTGAGAATGTCAAGAAGCTTGCTAGTCGAGACGTTAAGGCTATGAACGCTACTGTGCTCTCGATAGCAGTAAATTTAATAGAATTTCTACTTGCAAGGCTTCAAATAAAATTTGGAAGTTGCTAGAAGTCACTCACGAGGGAACATCACAAGTAAAGGAATCAAAGATTAGTAGACTCACACAAGAATATGAATCTTTTAAAATAAAATAAGATGAGTATACTAATTGTATGTTTACTCGTTTCAGTGATATCATTAACCCTCTTTTTTCTCTTGGTAAGAAATATCATGCTCATGAAAAGATCAGAAAAATTCTCAGAGGATTGACTAAAGGATGGAGTCCTAAAGCTACCGCCATCATTGAAAGGAACGACTTGACAACCATGAACCTTGAGACCCTCATGGGGAAGCTTATGACTCATGAACTTGACATAAAAGATCAAGAGGAATCATCCATGCAAGAAAAGGAGAAGGAGAAGGCCAAAGAAAAGGAGAAGTCTCTGGCTCTCAAGGTTACAAAATCCTACTCAAAGAATAGCTCCGACAATAACGAGTCGGATGATGATGAAGAAATAGCTCTTACCACAAAGCATTTCCGAAAGTTCTTCGAGTTTAACAAAGCCAACTGCTTTAGACGGGACAACGATGAAAATCCTGCTTGCTACCAATGCAGGACAACCAGACACATCAAGAGAGATTGCCCTATGACAAGAAAAGACTCCAGTAAGTATGAGAAGCCTAACAAAAGAAGCTCTTTCTCTAGAAAATATGCCAACACCAGCATTTGGTGTGAAAGTGATGCTAGCGATTCAGATAACGACAAAAATTGCAAACACAATGCAAATGTTTGCCTCATGGCAACCGATGAGGTACTCGATGATCTCTCTTTGAATACTCTCTCTTATGATGACTTAGAAAATGCCATTTTTGAACTACACGAGGAACACAAAGGTATTAGAAATAAGTACAAGAAATGTCTGAAAGAGGTTGAGGCACTCAAAATAGAAGTAGAGAGACTCTCCAATATCATTATTGATGTAAAAGGGAAATCTCCTGCCTCTGACACGGATGAGATAGAATCTTTGCGACTCAAGTTACAAGAATCTCAAGTCATCATTGAGAAAAAGGATGATGAGATTCAATCCCTCAGAAGGGCCTATGATTTTGCTATGTATAAAGTTCAAGCTGCAAATAGAAGAGAATATGATACCTCTACTAAGTATAATGATCTTCTTGTGCAGGGTAAGAAACTAGTTGATAAAAACACTGATCGTGCACATGCTCCACGACACGCATAAACTTATCACAATGCTAGTCACAATTCTTACTTGAACACGAACACTACACATAGGTCCTATCCTGACATAAGGAAAGGACCCTTTGTTAAGAAGAACACCTCACATCATGCTTTCTATTATCATCACCATAACACTCATGGTAGAACTCCTTGCACTAAACCTCCACATGTGCATAACACTCACACATTCTTTTCTAAATCTTCCATGATGTGCAACTATTGTGGTCTTCTTGGACATACTTCAAATTATAGTCAAACAAGGAAACAAGTTGATATGAAAGTTTTTAAATGGGTTCCTAAGACTAACAATCAAAGACCCAAACAATCTTGGGTACCAAAATGTTCATCTTCAACTTTTGTTGTAGGTGAAGAATCCTTCTCATGCTAGAAGCAAGTGGATTCTCGATAGCGGCTGCTTACGACACATGATCGGAGATGCTTCACTTTTTACAATGCTATCGATGAAAAAATATGGACATATATCCTTTGGTAACAATCTAAAAGGCCACATCATAGGAAATGGTAATATCGGTTCTCTTCCTTATCCTTGTATTAAGAATGTTTGTCTCGTTACAAATCTCAAACATAACCTTCTCAGTATCAGTCATCTTACGGGTAATGGTTATGATATTAAGTTTGTTAAACTCAAATGCTTCATTACCGATAGCACTAGTAGATCTACAGTATATGAAGGCATTAGAGAAAACAATATCTATGTTCTCTATCTTGTTGAAGGTACTAACAATGATCGGTGCTTAGTCGCAAAGAACGATAAAAGTTGGCTTTGGCACATAAGGCTCGGACACGCTAACATGGATACCATCTTCCGTCTTGCAACCAAGAAGCTTGTACGTGGACTTCCAAGTATCTCCTTCAAAAAGGATATGGTATGTGAAAAATATGAGAAAAGTAATTTGACCAAGTCATCCTTCAAATCCATCAACTCCGTGAGTACCACTAGACCACTTCAACTTATTCATATGGATTTATTTGGTCCTAGTAGAGTAGCTAGTCTTGGAGGCAAACTTTACGCTTTTGTTGTGGTTGATGATTTTTTGAGATTTACTTGGATCATTTTTCTTGCTAGTAAAAGTGACACTTTTCGTGAATTTGTTGCCTTTTGTAAACGTGTTCAAAATGAGAAAGACATTTCTATTAACAAGATTAGAAGTGATCATGGAGGAGAATTTGACAATGCCGATTTTAAAAGATTTGGCGAAAAGAATGGTTTTGGTCATGATTTTGCTTGCCCTCGAACTCCTCAACAAAATGGTGTTGTGGAAAGAAAGAATAGAACCCTTGGCGATATGACCCGGGTTATGTTAAACCAATATAAGATCCCCCAATAGTTTTGGGTGGAAGCCGTAAACACGACATGTCATGTTATAAATAGGGTCTTAATTAGACATATTTCTAAAAAGACTCCTTATGAGCTTTGGTTTAACAAAATTTCCTCTATTGAGTATTTTAAAGTTTTTGGATGCAAATGTTTTATTTTAAATACCAAGGACAACCTAGGCAAGTTTGAAGAAAAAGCTTATGAAGGCATTTTTCTTGGCTACTCAATACATAGTAAAGGTTTTCGTTTCTTTAAAAAAAGAAGTCTTGTTGTCGAAGAGTCAATTAATGTCTCTTTTGATGAACTTAACTCTTCTACATCCTCCTCATCCGATGATACCGATGACATCTCTTTTGGTTTGTGCAGCACTTGTCTCCCAAAATTTTATTTATTTTAGAGAGCATTTTTTTATTTAATTATTTTGTTTATTATTATCATTTATATAATGGTTTGAATCGTAGGTAATTGGAGATTTGATTTGGTATCACAAGGGTGTGTACCTAAGCCTATAGCTTAAGTATAGTAAAACTAGGACATATGTGATCCCCAGAGTCCCCAGAAAGCCTCTAGGGTATTATTTTATTATTTTAGAATTTCTTGGATTTTTAGGAAGTTTTTTGATAATTTTTATATGCGGTTTCATTATTTTTTTAAGCTTCTAGGAATTTTTATGAAGGCATTCGGGAGTATTTTTGAGGTCAAATAAATTATTTGGGCTCTAGAACCCTCAAACAATTTTCTAGAATTTTCTAAGAATTTTTAGGAATTTTTTGGGATTTATTTGGAATTTTTAGGATTTTTCTTGATTTCTATTTAATTTTTTGTAATTTAAAACCTATTTCCTAATATGTTTTACCCAGTCAGCCGTCAGCCGCACGGGGGGGCCACCCATCAGCCGCTGAAGCGGAGAGGGCGGGCCCACGTGGCAGCCTAAGGGGGCGGGGGAGCTCGGTCTCCGTGCCATGCAAGTAAACCGAGTCAGACTCGGATTAGCCGATCCCAAGCCGGCTCTAATATGGGCCACATGATCTGGGAGGGGACCGTTGGATGGCTGACACGTGTCCCCACCCGCTCAAAGCCAGCCGCCGACCCCTCTCTCCCCTATATATATTAGTTATTATTTTCCGAAACCCTAGAATTCAACAGTTTTTTTTGTGGGAGAGTTCAATAGGGATTCTTCGATTTCGCGGAGGGTTTGCCGTCGATCTAGCATCCTTTTTGCGTGCGGTTTTTTTTGTTTGAAGCATATTGAGGTTAGGTTTCTGAATATATATTTTATTTTCTATAATTTTGATCTCGAATTTTTGAATAATTATTTGAGTGTCGGTTGTCCAAAAATCAACACGTCGCACGGTTTTCGAGATTTCGAGCGATCCCGAACTCCGTTTTGCGATCCGTTTGATGTTTTGGAAAGCTGACACCGAGCTCTACTACATCTAATTTTTTGAGAAATTCAGAGTTTCATCTAGTATTTTATTTTATTCATAGAAGTCAAATTTGGTCAATAGTTCATCGATTTGGTCATAGTTAGCCATAATGGTGATAACTTTTGACCAAATCGTGATTTTGCGGCACGGTCGATTCCAGTGCACTCATGGCACTGAAATCTACCATGTTGCACACTCAAACTTTGAATTCATAATGTTTGACCAGTTAGTCAACAGTATGTCTCGGTTTGCGTGCCACGAGTCCCGAATTTGGAACCGTGAATTTCCTTGGCCAAATATTTGTGTGTAGATTATTATTTCAGAATTAAATAGGTTAAAATAGGATTTTAGATGATTTATTCCAGAATTAGAATAGTATTAATTGATTTAACCATTAGCCACTTTCTAGGATTTTTAGAGTGGGAATCGTTGATCTAACTTGCGATTATTTTTGTGTCGGGGTAGATCGGGATACGACGTCTTGACTTATGACTTTATCATCTATCGAAGCAGGCAAGTATCACTATGACCTATGTTTCCTTTATTTTATACTACATGTTTCTTCGTGTCGTCTTTTCACTATTACTCCATTATAGTTCATGATTGTCGTTGTTCATGATTACTATTGTGCACGAGAGTTAGAATGGGTTGGATATACATACATGTTCATGCCTTACTCATTGTTTTATATTGTTTACAGTTTATCATATTGCCAATGTTTATCGTAGTGGACATGTATTGTGAGTGAGTCGGGCGGGGGAATACAACAAGTAAGCATGTGGTCAACGAATTGAATACAGACTCCCTATACATTGATTGCATAATATCAGTCATGCACCACACGTATGACTGACGGATATCCCAAGCCGTCTACTTGCTGAAAGTTGGTATTCTAAAACACACAGTACATGTGACTTAATTATTGTTGCCCTGTCGTCTTTTGTTCTTCTTTCGTCAAGTCTACCTTCTTATTGTCATCATGTTTTAGTGGTATGTCAAAGTCTACCTTCATATTGTTATCACGTCTCAAAGGTACTTTCTTATCATACAATGTTATACCTATACTTATCTTCAGTTAAATTCCTTCTATCTTTTCTTCATGCTTGTATACTATATTGTGTAATATAGTATTATGGTGATCTTGCTCCAATCCTGACTAGATAACTATTTTTCAGCTTTAGACGAAGAGATTTTCCCCGAGGTCGACGATGAGTATGTTGGCGACCCTGACGTCACTGGCGTACCCGGTTCCAGCACTGATGCGAATTAGCATATTTTCTTCCTTATGGATTCGTATTAGTTAGTAGTTATAGTTATGGAGTTAGTCGTCTATTTTATTTTCTGTTATCCGGGTTTGTTCCCGAGACTTTCTGAGTTGTAGTAGATTTTTCATATTTATAATATTGAGACTATTGGATATTTTAGTAATTTTTTGCTGGCTTAGTTGTGGATGATATATATGCGTGTTGTGCTTGTTGTGGACCATTGTTATCATAGACAGCGTACTACCGCCGATGCTGCGGCGTAGGCTGGACTTGGCCACGTACTCGTATCCCAAAATTGGGAACGGGTCGTGACAGTTTGGAGAATTCTTCTATTGGAGATCCTTTTCTTTCTTCATCTAACGATAAAATTTCGACCCCTCCAACCAAAGATTCTCCACCACACGAGCCTCCTCAAGAGGACCTTCCAAAGGAATGGAGATTTGTCCCTAATCGTCCTAAGGAACTTATCATTGGTGATCCTTCATCTCGTGTCAGTACTAGATCCTCCACTCATGATCTTTGTGCAAACGTGGCTTTTATTTCTCAAATAGAGCCTAAAAATATTAATGATGCTTTTCATGATGAAGTTTGGATGATGGCGATGCAAGAAGAGCTAAATCAATTTGAGCGAAAAAGGTTTGGGAACTTGTCCCTAAACCTAACAACCACCCCATTATTGGAACTAAATGGGTGTTTCGTAATAAACTTAATAAGGATGGGTTAGTCACTCGTAACAAAGCCCGATTGGTTGCTCAAGGCTATAACCAAGGGGAAGGCATTGACTACGATGAAACCTATGCTCCGGTTGCTCGTCTTGAATCAATTCGCATGCTATGTGCTTTTCTAGCTTTAATGATTTCAAACTTTTTCAAATTGATGTTAAAAGTTCTTTTCTAAATGGCATTATTAAGAAGGAAGTTTATGTTAAGCAATCTCCTGGCTTTGAAGATTTTAAATTCTTTTATTACGTCTTCAAACTACACCAAGCCCTTCATGGCCTCAAATAAGCTCCTCGTGCTTGGTATGTGCGCCTTACTTTCTTCCTTATCTCTCACAACTTTTCTAAGGACAAAGTCGACACCACACTTTTTATCAATTCCTTAATGGCACACTTTTGTTAGTTCAAATCTTTGTCGATGACATTATCTTTGGTTCCACTAACAATGCACTTTGTGTAGAATTTGCTAAAGTAATGCATGATGAATTTGAAATGAGCATGATGGAAGAACTATCATTCTTTTTGGGCTTGCAAATCAAACAAGGACCCAAAGGAACCTTTATCAATCAAGCCAAGCATACAAAGGATCTCCTCAAACGCTTCGAACTTGACTCATCCAAATAAATGAGGACTCCATTGGAACAATGGCAAAACTTGATAATGATGAAGATGGCATCTCGGTCGACATTCGTAAGTATAGAGGTATGATGGGAAGTTTACTCTATTTAACTGCTAGTTAACATGATATTATGGTTAGTGTTTGTCTTTGTGCATGGTACCAAGCTAATCCAAAGGAAACGCACTTATGTGTTGTAAAGCGTATTTTTTGATATCCCAAAGGCACCATTAATATGGGACTTTGGTATCCAAAATCTCCATCCTTTGAGCTTTACGGCTTCTCGGATGCAGATTTTGTCGGATACAAAATTGACCGAAAAAGTACTAGCGGCACATGTCAATTCCTTGGAAAATCTTTGGTATCGTGGTTCAGTAAGAAACAAAACTCTGTTGCTCTTTCAACCACTGAGGCCGAGTATATAGCGGCCGGATGCTGTTGTGCACAAATTCTTTGGATATCACAAAAACTTGTAGACTATAGCATTTCTTCTACTTGCACTTCCATTAAATGTGATAATACTAGCTCGATAAATCTCACGAAAAATTCGATTTGTCGCTACCGCACGAAGTACATTGAAATTAGACACCATTATCTTCATGACCATCAACAAAAAGGGGATATTCGCCTTGATTTTATTGACACTACTTATCAATTCGCCGACATCTTCACCAAACCGCTCCTGGAGGATCGTTTCGTCTTTCTTTGCCAAGAATTAGGCATCATTCATCTTAACATATAGCTCCCATCAGACGGCACACCGACGACATACAGCGGCATATCGACGGCAGACCGATTTTTGTTCCAAATTAGCTTTTGTACACATAATCGGTATACCGTCGGCATACACCGGTATACCGACAGCATGCCATTTGACGCGGAGCAAGTCAGTCAACTCAGCCTCGGGCCCCACCAAATCTTTCACCTTCCTTTAATATCTTTTTCAAACTCTCTCATTCACTACCCATCCTATCACATCCTATCCCTCATTAATACCCCTCCCATACCTTCAACTCCCTTCATTAATTAAATTCATCATTCATCTTTTTCAAAAACTCCTCTCATTCATTACATTCATCACTTCTCCTCAAAACCCCCAACTCTTTCAATTCTTCTTCTTCTTTTTAAAACCCAAACTCCCTCTTATTCCTCCTATTCATACTCCATCACTTCTTCTTCCTCCTTCTACCATCACCCATAATGGCCACTCATAAACGTCCTCGCTCCACCATAGTTTCCAACCCATTCACTCCGGTGCCCCTTCCAAATGGCGCCTATGATAGAAGATTTTCACCTCGTCCTAGCAGCCGATGCCTGGTTCCACCATTTTTCCAACACGCCGTCTTCAAAGGTAAGGCCATCAACTGGAATGTATTCGCCGGCCATCTCTCCCTTTTTGAGACGGCCGACCTCTCCTCTCTTTTGTGTTCGCAAGTGCTAGTCTACCGGACAGCGGTGCGCCTATTCTACTGCAACCTCATTCTCGATCTATAAAATAACGCCATCGAGACTATGGTCAATGATCGCCACTTTCGCCTCATGGCTCACGATATTGCAAAAATTCTCGAAATACCTAATCAAGGAGATGCTCTGCCGAACTTAGCCGGTCTCTATCCTACTGTTGAAGTCTCCTTTGAAGAGTTCTGCGACATCAGCTGCAATGGACCAAATCCTCCGGCCATTCCGGCCATCTCCAAGCAGTTGGAGCCCTTTTACTACGAGTATAGAAGCATAGAAAAGAATAAAGAAAGATCCATGCGGCCAGAGAGCCCCATGCGGCTCAGAGAGTTCATGCGGCTCAAGTAGTCATGCGGCTCGAGCGTCTATGCGGCTCAAACAAGCTCTATGCGGCTCAAAAAGGAGCCACGTGGCCTGTAAACAGCTCTTCCCTTTGACCATTACTACATTAAATGCCTTGACGGCTGAAAGCTCTGGCAAGATGACAGTTCTGACACAAAGATATCATTATGACTCCCTCATAATGATGGACTCCTTGGGAAGCGAAAAAATCTCTGACATGATCCCCCGAGAGTCAGAAACTGTCATGCGGCCTTGACACATGGACAGTTGTATGCGGAGAGACTCCCCCATGCGGCCCAAGCGGAGGCTTCCCCATGCGGCTCACGAAGATTATCCCTATGCGGCCCACGAAGACTAGCCCCATACGGCTCACGAAGACCAGCCCCAAGCGGCTCACGAAGACTAGCCCCATGCGGCTCGCGAAGATTAGCCCCATGCGGCTCACGAAGACCATCCCCATGCGGCTCACGAGGACTATCTCCATGCGGTTCACTCATGCGGTCATCCACACTTATGCGGCTCAAATCATTACCATGCGGTCCAAATATTCAGGGGGGCCACTCTTAGGTAGCCTTTACACGTGGCCCGCCTTATGCGGCCCAATAAAGAGCAACCTCCCTGCGGCTCAGATTTCTGCAATGGCTCGACAAGTGGCATGATAGTGGGGCACGTGGCATCAGATTGATCGAAATCTCTCAACAAATCCTAATAAAATATTAGGATCAAATCAGATCATTTATAAATAAGCCAATTAAAGACACATGTCGAGGAATCCGAGGTTGGCATGACAAATCAGAAGGATTTATGCCAATCAGCATTAATTACCCACAAAAGATTTGATACAATCACATTTATTGCTCAAATCTCGATGAACGGCCCAGATCCAGTGATCTTTAGCCGCCGACTTTCAAGAATGGGCAATCATTGTAAACCCTAATGAGGCCCCTCCACTCTTATAAATAGCAGGGTGTCATTCCCTTGCAAACACAGAGAGATACGGAGAGAGAGATAGAGACATACACAGAGACAGAGAGAGATATACAGAGAGAGACATAGAGAGCCAGAGAGCCTGAAGAGAGAGCATTTCTTCATCAACGCCTAACAGTTCCTCTACAGAGCCAAGGCTGCACCCGATCGTCCAAGGAGTAAGGCAGAGCTGCCGTCGCTTTCCCGAGCCTCTACCGTCATCCCCAGAATCTAAAATAAATAATTGTACTTAGATTGTTGTACCTAGGTTTTCGTCCCTAGGCTTTCTTTGTACAAGCGAGTTTGTATTGTGAAGTAAAAGTCCAGTCCTCCGATAATTGTTCTGTTCTTTTATATTTTATGGTAAACACGATGGCAACTCTGCTGGGGACAAACTTCTCCACGGCTGAGGAGTTGGTGACGCAATTTGATGCAGCCAAACTTAGCTCCACACAACAGAAGATGGTCGTCCGCTTCGACTAACAGGCGTTTGAAGAAATGCTCTCTGAAGGAAGTGCTGGCCCGGTCCAGAAGCAAACCCGCACAAAGAAAGCTCGCTGCGAGTGGAGGCCAAAACTATGTTCTCCTCCACAAGCTCTGGACTGGGTACTCTCTGCTACCCAAGACGGCGAAGACAACTCTCATACGACTCCACTTTGAGCCGTAGAGAACTCTGTTGTCCCCAAGTCCGGCAGAGTAAAGCACTACGATGCTGGACTTGCAGGGACAAAGAGTGATTCTATACGTCCCAAGAAGAAGCCGAACACTCATGTGGCCAAGTCTGCCAACCACATGCAGGATGCTCATACGGCTGAAACTGCCAGCCGCATGAAGGAGGTCTATGCGGCCAGATCATCCAGCCGCAATTAAGAAAACTCATGCGGCCGAGAGTCCCTGCCGTATGAAGAAAACCTATGCGACTACGCCTGCCAATCGCATGAAGGTTATTGATGACAGCCGCATGACACCTACTCCACGTAGCTCTGTCTTCGACCGCCTCTCCTATGGTCCTGATCTCTTGTGCTCTCAAGAAGATATGTCTGACTCTCTCCAGCATCACCTAGACTCTTCCTACTATGTGCCCTTACGCACTAGAGCGAAGAAGTCTAGGGCAGCGCGAGCTTGGCAAGCTCGGTCCGCTGATCCGATCTCTGACCATCCGAGCGTACCGCATACTGTTATGCGGGCCTCAGATGGGAATTTATACAGAACCACTCGAGTCCAGCCCCCGGCGGCAAACGGACAGAGAGGTTCGCAAAATTTTTCCAAAATCTAGGGAGCGAATAGGGTTGATCCAGACCCATCTGACTTGCGTGAGGCCATCCTCCACAAACGCAAAGAAAGAGAAGATGCGTCGGGGTGCAAAGAGTCTTCTCACGGACGTCACTGTACCCAAGTCATCCTCAACTGCTGCTGCAATAACGCGACGGTATGAAAAGACCGGCAGTCCGTCTTTCAAAGACTGCAACAGCCGTCTTCAGAAGACGAGGCACTTCTCGTCGTCTCCTGCAACTCTGCTCAGAAAGTCCCTGCCGATGGGAGAGGGAAGAAGATGAACGTTCCCAGCCCGAAGATCTCAACCACCATGGCTAAGAGACTGTCATCTAAGCGGGTACCCACCACCGGAGTTTTCTAAGGTACCCATCCTAAGATGAAATCTGCTACAATGGGAGATCCGTCGTCCACACTACTGGGGGTTACTGGGACTGGGGGTAGCACTCCTCCTAACCTCCACGACAATCTGATGTTCCAAGAAGACGAGCCGGGGGAAACAAATCTCCCATCAGATACAGTAAACCCCGACGTCTTCGAGGACGTCCACAACTCCCAAGACGAGGCAAACTCGGAAACTGGGGGTACTGTTCCTTCTGAGTCCAAACCAGAGGAAAACATTACCACATATCCCGATGACTTCTCGCTACAAGGGTATGACTCGGAGGGCGTTTCCTCCACCGCTCCGTCCATCTCTCCTCACGTAAGGACGGTATTCATGACGGACAGTAACCAAGATGGTTCCAGTGATCGTCAACGCATCGACACTCTGGAGGTCATACTACTTGCCTTGGTCAAGTCTGTGGACGAGATCGAAGTGGCCCTTCCAACTCTACGAGGAGGGACGCCTGGCAAAACAAGCACGGGTCCCACGGTCAATGCGGACTCCAATTCAGCGATACCGAACCCGGGCAACAATCCTCCTGAAATAACGGCCCCCACCGCCGTGGATGAGGCCCGCGAAGTAAGAAGAGAGGTCCAGGAGCTCCGAGCCATGTTTCACGCTCGAGAAAATTCTCAAGACCTCAGAATATGGCAACCGTACCCTGCTGCATGGAGGGATGTCCCTTTCCCACCAAGATATAAGTCGTTCAATATCAATCCTTATAATGGCAAGACCTCCTCAAGTCGGTACATCACTTACTTCGAGGTCACCATCGACCATCTGTCCCATGATGATGCCATCCTTACATGATTATTCATCGGGACATTGGAAGGAGTCGCCTTCGACTGGTATCGTAACCTGCCAGACAACTGCATCCACTCCTTCGCCGACTTCAAATGCATGTTTTTGGAGAGATTCTACGAAGTAGGGCAGGACATTACAATGTCCACCCTCATGGATGTCGTCCAAGGGGAGAAAGAGCTGATAAGGAATTACATTGAGCGGTTTTGCCAAACCGTAATGAAGCTGCCGTCTGGAAATCCGGATTCCTCCCTGATTGAAATTTGCCAAAAGAGATTGCTCCCAATAATCAGTCTCTGGATGGGCAAAAGTCAATTCAAGGACTGGAAGACGTTTATCATTAGTGCTACAAGTGCCGAAGAACGGTTGAAGAAGGCTCGCCAACTGGGATTGCACATCTCAGAGGGAGAGGACAAGGGCAGATGTCCCAACGCCAACACCAACAATAGAGGTAGCTCCACCAACAATCAGGACAACAAGGGCAAGCAGGCTATGGTGGCCGATACAGCCCAGAAACCCGAGTCAAAATCGGCAGAAAAATAATGGCCGCAAATCACTTACTCCTTCGAAGACGGTCACGTCAAGCCCATCTTGGACATGCTCATATAAGTAGACAGACTTCAGCTTCCTTCACCAAGACGGGAACCTCGGCCGGCAGACATAGATAACCCAAAGTACTGCCATTACCACTGCTACGTCTACCATGCCACACACGACTGCTACCAACTAAAATAGTACATCCAAAATCTCATCGATTTGAACGCTCTGGCCATCGACTTCGAAAAGGTAACTGTGGCAGCTAATATGGTGTCAGTGTAATTTGGCAGCTTTCCTCCAACGAAAACTCAAGACGGTATGGTCCCCATCCCTCTGGCGACAATGAAGATTGCTAATCTCTCACCTCCCCGAGATCAAGCTACTGGTCTAGTGCCCCTCACCACGTCACGAGGAGGGGTCATGTGGGTCCATCCAGACTTGGTATCGGAAGTGACTCGGCCCACATCATCTTCCATCTACAAGAAGAAGAGTGGAAAAGTCAGGTCTTGTCGCACAATCTCGACAGATATCAAAGAAGCTATAGCCGTCGTCACGCGGTCTGGGGCACAATCCCAACCCGTGGCTGATAACTCAACTGAAGATCATCAGCCCGCTACAACTGACACTCCGGGACCGGCTCAGCCTCCGACGACTGACAAGCCTAGGCCGAGGGAGACTCGCTTTGACAAATCCCTCCAAAAAGAGGCACCACAGGGGCTGGAGAAGCCCTACAACTTCGACATCATTGCACAATTGGCCGACACACCGGCCAAGTTGTCATTATACGAGCTTCTGAGACTCTCAAAGGATATTCGTGCGGCTTTGAGCGATGTACTCCAAAATGCCGACGCGTACCTGGCTCAGGTCAACCTCACGGTGGAGAACCCACCGGCAGACAACGCTTGCTCAGGATCGATGTCCAACATTGTCTTCACTTTGCAGGATATGCTCATCAAAACCAACCTGTACGATCGCCCATTATACTACACTGGATACATCGGCGACGTAAAGGTGGATCAGATGCACATTGATCCTGGCTCTTCCATAAGAATTATCCCGAAGGGTCTGTTACATCATCTTCGCATCCCAATGCATCGTCTGATGCCTACAAGCACCGCCATCAGCGGTTTCAATTCGGGCATGAGCTACCTAATTGGAAAGATTCGTCTGAAGTACCAGATTGGCGATCTCCAATCAGAAGTCACCTGCTATGTCATAGATGCAGACACTTCTTACAACATCCTCTTGGGGTGCCCTTGGATACATGATTATATGATCGTGCCTTCCACGCTGCACCAGTGCTTCAAATATGTCAACAAACATGGCTTCGTGAGGATAGAATTTGCTGATATCGATCCCTTCAAAGGGGTCGAATCCTACTACTCAGACTCCTGCCTGTACGAAAAATCGAAGAAGCACCTTGGTGAAGGAGATGTGCAAGCTCGTACCGAGACAGCCACAGGATCAGAAGAACCTCTGACGATCCACCTCCAAGCTCGCAAACCTGGCAAGTCCGTACCCCTTACAGCCACTCGGCGTAAAGGACGCAATCAGCCTCTCGGCACAAGAAGAGCAGATGATAATCTGGCTGCCAAGGTCTGGCCAAGTGCCAAGACCCACAACGGAGCCACTGACAATCAGGCTGCCGAGAGTCGGCCAGCCGCAAACGAAGAAGCTCAATCCCTCCGACAAGCCAATGATGATACGCCTTCCCAAGAAGAGTCGTCACCCCGATGCAAGGTCTGGAACTTCTAGCGAATCAACCACTCCCCGCCCAGCCTCGAGTACCAAGCTGGGGGTCGCTAGTCTGCCAACAACTCCACGCTCTGCACCACCAGCTGAACCTCTGACGATCAAGCTGCCCAGGTCGTCCTCTCAGTCTTCGTTTATACAGGGGGTAGCCGAAGAGGAACCGGAGCTAGCCAAGTATGTGGCTGCCCACACTGATGTTCCCTCCGCAGATGATATAATACCCCTAGAAAAGATACCTTACTTCATCAATAAAGGGCTATCTTTGAACTACCTCAAGCTCAATAAGCTGTGTACAATATATGCTATAGAATACGGTATAAGCACTCACCTACATACACAGGTGACAAATGTGTACACTGCAATCCAGCTTACTCCAGTGGAAGACGCTTATCGTATAATCGAGGAGAGGGTCATCCAATCATCTTCGGCCGGAAGGACGATCCGCAGCCCTTCACCGTAGAAGAAGTCGACCTTGAATCAGATACCGAGAGACTTCTCACGGACGTCACTGTACCCAAGTCATCCTCAACTGCTGCTGCAATAACGCGACGGTATGAAAAGACCGGCAGTCCGTCTTTTAAAGACTGCAACAGCCGTCTTCAGAAGACGAGGCACTTCTCGTCGTCTCCTGCAACTCTGCTCAGAAAGTCCCTGCCGATGGAAGAGGGAAGAAGACGAACGTTCCCAGCCCGAAGATCTCAACCACCATGACTAAGAGACTGTCATCTAAGCGGGTACCCACCACCGGAGTTTTCCAAGGTACCCATCCTAAGATGAAATCTGCTACAATGGGAGATCCGTCGTCCACACTACTGGGGGTTACTGGGACTGGGGGTAGCACTCCTCCTAACCTCCACGACAATCCGATGTTCCAAGAAGACGAGCCGGGGGAAACAAATCTCCCATCAGATACAGTAAACCCCGACGTCTTCGAGGACGTCCACAACTCCCAAGACGAGGCAAACTCGGAAACTGGGGGTACTGTTCCTTCTGAGTCCAAACCAGAGGAGAACATTACCACATATCCCGATGACTTCTCGCTACAAGGGTATGACTCGGAGGGCGTTTCCTCCACCGCTCCGTCCATCTCTCCTCAAGTAAGGACGGTATTCATGACGGACAGTAACCAAGATGGTTCCAGTGATCGTCAACGCATCGACACTCTGGAGGTCATACTGCTTGCCTTGGTCAAGTCTGTGGACGAGATCGAAGCGGCCCTTCCAACTCTACGAGGAGGGACGCCTGGCGAAACAAGCACGGGTCCCACGGTCAATGCGGACTCCAATTCAGCGATACCGAACCCGGGCAACAATCCTCCTGAAATAACGGCCCCCACCGCCGTGGATGAGGCCCGCGAAGTGAGAAGAGAGGTCCAGGAGCTCCGAGCCATGTTTCACGCTCGAGAAAATTCTCAAGACCTCAGAATATGGCAACCGTACCCTGCTGCATGGAGGGATGTCCCTTTTCCACCAAGATATAAGTCGTTCAATATCAATCCTTATAATGGCAAGACCTCCTCAAGTCGGTACATCACTTACTTCGAGGTCACCATCGACCATCTGTCCCATGATGATGCCATCCTTACATGATTATTCATCGGGACATTGGAAGGAGTCGCCTTCGACTGGTATCGTAACCTGCCAGACAACTGCATCCACTCCTTCGCCGACTTCAAATGCATGTTTTTGGAGAGATTCTACGAAGTAGGGCAGGACATTACAATGTCCACCCTCATGGATGTCGTCCAAGGGGAGAAAGAGCTGACAAGGAATTACATTGAGCGGTTTTGCCAAACCGTAATGAAGCTGCCGTCTGGAAATCCGGATTCCTTCCTGATTGAAATTTGCCAAAAGAGATTGCTCCCAATAATCAGTCTCTGGATGGGCAAAAGTCAATTCAAGGACTAGAAGACGTTTATCATTAGTGCTACAAGTGCCGAAGAACGGTTGAAGAAGGCTCGCCAACTGGGATTGCACATCTCAGAGGGAGAGGACAAGGGCAGATGTCCCAACGCCAACACCAACAATAGGGGTAGCTCCACCAACAATCGGGACAACAAGGGCAAGCAGGCTATGGTGGCCGATACAGCCCAGAAACCCGAGTCAAAATCGGCAGAAAAATAATGGCCGCAAATCACTTACTCCTTCGAAGACGGTCACGTCAAGCCCATCTTGGACATGCTCATACAAGTAGACAGACTTCAGCTTCCTCCACCAAGACGGGAACCTCGGCCGGCAGACATAGATAACCCAAAGTACTGCCATTACCACTGCTACGTCTACCATGCCACACACGACTGCTACCAACTAAAATAGTACATCCAAAATCTCATCGATTCGAACGCTCTGGCCATCGACTTCGAAAAGGTAACTGTGGCAGCTAATATGGTGTCAGTGTAATTTGGCAGCTTTCCTCCAACGAAAACTCAAGACGGTATGGTCCCCATCCCTCTGGCGACAATGGAGATTGCTAATCTCTCACCTTCCCGAGATCAAGCTACTGGTCTAGTGCCCCTCACCACGTCACGAGGAGGGGTCATGTGGGTCCATCCAGACTTGGTATCGGAAGTGACTCGGCCCACATCATCTTCCATCTACAAGAAGAAGAGTAGAAAAGTCAGGTCTTGTCGCACAATCTCGACAGATATCGAAGAAGCTATAGCCGTCGTCACGCGGTCTGGGGCACAATCCCAACCCGTGGCTGATAACTCAACTGAAGATCATCAGCCCGCTACAACTGACACTCCGGGACCGGCTCAGCCTCCGACGACTGACAAGCCTAGGCCGAGGGAGACTCGCTTTGACAAATCCCTCCAAAAAGAGGCACCAGAGGGGCTGGAGAAGCCCTACAACTTCGACATTATTGCATAATTGGCCGACACACCGGCCAAATTGTCATTATACGAGCTTCTGAGACTCTCAAAGGATATTCGTGCGGCTTTGAGCGATGTACTCCAAAATGCCGACGCGTACCTGGCTCAGGTCAACCTCACGGTGGAGAACCCACCGGCAGACAACGCTTGCTCAGGATCGATGTCCAACATTGTCTTCACTTTGCAGGATATGCTCATCAAAACCAACCTGTACGATCGCCCATTATACTACACTGGATACATCGGCGACGTAAAGGTGGATCAGATGCACATTGATCCTGGCTCTTCCATAAGAATTATCCCGAAGGGTCTGTTACATCATCTTCGCATCCCAATGCATCGTCTGATGCCTACAAGCACCGCCATCAGCGGTTTCAATTCGGGCATGAGCTACCTAATTGGAAAGATTCGTCTGAAGTGCCAGATTGGCGATCTCCAATCAGAAGTCACCTGCTATGTCATAGATGCAGACACTTCTTACAACATCCTCTTGGGGTGCCCTTGGATACATGATTATATGGTCGTGCCTTCCACGCTGCACCAGTGCTTCAAATATGTCAACAAATATGGCTTCGTGAGGATAGAATTTGCTGATATCGATCCCTTCAAAGGGGTCGAATCCTACTACTCAGACTCCTGCCTGTACGAAAAATCGAAGAAGCACCTTGGTGAAGGAGATGTGCAAGCTCGTACCGAGACAGCCACAGGATCAGAAGAACCTCTGACGATCCACCTCCAAGCTCGCAAACCTGGCAAGTCCGTACCCCTTACAGCCACTCGGCGTAAAGGACGCAATCAGCCTCTCGGCACAAGAAGAGCAGATGATAATCTGGCTGCCAAGGTCTGGCCAAGTGCCAAGATCCACAACGGAGCCACTGACAATCAGGCTGCCGAGAGTCGGCCAGCCGCAAACGGAGAAGCTCAATCCATCCGACAAGCCAATGATGATACGCCTTCCCAAGAAGAGTCGTCACCCCGATGCAAGGTCTGGAACTTCTAGCGAATCAACCACTCCCCGCCCAGCCTCGAGTACCAAGCTGGGGGTCGCTAGTCTGCCAACAACTCCACGCTCTGTACCACCAGCTGAACCTCTGACGATCAAGCTGCCCAGGTCGTCCTCTCAGTCTTCGTTTATACAGGGGGTAGCCGAAGAGAAACCGGAGCTAGCCAAGTATGTGGCTGCCCACACTGATGTTCCCTCCGCAGAAGATATAATACCCCTAGAAAAGATACCTTACTTCATCAATAAAGGGCTATCTTTGAACTACCTCAAGCTCAATAAGCTGTGTACAATATATGCTATAGAATACGGTATAAGCACTCACCTACATACACATGTGACAAATGTGTACACTGCAATCCAGCTTACTCCAGTGGAAGACGCTTATCGTATAATCGAGGAGAGGGTCATCCAATCATCTTCGACCGGAAGGACGATCCGCAGCCCTTCACCGTAGAAGAAGTCGACCTTGAATCAGATACCGGGAGACTGTCTCTGTATCTTTATAGCCCCCAATCCAAATATCTCATGCAAAAATAAGGGTATGATCTAGAGACTACGCCAGGCTTGAACTACGGCACCGGGCGACGATTACCTTTGAAGCCACCGGTCCCGGCTGGCAAACCACGAGACTACTATAGCAAAACTCGATGTGGATTAGGGTTTGTAACACCTACGACAACCCCTGAGAGTTCAGATGAAGAATGTGACTGGCAGTCACATTCAACCGGGTCACCAACTTCTGACTCAAATACCAGCATCGGAGACGTATTCAGACAAGTCCTGTCAGTCAACATGGCATTCGCCGTCAACATGGCATTCGCCGACGCTTACGAAGAAGATAAAGACATTCCGAAAATCCTCGAGTTAGAGCCGTGGGCCCAACAGTTGGATGCACAATGGAAAAAATGGTTCGAACTGAGAGAACCCCCTACTGAAGATGAGGTTATACAAGTGGATCTCGGTAGCGAATCTTCTCCGAAACTAATCTTCGTTAGTAAAAGCCTAACAGACGAAGAGCGAGAATCGCTACTGGAACTTGTCAAAGAATATATTGATGTGTTTGCCTGGAGCTATGAAGACATGCCAGGACTAAACCTCGAGGTTGCTCTTCACGAACTCAACATTCGGCCGGATGCAAAGCCAGTCAAGCAACAACAACGACGCTTTCGCCCGGGCATCATGGATGCGATCGAGGCCGAAGTCAACAAATTAATAGCCAGCGGCTTCATTCGTGAGGAACAACACCCGGATTGGGTCGCCAACATAGTACCCTTCCTCAAGAAGAATAGGAAGATTCGAATCTGCATCGACTTCCGTAATCTGAACGAAGCATGCCCCAAAGATGAATTCTCCCTCCCTATCACAGACATCATGATCGACAACACATGCGGCTTCGAACGTATGTCATTCATGGATGGCTTCTCGGGGTACAACCAAATCAAGATGTCTCCTGACGACGAAAAACATACATCATTCCGAACACCGATCGGCACATACTGTTACACAGTCATGCCTTTCGGTCTGAAGAATGACGGCGCCACATATCAAAGAGCCATGAGTATCATCTTCAGAGACCACTTACGCAAGGCGGTAGAGTGGTATGTTGATGACATCACCGTCAAGAGTCGCTATAGGGGAGACCATCTGCAGGATCTGAGGACGGTATTCGACCTGATGCGAGCGCACAATTTGAAAATGAACCCTACAAAGTCCTTCCTGGGCGTATCCAGCGGAAAGTTCTTGGGTTTTATCATCACCGCCCAGGGTATCCATGTAGACCATGAGAAGACAAAGGCAATTATGGAGATGGGTCCCCCGAGAAATCTTTGCGAACTCAGAGGCCTTCAAGGGAGGCTAGCTTACATCAGGAGGTTCATTTCTAACCTCTCCGGGCGATGTCGACCATTCACCCATCTCATGAAGAAAGGCGTCTCATTCATATGGGACGAAGAATGTCAGCGGGCCTTCGACAGCATGAAAGAATATTTGTCGAACCCTCCAGTCCTGGTGGCTCCGGTTGCTGGAAAACCATTCCTGCTCTACGTACGAGCAATAGAACATTCCCTCGGGGCTCTGCTGGCACAAAATAACGATGCAGGCCATGAGCAAGCCATATATTACCTCAGCCGAATGATGATTGGGCCAGAGCACCGATACACCGCCGTGGAAAAGGAATGCCTCGCCCTGGTGTTCGCCATTCAGAAGACGAGGCACTATGTCACTGGACAAAAATACATGTGATCTCACGAATCAACCCTCTTAGGGTCGTCATGACTAAACCAGGGGCACGCAGCTCTCGCCTTGCTACATGGACAATATTGCTGTCCCCTTATCATATGATCTTCGTCCCACAAAAGGCTGTTAAAGGTCAAGCCCTGGCAGACTTTTTGGCAGCCCACCCGGGCTCGGAGTCATCCAGAATATATGAAAAAATCCCAGATGAGGGTGCCGACTTGCATGCAACCTCTCACGATGTTATATGGCGAATGTTCTTCGACGAGGCTTCGAGAACTGGACCCAAGGGCAACTTCGTCGTCGGAGTCGGGGTAGTGCTGGTTTCTCCTTCCGGATTGGTGATCAATCGCGCTTACTCTCTCACAGAACCCTGCTCTAACAATGTGGCCGAGTACAATGCTTTGGTCATTGGCCTCCAACTTGTAAGGGAGCTGGGGGTAGAATATCTTGAAGCATACGACGATTCTCAGTTAATCGTCAATCAGATCCGGGGCTCATACGAAGTTCGCCACGAAGACATGATCCCCTATCACCAGATAGCGATCGACATCATCTCGTCGTTCGAGGGGTTCTTTATCGAGCACGTTCCCAGACTCCGAAATATCGAAGCCGATGCCTTAGCCGGCCTGGCCGCTTCCCTAGCAGTGCCAAATCATACTCATCAATTGGTAGATGTGATAGGCCACGAACTGGTCTGCTCCAAAAACAATGTTCAATTTGTGGCGAGTTATTCCGCCCAGACGATCGACGATGTCCCAGATTGGAGACAACCATTCATTGACTTTGTCGTCTACGACATCCTGTCCGAGAACCCAAAGGAAGCCACTTCCATCAGACGGCGTTCTCTCAGATTCTTCTACGATGCAGAGACAAAAATGCTGTATCGGTGATCCTATGATGGGTTATTGCTTCGGTGTCTGTCAAACGCAGAAGCCAAAGAAGCCGTATGCGAAGCTCATGACGGTGTCTGTGGGGCCCATCAGCCTGGCCCTAAATTGTGAGATCATCTTTGCCGAATGGGCTACTACAGGCCCACGATTGTAGCAGATGCGATAGACTATTCGAGAAAGTACAAAGCCTGCCAAGTCCATACGGACTTCATCCACCAATCATCCAAATTTCTACATCCGATAGTGGCGTCCTGGCCATTCAAAGCATGGAGGATGGATATTATTGGTCTAATCACTCCACCTTTCTTCCGAGGATATCGCTTCATACACGCTATCACAGATTACTTCTCCAAATGGGCGGAAGCTATCCCGTTGGCAGAAGTCAAAACTTCAAACATGATCAGCTTCCTTAAGCATCACGTCATCTATCACTTTGGACTGCCCCAAAGGATCATCCACGATAATGGTCCACAGTTTGCAAGCCACGCCTTCTATCGGTTCTGCGATAAGCACCGCATCCAGAATATTGCTTCGACGCCATATAATCCCACAGCGAATGGGTTGGCAGAAGCATTCAACAAAACCATCATCAAGTTACTCAAAAAGTTCGTATCGTCCAACAAACGCGACTGGAACGAGAAGCTTGGTGAATGCCTATGGGCATACTGTACCATAGTCCGAACGGCTAAAAGGAATACACCATTCTCCTTGGTGTACGGGAGTGAGGCAGTTCTTCCATTGGAGACTCAAATACCCTCACTCCGCGTCGCCCTCACTTATCAATTGACGACGGATGATAACTACCGACGCCGACTACAAGAGTTAGAGGCCTTAGATGAAAAGTGCCTCCTGGCTCAGCAAAGGATCGAGCTATACCAAGCACGCATCTCTAGAGCCTTCAACAAGAAGGTCAAAATCAGAATATTCCAAGTGGGCGATCTCGTTCTGGCAGTCTAGAGGCCGATGGTCATGACTCACAAGACCACCGACAAATTCCAGCCAAAATGGGAAGGTCCATTTATCATTGAGGCTGTATTCTCCAACGGTGCTTACCGCCTCGTAAAACAAAATGGAGACTTGCTCATGTTGCCCGTCAACGACAAGTTCCTGAAGAAATATTATGTCTGAATAACATTCCAGTTAATGAGTCATGTACCCGCTGGTGCCGCTGAACTCACATCCACACATTCCAAATTATCGAGTCATGTACCCGCTGGTGCCGCTGAACTCACATCCATAATATTCTAGATTATCGAGTCATGTACTCGCTGGTGTCGCTGAACTCACTTTCACAATATTCTAAATTATCGAGTCATGTACCCGCAGGTGCCTCTGAACTCACATTCCGGTCACTCTTTCAGATAGTAAGTCATGTATGACCGTACCTCTGAACTTTCTTCCTGGAAGAGATCCTCCCTCATGATCCACTACCCGCACTCCCGGTGCACAAAAAGGGTAACCGATCCACAAATTTCCAAAACGGCCATGTCCTCATTACATCTGAGTCATTTCACTTCCGCCAAAAACAAATCACCTCTTTACATAGAACTTCCATGTCCTCATCACCTCTGATCGTCCTATGTACCCTCCTTTATTGAGCCCACTCCTGTCATGTCCTCATTACCTCTGAATGGGAAGGCTCCGTCGAAGAAACCTTCATGCTTGCCATGTCCTCATTACCTCTGAGTAAGTATGATGATTCCCTTTCGACTTATTATCCGTACCCACAACCGGAGTACGCCAAGGATAATAGGTCCACAAATATTCTCCGCTGAGTCCACTCCTGCCATGTCCTCATTTCCTTTGAGTAGGAAGACTCCACGGTAAAACCTCCGTACTTACCATGTCCTCATTACCTCTGAGTAAGTATGTTGGTCCTCTCTCGTCTTATTACCCGTACCCTGAACCAGGGTACGCTAATGGTAATTGGCCCACAAATGTCCTCTGTTGACCACAAATATCCTCCGTTGAGTCTAGTCCTGCCATGTCCTCATTACCTCTGAGTAGGAAGACTCCACGATAAAATCCTCATACTTGCCATGTCCTCATCACCTCTGAGTAAGTATGTTGGTTCCCCTTCATCCTATTATCCGTATCCTAAGTCGGGGTACGCCAAGGATAATGGGCCCACAAATGTCCTTTGCTAAATCTCTTAGTACAGGTCCACCATTCCTCATCATGCCCCGAGAGCCCAGTTGCTCCATGGCATTCTATCTTCCGATACCTCGAACACCCACGACCACCTTGCCGTGGTACTGTTCTAGGTATCCCCAATCAAACTTGTTATCCATACCTAAAACCAAGGTATGCTAGGGATAACAGGTCCACAAACAAGTCCCCCATGCGGGACAAACATTACCACAATACCACAGGCACAACAAGCAATATAAATGAAGGGTAGAATGCAAGGTACTCTTTATTTGAAAGACGAAAAAGCATTACATGTTTTGGGACCACGTTTCTCTCAAAAAAAGAAAAAAAAAACAGAAACGAAAGAAGAAAAGGCCGACTATAGCTAGGCATTACACAACTCCAAGAGGCGGTTTTTCACCAAGGCAGTACCCCCCTCAAGCCTTTGTCTAGCTCGGCGCTCAGCCTCCTGGGACAACCGCTCTCCATTATCCAGGTCCATGAGTGCCCGACAGTCGTCATCCAACTTCTTCAAAGCCACTTCCAAGTCAGCCGAAGCTTGATTGACTTTGTCAGCTTCCTGGATAATTTGCCCTCTGTCGATCCGAAAAGCCTCGAGCTTAGACTCAAAGAAAGTTAACTTCCTCTGAAGCTCAAGGATCTATTCCCGCGTGTTAGCAATCCCGCGAGAAGTAGTTGCTTCCCGAGCCGTAACGTCTTCACTCTCATGGCTCAATTGATCATATCGATCAGACAAAGTGCGAAGATCCTTCAGTATGGCTGGCCTAGTTTTATCCTGAGCTGCCTTTGTCTTATCTATAACAGCTGTGAGGGAGCCACGCTCCTGATCAATAGCAGCAGACAGATCAACCTGCCGCAATACCTGAAGCTGGGCCACCACTTGATCAGTCTCCAGCAATTTCGATTCCAGAAGTGCAGCCACCCCTACCCCACCTGGAAGGGCCTTAAGGATATCGATTTGACCCTGGGCGCATTGTCGGGCCAAGACGAAAGAGGTCCCTTTGTCCACAGTAGCTTCTATCCCCCTTTTCAAGTGACGATGAAAGCTGTCGACCACGTCCTGTAACGATTCGTCCAGGACCTCTGTGGAGGACGTCGTCAGAGGAAGCGTGGCCAGCAGCATCGAAGGAGTGGTACTAGAACTTGCCACCAGGAGGGCGACTTCCAAGCAGAACGATGCACGGATAGCGGCTAACTCTTCCTCTGCCACCCGAAGAGCCTGGACGCTTGGCAGGGCGAAGAGGTCGACTCTCTGGGCCGCCCGAACAGAGGAAGACACGAGGACCATAATCCCCTTCCCCGATTGTCCATTCACCGGACTTGCCGAACTCGAGCCCGCAAGAGGACCATCAAGACGAGCCAGAGGGAGAGGAGGTACGCCCCTCTCTGCCAGTGCCCCTTCGACAGAGTCTGGCTCAATAAGGTCCGTCTTCGGCACGGGAGAGGCAGGACCTGCATGTCCATGATAATGATCAATCGACGTGACTCGAAGGATGTGATCATAGAGCAGATAGGCCTCCTCGCAAGTTAAGATTCGACTTATCTTACCGGGAGAGGAGCATCGAGGCTGCAGCTCGTTCGCAGCTGGCAGGGTCTCCTCACCCGCGATCTCTAAATTAAATTTGCACAGCTCCTCTGACCCAGCCACCTCAGAGAAAAAGGCAACCTGATCAGCATCATCTGAACGAAAATTCAGCAATTTTAGGGGCAGGCTCATCGGAGCCCCCGCCATCCCGAGTCACGATCTCGGCTACTCGAGAGTCCTCTTCTTCTAACGCCTACAAGAAGGAAAGAAGATGATTAAAATCAAAGCTAAAAAAAAGGAAGGACCGGTAGTAACTTATTTTCCTCTGATGCGGGGTCAATTTCTTCACCTCTTTCTTTTATAGTTAGCCTGCGGTGCCTGGTCGCAGCCAGTTTTCGAGAGCGAGGACTGCCGCCGACAGGAGAAAGTTGCCTGCTACGCTTTCGTGCAGGGCCGGGTGCAACGGATGGCTGATCAACCACCATCTCATCTGGCAAAACAGGCGGCTGATCCGCCCCTACATCTGCCGCCGGAAAGGAAGGGTCATCTCCATCAGGCTCGTCGCCTTCGTCATCTGCAGCATCGGAGTCCGAATCCGGTACCTCGACTCTGTTCTTCCTCTTTCTTGTCTTGGCCACCTTGGAACCCTCATCCAGGCCGGTACCAACGATGAAACTGGTACCTGGGTTAAAACCGACAGGGGGCTTGTTCGCCATGACGTGGTATAGAGCCGCCATATACAAGATATCTACTGACGCCTTGATAGCGGTAACTGAGAAAACGGTACGGGTGTGGAATGTGTCATAGTAACGCCAGGCCCGGATGCCGTCTAGAAGGCTACCTTCAAAGCCCAAACAAGAGCTGGGGCTGTCTAAAAAAAGCTGACTATATCCAAATTGTCGGGCGAACTTGCTAGGCAGATATGGCTCCAGAAAGATAGTGTTACGGTTGCGATACACCAAATGAGCGGGGCAGATATTTTGCAGCCACACAAGCATCTGGCCGTCCAGAAGTTGAGGGGGCCCAATACCGTCAAGATGGACAGCCGCTATTTCCTCATCAGTAAAACGAGGGACAGATACAAAAATGTTGTACATGTCTGCCCTCGCCAGTGCCATCTGGCAAGCATGTATGGTCTCGAATTCCTAAGACTCATTACGATAGCGGAAGATAAAAGCATCGTCATCAGTTACGCCGTCTTTAGAGCCCGGTCTTATCAAAGATGGATAATGCATCAACAGCCACCCCATCAAATAATGATAGGGCAGTTCGGTCCGTTCAAAATCTTTCATCGTATCGCAAGCAATAACCTTGGATGTGAAAGTACGAAGGCCACGGTATATGCTGCACACCATGGCCGGGATGAGAGCTAGCCGGACTCGCAAAACTAACTTCACAGCCGGGAGGATGAAATTGCGACTGATCCTCTCGATGGAACCTGCTCTGCCCGAGACTACACAGTTTCGCAGCCATATTATTAAGAATCCTGCCAGGAGCGCCTTCTCCGACAACTCGTGGGTTTTCTGATAAAAATAACCGAAATAGTCGGTCTGACTCCCGAACCTGTCGCTAGAGGTGGTCACCCTCTTAGCTGACGACACTAAGGCTTTCACCGCCTCTCGGGACTGAGGAAGGCGGGGAGTAACTTGTCCTGAGGCATCCGTCGTGAAGAGATAACGCACCCAGTCCTTGTTATGAGGGGCATTCCCTTTCGAGCTGTTCTCCTTTTTGGCTATTTGATGACATGTGCTATAATGGCACAATATCTCTTGATAAAGAGCCACGAAGCCTGGATACCGCCTTTCCAACTCTTCGAACTCCTCGTTCGTGGGAGTATACGCCTCAAAAGCTTCGTCCCCCCAAGAGAGCTTAGAGATCGATGCATTTCATGGAGCACAAGCCCCATTTCCCCTACGGGCGTATAGAAGGTCCCCGTACGGCGATTATACATCTCCAGCAGAGATATAAACAATCTCTTGTTTATAGGCAAGCCATGGCTGGTGCCCCGAATAGCATGGTAAAGACCAATCTCACACAGAAAGGCCTCATACTTTCGCAAAATCTACATAGACAGGTTAGTCCACGAGGGAATGGGATGTATCCAGCTAGGAAGCATCAACCGACCGATGGGATATGAGCCCTTTCGAGCAAGTTGGTTCATAAAAGTGTCGGCTGTAGAAAATGTGAAATTGGGACCCGACACATTCAAGAACGTACCCGGGGCCAATCCTATTACAGAACGGCTGGTGTGCACCTTGCTCGCACACACCGACTTCAGGCTATTGTTATAATGGATGTCTCCCACAAACATCCTACTTCGGGTAGGAGTTAAAGAATCTTCCATCTTCCGGTCCAGTGGGAGCATATTGAACCAAGACATAGGGAAGTGACGCTCCATCTGGGGGATGTGGATCGCCATCCCGTTAGAAGCAAAACTCCAGTTCTCCGATACCTCCAAAATCTGACTATTCTTCACAGTCAAGGCGTCTCCAAAGAAGAATGCTGGCTTCAAGTATTCCCCTTCTAATTTCTCCGAGTTCATCATAGCATTAAGAAAATAGAAATGCTGATTCTTGAGGGCATTCGATCTCGCCAGAGGCTCGTCACTCGGAAACTGGTCCGCCATATGCTGGACTATATGGTCGTACCTATAGCCCAGAGTGGCTTGGGCGCTGCCTACCAGGAGCTCTCCAGCAGCATTAACCAGCAAATTCACTGAGAAGAAGACAGAAAAAGTTAAGTTAAAAAGATGGACAAAAAGGAACTAATGGGTGCTTTCGAGCTTATGCGGCTCCAACTTAACAAAGCCTCATGCGGCTCAGGAGAACACTTATGCGGCTCCAACTTACGAAAGCCTCATGCGGCTCAAGCTCAGAAGGACATTCATGCGGCTCCACTTAGTGAAGGGTCATGCGGCAGTGCTTTCATAGGGCCCGCAGGGATCGAATAAGTTCGTGCGGACCACGTGACAGACAAATGTATGCAAATCTATGTGGCTTAGTGTAGCTTATGCGACTTTGTTGGCAAAGCGCGTATGCGGCCACAGTGGCTATTCTTATGCGGCTCGCGGCTCGACCATAGGACGAACATGCGGCTCACATGAAGATAAAGGCTCGTGCATAAAGCATGCGACGTAGCCATAGCAGTTAGGGTTCTTTAAAACCACATAAAGTCCTTACCAGCAATAGGGGATGGACGTCAGGATGAGCTGTGGGTACGACGGCCGGCGGAGGAACGGTCGCGGTTGAAGTAGAGGTAGTCTTCTTCGACGAAGACGCCGCTTTCTTGCCCTTCGCCGCAACGGTCTTCTTGGGAGCCATTGGCAATTAAAGAAGATGAGGACAATAGAGTAGGAAAAATTTGAAGTGAAGGAGAAAGTAAAGAAGTTTTCTCTCTCAAACCCCTCTTATTTATAGGAGGACAAGAGAGGGGAGGAACACGTAGATTGATAACCGCCTCGAAAAAGATGAAACCGACTCCTCGGATTTCGTCCCCTCTCTCATAAAGGAGATTCATCCAGGGCATAAAATCTAAAGATTTAATGAGCCAACCCTTGGGATCTCCCCTAAAGGCGGCACTAAAACGAATTTGAGGCAATTAATGATGCGCACACGTAGCAAGGAGCTATGGGCCCAAAAGTCCCTGCGGCTGATTGACTCAATGCGGCCGAAACATCCATGCGGCCGAGTCATCCATGCAGCCGAGACATCCATGCGACCGAGACATCCATGCGGCCAGAACATCTTATACGGCCAGGTGAATTTATACATGGCCATGCTTCTTATTCAAAGTATTTCAATTTTGCAAATTGAAAACTTTGAAGGGGGTCTTGTAGAAGCATGGAAAAGAATAAAGAAAGATCCATGCGGCCAGAGAATCCCATGCTGCTCAAAGAGTTCATGCGGCTCAAGTAGTCATGCGGCTCGAGCGTCTATGCGGCTCAAACAAGCTCTATGCGGCTCAAAGAGGAGCCACGTGGCCTGCAAATAGCTCTTCCCTTTGACCATTACTATATTAAATGCCTTGACGGCTGACAGCTCTGATAAGATGACAGTTCTGACACAAAGATATCATTATGACTCCCTCATAATGACAGACTCCTTGGGAAGCGAAGAAAATCTTTGACACGATCCTCCGAGAGTCAGAAACTTTCATGCGGCCTTGACACGTGGACAGTTGTATACGGCCCAAGCGGAGACTCTTCCATGCGGCCCAAGCGGAGGCTCCCCCATGCGGCTCACGAAGATTAGCCCCATGCGGCTCACGAAGACTAGCCCCATGCGGCTCACTAAGACCAGCCCCATACGGCTTAAGAAGACTAGTCCCATGCGGCTCGCGAAGATTAGCCCTATGCGGCTCACGAAGACCATCACCATACGGCTCACGAGGACTATCTCCATGCGGTTCACTCATGCGGTCATCCACACTTATGCGGCTCAAATCATTACCATGCGGTCCAAATGTTCATGGGGGGCCACTCTTAGGCAGTCTTGACACGTGGCCAGCCTTATGCGGCCCAATAAGGAGTAACCTCCCTGCGGCTCAGATTTCTGCAATAGCTCGACACGTGGCATGATAGTGGGGCACGTGGCATCATATTGATCGAAATCTTTCAACAAATCCTAATGAAATATTGGGATCAAATCAGATCATTTGCAAATAAGCCAATTAAAGACACGTATCAAGGAATCCGAGGTTGGCATGACAAATCAAGAGGATTTATGTCAATCAGTTACACACAAAAGATTTGATACAATCACATTTATTGCTCAAATCTCGAAGAACGGCCCAGATCCAGTGATCTTTAGCCGCCGACTTTCAAGAATGGGCAATCATTGTAAACCCTAATGAGGCCCCCCACTCTTATAAATAGCAGGTTGCCATTCCCTTGCAAACACAGAGAGATACGGAGAGAGAGATAGAGACATACACAGAGACAGAGAGAGATATACAGAAAGAGACATAGAGAGCCAGAGAGCCTGAAGAGAGAGCATTTCTTCATCAACGCCCAGCAGTTCTTCTACAGAGCCAAGGCTGCACCCGATTGTCCAAGGAGTAAGGCAGAGCTGCCGTCGCTTTCCCGAGCCTCTACCGTCACCCCCAGAATCTAAAATAAACAATTATATTTAGATTGTTGTACCTAGGTTTTCGTTTCTAGGCTTTTTTTGTACAAACGAGTTTGTATTGTGAAGTAAAAGTCCAGTCCTCCAATAATTGTTCTGTTCTTTTATATTTCATGGCAAACAACGAGCTCCATCGGATCATCTGCCACACTCTCTACCCCAAGGCCGGCAACTACGATGTGATCACCAATGACGTACTCGTCTGCATGTATTTCCTGTACTCCAAGAAGACTTGGTCATTTCCCAAGACTTTCCTCAACGCATTCGTCTCGGTCCTTCCGGCGGGGAAGCAATCCCTCAACTATGGTACCTTCATCACCCTTATCCTTGAGGCCAAGGGCATGGACCTCTCTCTCTGCCAGTCGGCCAATGTTCTATCGTTTCTTGCCGTTTCCCGCTCTGCCCCTAGTGCATCAGGGTCTCGTGCGTCATCCTCTCATGAACCACCGGCCACTTCTCCTGCAGCGCCATCTTCTACGCCTCCTCCATCCGGCCATTTCATGTCGCTGACCCAGCAACATTTTGATATGCACATGGCTCAGACGGAGGAGCAGATGAGGGCCAACACCCGCAGCCTTGGGAATCTTATCCAGAGTCGCTTCCATGACCAGGCTTACTTCATCCAGCGGACTCTTCAGGACCCCAATGCTTATCTGGATCTTAACCTTCAAGATCCTCAATACCAAGGCTCCCGCTTCTCTGACCCCAATGCCTACGGATTCATGTACTCGGATGGTGTGGATCCCTTCGGTGCTTTTCACGAGACTCAGGGTGAGGAGGACGATGATCCGGCAGATGAGTAGTTGCGAGCTCCTGTTGGTAGTGGTCGAATAAATTTGGTGTCGTTTTAGTGTTTGTCCTTTGAGGTCCTTCGGGGACCATTAGTACGATTTTATGTCTTGTGTGGTCCTACGGGGACTGTTTTCTGTCTTGTTATGTCTTGCCTTACTCTCATGAAGGAGAGTTTATCTTTTTTTTAGTATCAAGCATGTACACTCCTACTTTCAATATCTAATATATGCATGCTTTTGTTATCTTCAACTCTTTGATTATTTTTTCTAAATTTTTTATTTCCCATCTTTGATAAAGTGATAAAGGGGAAGAAAATGTATTGAGGGGGAGTAGTCTAACTACGGGGGAGTCACTTCCTAAAGATGTTCTCTCTCTGTTTTGTCAATTATCAAAATGAAGGAGATTGTTGGCACATTTATTTTTATATCATTAACAGCATCTTCATAGTATAGTTTTCTCTGAATTTCAGCTAACAGATAATCTCTCAAAAGCTCCCCTACAAAAAGATCTGTCCATTCAAACCGAGTCATCAAAGCCTTATGGACGTTCCTAAAAGAAAACTGAAGAAATGACCAGCGCTCCTTAAAGGTAGCTCTCAAAAGATTCAAGATTTTGAGTCTGTACAAGGTTGAGGTCTTTCTGTATAAACACCTAAGGTTGGATGACAAACATAAAGCTCTTCTATTTTTCAGTCAAAAATCAATGTCTAAAGAAACGTCATACCGACGGTATACCGCTGTGTATCGACGGTATACCGTTTCTGAGCCACAAAATATTCTATGATGAAATTCGGCATACCGACGGCATACTACAATATACCGACGGTATACCATTTTAGGAACCACAAAATGTTCTGTGACGAACTTCGACATACCGACGGCATACAACAGTATACCGACGGTATACCATTTTATGAGTCACAAAATGTTCTGTGAGGAACTTCGGCATACCGACGGCATACAATAGTATACCGACGGTATACCGTTTTGTGAGCCACAAAAATATTCTGTGACGAACATCGGTATACCGACGGCATACCGCTGTATACCGACGGTATACCGCTTCATCTGATTTGATTTTTGGATGGACAAAATACTAGCATTTAATGCTCCCAACGGATATAATTATTACCGTTACTGTTCTGAACGGAACGCCGACGGTATGCCGGTCCATACCGACGGTATGCCATCTGGGTTATGTTCAGGAACATTAAATGCTATCCTCTCTTAGTTTTCTATATAAATGGATGCCTTCCTTCCATTGACGACCATCCACTTAAGCCATAAATTTCTCAACAACCAAGCGCTCCACCATTACTACTCTACCTAAGCCTTTAATTGTCATCCAATCCAAAAGTGCTAGAGTATTCAAGAGTTGTACTTTTCGATCTTTAAGTGTTGTAGAAGATCAACAGCTTCTTTTCTTTTCCTTTTGAAGTTGGCGAGCCTTCGTAAGAAAACTCGTGTGTAAGAAGTTGGCGAGTTCTTCGGAACCAAACTCGTATTGAAGTTGGGGAGTTCTTCGGATCCAAACTCGTGTGTAACTATTTACACAATAGTGGATTTAAGCCGGAGAGAGTTCCGGGACTGGATTGCCTCTAGGGAGGAGACCAGGATACATCGAATGTTTGATTTTCTCACTCTTTTTTTTACTTCAGTAATATAGCTTATTTGTGTTTAGTTTTATTTTATTTCCCTATTCACCCCCCTAGGGTTCTACAGTGGCAACTTAGCAACTTAGACCAACTTTCTTCTCCCAAGCCACGGGACGAAGGATCGAGTGTCATTTTGAAAGCACGCTGAGCAAACTTCTAAGCCGACCGTGGGACCTTTTTCCATGTCCTAACACATTACAACCGACTTGGGATTATTTCCTTAGCTATGTGGATGCGTCACTTTTATTATCAAGCCTACTTATGCATTCGAAAACTTTCGTTTTATTAGTGTGAAGGCCAAGCTGAGGCAAGTTCACCGAAGCCACCCACCTGAGCGAGTCTTTAAGCAAGCCATTGCATGGCTAAGTTTGAACATCGCCGGCATTTTGATTCCTCCGATTGACTAAGCGGGACAGGGCACTATATTATATACCACTCAGAAAAAGTTTTGTCCTCAAAACTAACAAAGTACTTAATTATAGATGCATCACTTTATTCAACATTCTATAACTCTCGCACATACTACGCCTATACGTTTCTTCAATCTGAGCCACGCTCGCACTACCATCAATCTTTCCTTTAAAACACAATTTCAAAATCCAAGACACTTTTTTATTTCTCAAGTCTAACTTGAATTCAACATATCACTTGGTTGGATCGTGCACATATCCAGGCGTCCCAAAGATACATACATTTCAGCCAAGCCGCGTGATTGAGAATTTATCACTCTCACTCGAGTCGTATCATGCACATATTCAGGCGTCCTTGAAATATATGTATGTCAGCCGAGTCTCGTGAGCGGTGTTCCCATATTCTAGAATCATTCTATCTATCCATACTAATCCTCAAGATAAATCCTCACAATGCTAACTCTTGAAACGTGGGCGTCTTGCCTATCCGCTAGGCCATTTCTCAAGGCTAAAGTCAATGTCAGGATTGGAATCATTGTTGCCCAACAATAATGCCAACACTGACCCCAATCCTAGGGTCAAACCAAGTTGATAGTATGAAATTTTCTACCCAAGCTCGCTTCACTCATATTTCTAAACGTCGAGCATATATTTCTCCTATTCGCACTCGCAACACTCAGTCCAAGGGGTCTGAGTCATTCAGTAAAACCATCCTATAATGAGTCATGTTCAACTATTTTCTCGACATATCAATATCCCTTGCTAAACAAGCAGTTCACATAGCCTATTTCTTCAAACATGTTCGATAAAATCCACCTATCCGTTCCTTGCAAGTCAAGTACGTTATGACACGATAGTTACTAAACCATAATTTTCATTTCATATTCCCTAGTCATTTATCCCAATTCACATAATCGATCATAAGGTCGTTTGACCTTAACAATATGTCATGTCCCAATCTCACGTGAGTCCGATTATTCGCGGTCAGCATGAAATCACCATACAATGCTCCAGCAGAATAATCGTTCTCATCGGAGCGTAACTCTTGTTTGAGTCTAGACTAATTCATTCTCGATACACGAATTTGATGTCCTTAATCCTCAACTTTACTCAATCATCAATCACAAGTCCGATCAATCCTCAAATTCACTTTCGCCTTAAACTATAAGTCGAAGCAATTCAAATTGCCACATATTGATTTCCCGAGTTCGATCATTTCCACAACATGAATCACCATGTCTGCGCTCATGCGAAATGATCATCCCCAAATCCGACATGACGCATGGACGAGGCTGGAGTTGCGCTCGCACAAGACAAGAATGTCGACGTTATGGTTATCGGCATAACCATCAAGACACGATCATTTTCATCCAATATTTATTTCATCAAAATCCCAAGCATTGCATCCATCGGAATAATAATATTTTGCACGATCATCATTCCTCGAATCAGGATACCCCCGAGTTATCGTATATCGATCTTTGATACGCCTCAATACCATCGATGATATACGTAACCTGACGATCATCATTTGCAATGAATTTTGAGTCGTGAGACTGATGCTATCGTACGAACTGGATATACCGCATCTCCTCGATATTCAAGATAAATTCGATCTTTATTCCACGAATCATTTACATAATTTATTCAATCAAAAATCATGTATAACCCGTCTATCTTAAGTCATCGAGCAACGTATTTACTCAAGTCATACTGTTATATGCTAGCTCAATCATCGAGCAACATCATCTATCCCAATTTCTTCGAGTCATTTGTAATTTCCAAAATCAAACTTTTCATGCACGCTATCATCCGATCATGCTAACTTCTCGTATATGATTCATATCAATTTCTTCGATCTAGTCATCCGATTTAGTCTACCTACTCGATCATTTTGCATTCCATACTTGCGCATTCATAATCTCGTGCGCATCATCCCTAGTTTGTTTGAATCAACACATCAAAATCTTTAAGATTATAACTTACTCAATGATACTCGATCTAAGGCTTTGCATACATGCGACGCTTGCTGATAGATTCATTGGCACCCCGTATCCTCAATCGTTCGACATCCCCGAAGCTATCCCTGTATACACCACTCAGGGATGACGTCATTCAACAAATCCTTGAAATAAGTTTCGAATCATACTTCGAATTTTCGTTCGATCCCAAGCACGCTCATCTATATCATATCTACGATAACATCGTCTAATGGCACCCGTATCGATAGTCATCCCATATACTCAATCGAGTCTAACTCATTGTCATCCGACATAATTTGAATCTTACAATCGACTTTGCCAAGGTCGACACAATTCTAGGTGTATATGCCCAGCCCGACTTAGCCAACCGTTCTTACTTGAACTTTTGTTCAACCAAATTTCTTTTGTGTAATTTTTTTAAAATACTTGGACTTATTGTATGGACATGCCATGGGACATTTGAGAGAGAGCACACACTTCTTTATCAACGACGAGCTTTTAAAACTGAGAGATTCGACTTGAAGTCCAAAGACGTAAAGCCGTACTCTGATACCATTATGTCATGCCCCGCTCCTATAGGAGCGATCTTCCTCGCTAAGGTGTGATTCTGTATGAGCCTAGATTGCGCTTATGCAAGGCAGGTCCATAATGGCCTATTACAGGCTAAGCGACGGGGGTCGTCGTACAGAAGTCCCAAGCAGAAACATTGAATAGTCAGCAGCAAAAATTTGAAGCAAAACACAAGTCATACAAAATACTCTTTTATTGATATTGAACAAAGATTACATTGCGGGCACGAGGCCAAATTACAAGTCTCTCAAGCTAACTATTCTCTCATATTGCAAGTCACTCTGCTCTCTTTCATTTATCAATACAAGCTTCAAGATGACAAGTGGTAGATTCTACGAAATGGCGATGTCCATACATTATGTCCCGTAGAAGTTCTGACTCCATGCGGCCGTACGCCTCAAAATTCTAAGGAACTTCACGCTTCGACGCATCCAAGCGAGCTCCGTGTCATCGGGTTCTACCCATGTCTATACATGGAAACTGTGTGGGTGTCAGTACTCAACTGTACTGGTGGAGTGAGCTCCTTGCTCACCCATACAGAACCGACACGTTCATTTACTTTGTGCAGCTTAATCCTTTTTTGATTATTTTTCTAGTCTTGCCTTAGGATCAATTTTAGGACATCGATGTCTCGACCTATACTTGGCAATGCGACGACATGGTTGTGCTATACTCTATTCGTGGCTTCAATATATTCGAGGCAGTGCCTCGCCGAGTAGAAACTTATGCAACTCGGCCGTGCCAAGACTTTCACTTGTTTTTATGTGCCTCTAGAACATTCTCGTGCCAATGATGTCAAGGGGATGACTCATGCTGGTCGTACCAACAGACTTGATCGTGGCTTAGGATCGAGGCCGTGCCTCCCAAGGATCAACCAGACTTAACCAACTTGCCTTATGGCCTTTCCTGAATTAACTCAAGACGAACAATGACGATGCCACATTCATGTCGAAGCACGTATCCTTGATATAGCCAAATCTTAGGCTCCATAATGGTGTTGCAACCGTGCACACCTAACCCGTTTCGATTCAAGGTTAGCGCTTGCTATAAGTATACCTTGCTAACCTAACTCGTAACCTGCTAGTACTTGACGCAATCCAAAGGCATACACGCGGATCGCCGCTTTTATGCCGACACATCTAATGAACGGTCACTAGTAATGTCAAACAATACTGGATCTTTGTATACAGTGACCATTCCGTGCGAGGTACGAGCTCTTACCGAATGACCCACAGCCTATATTGTAACGGTTCACTTCAATCGAGTCGTACCGTCGATGAAGGCCGTACAATATCTGCAATTCCTTCTAGGCCGATACGAACCCGGTACCCCGGGAACGTTCGAAGAATTTACCTTTTGTGCAAGTTGTCCATTGACCATGCAAGACTCAACTCGATCTACCAAGTCTTTTCTTATTGTTGACCATGCTTTCCAACTTTTGATCGAGACTCCCAAGTAGCAGGACCGATCTTGGCAACAATCAGTCGCGTGGACTTTCTTATCGATACTCCTAAGTAGCGGGAACGATCTTTGTGACAACCAGTCGCGTGGACTTCCTTATCGAGACTCCCAAGTAGCGGGACCGATCTCGTGACTTCCTTATTGAGACTCCCAAGTAGCGGGACCGATCTCGTGACTTCTTTATCGAGACTCCCAAGTAGCGGGACCGATCTCGGCGATAACCAGTCACGTGCCTTTGAACCCAGGGAACGACTACTAAGTAGTCTTCCAGCTTAACTTGAACATAACGTGTTCCTTTGTCCATGCCATGCTTATCCTTAACCCAACCGTGGCTCGTACCTTAGGCAGACCTTGTTCTCTAGGCGACGCTATCGCTCAAGTCACATACTTATATGACGAGCCTTAAGATCGTGAGACTATGTGACTTGACAATCGCAGAAAGAGCAGGATAGTGCTAGAAATGGCTTTGATAGTCCAACAAAACTCTTGTCTAACTTATTCAGGCAACGACTTGACGAACAAAAGCTACGCCAACCTTCGCATCATGGAAATATGTCGTACACGCGTTCGACTTGAACAACCAAGCTCTTTGGGTGCGTAGACTTAAGCCACAATTCGTGCAATACGACTTAAACCACGAGACTGGCGAAGGCTATGCCAAGCCTTGGACGATAGGACCGTAGATGCTTATTAAGCATATACGTGGGCGACGCCTATGACTTAGGCTAATTCCAACTTGTGGCAACATAGCAACTTAGACCAACTTCCTTCTCCCAAATCACGGGACGAAGGACCGAGTGTCATTTTGAAAGCACGCTGAGCAAACTTCTAAGCCGATCGTAGGACCTTTTTCCCCGTTCTAACACATTCCAACCCGACTTGGAATTATTCCCTTAGCTATGTGGATGCGTCGCTTTTTTTATCAAGCCTACTTGTGCATTCAAAAACTTTTGTTTTATTAGTGTGAAGGCCAATCTGAGGCAAGTTCACCGAAGCCACCAACCTGAGCGAGTCTTCGAGCAATGCGTTGCGTGGCTCAGTCCGAACTCCTTCGGCATTTAGATTCCTATGATTGACTGAGTGGGACGGGACACTACAGTTATGGCTGCAAGAAAATCTAAATCCCATAACTAGGTTAGTATATCCAAAATTAGGCTCCATGTCCTCGTCATGCTAGCTAGTATGACTGCGATAAATTTTAAACTCCATAAATAAAGTAGACATTTACCGTTCTCATCGTCATCATCAAATATATTGTCAGAATATATCTTAATTCAGTTCATAAAAACTTATCTAGAAACAAAATCAAAGTCAACAACGAACATCAAGATTCAAAATTCATCAACGAATCAAGGATAAGTAAACGAAAACAAGCGAAAACTGATTCCGAGGTAGGATTTAAAGGAAGGTTCTCAAAGGATATCCCAAAGGTACTATCTAGGTCAATATTCCTGGAATATAATCTAAAACAAATCGTAACCTTTATATAAGATTGGCTAATCATATTCTCTTCTCAACCTAGATTATATATAAGTTCAACTTCTATATTCTAGTTCCCTCGGGGGTCCATAACTCATCCCAATGCAAGAATATTGTTGGATAACGGACATATGTTTCAAAATCAGGACGAATAGAAGCAAGTGGAAAATAGACTCAAGAAACTTTCGAAATAAGACTCCCAGGGGTCATCCCTGGAATCTATCAAGAGTTCCTAATATGTGGCTGAGTACCAAAATCCTAAAATATTCCATGACTTAATCTTAATCCTAGGGCAGACTCGCAGTAGTACAGATAAGCTCAAGTACTACCACAACTTTACATTAATCACAAAGTCTGACCTGCATGGGCCACCACCAAAAATGTGTCACAACCCGTACCCGGATATACGGGTACGAATATGTGGGTCACGTTCGGCCTACGCCGCAGTATCGACGTAGAGCGCTGTCAAGTACCCGATACTAACTACAACATCTAAAAGATCCACAACTATAAAGGTACTCATATCACATCACAAATGCTAAGGAAGAAAAGATAAGAAAGATAACAATATTACTAGAACAACTAGAATCTACAAAAGGATCATATGAGACAAGAATGAAACATAGAAAAAATAATAACAAAATTAAAATAACTACCAGACCTAGAACTCCTGGGAGACAACTCACGTGAAAGAATATCGAGATCTGCCTTAGCTAGCATCATCCTGTAGTCCAATAATGAGGGTATAACAACTCCTAAAAATATTGTCAACGTATCCAGTCAGGATGAGAACGAGTACATGAACTAACAACAGTTCCATATGAATTGATAAATTCTATAAGAGACAATTATAATAAAATATAAAATAAAATATTAAAACTGGAATATAAACAGGATATGTAAAAATAGATATCATGTCAAGGTATGAAATACTGGAATGTAGAACAGTACAGTAATATCTGATGTATAATATAAATATAAACAGTACCTTGAGATATTAGAGCAGTATGTGATCGGCTTAAGAACTTGCACAGGAATGTGGCCTGGCTAGTCATACGTGAGATGTATGACTAACACTTGGCTAATCATACGTGAGTTGTATGATTAACACTCACATGAAACATGCATGGTGGGATATGATCACATAAACTCTAATAACTCCCCATCCTCGAGTAGTATAGTAGATCCGGACATGTCACGTCATGATGTGGGATTCTCTAAGAGGGTAGAAAATCCCTTTAGAAATTGACTTCTATACAAGTACAAAAAAATAAGATCGAACAATGTACCAATATACCATAGTAACCGAGGATGACATCTCATGATAGGATCTGACGTATACTAGTCTGTCTACTATCGTGTCGGGAATCAAGTAAATTACTACAACTGAATCGGATATAGCATATATCAAGACAATGAAAACTATCAGAAAATGTACTCGCCTGCTGTCCTGAGCAATAAGTGAGGGTCTATGTCTGAACCGACGTCACTGAGGCCTAATATGAATTTACAGAGTTACTTAGGGTTCTAGAGTAAACAATATATATAATACATTAATTTTATGCTTCTAGGTCTATTCTAGGCCAAACATAGTCAAACTAAGTCAAACTGGATCAAAGGTTGACTTACAATTGACTTTGGTCAACTAGTCAACTCTTAGTCCACTATAGGTTGAACTAGGTCAAAGCTAGTCTCTATAATCATCCACATAGTCAACTTATCAATTTCAGTGATATAAAATCACTAGAATCGACGGATCTCAATTTCGATGCACGAATCTCAAAATACGAACAAAAAAGAGAAAGATTATAACAAATGGTGATAGATAAGAAAAAAAAGTCTACAGACATTGTCGGATGATGAAACAAACATCACAAACGTGTCTAGAATGGTCAAATAAGCTAGGATAGCCTACCCATAAGTCCAATTTGGACACAAGGACAAAAAACTAATTTCGGGTCAAAATGATGTCTGACCTTGGATCCATTTTTCATCGAAAAACATGCCTGTATAAAAGTGCACTAAACCTAACAAATTATATGTCCACGAATCCAGAATGACAATACGAACTCAACGGTATATCCGAAATTGGATTCTGATGATCCGATCTCAAAATAGTCCGTTGACCCGGATATTGGAATTCGATTTACACAGAAATGCGTGTCGGAGCCAATGTCCACTAAATCTAGCAAAGTATATGTCAACGGCTCTAAAATAACGATAAGAACTCAACGGTATATCGGGAATTGGATTCCGATGAGTCGATCTCAAAATGGCCCGTTGACTCGGATTGTGAGGCCCACTTTGTACCGAAATACGTGTCGGGGCCCATATCCTCCAAATCTAACAAACTTTATATGAATTCTTGCCAGAATAACACTACATGTCTACAGGTGGTGTCAGAATTGGAATCCGAAGTCCTGGATCCAATATTAGAATTTTTATAAGTTGGAAATTACGAATTCGGACGGCCAACTTTGGCGTCAAATTCAACCAATCAAACAAGCTTACAATGAAATGAAACTTAAGGGACAAGGAGATGGTTATACCAGCTATACACAGGAACTGGTATCACGCCAAACGGAGCTGCGACGGAGGAGATACGAGTCTACGAAGTTGGCTCCACAAAACTGTACAAAATATAGACAATTTAAATGGTCAACTTGGTGGCCTATTTTGTCATAACAAACGACAGAATTAATGGCTGAAATTTAACAGGGGTGAAGGGGTACATACCAAGATGGAGGGGAAGAAACAGATCGACGATCCAATGGTCGAATTGTCCAAAAAACTCATACGATGTCGCTGCAACGAAACACGAATTCTGACCTCGATTCTGCACGCGTCACGGCAGAATTTCGTGCGAAACACATGAATCACCTAGGTTGCACGTCGGGAAAGTAGATGCGCCAGGAGGTTCACCGAAGATCGCCCGGCCGTGGTGGCCATACGGTGGTGTGCTACTGCGGTTGCTGCTACCGCCGGAGCTGCTGCTATTGCGTTGGCTGTTACAGTAGCTGCTACTTGTTGCCACTACAGCTGCTGCTGCTACGCTGGCTATGCGGCGGCACAGAAATCAGGTAGGGGAACGACGACGGTATTAGGGGAAATAAGGAGGAGAAGAAGATGGTGAGGGTGGTATAGATGATAATGGTGATATTGATGATGATGATGAAGAAGATGATAGTCTAGAAAAAGAAGGAGAGGAGAGAAGGATCAGCCACGGAGGAGGAGGAGATGATGAAGAATGGTGAGAGTGATGATGAAGAAGAAGAAAAACAAGGAGGGGGTGCTATCGTATGGCAGGAGGGAGTATGTGTGCTGCTGATGGTGATGGGTGAGGGGGTTGTGTGTGTGAGTGGAATAGAGAGAGGGAAAGATATGTATATATTATTAGAAAGAGAGAGAGAAAGAGATATTTTATGAAGTAGAGAGAGAAAGAGAGATATGTATATATTATTAGAAAGAGATATTAGTGGGGTGTATGGGTAGTCATGAGAGGGGTCACATAAAATTGGATTGGGTGTTGGGCCAAGTTCGGTTGAGTTTGGGCTTGGTTTGGCCATAATTACAAATTTAAGTTATTTATAATCATTGTTGAAATAGGAGCATGCAGGAGATCAATCGGGTGGCACACAAGTGGCACGTGCATAGTAGGCTCAAAATAGTTCAGAATCATATATTGGGTCGATTAGATTGGACCAATGTCGGGCCCCAAAAGTAAATTGGAAGTTGGATCAGGTTTTACGGTATATGATCAATTGGCCTAAATTGAGCCAAAAGTTGCGCGATGCAAACAGAGCACAAGGAAACAAGTTTGAGTGGACATGATATATCAAAATAGAGATAATGTTATCTACTACAAACTCATGAAAGAAATTTCTAGAGATTTTGACATCTCTGATGTTCCAGAAATCAAAGTCACGGAAAATAGCATTTAATGATCAAAATAATTAAATAAAAATAAATTATCAAAAATAATTTATTTAGAAAATTTGAAAAAATTTCTAAAATTCTGGGGGCTCACACTACTGTAGCATGGAGTTGTAACACTCCTTTGTAGTGTTGTGCTACCATACTTTCTGCAAAGCACAACAGTCATTCACTCTGCCTGAGAACTCATTAAGGCGTTTAATCCATCCTCTCTACATGATCTGTTCTCCGCAGAAAATGTATAGTAGACAATAGTGGTTGTGGGTCCGTATCTCTTTCATGTCCCAGACGACATATACCCACTGTTTTTGATATCTTTCCAGTTAGTGGTCCTCCTTTGAACCAAAAGCTAGATGCCTAGTAGATTTCTCTTTGAACTAATAGCATAAAACTTTATAATAGGATTACAATAACACAATATCAGAATGCCTTCAAGCCTATTTTACTTGATATGTCTTCGACCAGTGTAGTGCCCCATCCCGCTCAGTCAATCGAAGGAATCGGAACGCCGACGATGTTCGGACTTAGCCTTGCAACGGCTTACTCGAAGATATCATTCGGTCGAGGCGACTCCTCGCTCAGGTGGGGTAGTTTTAGTGAACTTGCCTCATCTTAGCCTTCATATAATAAATCACATATTTTTTACTTGTACAAGTAGGTTTGATAATAAAAGAGACGAATCCACATAGATAATAGAATAATCCCGACAGGTCGAATTGAGTTAGAATATAGAAAGGTGCAACGGTCGACTTAGAGTTGGTGCACGGCGTGCTTTAAAAATGACACTCGATCCTTCGTCCCGTGGCTTGGGAGAAGGAAAGTTGGTATCCGTCGCAAACTAAGAGTTAGCCTAAGTCATAGGCGTCGCCCGCATAAATGCTTCATAAAGCATGCACGGTCCCATCGTCCAAGGCTTGGTATAGCCTTTTCTCGCCCCACGGGTTAAAGTCATATTGTACGACTTGTGGCATAAGTCTAGGCTCCCAAATGACTTGGTCGTTCAAAGTCAATCACGTGCACGACACATTTCCACGATGCAAGGCTTGACGCAGCCTTTGCTCGTTAAGTTATTGCACGTTTAAGTTAGGCAAGTTATGTTAGGCTATCGTAGTAGTAACAAGCGTGGTCCTATGAGTTCTGCGATTGGGTATAACTACATAGCCTTACGGTCTCAAGGCCCGTCATATAAAGTATGACTTGGGCGATAGCATCGCGTAGAACGTAAGTTGGATTAAGGCATGATACACGGACTTAGTGTTTAAGGCACGAGCCACTGTTGATTTATTGAGTTTGGAAAAAGGGGCTTTCAAATAGGCATTCCTAAGTTGCATGGAATGATAGGACAAGAAAGAAGAATGCTCGCGACAATGGGTCGTCGAGGCGGTCTTAGATGTGAGATGTGTTGAACTTGGCCCTGAAAGTGATGGTAACACTAGAAGAAGAATGACTGTGTGAGACGTCAGTTCGAGTCAAGTCTTGCATGGTCATTGGACAACTTGTCGACAATGAGGAGTTTCCACGAGCGGCAACCCTGGGCGCCACGGGACCGCGTCATCCTGGAGGAAATACGGTATAGCCGTAGTTGGACGAACCGCTCGGATTATTCGGGAACTTTCAACGGGGCTAGCTACTTGCGTTGAAAGGGTCGCCGAATAGCAAGGCTATAGTCCATGATAGCTTGTGATGTTAGTGACCAATTCATATAGATGGGTCGGCACGGGCAGCAATCCGCGTGTGTGCCTCTGGATTGAGTCGGTTGAATATGTATACAGTTAGAACACGATGTTTGGACCTAAAATTTGGTGTCAATGTAAGCGACGTGCTTCGGCACGAGATGTGGCATCGAGTCTTCAGTTGTCGCCATATAAGTTGTATAAGTTAGATATGAGTCATCTTGAGTTTAAGCCTGAAAATACCGCAAGACAAAATCGGTTGAGTGACACTTGGTCCATAAGTCTTGGTTGGGTCAGTTGGTGATTAAATTAGCAAGGGCCGCGAGACGGCAATATGGTTAAGTCACGCTGAGATTGCGAGGCAAAGCATATGGACTTGTAGCACGGTCACATGAAAATAGAGTCTTATCATGTAGTTGTGTCTCTGATTATGGGCTGAAAGGCAAGCACGACTTGATAGGATAACGTTGTCGGTACGAGAAGGGGTCTAGAGGCAAAGTATGAGTTGATGTTGTTGTTCCAAGCATGGGATGGTCTTGGGACACAAGGCGTCTGTCCTAAAACTGATCCTAAGACAAGACTAGAAAGACAATTGATAAGAAGGGATTATGTTGCACGAAGTAAATCAAACGTGTAGGTTTTTTATGGATGGGCGAGAAGCTCATTCCACCAGTACAATTGAGTACTGACATCCACATAGTTTTTATATGCAGCCACAGGTAGAAGCTTGACGCGCGGAGCTCGTTTGGATGCGTCGAGGCACGGAGTTCCTTGGTAATTTGAAGCGTGTGGCCGCATGGAGTCAAGACTTATACGGGACATAATGTATGGACGTCGCCTTCCGAAGCATCCGCTAGTTCAAGACATGTATTGAGAGATGAGAGAGAGAGAGCTGAGTGACTTGTAATATGAGAAGAGTGAGCTTGAGTGGGCTTGAGTGACTTGTAATCTTGGCCTTGCTCCCCTTTGTAATCCTTGTTTCAATATCAATAAAATACATCTTTTAAATGACTTGTGTTTTGTTCTAAATTTCTGCTGGCATATTCAATGTCTCTGCTTGGGACTTCTGTGCGACGACCACGTCGCAGCGGCTATAATCGACTGTTATGGAAACTGCCTTGCATGAGCGCAATGTAGGCTCGTGCGACATCACGCCTTAGACGATCGCTCCTACGGAAGCGGGGCGCGACATAATGGTATCAGAGCACGGCTTTACGTCCTTGGATTATCGATTGAATTCTTTAACTTCGTTGTTTCCGAAAACTCTGTTGCTTCCGCAAGTTGTAATCGTTGGTGCGCTCTCTCTCAAATGTCCCATGGGATGTCCATACAATAAGTCTATCTAATTTGCAAAACATAGGAAAATATTTTTTGGCAAGAAACATAAGATGGTTCACATAGCACGGTTGGCTAAGTCGGGCTGGGCATATACACCAAAGTTGCATCGACCTTAGAAAAGTCGAGTGCGGGATTCGAATTGTCTCAGACGAGAATAAGTTGGACTCGATTGAGTAAATGAGATGACTATCGATAGGGGTGCTATCGAGCGACGATAACGTCGGTGCGATATAGATGAGCATGCTTGGAATTAGTGGAAAGGTTCGAACGAAAAATTTGAAGAAGTCGATTATGGATCAAATAATAAGTTAAGGATTTGTTGAATGACTTCATTCCTTAGTGGTATATACGATAGCTTCAGGGATGTCGATCGAATGAGGATGTGGGGTGTCGATGAGTCTATTAGCAAGCATCGTGTTATGTAAAGTCATAGATTGAGTATCGTTGAATAAGTTGTAGTCTTGAGATTTGACAAGTTGATTCGAACAACCTAGAAATTGACGCACAAAAAACGTGCACGGGATAGTAATTGTACGAGTATAAAATATAAAATGATTGAGTAGGCAAATCAAATCGAGAAAAAGTTAAGGTGTAGCGAATGGATGACTTGGTCGAGGAAATTGATAAGGATCGTATACAAAAAGTTAGAACGACGAAAAGATAGCGTGCATGAAAAGTTTGATTCGATTGGAATGGATGTTTCTTGATGATTTAAGTTAGCAAGGAAGGATGTGATTTGAAAAAAAAATGTTGGTCGATGACTTGAGATAAACAGATGAATATACGCGATTTTGGATTTGAACGAATTGATGTTGTGAATGATTCAAGGGATAATGATCGAACTTGAATTTGAATGTCAAAGAGATTATCCAGTCGGACGATAGCATTATTCGTACGACTCGAAATTTGTTGCAAAGGAAGATCGTCATGTTACACATATCATCGATGGTGTTGAGGCATATCAAAGATCGATATACGATAACTCGGGGGCATTCTAATTCGGGGAATGACGATCGTGCAAGTGTTATTGTTCTGACGGATGCTATACTTAGAATTTCGATGGATGAAAATAGAAGTGTCTTGATGGTTATGCGGATAACCACAACGTCGATATTCTTGTCTTATGCGAACACAACTCTAGCCTCAAATACGCGTCGTGTCAAATTTGGGGTGATCGTTCCGCGTGAACGCTGACATGGTGATTCATGTCGCGAGAATGATCAAATTCAGAAAATCAGGACGCGACAACTTTGATTGTCTTGACTTGTTGGTTTGATGCGAAGGTAAATTCGAGGATTAGTCGGACTTGGGATTGACGATTGAATAAAAACTTGAGGATTGAATAGGTCCAATTCGCGTATCGAGAACAAATTAGTCGAGATGCAAAACAAGAGTTACATCCTGATGAGGATGATTTTTCAGCAGGAGCGTTGCATGGTGATTTCATGTCCACCGTGGATAATCGGAATCGCGTGAGCTCAGGTCGTGGCATATTGTTAATTCAAGACGACCTTGCGATCGATTACGTGAATTATGACGAATGACTTAGGAAATACAGAATGAGAATTACGGTTTAGTGACAAGTTGTGCCGTAGCGTGCTTGACTTGTAAAAGATTGATAGGTAGATTATGTCGAACGTGTTCAAAGAGATAGGCTATGCGAATGGCTTGTTGGACGAGCGATATTGATGAGTCGAAGATTTGGTTGAGTGAACTTACAATCGGAAATCTATGCTCGAAGTTTAGAAATCGGAGTGATGCAAGCTTGGGTAGAAAACCCTGTACTATGAACTTTGGTTTGACCTTAGGATGGGATTAGTGTTGATATTATTGTTTGGGAACGGTAATTCCAACACTGACAATTGACTTTAGCCTGGAGAGATGGCCTAGCGGCTAGGTGTGATGTCCATGTTGCGAGAGTGCAACGCCTCAGTCCCAAAAATCGTAGGACTAGGAACGTAGACATGCCAGCTGTATTCATACGAAGTATACTCCAATATATAGAAACCTATTATGAATACATAAGCTATAAAATGCAGTAGAACCATAACTAATCTCATCTACAAAAAAAAATGAATATCATATAATCAACTATGAATTTTTCTTGATACAATATGTTGGGCGGAGACAAATCCACTACCAACAAGTAAAGAAAAAATACATGATAGAATAAATGATTTTGGCGAGCGAAGCGAAGACGATCCAAATACAATCCTCGAAGATATAGAGAGGACCACGGCTAGAGCTAGAACACCTGCGAAAGACAATAGCACACACCTGGCAAGATAACCAGGTCCTCAGAGGGACGTAACAAGACACATAATATCATGCCATATAAACTGAATAAATATTGCTTAAATAAATAAGTCAATTGAATTTATAACATAGTCCAATACGCACCTATTGAACGAGCGTAACATCCCCCCAACCAAACGAGGACAGGAGATGGTAAACTAATTCACGGTGGCGTATGTTTCCATGCTATAAATCCAATATGGTATTCGGACCCCAACAAGGTTCAATACCTTCTCATCGAAGTAGTAAGTCACACCTACAACCAAACAAGGACAAGATGTGACAAACTAATCCACGACAAGTTATTGTTTCAAGCCACGGTCAGATACAAGTACCCAAACCAAAAGTACTCGTACCTAACGGATAAAGGTGCCTAACCGTTCTTAGTGAAATATAGTTAAGAACAATCCTTCCTACGCATGGGCCCTGGCTAAATAGGATCGGTATGGACCCCCCTTGGGGCACCAGAGGCCCCATTAGTAAGAGCATAACGTTCCGCAGAACGTCAGTGGCCGTCAGTAATCATGGGTCATCAACCCCGTATCTCCAGCAGAGAGTCCGGGTCATAAGGGAAAGTGCATCGAAGCCCATACGCTAAGGAATTGTCCTCCCCGCCCCATGCCTACTCTGTTGTATCCACAACAGTAACCTCTATAACCGCTAAGTCAAACTAAACATGCAACCTCTATTAGCGGTTATACCTATCGTACTGCTTGTACATACTGGTGGCCAGCCAATCACGCACTTCCGTGTCCTACATGTGACACACAACTTCGTGTTACAATGCGTCAAGGCCAATGAATGCAACACACAAGGTGGTCCCTTAAATCTAGGTTTAATGTAAAAAAAATAATACATAGTAGAAAATATAAATGAACAGTAAGTTCTAACATGTTATGCCATGTATCACAGTTTATTTTGCATAAAGAAAATAAATAATACATAAAATATGAGCTAAAATAAATAAGCAGCAAATGGCAAGGTGTCTTGCCTGGTAGGACGCCTGGTGTGCTGCAATGATTAAGCTGGCATGAACTATGACTTTGGTACAACAACTATACATGGTGACCTTGAGTGGTGGCACGGACAGTTCCATTGGGTCCAGAAGGGTCAATTTAGTTAGGGTAGACATATGGAAGTATAGATTTGGTGAGGGAACGGGAATAATGGGGTTGGTCATGGACTGGACGAAAATCGAAGGAATTTCGAATAATTAAAAATATATACGTTTTAGAGTACTATTTATAATACTAAAAAATATTTTCTTATTAGCTAAAATAGTTTTTAGATAAATATCTGAAGATAACAAAAAATGGTTTTCAGGCTAAACTTTAAGTTTGTAAAAATACACTTTTTAAGTCACAAGCTATTTTAAATTATTTAATAATAACGCAGTAATATATTTAGGGTTTCTATCCCAAAATTTTATAAAGGTGCCAAGTAAAATACTATATTTAGTTATAAGTAAATTTTGAGGGATACATTTATTAAATTTAAGAAAAGTAATAATAATAATAATAATTATTATAATTATAATAATAATAAAAACAATAATAATAATAATAAGTATTCACTACTACTACTGTCCTTTCTTCTATACCAATAAAACAATTAAAATAATAATAGTAATAATAATAATAATAATAAAAATAATAATAATAATGATAATAATAATAATAATAATAATAATAATGATGGTAATAATAATAATAATAATAATAATAATAATAGTAATAGTAATAACAGTAAAACTAATTAGATTGATAACCCAAAGCGAATTGTCCAACAATTAAGTTAATTGATAATGATAACTTATTGTTATCAATTAAGTTAATTGATAACAATAATCAAAACCCAAAGAGAACTGTCCAGCACTCCCTTCCCTAATTCGACATGGCAAGAGAGGGAGAGAGAGTAGAAAGGAGGCGGTGGGTGCTGGTTTTAGCGGCGGAGGAAACGGGGCACTCGGCGGCGCCGGACTGAGGGAGAGGGAGAAGAACGAAGGGCTGGGACTCGGCGGTAAGGGGCTGCGCCGGCGGAATGGGCGGCTAGGGCGCGGAGCCGGAGGCGGTGGCTCAATGCGGGGTTTGGGCGGATCCGAGGCGGAAGTCGGCAGAGTGGTAGGCCGGGACGGCGGAGAGGAACTGAGGCGGAGGGTGAGGCGAGTGAAGGGGTTTCCGAGCGCGGGGCGACTGGAGTCCGCGCAGGGGCACGCAGCGGCGGTGGAAGCTCGCGGCGAGGGGGCTGGTCCAGAGCCGGGGCTGGGTCGGCCGGCGAGCGGGGTAAACCTCGGCGCGGCGTAGAGAAAGCTCGCTCGGTCGGAGCCGAGCGCGGGTGGCGGACGGCGGTTCGCCGGCGGAGGTGAGTCTGGGTTAGGGTTTATTATTTAATTTGGGTTTTGGGCTGTGGTATTTCTTTTGGTTGTCGACATTGGCGCCGGTGACGGTGGTGGTGGTCGACTTATACGGGGCTACTGTGCGGTGGGGGTTGTGGTGGGGGTTTGGTAGTAGTTGTTGGTGTGGCCAGGTCTGTGGTGGGCCGAAGGGGGCGGCGGCATCAGCGGGTGGCCAAGATCAAGGTGGACAGGAGGTGGTGGTGACAACGAATGTTGTCGTTGGTGGATATGGTGTACGACATCGGAAGGTCGGCCGGAGTGGCCAGGCGGGGTCGATGATGGTTGGCCGATTGATTGGAACGGTATCGGGTGGTTGGACGAAGTCGGGGTCGGGCTGTGGTCGGCCGGGGAATGGCTAGGGTTACGGATTTAATTGCGTCAGAGAGGGTCGGGTGAGATGTCCTGCGAGACACGGCTTGGTTTTGACGTCCGGGTTGTCGGACGCAGGAAAAATCAATGTACTTGTATAAGGGGATAAATAGTGGATGGGGATAGGGGACACGGACACGATGCACAAACTTGGGTTGTAGAATTTGGAGTAATTTATTGAATAATTATATGGAGGAGTACCTACCTATTTATAGGATGTGGGAATTCCCATTTGGATATGATTAGGAATATTTAAAACCTAAATTAGATAATTATATCTATTTTATTCAAATCTAAATCCAAATGCAAATTCAATTTAAATATAATTAAATTTTTAGTTTAAAAAATCAAATGGGATAAATCAAATTGTAAATATTTAACTATTTAAATAAATCCATAATTTCAAATCAAGATTTAAATGCCACAATAATTTCAAAATATATTTTCTAAAATACTAAAAATATTAATTTCGAAAATTACATTAAAAATAAACTAATAAATAATTATAAATTTATATGTATGCAGAAATAATGTTTTCATAATTATGCCTTTCCTAGTATACAATAAAAATTTATTTATGATTAATAACTGCTAAAAACAAAAAGGCTTTTCATAGTAAGAATAATAATTATATATAATATTTTGAAAGCGTATAATAAAATAGAAAAATTCTTTTCTAAAATATGTACGCTCGTACATATTCGCACTCGACGAGCAAAAAAAATAAATTTCGTGCGCGACGTACAATTCTACTACGCGACGTACAATACAAAATTTTAAATCATTACCAAATTTAATAAAAAAATATAGTAGAAATTTAGGGGTTTTACATCCTACCCAACTTAAAAGAATTTTATCCTCGAAATTATGAATTAGTAGGGGGTGAGGAGACACAAAGGGGTATCGGTGAGGAATAATCATTCACAACGTCCAACGCAATCATGCTTTAGGAAATCGCGACTTCAATATCGGCGATAGTAATCATGGTTTAGCTTAAGAAGGAAAAATGAGTAAGGTTTAAAGTAAAAACACATGATAAAGGCTAGTGTGTTATCTAGAGAAGAATAGATTAGAGACCTTAAAGATATGGTTTCTTAGGAGTTTGTTGCTGGCACGATTGAGAGAGCGATTTGGGTCACTCTTAACTTAAGTGATTAGAAGTCATAAGAGTAAATATAGAGCCGAGATAAGAACGAGCAGTTTACGATGAGGATATAACAACCTTGAGTGATAACGGTCATAATTGATAGGAAGGCTAGAGGAAGTTCTAGTACTACGCCTTCGTCTTTCTAAAATAGGTGAAGGCGAACGCAATAAGGAGTTTCAAGACGATATTATCGAATACGAGTACGTGATTCAAGGACGACCAAAATTTTCAAAGGAAATGCCAAGGCAGTCGTGGATGGGATTCTAAAGGCCAAGTTCAATTTTTTTGTTTCATACACGTAGAATAATAGACAAAAGCGAACCAAAGTGCACTCGGTTGATCAGACCATCATGCACCGGTTCTGATTAGACAATATGTTAGTGAGCGCGCTCAATAGCATAAGTCATGAACAAACTCGATAAATGGATGAGTTTGCAAAACTAGATTATAGTAGCAACATTAGTCAAGGTGATAAAAATATAGGCACGAGATTAAGATTGAAATAAAGAACAAATATGAATAGTCTAAGAGTCATAAGAGTCTGTCTTGTTTATTTCTATACTATTATTCTACTGTTTTATTGACCAAGGCTTGGTTGACCAAATGGGTTAAATTCCTCTAGTCTCTATAGTCTAGATAATACTGTTGGTATTCCCTTAATGGTCAAGGGGGTGTCGGGTCGTTGGGTGTTCTACCCAACTTAAAAGAATTAAGCTAAGGATGTTTTGGGACATCCAACTAGTAGGGTCACTCTCTAACAAGCACGAAGGGAAGATAAGAATAATGATAGGAGAAATCAAGCAAGATGCAATGGATGAGTCGAACGATAGTTCGAATATGGAATCAAGGAAAGAGGTCAAGTATGTAGATGAGATCCTAGACTTCTAATCCTATACGCAGGCTTGCTTGGTACGGTAAAGTAACCAAACAATTTATCTTGACCTATATAGGCCACCACAAAAACATGTAACACCCCAGTCCCAAAATTCGTAGGACTAGGAACGTAGACATGCCAGCTGTATTCATACGAAGTATACTCCAATATATAAAAACCTCGTATGAATACATAAGCTATAAAATACAGTAGAACCATAACTAATCTCATCCACAAAAAAATGAATATCATATAATCAACTATGAATCTGTCTTGATACAATATGTTGGGCGGAGACAAATCCACTACCAACAAGTAAAGGAAAAATACATCATAGAATAAATAATTTTGGCGAGCGAAGCGAAGACGATCCAAATGTAATCCTCGAAGATATAGAGAGGACCACGGCTAGAGCTAGAACAACTGCGAAAGACAATAGCACACACCTGGCGAGATAACCAAGTCCTCAGAGGGACGTAACAAGACACATAATATCATGCCATATAAATTGAATAAATATTGCTCAAATAAATAAGTTAATTGAATTTATAACATAGTCCAATACGCACCTATTGAACGAGCGTACCATCCCTCCAACCAAACAAGGACAGGAGATGGTAAACTAATTTACGGTGGCGTATCTTTCCATGCTATGAATCTAATATGGTATCCGGACCCCAACAAGGTTCAATACCTTCTCATCAAAGCAGTAAGTCACACCTACAACCAAACAAGGACAAGATGTGACAAACTAATCCACGACAAGTTATTGTTCCAAGCCACGGTCAGATACAAGTACCCAAACCAAAAGTACTCGTACCTAACGGATAAAGGTGCCTAACCGTTCTAAGTGAAATGTAGTTAATAACAATCCTTCCTACGCATGGGCCGTGGCTAAATAGGATCGGTATGGTCCCCCCTTGGGGCACCAGAGGCCCCATCAGTAAGAGCATAACGTTCCGCAGAACGCCAGTGGCCGTCAGTAATCATTGGTCATCAACCCCGTATCTCCAGCGGAGAGTCCGGGTCACAAGGGAAAGTGCATCGAAGCCCATATGCTAAGGAATTGTCCTTCCCGCCCTATGCCTACTATGTTCTATCCACAACAGTAACCTCTATAACCGCTGAGTCAAACTAAGCATGCAACCTCTATTAGCGGTTATTCCTATCGCACGGCTTGTACGTACCGGTGGCCAGCTAATCACGTACTTCCGTGTCCTACATGCTACACACAACTTCGTGTTACAATGTGTCAAGGCCAATGGATGCAACACACAAGGTGGTCCCTTAAATCTAGGTTGAATGTGAGAAAAATAATACATAGCTGGAAATATAAATGAACGGTAAGTTCTAACAGGTTATGCCATGTATCACAGTTTATTTTGCATAACGAAAATAAATAATGCATGAAATATAAGCTAAAATAAATAAACAGCAAATGGCAATGTGTCTTACCGGGTAGGACGCCTGGTGTGCTGCAATGATCAAGTTGGCATGAACTGCGACTTTGGTACAACAACTATACATGGTGACCTCGGGTGGTGGCACGGACAGTTCTATTGGGTCCTGAAAGGTCAATTTAGTTAGGGTAGACACATGAAAGTACAGATTTGGTGAGGGAACGGGAATAATGGGGTTGGTCATGGACTGGACGATAATCGAAGGAATTTCGAATAATTAAAAATATATACGTTTTTAGAGTACTATTTATAATACTCAAAAATATTTTCTTATTACCTAAAATAGTTTTTATATAATTATTTGAAGATAACAAAAAAATGACTTTCAGGCTAAACTTTAAGTTTGTAAAAATACACTTTTTACGTCACAAGCTATTTTAAATTATTTAAGAATAACGCAGTAATATATTTAGGGTTTCTATCCCAAAATTTTATAAAAGTGGCCAAGTAAAATTCTATATTTAGTTATAAGTAAATTTTGAGGGATACATTTATTAAATTTAAAAAAAGTAATAATAATAATAATAATAATAATAATAATAATAATAATAATAATAAAAACAATAATAATAATAAGTATTCACTACTGCTGCTGTCCTTTCTTCTATACCAATAAAATAATTAAAATAATAATAGTAATAATAATAATAATAATAATAATAATAATAATAATAATGATAATGATAATGAATTAAGTTAATGATAATGATAATAATAATAATAATGATGGTAATAATAATAATAATAATAATAATAATAATAATAATAATAATAATAATAATAATAGTAATAGTAATAATAGTAAAACTAATAAGATTGATAACCCAAAGAGAATTGTCCAGCAATTAAGTTAATTGATAATGATAACTTATTTTTATCAATTAAGTTAATCGATAACAATAATCAAAACCCAAAGAGAACTGTCCAGCACTCCCTTCCCTAATTCGACATGGCAAGAGAGGGAGAGAGAGTAGAAAGGAGACGGTGGGAGCGGGTTTCAGCGGCGAAGGAAAGGGGGAACTCGGCAGCGCCGGAATGAGGGAGAGGGAGAAGAACGAAGGGCTGGGACTCGGCGACAAGGGGCTGCGCCAGCGGAGCGGGCGGCTAGGGCGCGGAGCCGGAGGCAGAGACTCAAGGCGGGGTTTGGGCGGATCCGAGGCGGAAGTCGGCGGAGTGGAAGGCCGGGGCGGCGGAGAGGAACTGAGGCGGAGGGTGAGGCGAGTGAAGGGGTTTCCGAGTGCGGGGCGACTGGAGGCCGCGCAGGGGCACGCAGCGGCGGTGGAAGCTCGCGACGAGGGGGCTGGTCCAGAGCCGGGGCTGGGTCGTCCGACGAGCGGGGGTAAGCTCGACGCGGCGGAGGGAAAGCTCGCTCTGCCGGAGCCGAGCGCGGGTGGCGGACGACAGTTCGCCGACGGAGGTGAGTCTGGGTTAGGGTTTGTTATTTAATTTGGGTTTTGGGCTGTGGGATTTCTTTTGGTTGCCAGCGTTAGCGCCGGTGACGGTGGTGGTGGTCGACTTATACGGGGCTACTGTGCGGTGGGGGTTGAGGTGGTGGTTTGGTAGTAGTTGTTGGTGTGGCCAGGTCTGTGGTGGGCCGAAGGGGGCGATGGCATCAGCGGGTGGCCGAGATCAAGGTGGACAGGAGGTGGTATTGACGACGGATGTTGCCGTTGGTGGATGTGGTGTACGGCATCGGGAGGTCGGCCGGAGTGGCCAGGCGGGGTCGGTGATGGTTGGCCGATTGATTGGGACGGTGTCGGGTGGTTGGACAAAGTCGGGGTCGGGCTGTGGTCGGCCGGGGAATGGCTAGGGTTACGGATTTAATTGCATCAGAGAGGGTCGGGAGAGATGTCCTGCGAGACACGGCTTGGTATTGACGTCCGGGTTGTGGGATGCAGGAAAAATCAATGTACTTGTATAAGGGGATAAATAGTGGATGGAGATAGGGGACACGGACACGATGCACAAACTTGGGTTGTGGAATTTAGAGTAATTTGTGGAATAATTATATGGAGGAGTACCTGCCTATTTATAGGATGTGGAAATTCCCATTTGGATATGATTAGGAATATTTAAAACCCAAATTAGATAATTCAATCTATTTAATTCAAATCCAAATCCAAATACAAATTCAATTTAAATATAATTAAATTTTTAGTTTAAAAAATCAAATGGGATAAATCAAATTGCAAATATTTAACTATTTAAATAAATCCATAATTTCAAATCAAGATTTAAATGCCACAATAATTTCAAAATATATTTTCTAAAATACTAATAATATTAATTTTGAAAATTACATTAAAAATAAACTAATAAATAATTATAAATTTATATGTATGCAAAAATAATGTTTTCATAATTATGCCTTTCCTAGTATACAATAAAAATTTATTTATGATTAATAACTGCTAAAAATAAAAAGACTTTTCATAGCAAGAATAATAATTATATATAATATTTTGAAAGCGTATAATAAAATAGAAAAATGATTTTCTAAAATATGTACGCTCGCACATATTCGCACTCGACGAGCAAGAAAAATAAATTTCGTACGCGACGTACAATTCTACTACGCGACGTACAATACAAAATTTTAAATCATTACCAAATTTAATAAAAAATATATATATAGTAGAAATTTAGGGGTTTTACAGAGAGTTAGCATCGGTACGATTGATTTTCGGGATTGAGTGGATGAATCGATAGGTGGGAATGGATTCACTATCACAAGACTTGGTTGAAATATATGTATTTTGGAGACGCCTGGAACGTGTGCACGATCCAAACTAAGTGATATGTTGAATTCAAGTGAGACCTGAGGAATGGGAAAGTGTCGAGGATTTTGAGATCGTGAGTTTTGAAGAAAAGATTGAGGGAGCATGAGCGTGGCTCGGATTTGAAGAATGCATAGGAGAATGTGTGCGACAAACGTTGGATGTTGAAACAAGTGATAAGTCGATAAGTAATACTAAGTTAGTTTCGAGGACGAAACTTTTTCTCAGTGGTGTATGATGTACTGCCCCGTCCCGCTTAGTCAATCAGAGGAATCGGAATGCCGACGGCGTTCGGACTTAGCCTTACAACAGCTTACTCGAAGACATCGCTCGGTCGAGGCGACTCCTCGCTCAGGTGGGGTAGTTTCAGTGAACTTGCCTCATCTTAGCCTTCACATAATAAATCATATATTTTCAACTTGTACAAGCAGGCTTGATAATAAAAGAGACCAATCCACATAGATAAGGGAATAATCCCGACAGGTCGAATTGATTTAGAATATGGAAAGGTCCAACGGTCGGCTTAGAGTTGGTGCACGACGTACTTTGAAAATGACACTCGATCCTTCGTCATGTGGCTTGGAAAAAGAAAAGTTGCTATTCGTCGCAAAGCTAAGAGTTATCCTAAGTCATAGGCGTCGCCTGCATAACTGCTTCATAAAGTATGCACGGTCCCATCGTCCAAGGCTTGGCATAGCCTTTGCTCACCCCACGGGTTAAAGTTACATTGCACGGCTTGTGGCATAAGTCTAGGAACCCAAATGACTTGGTCGTTCAAAGTTGATCGCGTGCACGACACGTTTCCACGATACAAGGCTTGACGCAGCCTTTGCTCGTTAAGTTGTTACACTTTTAAGTTATGCAAGTTATGTTAGGCTATCGAAGTAGTTGCAAGCACGGTCCTACGAGTTCTGCGGCTAGGTATAACCACATAGCCTTATGGTCTCAAGGCCCGTCATATAAAATATGACTTGGGCGATAGCGTCGCGTAGAACGTAAGTTGGTTTAAGGAACGATGCACGGACTTAGTGTTTAAGGCACGAGCCTCTGTTGATTTATTGAGTTTGGAAAAAGGGGCTTTCAAATAGGCATTCCTAAGTTGCATGGAATGATAGGGCAAGAAAGAAGAATGCTCGTGACCAAGGGTCGTCGAGGCGGTCTTAGATGTGAGAAGTGTTGAACTTGGCCCTGAAAGAGATGGTAACACTAGAAGAAGAATGACTGTGTGAGACGTCAGTTCGAGTCGAGTCTTGCATGGTCATTGGACAACTTATCAACAAAGAGGAGTTTCCACGTGCGACAACCCTGGGCGCCTGTAGAAGCATAAAATTTTTAGCAATGAACCCTTATGTGCCCATGCCAATATGGACATATGCGCCCAAGTCATCCTGTGAAGCTCTATGCGCCCAAGCCACCTTATGAAGCTCTATGCGCCCAAGACAGGCTCCCCAGAAAGAGGGCGCATAGCCTGAAACAGGGCTATACGGACAAGCCTGACTCGGTCAAAGCCATGATCAAAACGTGCACCGAAGCGTATGGCCACGTCATTCACCACGAGCAGTTGTGCACCGAAGCATGCGGCCATGTCAACACCACGACCAACCCACGATCTCACAGCCTGCATGCGCCTACATCCTATGCGCCCAAGGCAGGACTATGCGTCCATATGAAAACGAGTGTGTTTTCTCATGTGGGCGCATAACATCATCCCAGCTCAGAAACTACTATAAAAATGGGTTCATCCCTCTTCAAAACACAGAACGGAGAGCCTTTTCAAGAGCCAAATTGCTGCAATTCTTGCCAGTGAGCCAAAAGTTAGCAATTTTCTTAGGTTTTCTTCCACTTTTGTAATCAGAGTGTCAACGGAGTAAAGGAGCAACTGCAGCTCGATCTCCATCGTTCTATTCTCCAGAATTCTTTATTGTACTCGGGGATCCTCAGCGCAGGATCTTTCAGGCGTACTCGATTTGTGGTGCCTTGCGCCAATGAAGAAAAGACAACATTTCTTTTTCTTTTTGTGTGTGTCCACAAAAATGGCGACTCTGCTGGGGACTACCTTTTCCTCTGACGAGAAGGTGGTGACGCAATCCGATACCGACAAAATGGAGAGTACTCAGAAGATGCTGATCGTAAAGTTCGATCAGCAGACGTTCGAAGAGATGCTCTCGAGGGATGGCTCTACTCCCTCAAAATTAGCGAAGCCACGCAAGTCTCGCACGACTTAGCTTACGAAGGCTCGTTGTGCATATCCTGCTAGTATCATAGCAGATATGCAACTGGAGGACTCTGTCACATAGGCGAATGACTCTGCCACAGAAGCTCCCCAAATGGAGAAGACTCATACCATTCCAGGCTCTACTAGCCCAGTGACTTCTTTTCTATACAACCAACAACAGAGTGTTCGACTCTCGAGACTAGGCAAAGGAAAGCACTATGATGCCAAGAATCGGAGTGTTCGATACTTTGGGTAAACCCAGTAAGACTCACAAACAAAGGAGGCCAAGCTGGTAGAAAATAACGCTGCTCCACCAAGCATGCGCCCAAAGCCATGCGCCCAAGGGGATGTTTAGGCACATAACTCCAATCAGAAGGCCTCTGTCTTCAACAGATTGGGCATCCAGGATCATGCTCACAGGCTCACTGGATCCATACTATGTGCCCACATCAAAGAGGCTCAGACATGCTGCCAAAAAGCATACGCCCAAGGCCAGTCTCCAAGGCCTACGCCCCCACAGCAAAAAGACAGGCCCCAACACGTATAGTACGGGACTGCCATCAAGGACATCACAAAACTTAGGTGTGGGGGTTGCCCCTGCACGTGAACTAATTTTGGATGTGCCAACTCTCCTTATGAACCCGCATGCAAAGCTCAACGATGCATGCAACATGGTTTGTAAGGCAAAACTTCCTTCTGTTGACTTACGCGACATGATAAATCATAAGCGTAAAGTGAAGGAGGACATAACTATTCATAGTGCACATCCATGTACCAGTGTTGTCATCAACTGTTGCTGCTCTAAAGCAACAAGAGCGCCTCAGAGACAATCCATGTTTCGATGGCTGCATTTCTCTGACGATGAAAAGCCGCTGTGTATTTCGTCCAACATGGCTTCATGTGGTCCCCCTTACGGAATCCCCAATCAATGACGGTGGACCACATACCCAACTTTTTCTCTCAGTTTCGCGAGAAGAATGAGAAGAAGTCTACCAACAGATGGCCAGCAGGCTGTCACATCTGAAGGAGTCTATATAGGTACTCGATCAAAGACGAGATTCCGTATGGACGACGAAGACTACCAAGCTGGGATAGTATTCCCTCAGAGTCTGAAGCGGATGACCTTCACACTAGAGGTAGCCTTCCAGAGGACGACGATCCCTCTGAGTCTGATGGCGACTATCTACCTCCTCTACCTAAAGATGAAGGACTTATCAACTCGGAGACAGACAGTATCAACACCAGTTGTACTATTTTCTCTATTCATCCTCACATGTTATCTACATACATGGCAAACAAATAAAGACCTGTAGAAGCCAGTAATCAGACCAGTAAACGACTAGAGTATCTTGAAACAAAATTCGCCAAGATCACTGATATGCTGACCAGTATCATGGCGGTCCAAGCTGCAGGGGCTGTTCCTCCATCTCAACAGAACGTCTCAGCTCATGCTAGTCCAACTTATAGCAACAACCCTCCTTCACGACAAAAGGAGTATCATTCTGTTGTGCCTCCCGTAAATCTTGCAAATGCTGGGGGGGTCCTTCGCCAATAACGCCTAACAACCGTTCAGCAGCCGTTTCCCAACACCTGCTTAATCAACAAGATGTAATTGATTCACTGGTCGCCCGTCTCGACACTATCTCACACAAAGACGAGCTTCAGAAGATGGAGATATCTTACCCTTATCCTCCTGAATGAGAGAATGCTACTTGCCCTCCTAACTACAAGCCGCTCATGCTAAATTCATTTGTCGGGTTGACTTTTCCTCGTCAACACATGACATACTTCAACATGCAGACTCTATACTTACCCAGGGATGATCTGTTCTTATCAAAGATGTTTATTAGCACCTTGCAGGGGGTAGCTTTTGAATGGTTCTGTAGTCTGCCTGACGGTTGTATCAATTTATTTAAAGACTTGGAGGGGTTGTTCCTTAACAGGTTTTACGAGAGTGGCATACATGTTAGTATGTCCACCCTCATCGAGACCAAGTAAAGGAGGACTGAGTCTGTTATTGTCTTCATCGAATGCTTCAGGCGGCTAACAATGAAGATGCCCTTCGGCATACCAGACTCATAACTTATGGACACTTGTCGGCATAACTTCCTTCCTACGGTGAATTTTTGTCTGGGTATACATAAGTATGATACATAGCCCGCTTTCATTGGGGCCGCTGATGCTGCTGAAAATGACATTCCTAATTTGGAACTACTGGGGTTGAAAACACCCAAATCTGAAGACACGGGCAAGCATCCTCAAACTATCCCTGTCCATGGGGGTAAAGGGAAAGAAGTCCTGAAGGTCGACACTTCCAAAGGAGCTTCGAATTCTCAGGGCGCCTCCGACAAGCCTAAGGAGACCTTCTCCTGTGACGAAGACGATGTTATTACCATTTTTTACACAATAACGAAAGGTAATAAGCTGACATTGCCTCCACCACGATGTCCTACAGAGGCGAACCAACTCAAGGATCCCAAGTACTGTCTCTATCATCAGTACATGCATCGCTCCACCAAGGACTGCATCATCCTGAAGAAGAAGGTACAACAGCTTATCGACAACCAAGTAATCAACCTCGAATCTGCAGACAAGGTCGTATCTTCTAACATGATCTCTCTTCAGTTTGGTGACTTTCCCCCCACAGAAGTCCCAGACGGCGTGATCCCGATCCCCAAGGCAATAATAAAAGTCGTCAACCTATCGCCAGCTCACAACTTAACCCTGGTGCCACTCACGACTGAACGTAGTAAGATCATGTGGGTCCATCCGGACCTTGTACAAGAGATGACACAGGAGGTGGTATCTCCCAAAGCAAAAAGGGGAAAGAAATACAAGTCAAGTCATATGGTGACTTCTCCTTTATACACGGTTCTGTCTGGCGAGACACAATCATGGAAGGCTTATCTTCGGACATACGATCCCGCACAAGAAGAATCAGTACCTTGTCAAGCTTCTGCTACCCCCAAAAGCTCAGAAGCTGGCCCATCTAAGCCTTCAACTACTGACAAAGCCAAGCAGAAGGAGATACGGTTTGATAAGTCTCGGACGGCGCCAGCTCCCGAAGGCATGGATCGGCCCTACAACTTTAACATACTGGCACAGCTGGCCAATACACCTGTCAGGTTGTCTTTGTTCGATCTATTACGACTCTCCAAAGAAATACAGAAGGCCTTAAGTGAGGCATTACTACATGCCGACTCTTATCTCGCTGAAGTCAAAGCCCCCGCTGAAGATCCTGTCTCCTGTCCCCACTGCCACAGTACTATGGAAGTGGTGCCCAATATCACCTTTTCACAGGAGGACATGCTACTAAAAAATAATCATCATGGTAGACCCCTGTACTATACAGGGTATATCGGGGCGATCAAGGTGGACCGCATGCACATCGATCCAGGATCCACCCTTATTATCATTCTTAGAAGTTTACTTCAAATTCTGGGAATCCCTTTGTATAAGCTATCTGGAACCAATACAACTATCATGACTTTCAATGCTGGTCAATGCCACCCGCTGGGTAAGATCCGTCTCAAGTGCCAGATCGATGATCTACGAACGGAGGTTTCCTGCTATGTGATCGATGCCAATGTATCCTACAACGTGTTGTTGCGACGTCCATGGATACACGAGAACATGATTGTTCCTTCCATACTTCACCAGTGCTTCAAGTACGTCAACGACGACGGTATCGTGAATACGGAGTTTGCCGATGTCGATCCTTTTAAGGGCATCGAAGCCTATTATGAAGATTTGGTACTTTACCAATCTCAGCCCCCCAAGGATGACGACAACGAAGCTGATAATGAAGCTAAAGCAAGTTCATCCTCCAATGATTGTCCCCTGATTATCCGAGTCAAAAGATGTACTACTCTAAAAAGTACTCCGAAGCCTCTCACAATCTGGGTGAAAAAGTAGAGCCCTGACAAGGTCAAACCATTGACCATCACTCTCCGTAAGAACCCTGACAAAGTTAAACCTCAGGAAGAACCTGCCGAAGTCCGTCATTCCAATCCCAAAGAATTACCCTACGTGGTGAACTTGGCCAAGACCGTGGCTCCAATTCCAGATAATGATCCTCTCAATGAGTACATCAATACTCATAATAATGTACCTTCAGTGGGTGATGTCATCCCTGAAGAAGAACTTGCGTATTTTCTTAGTAAAGTTTTATCTTTGAATTACTCTGATGTCTATCAATATATAAACCACTACATAGATACGATTTACGCTCTAGAGCACGACATAGGACCACACCTCTGCATGCCGGTCACGCCGCCTCACCTGCTGGAAAAAGTTTACCCAGAAGATATCCAGTACTTCATCGTTCCAGTCAGAAAGAAGGATGAAGAACTAATCATCTTCGATCGAACAATTGGCGAAAAAAAGTTTGTTTCAGACTCTACTTCTACCAAGCACAACGCAGAAGCTGACTATGACTCTGGAAAAATATAACTTTTCTGGTATAGTTGGTAGGCCAAGAATATCATCCAGAACATGGGATATGACATCAAAAGCGACCAGGGACTAAATTACAGCCGGGGACGACGGTTGCTAATACGACACTTTGCTCCTTTCGGCAAACCTGAGAACTACTATCAGTGAAACGGTGTTGGTTTGGGTTATGTTACTCCTCCAACAACTCTCGAAAGATCAGATGATGAAGCAGATCGTTGTTCTTATTCTTCTGATTCCTCCTTCTGGGACTCCGACTCCAGCATTGGCGACATGTTCAAAGAAACTCTCTCCGTCAATATGGTTTCCGTTGACCAAATTGCGGACGATGTCCAATCAATCGAGCTTAAACAATAGGCTTAAGAGATGGATACTAGGTGGGAGCGGCGCTTCGAACAACGTGAACCACCTACCGAAGAAGAAGTCGTCCAAGTCAATTTAGGAGATGAATCATCTTTTAAACCAATCTTCATCACCAAAAGTCTATCTGGCGATGAACGCCAATCTCTTATACAGCTTATAAGAGAATACATCGACGTCTTTACATGGAGCTATGAAGACATACCAGGCCTGGACCCTAAAGTCGCCATGCACCGCCTGAATATTTCGTCTAAAGCTAAGCCAGTGAAGCAGCAACAACGAAGATTTTGACCAGATGTCATGGAGGCCATCAAAAATGATGTCAAGAACCTCATTGCCAGTGAATTCATTCGCGAAGAACAACACCCTGACTGGGTCGCCAACATAGTTCCAGTCATAAAAAAGAACGACAGAGTTCGAATCTGTATCGTTATCGTGATTTGAACACTGTATGCCCGAAAGGTGAGTTCCCTCTACCGATCACCGATGTAATGATCGACAATACTTGCGACTTCGAGCAGATTTCCTTCATGGATGGGTTCTAAAGCTACAACCAGATCAAGATGTTCCCCGATAAAAAGCACACATCTTTTTGAACACCATTGGGGGTATACTACTATACGGTGATGCCCTTCGGAATGAAGAATGCAGGGGCGACATACCAGCAAGCCATGAACACAATTTTTTGCGATTATTTACGCAAAACTGTGGAGTGCTACGTAGACGATATCGCAGTTAAAAGTCGTCTCAAGGGCAACCACCTCCAAGAATTGAAAACGATATTCGAACTAATGCATGCACACCAACTCAAGATGAATCCAACCAAGTCTTTTCCGGGAGTCTCCAGCGGCAAGTTCCTTGGTTACATCATCACTTCAAAGGGTATACATCTTAACCCGAAGAAAGTGAAAGCTGTCCTTGATATGCATCCTCCAAGAAACCTCAAAGAGCTATACGGACTACAAGGAAGGCTAGCCTACATCAGATAATTCATTTTGAACCTTTCTGGAAGGTGTCAACCATTCACTCAGCTCATGAAGAAAGGCGTATCTTTTGTCTGGACTAAACAATATCAACGCGCATTCGACGATATCAAGAATTATCTCATAAGTATTGGTAGCTCCAATAATGGGGAAGCCCTTCTTACTATATGTCTACGCTATGGACCATTCTCTTGGCGCCTTATTAGCTCAAAAGAATGAAGGTGGCCATGAACAGGCAATCTATTACCTCAGTCGCACAATGGTGGGTGCCGAACACAGATATACACCAGTAGAGAAGGAATGCCTTGTACTGGTATTTTCCATCCAGAAGACATGCCACTATGTGTCTGGACAGACTATCCGCATCATATCTAAAGGCAATTCTCTCAGAATACTCATGACTAAATCGGGTTCTCTCAATTCCCTTTTAGCTACATGGGCAATTCTGTTGACTCCATACAATATGCTCTTCGTTTCTCAGAAGACAGTAAAAGGCTAAGCATTAGCTGATTTCCTAGCAGCTCATCCAGTGCTAGAATCTTCCAAACTCTATGACAAAATTCTCGATAAAGTAGTAGAGTCTAACATTGCAACTGAAGAAATCCCTATTTGGTGAATGTTCTTTGACGGTGCATCAAAAACAGGACCTAAAGGAAATATTGTGGCCGGAGTCGGCATCGTGCTCATGCCACCTGCTCATCTGGTTATTCATCGTGCATATTCTCTCATAGAATCATGCAACAATAACGTGGCCGAATATAATAACCTATTAATCGGCTTGTAACTGGTAAAGCAACTGAGAGTTGACTATCTCGAAGCTTATGACGATTCCAAGCTAATAGTTAGTCAGGTCCGAGGGGATTATGAAGTTTGTCACGAAGATCTCATCCCCTATCACAGAGCAACAATCGAGTTGGCTTCTACTTTCGCTGGATTCTTCATCGAGCACGTGCCTCGACTACAGAATATATAAGCAGATGCTCTAGCCGGTCTCGCTGCTTCCTTAACCGTCCCTACCATTACTCAGCAGTCGATCACAGTGTCTGGTCGAGAATTATTCTGTATGGAAAATGCCTTACATATTTATCACAGTTACATAACGAAAATAAATGTCGATGTTAAAGACTGGAGATTTTCTTTCATAGACTACGCTGTCTATGGAATCCTTCCCGAGGACCTGAAGGAAGCAGTGTCTATCCAAAGGCGATCCCTCAGATTTTACTACGACACAGCTTCCAAGAATGTGGCCTTCTCCTCTGCATGAGCCGTGAACAAAGCCTCGTCTTCTGCGCAAAACAGCGACGTTGGGCTCCGCTGCTTGGTATCCCGGAACCTGGCCACCTGACCCTCCAGGTCATTCAGAACTTTTCTCAGAGTATTGGCATGCTCTTCATAACTGACAATGCTCTCGAGGGCCGCCACTTAGCATTCGGCAACAGCCTTCACAGGGATAAAGGTAGCATTTCGATTCAGGACTCCAGGAAGCTTCACTTTCAGCACAGAGTAGAAAGCTTTGACGACTTCCTGGGCCATCTCCTCATCTTCAATAGAGGTCATCGGGAAGGAGGCTTGGAAAGTTTCTTCCACTCCAGGAAGGGATACCTGACAAAAGCCGAACCTGACAAAGAAAAAAATATATACATCAGTAACCAAAAAAGACGGAGAAAAATACGAAAGAGTTGTAAATTCGTACCTTCGGCTTGCTCAACTACAGCCTTGGTTACGCCATCAATCTTGGCTTCAGAGAAACCAAGAGCAGACCCAAACTGTTCAATAAGAACAATATCAAGGCCCTGAGTGGCATCAGGCCTGATATCTTCTACAATCCCAGTCGGAACAGGAGTAGATTCCGCAACAGCCCCCTCTCATCCTCTCCTTCTGTAGCCGATACCAGCTCATTAAAAGCTCCCCCCGTACCAGCAAAATTGGAGGAGTTGGGAACAACTTCTGTCCCTTCCCCAATGACGGGGACTACCTTCGCAAGGGGTTCCTTTCCCTTGTCTACAAGGGAACATACAGTCGTGGTTAGCCTCACGAGGAGCACGCAAAATCGAAGTCGAAAAATATCATCCGAAGAGGGACGCAAAAGTAATATATCTGCAGGAGGATGAGCCGATTGGACTTGGTTCTCGTCTAACTCTTTCATCGCAACTCCTATTGCAGAAATATCCCCCACAGATATGTCGTAGGAGAGACTGATCTTCTGATTGCTGTCATGGTCTGGACCTTCGCCCTGATCACCCCGTCGCTCAGGTATTAAAGCTGAAGAAGACCCGCCCTCATCCATCAGTCAAGGATGAGCAGGGGACTCTGTCGTCACATCCACCTCCTGAGATGAGGAGGCACCTGCCTCAGTTGCAACTTCGGGGTCCTGTGCAAAGGACAAACGCAAAGGTGAGAAAGCTTCCAAAAGTTTGACCAGAACGGCTATGGAGCCTAGGAAGGGATCTACCTCCCGAATAATAACGGCCCGTGACGCCATTCCTCCTCTTCCAGTTTGCCGGGAGGAACTGCTCAAGGGAGGCAAGCCAGCACCCACTTCCTTGGCTCTCCTCAGGGCGACAGTTTTCTTCTTCCGCGTTAAGGTTGGTTCCTGGGCCAATTCAGTTGAAGCTTTCCTCTTCTGAGGTGGATTGAGAGGGAAAGAGTCATCATCTTTTGTATCCTCCTTTGGAGACACTATTAGCTTCCTAAAGATAGCTTTTGGATGCGATAGTACGGCCGGCTTCATAGTGGGAACATCACTCTCCTTCTTACGGCCCTTCGGTGCCTTTTTTGCAGGAAGGGGGCCAAACCGAGTCCCTAATATCAAGCTCTGTTCACGATCATACCGGGGATAAAAAGTATTGATTTGAACATAAAATTTGGCGACAGCATAGCACAAACGGGTCTCAGGCTTATCCAAGGGCAGAATGAAGACTGCCTCCGTGCACCCGGTACTGTAATACATCCAAGCACGTGCCCCATCAATTAAGCTGTCTATCGACTCCAAGTGTAGGATAGCATTCCCCAAGAGGGGCTGGCTGTAGCCAAACTGCCGTACAAAACGGCTCAGCAGATATGGCTCCAAATAGACATGATTCCTATTTCGGAGCACCAGATGCGATGGTCTAATAGACTGAAGCCAGTGAAGCACCCCAGTAGTCAAACTAGTGGCATGAACTCCCTCATCCACTAAGATATCTTTCACATTACCGCCGCCAGATGGAGGGGATACTCCAAAGAACTCATAGTTTTACAAGAAGCCAAAAGCCTTTCTGCAGGTAGGTACACCGGTGACGGCCCAATCTGCATTACGAAATCTACGAAGAACGGCATCTCCCACCAAAGAGTCCTCTACCGGCCCAGCATTCATCAGGGTAGGATAATGCAATAGCAGCCACCCCATCAGAAAATGATACAGAAGTTCGGTCCGAACGAAGTTGGCCCTGTCGTCAGAAGTTACCGCATTCCAGACAAAGTCCCGCAGACCTCATCCAGTGGCACAGACCATCGCAAAAAGCAATACAAGACGGTATCCGAATGCCACCTTCACAGTCGAAAGTATCATACCCCATCTTATTCTCTCAATGGACCCTGAACCTCTGGGAACTATGCAGTCATGAAGCCAGATCATTAAGAAAGCTGCTAGCACAGCCTTCCCTGACAACGGATATTCAGCTTGACGGAAGTAATGGCTGATCGGGGACTCAGGATCATCACTGTCCTTAGTATCCGCCGTCTCATAATCCGTCATTCGGGCTTCTATATCGGACTTGGTCATAGGTTTTAAGATCGAAAAGGAGGCCGAATCTTCCCCTTCTCCTTGAGCGAAGACGTAGCCCATCCAAGCTCTCGTGTGGAGATTGGCCCCCTCGGTCCTTCCTTTTTTATTAATCCTATAACAGATAAGGAGGTGGCAGAGAAATTTCTTATACACATCAATCATCTCGGAGTTTTTATTCTCCAGATCCTGGAGCTCTTCATCGCAAGACAAGTACTCTTCATATGGCTCCGTGCCCCAGGGAAGCTTCGACACTTCCTACATCTCATGGAGAGCCAATCACATCTCCCCACCCGGAGTAAAAAATATACATGTGTGAAGGTTATATACCTCTGCCAAAGAGACAAACATTGGCCAATTGACCCTTACACCATACTGAGTGGCCCTAATAGCATAGTAAAGGCCAACAGTTTTCAGGGTGGCTTCATACATGGAAAGCACCCAGCCAGTGAGATTGCTCCAGAATGAAGATGGATACCTCCAGCTTTCCATCCGTATCTTCCTTGCGGGATACGACACATCCTCCGTCATCATCAAATTGCAAAGCATGTCAGCGACATAAGAATGGAGGTTAGTCGGGATATCATTCACTACGGCACTAGGTTGTATTCCTCTCGTAGAATAAAATACAGAACCCCGGACACACTTGTAAGTGTCCTTTCGATCGCCTGAGTCAAACTATATTCTTCCAAAAATAACCCCGGAGAGCTCAGGAGTCAGCTCCCACTTCATCTGTCGTCGCCCGACCAAGACAGTAAAAGAAGACAAAGGATATTTATGCTCCATCGACGGTAGCCATATCCTCTGATTGTTCGTACAGATCACCATTGGGTTTCTCAAGCGTATGGTCTCACCATCTTCAAACCCTATACTATTACCAAACAAGAAGTACGGCTTCTTGATACGACGTGCCCCTCCACCCACGAACTTCTTATCATTAATCATCTGCCTTAAGAAGGTCTTATCCTGTTCAAGTATGGCGAGTGTCCGTTCCGTAGGCTGGTTTTGACTGATCGTGGCTTGAACCTTGCTGATCATATTCATTATGAGAATAGTACCGAGGACTTGATAACCAGAGCCGAAAGGGATTCTCTCAAGCTCATGGTTAAACATATTTACTGCAAGGACAGAAAAGAAAGTTAGACTCAGAAATCTGCAGGAAAAACTAAGTGCTGAAGGGCTCTTATGCGTCCAAAGGACTATGCGCCCAAAGGACTATGCACCCAAAACAAACATATGGGCACATAACATACAACACTACGTGGGCACATAACATGCAAATAGCACGTGGGCGCATAACATGGTAATATATAGGCGCATAGCACACCATAATGTTGGTGCATGACTTCTGTGGGCGCATAAGAATGCTTACAGAAGTATGTTGACTTAGGCGCATGCGCCCAGGCAGAAAAAAGTCTGAGCTTAGGAAATTAACGCTCGAGACTTTATTTTTGAGGTGTGACGTCACCCAAAATCGGGTCCTTGACTGGTGAGGACGCTGCCGCAGGATCTCTTGGCGACCTTGGGAGACATGATTCGTTGAGAAAGGAGAAGAAGCGTCTTTCGAAACTTCTAAAAGAGGAGAATAATGTACTTTCTATCTCCTTCAGAGCCTATTTATAGGCATGGACCACTTTCTATACGCCCACTATTTTCTATGCGCCCATTGTGCGCTATGCGCCCGCCATAGCCTATGCGCCCAAGTGAAGATCCAGCCTCTTGCACACTATTTGACTGCCACTTGCTGACGTAGACGACGTGTGAAGGGTGGACCTCTTCAAATTCCACCCCGATGAATCTGTCAGTTCAGATTTTCGAGGAAGATCTCAACATTCGTCTCTCTGACAGGCTGGCCAGATGCTATGCGCCCAAAGAGAGAGCCGTGCTATGCGCCCACTGCATCATGAGAAGACGATCCATGCTTCTTTCAAAGTATTTCAAACTCGTTCAAGTATCGAAAACTTTGAAGGTGGTCTTGTAGAAGCATGAAAATTTCAGCAATGAAGCCTTATGCACCCAAGCCAACGAGGACATATGCGCCCAAGTCATCATGTGAAGATCTATGCGCCCAAGCCACCCTGTGAAGCTCTATGCGCCCAAGACAAACACCCCCAGAAGGAGAGCGTATAGCCTGAAACAGGGCTATGCGTCCAAGCCTGACTCGGTCAAAGCCATGATCAAAACGTGTATCGAAGCGCACGGCCACGTCAGTCTCCATGAGCAGTCGTACACCGAAGCATGCGGCCATGTCAACACCACGACCAACCTACAATCTCGCAGCCTGCATGCACCTACACCCTATGTACCCAAGACAGGACTATGCGCCCACATGAAAACCAGTATGTTTTCTCATGTGGGTGCATAACATCATCCCAGCTCAGAAACTATTATAAAAAGGGGTCTCATCCCTCTTCAAAACACAAAACGGAGAGTATTTTCAAGAGCCAAATTACTGCACTTCTTACCAGTGAGCCGAGAGTTAGAAATTTTCTTAGATTTTCTTCCACTTTTATAATCGGAGTGTCAACGGAGTAAAGAAGCAACTGCCATTTGATCTCTATCGTCCCATTCCCCAGAATTTTTTTGTACTCGGGGATCCTCAGGATCTCTCAAACGTACTCGATTTATGGTGTCTTGTGCCAATAAAGAAAAGACAGCATTCCTTCTTCTTTTTGTGTGTGTCCACAGTGCCATAGGACCGCATCGTCTAGGAAGAAACACGGTATAGCCGCAGTTGGACGAACCGCTCGGGTTATTCGGGAACTTTCAACGGGGCTAGCTATTTGCGTTGAAAGGGTCGTCGAATAGCAAGGCTATAGTCCATGATAGCTTGTGATGTTAGTGACCAATTCATATAGATGGGTCGGTACGGACGGCAATCCGCGTGTATGCCTATGGATGAGTCAGTTGAATGTGTGTATAGTTAGAACACGATGTTTGGGCTTAAAATTTGGTGTCAACATAAGCGAGTGCTTCGGCACGAGATGTGACGTCGAGTCTTCAGTTGTCGGCATATAAGTTGTATAAGTTGGATATGAGTCATCTTGAGTTTAAGTCAGGAAATGTTGCAAGGCAAAGTCGGTCGAGTGACACTTGGTCCATAAGTCTTGGTTGGGTTAGTTGGTGATTACAGTAACAAGGGCCGCGAGGCGATAATATGGTTAAGTCATATTGAGATTGCGAGGCATAGCGTATGGACTTATAGTACGGTCATATGGAAATGGAGTCTTATCGTGTAGTTGCGTCTCTGGTTATGGGCTGAAAGGCAAGCACGACTTGATAGGATAACGTTGTCGATACGAGAAGGGGTCTAGAGGCAAATATAAGTTGATGTTGTTGTTACAAGCACGGGATGGTCTTGAGACACAAAATAGGCCAAGGCGTCTGTCCTAAAACTGATCCTAAGACAAGACTAGAAAGACAATTGATAAGAAGGGACTACGTTGTACGAAGTAAATCAAACATGTAGCTTTTATATAGATGGGCGAGGAGCTCATTCCACTAGTAGAGTTGAGTACTGACACCCACATAGTTTTTATGTGCAGGCACAGATAGAAGCTCGTGGCGCGGAGCTCGCTTGGATGCGTCGAGGCACAGAGTTCTTTGGCAATTTGAAGCGTGCGGCCGCATGGAGTCAAGACTTATACGGGACATAATGTATGGACGTCGCCTTCCGAAGCATCCGCTAGTTCAAGACAAGTATTGAGAGATGAGAGAGAGCTGAGTCACTTGTAATGTGAGAAGAGTGAGCTTGAGTGACTTGTAATCTTGGGCTTGCGTCCCTTTGTAATCCTTGTTTCAATATCAATAAAATACATCTTTTGAATAACTTGTATTTTGTTCTAAATTTTTGCTGGCATATTAAATGTCTCTGCTTGGGACTTCTGTGTGACGACCTCGTCGCAGCCGCTGTAATCGGTCGTTATGGAACCCGCCTTGCACGAGCGTAATCTAGGCTCGTGCGGCATCATGCCTTAGCAAGGACGATCGCTCCTACGGGAGCGGGGCGTGACATAATGGTATCAGAGCATGGCTTTACGTCCTTGGACTATCGATTGAATTCCTTAACTTCGTTGTTTTCACAAACTCTGTTCCTTCCGTAAGTTGTTATCGTTGGTGCGCTCTCTTTCAAATGTCCCATAGGATGTCCATACAATAAGTCTATCTAATTTGAAAAACATAGAAAAATAGTTTTTGACAAAAAACAAAAGATGGTTCACGTGGCACGGTTGGCTAAGTCGGGCTGTGCATAAACACCAAAGTTGCGTCGACCTTAGAAAAGTCGAGTACGGGATTAGAATTGTCTCAGACAAGAATGAGTTGGACTCGATTGAGTAAATGAGATGACTATCGATAGGGGTGCTATCGAGCAACAATAACATCGATACGATATAGATGAGCGTGCTTGGAATTAGAGGAATGGTTCAAACGAAAAATTTGAAGAAGTCGATTGTGGATCGAATGATAAGTTGAGGATTTGTTGAATGACTTCATCCCCGAGTGGTGTATGCGATAGCTTCAGGGATGTCGATCGAATGAGAATGTAGGGTGTCGATGAGTCTATTAGCAAACGTCACGTTATGCAAAGCCGTAGATTGAGTATCGTTTAACAAGTTGTAGTCTTGAGATTTGACAAGTTGATTCGAACAACCTAGAAATTGACGTGCACGGAACATGCACGGGATAGTGATTGCGCGAGTATGAAATGTAAAATGATTGAGTAGGCAAATCAAATCGAGAAAAAGTTAAGATGTAGCAAATGGATGACTTGATCGAGGAAATTGATACGGATCGTATACAAAAAGTTAGGACTACTGAAAGATAGAGTGCATGAAAAGTTTCATTCGATTGGAATTGATATTGCTCGATGCTTTGAGTTAGCAAGGAAGGATGTGATTTGAAAAAATAAAAAACGTTGATCGATGACTTGAGATAAACAAATGAATACACGCAATTTCAGATTTGAACAAATTGATGTTATGAATGATTCGAGGGATAATGATCGAACTTGAATTTGAATGTCGAGGAGATTATCCAGTCAGACGATAGCATCATTCTTACGCCTCAAAATTTGTTGCAAAGAAAGATCGTCAGGTTACGCATATCATCGATGGTATTGAGGCATATCAAAGATCGATATGTGATAACTCGGAGGCATTCTAATTTAGGGAATGATGATCATGCAAGTGTTATTGTTCTGACGGATGCTATACTTAGGATTTCGATGGATAAAAACAGAAGTGTATTGATGGTTATGCGGATAACCACAACGTTGACATTCTTGACTTACGCGAGCGCAACTCTAGCCTCGCACATGTGTTGCATCGGATTTGGGGCGATCGTTCCGCTTGAACGCTGACATGGTGATTCATGTCGCGGGAATGATCGAACTCAAAAAATTAGGATACGACAACTTTGATTTTCTCGACTTGTTGGTTTGATGTGAAGGTAAATTCGAGGATTAGTCGGACTTGTGATTGACGATTGAATAAAAACTTGAGAATTGAATAGGTCCAATCTGCGTATCGAGAACGAATTAGTCGAGACACAAAACAAGAGTTACATCCCGATGAGGATGATTATTACGCGGGAGCGTTGTATGGTGATTTCATGTCCACCATAGATAATCGGACTCGCGTAATATCAGGGCGTGGCATATTGTTAAGTCAAGACGACCTTGCAATCGATTACGTGAATTGTGACGAACGACTTAGATAATACAAAATAAGAATTATGGTTTAGCGACAAGTCGTGCCGTAGCGTGCTTGACTTGAAAAGGATTGATAGGTAGATTATGTCGTGTATTTCGGGGACGCCTGGAATGTGTTCACGATCCAAACTAAGTGATACGTTGAATTCAAGTGAGACTTAAGGAACGGGAAATTGGTCATTCGATGCCACCACTGCAGTCGCCTGGTTGTCGCAGTATATAGTTATCGCCGATATCTGTATCCCAACCAATAAAAGATCATACATGAGCTCCCGAAGCATTATGTTTCTTCTACTGTGAAATCTAATGTAAAGAACTCAGATTCCATGGAGGAACGAGAGAGCATAGTCTGCTTCTTCGACTTCCATGATATAGCAGCTCCATTTATGGAGAAAATAAATCCACCTGTGGATCTCTTGCTCTCCACTTTTGAGCACCAGTTTGCATCACTAATATCATGCCCCACAACCAGAATACTGGAGAGCGGAGGACAGACACAGCCAGCTACGTATATAGAAGTGTAATCTACCTCGATATACGGTTACCGCTGTCTAGATGCATGAGAGTTTAACTATAAGCCATCAGTCTCTTATGGTCAAAAATAAGCCTAGTGTCTCAATCTCAAGCAAGTAAGTACATGTAACAAGATGGTAGATCATCAAACATACAAAGTAAAGCATCCCCATACATCATATATTCAGATGATCATGAAGCTAGTCATAAAAAATGTGAGGACTAGCAAGAGTTACAGTCATACATGATCAACCCTAGGATTTGTCAATTATGTTACAGCCCTTAGGCAAACAGGAATGTAAATTCAATACGAGCTAAAACTTGCTCGGCGGCTAAACGCCTCAAAAGAATAATTTATAATAGAGTGGGAGAGCAAAAGAAAAACCCACTCGTTGCCAAGGTTGCGCCTAGTGTTCACCATATAGCTAGAAGGTTGGAAGATCCTCGGGAGCTACTCCGAAATCTGGCCATACAAAACTAGCTGGGTCAGACCTCAGAAAGGGGAAGTGCTACACAAGGGAGGCTTCACTTAAGAACTAAAACCAGCATGTTAGATCACAAGGCATAAAATAACAATAAGTACTTGGAGTTAAGAGATAAGGGGATAAACGATAAGATAACTAAGGAACTATTTCGAAAACCAAGCTTTAACCCTTAAATCAAACAAGGACCGGGGTTGTAACCCTTCACTTGAACAGAACTTAGTCTCTGACCAATTATCGATAAAGTCAAGCATAAACGAGCATGTCCTGAGTTAGCCATGTACTGGATCTAAAAAAGACTAGACCAAATAGGACCCAACCAACATTCACGGCCAAACAAAGACTACAGCTTGATACTTTAACTAACTAGGGTTATCACAAGCCTAATTACTAGCAAGATACAACGAGATGTTCCAGCAGTCACAAGCCCTGCAGTTATCCAGGTTATCCAGGCGAGGTTCATGTAAGAGTTATCAAGAATTATTAGGTGACTTGGAGTGCAACACATGACAGTGTGCAAATTATTCGTTTCAAGAAGTACCCCACATGACAATGGGCTGGAAATGTGCCCTACTTGTCGACAGGCTACAAGTCCATCAGGTGTGGCCGGGATAACGGGATTGCCTGTAACTGTAAATATCTCCCTATATGAACTACTTTGATCAATCTAGTTATTAACCTAGTCTGATTCAATATAAATCCCTGACCGTGTAACCAGGGATGTAAGTCCTAGACATGATACGAGGCGAGACTGGTAGCTTCTATGAGCACATTCAAGAACGATCACCCATGGTGTTAAGACAAGGGTTACATAGCAAGTCAAGATAGCCGTCGCAACAACATATCAAGATTATCATGTTAGGTTACTTATCAAGATTACTTATCTTGTCAAGAGTGCGTCACGACTGACCACTATCAAGAATTATCATATCACGTTAGGTCATTTTGCCATCCCGTGTTCATGTAAAGGGTACTTATATGCTGAGAATTTACTTGACCAAGAGTGCACCATGACGGGCCACTGAAGGAGTTATCAGAGAGTGTACATGCCATGCAAAGATCGTGTTCAATCTCAAAGTACGTACGTTGCACAGATAATAATATTGTACAAGGCTATCATCGGGGTATGCCCATCAAGCTCAAAAGGGCAAATGGGGTATCAGTGATAGCATGCGCCTAAGGCAAACATGGTCTATGAAGAGCATATGCCAAAGGATGGCACACACTAGGAGTGGCATGCACCCAAGTAAGGCATACGCCCACGACTAGGTGTCTAGGACCATGCGCCAAAAGTTATGTGCCTACGTCTATGCGCCTGAGGCTATGTGCCTAGGACATATCGCATTATAGAGAGTCAAGGGTTTTGGGAAGGCATGCACCAAAAGTTATGCGCCTATGACTATGCACCCACATGCATGCGCCCAAAGGGTGGAGTCAGGGTGTGCTTGGAAGAAATCAAGAGACTAACTTCCAAGAAAAGGTGGGCTCATAAGGAAAACTACGCGCCCAAGAAGAGGAGATATGGGAGACTTGAGCGCATATAGATGGCTATGCGCCCAAGGAAGAAGTATTGTGGGCACATAACAAGCTATGCGCCCAGCACTGTTCTTCTTTCCCAAATCCGAGAACAAGTGTTCATGAACCCATGAACTTCCCAACTCCACAAAACACTCAAAACAAATCGAAATCCGGGTTTTCAAAGGTCCAACTTTAGTAAAATTAAATTCTCTACAACATGGAACAATCGAAACTTGAAATGATGAAGTCTAAGAGTTCGAACCCCATGAAAACCAAGATTTGCATAAACTTAGATCTACAAGAGGCCATTCTCCAAAACAAAAAATGCTAAGTAAAAAATAATCTTAGAAGTTTGTAGGAAAGACAATAGAACAATAAAAATAGAGTTCGTCTATGAAGCAAGCTGCACTTGCCTAAGTTCTTCTAAGTTGGTGGGAGAGTAATGGAGGAAGAAAGAACTAATGAATGAAGAAAAAAAATAAGGGGTGGTTGGGCTTTAAAGGGGAAGGGTTTTCTCATAATGAACCAAGCCCAATCAAACCAAGCTAAACCAAAATAAACCATGCCAAGTCATGACCAACCAAGACTAGGCTAGCAAGTCAAGTTCAACTACGGGTCACCTGACAAACGTCAGAGATCTCGTATATGCATACGAAAATACATATAACGGGAAACAAGAGTACGACTTCTACTATTGACGGATCTCTATTGTAGTACAGTGCATATGTCTGAGTCTTCTTGAGATATCTTATTACCCGTTTCACAACTTTCTAGTGCTTAATGCATGGGTTGCTCGTGAATCGACTTAGCATTCCCATGACGAAAGCTATGTCAGGCCTAGTGGAAGTAGTAGCGTACATTAAACTCCCGATGACGCTTGTATACTCTAACTGCCTGAGGCTTTCCCTCAAATTTGGCTCCAGCTTCAGGTCACACCTGTAAGGCGTATCGATCACTGGAAGATCCTGACACCCGTAGTATGTGATCATTTTCTCAACATAATAAGACTGTGACAAGGCTAGTCCAGTGTCCATCCGGATAATCTTAATGCCCAAGATCACATCAGCTTTCCCCAAGATCCTTCATACTTAACTTGGTTGAGATTAACTTCTTTGTCTCTGTGACATGGCCTATATTCGTACCTAGGATCAGCATGTCGTCCACATACAGAGAAACGATTAAAGCTCTTCCATCAGTAAACTTTGTGTAAATAAACTTATCCGTTTTGTTGACCCTATAGCCATTTGACCTTATGACTTTGTCAAACTTCTCATGCCATATTTTGGGAGACTGCTTCAACCCATACAAGGATTTCACCAACTTGTAGACTTTGTCTTCAAGGCCCTTGACGACAGATCCTTCTGGCTATTGCATATAAATCTTTCGCCATTCAGGAATACTATTTTTTACATCCATCTAATGTATCACCAACTTATGTATTGCTGCGACAACAATTAACAATCTGATGGTGGTCATCCGGACTACTGGAGCATATGTGTCGAAGTAGTGATCCTCTGCTTCTGAGAGAGCCCCTTGGCTACTAGCCTAGCCTTGAACTTGTCAATGGTTTCATCTGCTTTCATCTTCTTCTTGAAGATCCATTTGGATCTGATAGGCTTCGCTCATTTGGAAAGACCAACCAACACCCAAGTGTTATTGGAGGTTATTGATCATTTTCATTATTGATTGCCTCCTTCAAGAAAATAGCGCTCTGGTCTTCATCGCCTCATCATAGGTAAGCAGATCTGCTTCCACATGATAGGTGACAAAGTCATCTTCGAAGTCATTTGGTCTCCTAACTCACTTAGTTGATGGCTTGGCGATTTCTGGTTCAAGTGTTGTCTCCTCTACAACAATTTCTTCTTAGACTACATTCTCAATAGAAATTTTAAGTTCTTGCACACCCTCATTATTCTTTGGAATGTCCGCAAGAACATTGTTCTTGTGCCTTACAAATTAATCTTCAAAGTATTTTGCGTCACGAGATTCAATGATATGATTTGATTCTATATCAAGAAATCTCCGAATATCACTCTTCTCGGCATATCCTAAGAAGATCGTCTTTGTAGTCCTTATCCCGAGCTTCTGAATCTTCAGATCTAGGAGCTTTACATATACTTTTGAATGATATTCAAGTTAGATCTAACTTTGAACTAGAGTTCATGAGGAGTGATGTCAGAAGTTGTATACGACACTCTATTCAGAATAAAAGTGGTTGTCAATGCAGCTTCTCCCCAATAGCATTTTGGAAGACCCGTAGTCAACAATATTGAGTTCATCATTTCTGTCAATGTTCTGTTCTTCCTTTTTGCTACTCCGTTAGATTGAGGAGAATACGGAGCAGTAGTCTTGTTGATGTTTCTATGTTCTTTGCAGAACGATGTGAATTCATGAGATCGATACTCTTCATGTCGATCACTTCTTAATCTCTTAAGTTGTCTAGTTTGTCGTTCATCTTCGGCCCTAAACTCTTTGAACTTCTCGAACGCTTCGTCTTTAGACTTCACCAAGTAGACGAACACGTATTTTGAGAATTCATAGATAAATACTTTATTTTGGCTTTTGTAGAGAATTGTTTGAAGTCACAGATATCGGAGTGTACCAACTCTAGAAGATCTGTACTTCTATTAATCCGATGAAAGGGTTTCTTTGTGATCTTTGTTTGAGCACATACTTCACATTTCTTTACCTTACCCCCACATTTGGAAATAAGTTCTAGACTAGACATTTTGTTTATACTTTTACAATGAATATATCCTAGTCTATTATGCTACAACTCAAGAGTATAATCAGAATGAGCGACTACATTAATTTTATTAAACTGAGTTACAAGCTGAAGTTTAAATATCCCTTCGATATAAAAGGCTTTTCCAAAGTAGGTTCCTTTTATGGACATCACCATCTGGCCAGCATTGATGTCCATTCTTAGGCCTGCGTTACTGAGTAGGCCTTCAGAGATTAGGTTCTTTGTAATTATAGGTATATGCTTCATGTCTTGAAGCGTTAGAGACTTCCCTAAAGTCAGCTTCAATACCACCGTCCTGATCCTTTGCACTCCAGCTTGTGCCTGGTTTGCCACTATACTATTTTTAGAGGTTGGTTTGTATATGGTGAACTATTCTTTGCTAGAGCAGGCATGGCAGGTGGCACCAATGTCTACCTACTAGTCAGAGTCAGCCTCTACCGTAGTGACCTGAGCAATCATAGCAATTACATCAGTAACCATGGAAACCTTATTAGGCTCACCTTGCTTTGACTGCTTGGGCTTGGATCTGCATTCACTCTTATAATTGCCCTTCTTGCTACAGTTAAAGCAAGTCACATTGGACTTTGTCTTTTGATGCTTGAAAGAAGGCTCCTTCACTTTCAGATTAGTGATGTCCTTCTTCTTATGGTGGGAAGCCACCTGCTTTCTTTGGATTCCTTCGTCTGGACCAAGTTGGCCTTACCCATCTGTTTGGATAGAATGTCCACCTTCAATTGAGCCATCATTTGGTCCTAAACATAAATTTCTTGTAGGAGATCTTCCAAACTGATCTCTAATTTTTCATATGCATATTCGCATATTATTTGCTCCATCCAGCGAGAAGCTTGGAGACGATCCCTCCAACAACGAACTTGTCATTGAGGGGCATCTCCTCATCTTCCAATTTCTGACGCGACTTCAGGAATTCCTTCACCTGAGGCTGCATCGTCTTCTTGTCTTCAATGAGACATTTGTGATATTTTTTGACGATGAATATCTTGCTCCTGTTCTTGTTATCTTCATACATTTTCTCCAAAGACTCATATATCTCTCTGGCATTGGTCTTCTTTGAGTAAGATTCTGCCAGAGAGTCCTCCATATCATCGAGGATCAGAAGCCTACAAAGGCTATTTTCCCTATTCCATTTGGACTTTTTGGCAGTAGCAGCAACAAACGCGTTCGCAGTCCCACCTTCTGGAATGGTCGCTCTACCAAAATATGTCACATTAGCGACGCTAGATGATGTTGCTAAACATCAAAAATACGTCGCCAAAATAAATTGGTGACAAAATTAGCGACATTTTGACAATATCACGTAAAACATGGTCGCTAACTAGAGAAACGTCGTCGTTCGTCGCTATAGCGACGTAAGTCTGCGACGCAACACGTCGTTAGATTTTTTCACAAGTAGCGACGTTTACTGACACTGCGTTGCTAATCTACGACGTACAAATTCGTTGCTAATTGTCGCTAACATTTAAACTGTTAATGATATAAACTACAAAGTTTAGCGACGTTTATCAACTCCATATCTAGCAATTTGGGATTGTCATGTCACCATTTTAGCGACGTTTGGCAACATCCAGTGACGTTACGATACTTTCATAGCGACGTATTGATACGAACTTAGCGACGATGATAGCGACGTTGCCTGACTAAAGTTGTTGACCTGTAATATTATCCACGTCAGCATTTTTGCGATGTTCAGCGACATCCAGCGACGTTCTGATTCTCAGGTTTGTAACATTTCGGTATACCTTAGCGACGTATGCTTGCGTCGCAAAGCGTCGCTAACTCCCAAAAAAGCTAAAAAAATAGAATGTTGTATGCTTTTTATATAAATGACAGTTACATTATAAAGCATTGTACCTGCATTTGGAGTGATAGTTTACAAATAATAGATCAGGAGCAACCCTCGGTAGAATTTTCTGAGTTCGCCGACCCCTTCGGTGGAACACTGAACACCGATAAACCAATATAGAGACAAATGATAAAAATGCACAAACAATAATAAATAAATAGAATCTAATGATCAGAAAGACAAAAAATAGCCGGTGGATACAAATCTACTACCAAACGACTATAAAAAGTGTGTCCGATAATACTCAACATAACACAAATTGTAAGTAAGTGTATAAAATAAATACATAAAGATCCAACAATGGACCACCAACACAACAAATGAATAAGTCTAATAAAGGACTATTACGCCTGGTCAGGATGAGAAGGAGGAGTAGGAAGTCCCGGTATCTGGGACATCATGAACCTATACTGCGTCGGGGTCAGCATCAACGGTGATGACTCATCAGTAAAAGAAAGAGGAGGTAGTAGAACCTCTACAGTCAGAGTGGATGCCGACGTACGACCAGGAAGTGTCTGCTCCATGGCTAGCAGTCTGGAGTTGGTGGAATCCATAACAGCCGCCAGCCTCGAAACCTGCTCGCCAATGGCCACCTACGAGCCGTGCAATGCGTGAACGACAAGTTCCGCCTCTCCTGCACAGCCTGAATGATACGATCCGTCCTCTCGTCTATCTTTCTAATGGTGCTCTCGAGCATATCAAATCATGCGGTGAGGTCCGCATCGTCCGTCTGATGCTCTGTAATCCTCCACAATAGCTCATCACGTAGCTCAGTAAGCTAGCGACAGAGTTCCCCCACTCGGATCGACTCCTGTGAGGGCTGTAGGGAATACACACTAGCAGAAGGGGTCCTGGATGACTGTATCGCCACAAGGGCACCGTAGGATCCCGTACCGTAGTATGTACCCCTCTAAAGACCACCAACGGTGGTCATCCAGAGCTCGTCCAACGTCCGAGCCGGAGGGGGCTGCAAGGAAGTACCAGCCCCTCCTTCCGTAGATGTACTAGTCATCTCACGCTCTAGCCTACAATACTTCTAAAAAAGTGTGCATCTCGATAAGCATAATATTTACTACCAACCTAGTTGTTCTACGTCTATGGATGTATATTGCATATTTCTTAAGTTATACTAAAGTTAGTGACACGTAAAGTAATACTTACATAGCTATGCGTGGCCCGATCATCGATGAGCTTTCTGTTCTTTCGATGGGTGGCCAGGAAGACGGTCACCATGTTGTTGTCCTCACCTCTTTTTATCTATTGTAATAATTTGTTTGTCATTAAAATTAAACATTTTATTCCTACATTTATTAAAATAATATATTACAGTAAACACATACCAGGCGACAGAAATGTTACGTCATAGGAATCGAGCTACCACACCACTTCCATGCCCTCGTCCTAGCCGCCATCGCCTTCTTCGACCGTTCCTTGTACCTAGGAGCGTCGAACCTAGCCTTCATGGCCGTCCACTGCTCGGGTGTGATCCAACCTTGGATCGGTTTTATGGAGCGGTCTCGAGCCTTTTGGTCATCGATCGCATCCCGGATCAACTTGGCGACAACGGCAGGGAATTGCTTCTCGATCGTCTCAGCCCGGTGTGGTGGATAGAAATATGTTTTCTACAAGAATTAAATTAGTTAGTTATATAATATGCATAAAATATGGTTTATACTAAAAGCAATATACTTTAGTTACCTTGAAGTGGGTAAACCAGAATGCCTTTCTCTCGTCCGAGGCATCCGATTAGTTAACCCAAAGGCCCCCGTAGTTGGACCTCAAACATAGTCGCAATACCCTCTGAATTGACGGGGGACGATATCTATACAACGATAATTATATTCATGAATATATAGACATAAGTATATATAAATGTTAACTAATTAACTTACTTTGCAGTCCCGTCGGACCAAATTTCCATCCTCGTCTCGTCCGAAGGGGTGCATGGGGGGGATCGCACGGATCAAATGGAGACGACGTAGGTGTGACCTCCTCCACCCGCTCCTCCGTCTCCATAGTACCATCTGCAGGAGGAACGCTGCTAGACGGGATAGGATCAGGCCTGGAACTGTCCGTCCAAGGAGTATTATCCCGTACCGTCGATGCAGACTGAGATCTGAGTGGCTGGTACACTGGAGTATTAAAAGACGAAGGACCAGCACCGTCATTCACTAATGGAGTACCACTCCGTCCACCGGTGGAACCTCTACCTCCATGGGATACTCCTCTAATGCTACAGTGGTATAATCCTCTACATCCTGCCATACCTAATAGAAATAGATATCTACAAGATAATAACCATGCATTTAACATATAACTCTTTGTAAAAATAGACCCGTAGCAACCCTCTGTTGAATTTCTAGATAATAACCATGCATTTAACATATTACAGTTTATAAAAATAGACCCGGAGCAACCCTCCATTGAATTTCTATATAATGACCAAGTCTAGATAATAGCGTCCAAAAACATCCAAGTCTAGATAATAATTATGTTTAAAAAATAAGAAACATCAAGAGTTATAAAAATATCCAAGTCTAACACAGCAATAAGTCTTCCGGAAACAAATCCTGTCAAAAGTCATACTGCTCTACCCTCTACGCAGGCGCAAAGAGATCTCCCTCCTCAGCCACTGCACATAAGTAGGATCCACGCCATCAAGATAAATATCCTACGCCAGCAAGATCAATATCCATAGGAGCTGGATGATAGGAACTCCCGATGCAATTGCCTTCTGGTGCCACCTCCTCCTTCACAGCTATCTCGGCTTTAGGAATCACTCAAAACAATGTACCAATCATACCTATACTTCTAGGATACTCGATACACTCTAGGTACTAGGATACTTCTTAGCAAGGTTCTCAGAGTAGGTAATCCCCAATATCTTATGATACTCTATACACTCTAGGTACTATGATATACTATACACTCTACAGGATATTCTATACACTCTAGGTACTAGGATACTCTATACACTTCTTAGGATACTCTATACACTTCTAGAGGATACTCTACAGGTACAAGGATACTCTATACATTCTAGGTACTAGGATACTCTATACACTTCTTAGGATACTCTATACACTCTAGGTACTAGGATACTCTATACACTCTAGAGTAGATAATCTCCAATATCTTAACCTAAATTAGGATTCACATTACCTATCCTAAGTAAGTACTTACCTATACATTAGAGTAGGTAATACCTTAACTATGTTACTACTAGGTAAAATTCCCAAGTTGTTTTGATAACCCTCACCCTAGCCCCAAATGTGAATCAAGTATTCACATCAAGATAGCAATAATAGTGTCAACGTGTCTGTAGGCCGTGTGTGTTCACGTGTCTGTGTGTCGTTTGTGTCCACTTGTTTGTGTGTCATGTTATATACTTTCGTGTCTGCGTATTAGGGTGCGTATGTCTGTGTCGGTGTCTTTGTCTCAATACGTGAATGTTTGTGTCCATGTCCGTGTTCATGTCATGATAGATTGAAAGAGTATGGCGGTGTCGTGTCAGTGAGTGTGTCTTTTTCATGTCAGTCAGTGTGTCTGTATCGTGTCAGTGGGAGATATGGTTAGGGTTAGGTATACCTGGACAGGGTCGGGTCGGGGTCGCCGGAGCGGAGCAGGGGACGAGGGGGGTCGGTGGTGGAGGAGCGGCGATGAGGTCACCGGGGGCGAGGGGGTCACCGGGGTAGGGGACGAGGGGGAAGGGGGTCGCCGGAGGGAGGGGTCGCCGGAGACGAAAGGGGGAGGGGGAGAGAGATTTGGGCTCGAGGCGGGAGATCGAAAATTTGGGTAAAATAAAAAAAAATCGATTGGATTCCCATAACCCTATATGAAAGTTTTTAGCGACGTCTGAGAGTGACGTCGCTAGACGTCGTTTTTCACTAATAGGATAGCGACGTACTGGATTAAATGTCGCAAAATGTCGCTGAATAAAATAAATCAGTGACGTTTTACGGCTAAATCGTGACTTGTTCTTTTCAAACCATAATTTTAGTCGCTAAACGTCGCTGATAGTGACGTTCAGTGATGCCATTTTCATACGTTGCTAAATACACAAAACATAGCAACATTTTTAACTGGAGTCGCTAATCTGTCGCTAATTTGACATATTTTGGTAGTGTCGGGTCATCCTCAGATAACACATGGTCGACGTCCACGAGTTGAAGATTGAGGCTAACCTTGCTATTCCAGATTTGGTAGTGCTCTCCATCGAATTTTTCTAACATGTTAAAGTTGGAATCGATGAGCAAAGCACAATAGTTTTCCATCATATAAATCTAGAGATTGTTAGTCCCGGGACGTGATTTAAACAGAGTTCAGCAACACTTTGAAGAAGGTGCACAACTGAGATTCCAGAGGATTCAGAGATACGAAATCAAATGTAACACATCGAAGAAGGTACAAATGAATTTAGTAGCAGCAGCGACGAAAGCCACAAAAAGTTTCTGATTAAATCAGAAAAGAAATGAAGAGAAGAAGAAATAAGGCCTGCTGGGGTGACGGATCTCCGGAGCTCAAAGCTAGATTCGTCCCACATAATCAACTTCCAGGAACCAGCAAGTTCAAAGATGAACTGCGGAACACTCTGTTGAAATGCTCTTCTGACTCCTCGGATGGACAGAACTCTCCCTCTCTCTCTCTCTGTTTCTCTATTTCTCTGCTCTATGAATTTCGTAAGGAACTTTTAGAATGAACTGATTGAATGTGAGAGAAGAGTGAAATAGCCTAGCGACGATGATGACGTGCTAAGTGCAAAGTACATCAACAAAATGCAACATTCCGTCTCATGAGCCAATGAACCCGAGTCTGAGTCGTTAAGCCCCTACGAGGCTTATATAGCTCATAAGGAATTAATTCCAAGAGCATAACATAAAGTATAAATGTTTTTTTATGGAGTTAGCCTTACTTTCCACTAGAAAAACACCTTTAGATGACACCCATGTGTCTCTCCACACCTCATGTGCATCTCTCAATATAAGCAAAGCTATATATAGAGATACTATCCATTTAGCCTAGGCAATGTGAGACTATCTTTCTAGTCTATGAGGCCAAACACCAACAGGAGAGGTTCAGAAAGTCGTAGACGACGAAGGGGAGCAAATTCAGCAAGTGTGAGAGTCATTTCTGGCCAATTTTAGTACTGGGAGTACACTAGGGATACACTGCCAGTATACCCCCAATATACTGCTTTTGGCAAATCTTTTGACCAGCTCTTTGTGTTGTCACAATAGTACACTGCTAGTGTACCAATAATGTACAGGCAGGTCTAGGGCTGAGTGGAAATAGACTTATTTTAGATTGTTCTGTTGTTTCCAACGGCTATTGAAGGGATGTATCATTAGCCATAGTCTAATTTCTAAGGGTGTGGAGTCTGAGATTATTCACGTGAGAGATTTTCAAAGGTGTTCAACTTGGAAGAGGGAGAGATTCGGGGTTTGTGGTCGTCTTGGAGAAAAATTTGTTCAAGTAGATCCACACGTCAGTTTCCTCGTAATCACGTTCTTCGATATACCACCTTGTGATAAAATTCACGACCGAATGGCATCAGTTGCATAAGATATGAACAGTACATGATGAGACATTGCTATTATGATACTATAAAAGAAAGAAAGATCGAGAACAAAAAAAATGCTCACGACGACTATACATCAAAAGAAAGAAAAAATAGACCATAACAAGAAATGGGCCAACCGAAAAATTAGAAAAAGATTAATATATCTCGAAAACTGTTAGATTGTTAGATTATATTTATATAAATATGGCCCATAAGCCCAAATGTAGACACTATATATATTGTATCAAACTCTAGCAATGAGAATAAGACATTATTATTTCCTACATGTTATTTGATAAATAGAACCCCTTCTAGTATCTTGTATTTTAAGTCTCCTTATGAAGTTTTATATGGTTCGGCTCCTTCGTATGATCATCTACGTATTTTTGGTTGTCTGTGTTATGCGTATGATTTGAAATTCCGACATTATAAATTTGCTAGCAGGAGCAGAAAATGTATCTTTGTTGGGTATCCACTTGATAAAAAGGGATGGAAACTGTATGATTTGGAGACTGGTGAATTTTTTGTGTCCCGTAATGTTACTTTTTATGAAAAAGAATTTTCTAGGTGTGGCTCTGCTAGCGAGATGTCTTCTGCGACACGCCATACATCTGTTGAGGTGTCGGGAGACGATATAGAGGATTTTGGGATGGTGCCGGCTACGGTTGCTGAGGCCGGAGGGGTTGATGGTGGCTCGGCACTGAGTGGCGAGGATGCACAGGTAGATGCAAAAGTATTGACAAGAGAGTCCGCTGGGGGTAATACGGATACTACTGATGATACAGGGGATACAGTGTTGCCACAGGTGCCCGACGAGGTAGTATTTGGAAGAGAAATGAGAAAGAAATCACAGCCAGTGCGATTACAGGATTTTGTGACGAATGCTGTTCAAATTTAAAGTCCCCCCTTCACCACAGTTCATCGGTTCCCGTCACTTTCTCAGGTACTTCGTATCCTCTAACACAATTTCTAAGTTATGACATATTTAATGCTGGACAGGGAGATTTTCTTGCAGCTATCACTGCAGGTGTTGAGCCTACTTCATATCTCCATACCTCGCGAGATTCGGGCTGGAGCACGGCTATGCACACTGAAATACAGTCTCTGAAAGATAATGGAACATGGAGTCTTGTCGATTTGCCTCTTGGGAAGAAAGAATTGGAAAGTAGATGGGAGTACAAAATAAAGTATAAATCCGACGACAGTATTGAGCACTTAATGGCACGGCTGGTTGTGTTCGGTAATCATCAGGTCGATGGGATCGACTATTCAGAGACATTTGCCCCGGTAGCTAAGATGCCTACAGTTCGGGTGTTTTTAGCTGTTGCAGCAGTAAGAGGCTGGACTTTACACCAGATGGATGTGCACAATGCTTTTCTTCATGGTGATCTGACAGAAAAAGTGTATATGAAGTTGCCGCCAGATTTTTCGCATAGTGAACCTAACAAAGTGTGTCGCCTGCGTAAATCTTTATATGGATTGAAACAGGCACCACGTTGTTGGTTTGCTAAGCTTACTGCTTCCCTGATATACTATGGATTTATTCAATCTCATTCCGATTATTCTCTTTTCTCTCTTTTTAAAGGGAAGGTAGAGTTGCATGTTTTGATCTACGTGGATGATATGATTGTGTCTGGTAATGACTCAGGTGCTTTAGATGCTTTCAAAAAGTATCTTAGTTCTTGCTTTCACATGAAGGACCTTGGTGTGTTGAAGTACTTTCTTGGCATAGAGGTGGCACGGAGTGCAGAAGGCATTTCCTTGTGTCAAAAAAATTATGCTTTGGACATCGTTTCAGAATACGGTTTGATGGGGTCTCGACCTGCTGGCTTTTTCATGGAGCCCAATCACAAGCTGACAGAATCGACTAGTCCAAAGATGGCGGATGCAGAGCCTTATCAGAGGCTTGTTGGGAGGTTGATTTATCTATCATTTACTCGTCCTAACTTAGCCTATGCTGTGCATATCTTGTCTTAATTCTTACAGGAGCCTCGACAAGATCATTAGCATGCTGCTATGATAGTTGTTAGATATCTCAAACATGCATCGGGACAGGGTATTCTTTTGAAAGCTGATTGTGATCTCCGTCTTTCTGGTTGGTGTGATTCTGACTGGGCCAGCTGTCCCTTGACTCGCCGCTCTGTTATAGGCTGGTTGGTGTTTCTGGGGGGGTCTCTCCTATTTCTTGGAAGACCAAGAAGCAACGAACTGTTTCCTGATCTTTCGCTGAAGCTGAATACAGATCTCTCGCTGCGCTTGTTTGTGAGTTGAAATGGTTGAAGGAGTTATTGGTGTGTTTGGGCGTTCGCCAGGAGTCTGCTATATCGGTATATTGTGACAGTCAGTCAGTCCTGCACCTAGCTCAGAACCCGGTATTTCATGAGCGCAGTAAGCATATTGAGGTGGATTTTCATTTTGTTTGCGATGCTATTAGAGATGGCACCGTAATAACCTCGCATATTCCTACTTCTACTCAACTGGCTGATATCTTCACTAAGCCCCTTGGAAAGCAAGTGTTTGATTCTTTCCTTTCCAAATTGGACATTTGTGACTTGCATGCTCCAACATGAGGGGGGTGTTAGATTGTTAGATTATATTTATGTAAATATGGCCCATAAGCCCAAATGTAGATACTATATATATTATACCAAACCCTAGCAATGAGAACAAGACATTGTTAACAGGTTTGACTTCGGTACCTTCCAGAAAAGTGATCTTTCGTCTAGAGATCAGGGAGAGATGTAACGACCAAGACCACTCAGCAAAGTTCGGTCCACAGAAAATAATAGAAGTAATGATATTTCCTGGTTGATCAGCAGAACTCAGAAAATATGGATCCTTCGAATTAGGATAATTTGGATTGTGTGCACCGCCACTACCAATCGCGACGGAGTAGCTGGACGCAGCATCATCTGCCATTGCGGATGTCGGGTGCACAAAACTTTTTTCCAATTCCGACGAATCGGCCGCTGAAAAACATCAAAGATAGAATAATCCCGACATGTTGGCTTGGTATGCATCTGATGGGCCAGGTATTGGTGCAACAATCATCACCCAAAAGCTGAAGATCAACTCTAATTTCAACCCATTATTCATTAAACAAAAAATGCACCATATCAACAACAAACAGATGATAAAATCCACTGCTTGATGCAGGGTGATCAGAATAAGTCAAATACCCCCATTGACCTTCCAACATTGCTACTATGGTCAAGGAAGAGTAACAGAAAATGACATGTGTTGTGATTACATCAAACTAGATAGGAGCTAAAGATAGCTATCCACTTCCATAGATGATCAACTAGTTTACAATTCATCATGATAAGGCCTTCTAAGCTTTATGGACGCATACTAGGATACAATCAAATGAAAATGCTCCCCGATGGTGAGGAATACTGTAACATTCTCTTCCCATAAAATCCTAATTAACCCAATAACAATATATATAATGGAGAATTAGCAATATTTGTATTGAATTAGAGATAACGGAACAACAGTCCTCTAGCCTTAAAACTAATTGTCACGCCCTAGAACCAGAATATTGGAGAGCGGGGGCAGACATAGCCAGCTACGTATATTGAAATGGATTCCGTCTCGCTATACGGTCACGGCTGTCTAGATACATGAGGGTTTACTACAAGCCAACAGTCTCCTATGGTCATGAACAAGCCTAGTGTCTCAATCACAAGCAAGTAAGTAAATGTTACAAGATGTATGATCATTAAATATACAATAATAAGGCGTTCCAAATATTACATATTCAGCTGATCATGAAGCTAGTCGTTACAAAATGTGAGGACTAGCAAGAGTTTAGTCATACATGATTAACCCTAGGATCTGTCAATCATGTTACAGCCCGTAGGCAGACAGTAAGTAAAGTACAATCGAGCTAAACAGGTGCTCGTCGGCTAAATACCTCAAAAGAATATTTTTACAATAGAGTGGGAGAGCCAAAAATAACCCACTCGTTCCCAGGGTTCCGTCTAGTGGCCACCATCTGGCTGGAAGGTCGGTAGATCCTCTGGAGCTGCTCCGAAATCTGGCCATACAAAACCAGCTAGGTCAGACCCCAGAAAGAGCAAGTGCCACAAAGGAGGCTTCACTTAGGAACTAAAACCAGCAATCAGCACAAGATATAAATAAAAGTAAGAACTGGAATTTAAGGAAATACATCAGGATGATATACGACGAGATAACCATGGAACTATTCAGATAACCAGGTTACAACCCGTAAACCAAACAAGGACCGCGGTTGTAACCCTTCGTCTGAACAGAACTTGGAATTCTCACCAAGCATTCTGGTCATTCAATAATCTGGAACAGGATCAGGGCAAGACTAAACTGGTTAGACTCCACCCATTCATTTTACGGCCAAGCAAGAATTATGGCTTGATACTTTAACTAACTAGGGTTATCACAGGCCTAGTTACTAACAAGATGCAGTGAGAATCTTCCACAGCCACAAGCCCTGCAGACCATCCAGGTTACCCAGGTCAAAATTAGGGATTGAATTCAGGTGGGTACACCGTCCAGGAAACGCGTGTACCCTTAGGTAGCTTGAAGGGTGCAACGCATGATAGTGTGCTGGAAATGTGCCCTACTCGACGGCAGGCTACAGATCCCAAGCGCGTCCAGGTAACGGGATTGCCTGTAGCTGGGAGATCTCTTCATGACTACTGTATTAATCTAGTTATTAGCCTTAGTCCATTTTAGTAGGTACTCCTGACCGTGGTACTCAGGAGTCCCCTCCTAGACATGATGCAAGACAGGACTGGATTATTTGTACAAGCACAATCACCCACGGTATCCAGGATTAATTATACGAGTCATGTCATGTCAGGTAGCCGTCGCAACAGCTTATCAGATATATCATGTCGGGTTTATCATGTCAAGTGTACTTTGTCAGGAGTGCGCCACGGCGGGCCACTATCCGGTCATGTTAGTCATGTCAGGAGTGCACCACTACGGGTCACTGTCAGGTCGTGCTCAGTTATCATTTCCAAACATATTAAACAAATTCATGATTATCAAGTTTATGACAAAAGACGTAAGGATATAAAATAGACGTAAAATATCTAATAAAATATCAATATTCAGGGCTATAGAAGAGCCATGCGGCTAAGGCATATGCGGCCAGGAATGATCACATGCGGCTGGAAGAGAACAGCCCATGCGGCTGAATGGATATGGGTTCATGCGGCCCGAAATCCGAGTTCATACGGCTCGAAAAGGTCGGTCTCAAGGCAGTACGGGCGTGCGGCGCATGCGGCTGCAGGAGCTTATGCGGTCAGGAATGGAGGGGTCTCATGCGGCTGAAGGGAATCAGGGTCTATGCGGCTCGGGATCAGTCAGTCATGAGGCTGAGAGGACTCGGGTCCTCATGCGGCAGCGGGAGACTGCGGTCTATGCGGCTCGCGAGTATTGGAGTTCATGCGGCTCGGGATGGGCGAAGTCCCATGCGGCAGCGGAAAGCAATGCCTATGCGGTTGGGAGCAAGGGTGCATATGCGGTTCGGAAAGAAGGGCCCCATGCGGCTAGAAGTACAAGAGCCTCATGCGACCGAACTAAATACTTGCCGCATGAACTTGTCATGCGGTCAAGTCCAGTTGATAGTGCATGCGGTTTCGAAGCTGACTTGCCGCATAAATATTCATGCGGTCAAGTGCTATCATGCGGCTCGGAACTGTGCTTCTTCTCCAAATTTCCGAGAAGAAGTACACCATAAGCCATGGCTTCCAAGCTGCATAACTCTATTATCCGGAGCCCAAATTCGAACTTCTATAGGTCAAAATGGGGTAGAACGAAATTCTCTACCACATGGAACCATCAAAACATAGAAATAACAAGATTAAGTAGATCAAAACCTAAGAAATCTGAAAATAAAATAAACTTAGATATACAAGAATCTAGCCATGGAAATGAGAAATGCCAAGTACTAAAGTTAGTTAAATGCTGTAAGAAAGAGGATGAAGTAATAAAATTGGAGTTCCTCCATGAAGCAAGTTCCACTTGCCTAGACCTCTCTCTTCTCTCTCTGGTAGGTAAGGAAGTAAATGAGAAAGAAGAAGATGATAAATGAAGAGAGAGAATGAAGAGGGCTAATAAATACAAATGGTGGTGGTAGGTAGGGGTTCATCCAAGGGTTCATCATGAACCCAAGCAAAATCAAGCCAGGCCGAACCAACCCAAGGAAATAACCAAGCCAAGCCAAGAAGGAATTAAGCAAGGAAATCATGCAATACAAGAATAAATACGTACACGTATTCCAGAAATACGTAATACGAACCACAGGCATTACACTAATAATCAAAGCATATATATATATATATATATATATATATATATATATATAGCAAAAATATATATATATATATATATATATATATATATATATATATATAGCAAATGACCTCTAGCCTAGTGGTTAAGAGAGATGCATGTGGCCCAAGTGGTCGGAGTTCGAGCCCCAGTGGAGGCGAGTTTGCAACAATTATCCATTGCTTCAATATATATATATATATATATATATATATATATATATATATATATATATATATATATATATATATATATATATATATATATATAAGATGGCTGCGGGAGTGGGAGCGGGCGATTGTGCAAACCCTAGGGGTCCCTCACCTGGGACCCTGGCGGCTCGGCCGGGGGTGGGCCGGCCAAGGGTGGCGCGGGATATGGCGGTGCGGGCGGTGGAAGCGGGTCGACTGGGAGGGTTGCGGGCAGTGGCGATGGCGGCACATGCTTTCCAACCTGGATCCATGCTTGGATCTCACGGAGGACAGATGGAGAACGGTGGATGGACGACGGTTACGAGACATCGCGGGTGGTAGGAGTGTGGGCAAGGATGCCGGTTTACGTCAAGAAATGAGTAGAGGACAGATGCATCCAAAGGCATATTTCATCCCAAACAGGAGGGCGGGAGCAGGTTCGGGAACGAGAAAGACATCTCATAGCCTGGGTGGCCCCCCCACGGTCGGAGAATAGTGCTGGTGGTAGGACGCCAGGGTGATGACCTAAGACGACGACAGCGAATAAAGGCAAAGGGAGTGCTTCTAACATCGGGGGCCAGGGACTAGGGTCCTCCTAGTGATGCCCCATGGTCTCAGAGGACGCCTACTAGCCTTGTGGGAAAGTTTTGTGCAGACATATGCAAGCCATTAGGACCCAAATGCCTATCGTCAATGGAGTATGTACCGCCAAAGAAGGTAGGGAGTAGCTTTCAAGCCTCTTTCCCTACAGATGAGAAGCGGAGGTGACAGCTTTCGGGAAAAACACGTTGGTCTTATACGTGGTGGGGAACAAGCCCTTCTATGGACAGATCGGACGTATACGACACGTGTTTGGCAGCCAAAAGGAAGCATGGAGGTTTTTGCCAGGAAGAATGTCTTCTACTATGTTAAATTTGGACTTGCGAAAGACGTCGTCAGGATTACCCAAGGAGGGCCATGGACGTTTGATGGAAGACTGATTATTCTAAAAGAGTGGACTCCGAAGTTGCGATGTGAGAAGGATGTCCTCAATGCTATCCTTGTTTGGATCCGCTTTCCAGAGTTTCCAGTCAGATATTGGAGCATCCTCCTGCTCATGAGGCTCGCTAGCGTGGTGGGCAAACCGATAAAGGATGACGATGCCACAACCTTTCAAACGAGGCTGATGTACGCTCGGATGTTCGTGGAGATCAGTACCGATAGAGAGCTTCCGAGCCTGCTGGAGTATGAGGTTCTCTCTAGGGAGGTTCTCACTCATAAAGTTGAGTACGAATGGGTACCACCTGATTGTTTCCATTATGCTTATTTCTGTCACCTCTCTAATGCATGCCCGAATGGAGTTCAGAAGACTGTGACTCCCCCGGAGACATCAGTGGACTCTGGAACATCTCGGGCGACGGAGACTATTAGAGTAGAAGAGAGGCTAGAGGGTGGCCTGCAGGAGGGGGATCGATAGATGGAAGACGCCAGTGGACTGGTTCTGACTGTCTCACCGCAGTCGGAGCATCCCAATGGAGTTATGGTTACTTTTAACACACAAAGGAGTATATATGTTCACCAGGGGCTTGACGGCGTCAGAAAGAGAGCATTGAGGAGAAGCTGGTGTGTCCAAGGAGAGAGTTTATAGCAGGAAGAGACATATTGGCCCACTGTATGACGGATACCCATGGGAGGAATGCCGTATGCCTGGCTACAGAGAGTCGCTATATGTGAAAAACCCTGCTTGGGCCCTGATGCTCACCCAAACAGTGAGTCATCGTACTACTACACCTGGCTTGGAGGAGGACATGGCGGTGACGGATGTAGTACCATCCCCGGGTGCTGGTCTAGATAGGTTTCAGGAGGCCCCCCTCTTATTAATTAATGACAGTAATTTCCTAGAATGTTAGAGGTGCATGCTCTTTCGGAAGATGGAGAGAGATTATTGAGGTCTTATGCAGAAAAGAGGGTTACATCTCTGTACTGCTAGAAACTAATATTAAAGAAGAGAGGACGCTAGTACGACGGACTATCCCAAAATGGTTCAAATCCACAACCTGACGATATGCGACATGGCAAGGATCTGGATCAGAAGGAATAGCAACAACTGGGATGGTGAACTGACCCTGATGTCAAGGCAGCTTATTACGATCTCTTTCAAAAACATGGGAGGTCATGCTTGGAGCGTTATATGGTCACAACGACAGACGACGCACTGAAGGCATATGGAAGGACATCTCTCAGGTGGGCCTTTTGGCGGATAGTCTATACCTCTCATTGTTTTTTTGGGTGATTTCAATGCCTTTCCTCCAGAGGCAAGAGAAGGTGGGAGGTCATCCTGTTTCCGATCAAATCTTCTATGACTTCCAAAGGTGTCTCCTAAAATATGGCCTGAGAGAACTAGAGAAAGTGGGGCACATCTGGACCTGGCACAATAAAGCTGTTTACTACAGAGTTGCCTGCCAGCTTGACTGGGCACTGGGTAATAATGTGTGGTTTTGTTGCTTCCTAAATTCAGTAGCAGAGGGCCTAGCTGCTGGGTCTAGTGATAACTCTCCGATCATGGTCAGCTTTATTGAGCGGTCCACTTGGAAATCGTGTCCTTTTTACTACAACAACAGCTGGTACTTGTTTGAGGGCTATATGGAGGCAATGACCGAGGGGCTTCACTATCAGTAGAAGGGAACAGCTCAATTTTGCATGGTACACATCCTCAAGGGCACTAAGAGGGCTATCAGGAGCTGGGTAAAGAGCATGCCCAGACCATCTCTGGAGGACAAGGAGGCTGAACTAAGGGCTACTCAGAACTCCATGCAATCTGATATCCTGGATGGGCTCTTAGCAGCACGGAAAAAGAATTGATAAGGTGAAGTCAACATTCTCCGACTCCAAAAATAATTAGTGCGGTACAACGCGCAAAATGCTCATGGCTTAAGGAGGGGGACCAATGCTCCAAGTTCTTCTATGATGTGATTTGTACCAGACAACATAGGAATAGTGTCTTCCGTCTACTTGGTGGAGAGGGCATGCTGGTTTGCGACCCAACTGCAATCCAGAGGGAGGCTGTCAGGTACTATTTAGAGTTATATTTTAAAGCTGACTATCTGTCTATTTGTTTGGATATCATCACAAAGAAGCTGGTGATGCCATATGACAATATCCAGTTACTTATGCCAGTCAGGCTGGAGGAGGTGGAGGCTATTATCATGAAGGCGGACCCTAATATGAAGGCCCCAGGGTCGGATTGATTTAGCAGTGGGTTCTACAAGCACTACTGGGATTCGTTGAAGCTGCCAGTTCTTAAAACAGTACAGGAATTCTTCACAGAAGGAAAATTACTGAAGGAGCTCAACCACACATTCCTGAGCCTGGTATCAAAAAAAGAATAGGCGACTTCACTGGATGACTTTGGTCTCCCCGAACCAAGTGGCTTTCATCATAGGCAGATCAATCGGGGAGTACAGCGTGCTCACTCATGGGATGGTGCGGGAGTTCAACAAACTAGGGGCGAGATGGCGTGTGTGAAGATGGACCTGAGGAAAGCTTATGACATGGTTAACAGAGACTTTCTGTGTCACCTAATAGTTGCTATGGGGTTCGATGAGATATGAATATCGAGGATTAGGGAGTGTATCTCGACCCCTACTTTCTCAATTTTCATATAGGGCATCCCATATGGGTTCTTCCGTAGCAACAGAGGACTGAGGCAATGGGACCACCTGTCTCCTTATCTATTCACTCTTGTCGTGGAGTACTTCTTTTGCCTGATGGATATGGCAGTGCATAGTGGGCAGGTTGTGTCTCTGTACAAGCAAATCATGCTGTATGTTTTATACCTCATATATGCGAATGACCTCATGGTTTTGCTTCGGCCAACTATGGGAGGGATGACCACGCTAGTTGGGACTATGGGTGAGTTTGGCAAGCTTTCTGGGCTTCAACTGAACCGAAAAAAGAGTCGAGTCTACTTCAGCTCTCTTTGTACGCTGAAGGAGGAAAAAACGATAATCCTAGGTATCGAAAAAGGGGAGCTGCCAGTCAAATACCTGGGGGTGCCTCTGACAGTTAACTATGCGAGGAAACTGGATTGTCAGGGCCTGGTGGAGTATGCTCAGAGGAGGGTAGAAGGATGGTAGGCAACAGGCCTGTCCTTTGGGGGTCGCATTGAGCTAGTGAGGTCAGTTATCTCTGTCCTTGCGCTATTTTGGCTCCAGTCTATCCTAGTTTCGGTGGCCACTATCAGGAAGGTGGACATCATTTGTGCCAACTTTATCTGTAGAGGGGGCATCCATGCGATCTCCTGGGAACAACTCTGTCGACTTTAGAAGGAGAGTAGGGTGGGGCTCAGACCACTTATGGCAGTTAGGGAGGCCTCGAGGCTGAAGATGGCATGGAGGTTCGTCAAAGGCGGGTCATTATGGCGGACTGGATGTCTAGTTGGTATATGAAAAAGGGCAACTTCTGAACCTGTGCTCTCAACAACAACCACTCAGAGACTTTCAAAAGTATTCTCTAACACAAAACTGTTCTCAAATCCTATATTCGTTAGATTATGAGAGATGGGACAGGTTATGACCTCTTGTTGTACCTTTGGGGAGAACGTTAATCGTTGCTCGAGATATTAGGCAAGCAGCTACGCAGGGAGGCTGGTAAAGGGATAAAGTGTCAGCATATTATCAGAAATGGTGAATGGAGACCAGAGCTATACTGCCACCCGACAGAGCTTGGAGAGGCTGTTCGAGCGGTAGACATTGACCCGAGTCAGCTAGCGGATGGATGGATTTGGGATCCACCTACCAATCCTGAAGCTACAGGAGAATTCTAATTTAAGAGTTGCTACAACTTGGTACGCCAAACGAACCCCAGGAGAGAGGATTATGACTTCATTTGATACAAGGGCATGGCTCGCAATATGCAATTATATGTCTACCGGTTGATGTTGGGGCGACTGCTGACGAGAGATAGGCTCATTGTGTTTGGGATCCCCATCCCCAATCCCAAGTGTATGCTGTGTGAAGCAGAAAATGAATCCATGAGACATTTTTTCTTTGAGTGTAATGCGTCCTGGTATATCTGGTCTGAACAGTGCCGTGGGTCCTTAGGTGGCTTTGACACAGGCAGAGATTTACGAGACATCATCATGGTCATTTATGGCCAGAGAGGTAGGGGCATGTATCATTCAAGACCGCCAACATGCTGCCTGTGTTTGGCATGTACGAAAGGAACGAAATCAGCATATTTTCAAGGGGCTCTCCACTCTCCCAATAGGCATATTTCATAATATTGTGTTTGATGTAAATGCTATGTCACCCTAGTAGAGTGAGAGGTCCATGGGATGTACTGTAAGCTGTATGAGTTGAGTTGATTTTGGAATATATATATATATATATATATATATATATATATATATATATATATATATAAAATATATAAAAAAAATATATATATATATATATAATATATATATATATATATATATATGTATATATATATATATATAAATATATATATATATATATATGGCAATGACCTTCTAGCCTAGTGGTAGTGAAAGAAG